>CM075338.1:19392081-20142081 GCA_037788925.1 Mytilus galloprovincialis | reverse complement strand
TGGATGGCACATGACATATTTTGTTTTAAATTTTTTTTAATCTATTTCATATCACAAATTCATTCTTTATCAAAGTTAAATTTTGTTTTTTTATTAACTGCATCAAATAAAGAGAATATAAAACATAGAAAGCACTGAAAATTCATTGAAAAGGGGAGATAACTCTTCATTTTGTACTTAATTTTGTTGCATTGTTAGTGAAATTTAAAATCATTTTCTGAGCCATCCACTGTTGATTAAAAAATATCTTTGACATATATATCCTTTGCATGATATAAACATTGCATTGGAACCAAAAAATCAGTGGAAAAAAAATTATGTTGTGCCGCCCATATCATAGGATTTGACTGATATTTACTTGGACAGCCTCTTAAAGGACAAGTTTTATTTGGATGGCATGTACAAAAAAAAGTAAAATCACAAAAATACTGAACTCAGAGGAAAATCAAATCGGAAAGTCCCTAATCACATGGCAAAATCAAATGACAAAACACATCAAAAACAAATGGACAAGAACTGCCATATTCCTGACTTAGTACAGGCATTTTCAAATGTAGAAAATGGTGGATTGAACCTTGTTTTATAGCGCTAAACCTCTCACTTTGTACGACAGTCTAATCAAATTCCGTTATATTTACAATGATGCGTGAACTAAACAGACATAATAAATAAAATAGTCAAAATATGGGTACAGCAGTCATCGTGTTACAATTTTAAAAGGAAATGCATTGCTTCGAGTGTCTGACGTCAGAAAGTTTTATACGTCAAATAGTTTTGTCGTTCAATGTTTATACAAACAATTTTAAAATTTCACATGGGCAATGTTAGCATACAGGGTTAACAAATGAAAAGTATGTAATAATTAATTTCAGAAATAGACTGACCGAGATTTAAAATAGTCCAAAAGTTCTATAGAATTTATAAGAATCCACAAATGGTTCATTCCACTACGCGATTGAACAATTTTGACGTTTGTGGTTCAACGTATTTTCTAATTTATAATAGAAATATAACATAATGACATATTATAGAACAATAACATACTGATAGGATCTTTTAAAGTACAGAGACACACAAAAAGTCGCATATACAAAACACACCTGCAAAAATGAAGATTATCATAATACAATCACATTGTCGGGATGTTTAAGTACCGAGCCATGTTTAATGGATATCACATAAAACAATCCAACAGTAAAAGTAAAATTAATAATAGAACAAAGACAAATTAAAGAACACTATAACATGTTGTTAAGATGATAAACAACATCAGTACGCAGAATCTATACATCAAGACCATTAAGTATTATTTGTGAAGTTGCAAAATAAAATTAAAATAAATTAACCTTTGTGGTATTTCTCACATTGAAATATAGTTTTTAAATTTTAAATTTATAAAATGCTGAGAACCATTGTATTCAAAATATATTTCACGCCTATTTACTATTTGCAGACGTGTAAAGGTTATATCAAAGTTTAAGAAGAATCATGTCGTTTGACAAAAAATGCTTAACGTACTTTCAAATGATATTAACTGAATAAACATATTCTGACATATGATGTATAAGTACGGTCTTGTTCAAGTACTAAATTTTTTTTTAATGTTAAAATTTTAACGTCTTTTCAATTTAACTTTATTGATATAACATTTGGGTAAAAGTTGCAGAGTTTTTACGCAAAAGATAGAATAAAATAGAGAGAGAGAGAGAGAGAGAGAGAGAGAGAGAGAGAGAGAGAGAGAGAGAGAGCGCGAGAGAGAGAGAGAGAGAGAGAGAGAGAGAGAGAGAGAGAGAGAGAGATTTTCATTCATGGCAGCTTTATATGTTTTTATATTTTAAATCATTATGAAAGTATTCAAAAGTCTATGTTAACTGTTGTATCTATGGTATCCGTAACCCTGTAAACATACATTTGTGTTTTTACAAGGTTAAAATATGTTCAACATACAAGTATTAAACCTGTATAAGAATAAAACATAAACAATATCGAATTCTTAGGTAATTCAAAAAGGTGGAAGACCCCAAGACTAAATAGAAATCAAACGTAAGAATTATTCAACCAAAGAAATAAATGACAAAAAACTGTCACATTCATTCAAGTAATGTCTCGAGGCAAATAGTGGGATGATAAGATGCTGTAACAGGAACAACCTTTTTATGGTAGATGGCTTAAATAGTTTGAATAGTCTCCTTGTTCTGTATTTTACTAACGATATTTTTTGTTTGTACCAATCATATGATTTATTTCAATTTTGAAAAAAAAATAAAATGAAATATTTTTTAAAACTTTCCATAAAAATACTTTTTGAATAATACGATTCTATAGAATACAGTGGCATTCAAACTATACCCATAGGATTTGGTACCAAGCCTTTAAATCGCTAGTTAATGTAATTAATCCCATCTTCTTTTATTCATTTGTAAATCACATCAGTTGAATGATAAGCGAAGATCTTGATTGGAGAGGTAATCGTTTCTGTATCCTTAAATTGTATGAAAAGTGTTTCTCAGTTGTTTTGCCAATTTTGCCTCAGTATTTTATCACATCGTTTTTTTTTATTCTTTTTTTGTTGTTGTCCATTTTTGTATTCTCCTTATTGTTGCCTATCATTCGCCCTTCTATTAAACCCGATCCACTATTGAATAAGGTTGGTTTTTTTCAAGATCACATTTTTTTTTAGTTTTTATTGATTTGTACAGGCCAACGACAGTCACTGGACACTTTCGAAAGTGATTTATAGCAAATTGTATAGTAAGAAATAAAATTAACCCTAATGAGCATATTTGAGTATTTTTGTTTTAACTCTTCAACGTTTTCGAACCTTATACATCCTTGGCTTTCAAATATTCGGGCTTGAGCGTTCCTTGTGTAGGTGAATCCGGAAAAAAGCTTCGGACGCATGAAATTTGAAACGTGTTGTTTTCATTTTTTACTGACATAGCTAAACATGCTAAACAGATTATTGAAACAACGCTTCATTCTAATGTCTTTACCACAGAGTGTGTTATTAAGTTTGAATTAACCTAGCTCGTTTTTTAATCCGACCTGAATTGTCTGGATTCTCAAAATCAACGTGTTTAATTTAACAGTTCGACCGGCAAGATATTAAATATCGCTGTAAAATATTGAAAAAAATGTTCAACAAAAGTGTGCAAACTGCGATCGAACAAAGGATTACTATATAATATAGACATATACTTTCGATTAAAAAAAAAATGTAACAAAAACCTGGATTGTATATTATTTTAAAACTATAATTATCTCAGGGTCATGTTTACCTTTACAACATGATGATATTTTGTCACGTAATCAAAATACAAAAAGGTATATAAAAAAAAAAAAAAAACGAATCGGAATCAACATACGTTAAAAATCTAACTTGGGCGCTTCTTTTACAAATTTCAAGTCTATTACTGTATTTAGTGTACTGTGGACCTGTTCGTGTATCCGTCGTTTTTCTATGTTATCATGGTGTTTTTCTGTTTGACTTATGAGTTTTTAATTAGGAGGTAACTGTATTGTATCGTAGCATCAGTTGTGAATTGATACCATCAACTTTGTGACGTTATCCTATCAAAATGAACGTTACAAACCATGTTGCATTATAATGTCCCATTGATATCTTCCACCTCTTTTGTTGTTTACAATACATAGACACACATGAATTGCATTTTGTTTCAAAATATTTTACGTTTGCCAGTGAGTATTGGAATGAGTTCTGAAATTGAAAATGACTAGAATACAAGATAGTGGATGATACTTGATGAAACCTGGATCAACACGGTTCGTAAAAACTTACCAGAAAAATGGTAGTCATAATAATATGTCCGAATTAACACTATTAGGAAAAAAAGTAAATTTTCCAAAAAATAGCCAAAATATATGGTAATTAATCACAAACGTGTCTGTTTGTTTTGTTCACACATCGTTGTCAATATAATGGAATTGTATGCAACTGTCATGAAAGTGAGAGGTTTAGCTAGCTGTAAGACTAGGGTTTTCTACCATTTTCTACAAAAGATAATGCCTGTATCAAGTCAGGAATATGACAGTTGCTCATTCGTTTGTTGTGTTTTAGCTTTTGGTTTTGCCATCAAATTAGAGACTATCCTTTGAGAATTGTCCTCGGAGTTGAGTATTTTTGAGATTTAACTTTTTATACAAACATAATTTTAGTTTCATGCAAGCTTTAGTTAGTATATACGACTCATGCATTTAAATTTCATTTATAAATGATAGTTACACCCTTTATTTGAATACAATTTAATATATGTTGTCTCTTGTGTACCATTTTTTGTCTGTTTGTCTTTTTCTTTTAGCCATGACGTTGTCAATATAAAAAAGAAGATGTGGTATGATTGCCAATGAGACAACTGTCCGCAAGAGACCAAAATAACACAGCATTAACAACTACCAGTCACCGTACGGCCTTCAACAATGAGAAAAGCCCAAACCGCATAGTCAGCTATAACAGGCCCCGATATGACAATGTAAAACAATTCAAACGAGAAAACTTACGGCCTTATTTATATAAAACAAAAGAACGAAATTTTCAATCTATGAGTTTAACAACCCATCTGGTATCTTTCGTCCCTCTTTTTAACACTTTTCTTTTTTAATTTATATATTATAAAATCTATGTACAGATCTACACAACAGTGAACTATTTAAAACGTTAAGTAAGTATAAAAGTACTATTATTTTTTAAAAGGAGAGCGATTACGTTCAAAATATCAAATCCTGAAGAAAATTTTGTTTTGGTGACTGGTATATGTAATCGGATTAAGACTGCTATTAAAAACGAATTTGTATTTGGGAACAGGTATCGTTTTTATAAAAAAAGATATATATAAAGATAAAACAAATATTTTGACGAAATGATAAAATATGGTTGTATAGATATCTAGATGGATGTTGATTTATCCTTATGGAATTTTTTTTCTCTCGCTTGAATGTCTTCTTTCTTGCCTGCCTTCCCCCGGTAAATTGGATATTGTACTACTGCGAGAAGCTCATAGTTGCTTTTGTGCGTGAGCAGATAAAATGTTTTATTACAAAATTAAAAGAAATTAAAAGAAATATATCAAAATAATAAAACAACGACTAATTATAAGAAAACATTATCTATAGAGGATCATATTGGTAATACAAATTAAACTTTAAACTTTTTTTTCACTATGATCCAAAACTTCCTAATGCAGGTTGTGTATGATTCTCAAGTTTCGTTCCCAAAAGACTAACCAATAAATCAATTAATAACAGAATCTACGACTTGTTAAATATATGTTTTTGATAGTGAATATTTACTATGTTTCAACATTTACAAGAGTAAAAATCTACATTACTATTCATACACAAAAATATATGCAACTTTAAATTGCAAATTGTATTTTAACATGTTTAATAAGATCTACCACAATCAAAATAATATAAATTCCAAAGTACTTTTGTGGTCCTTTTTTTATACTAAATTGCAACATGACTCGACTGTTCTCATTTATAAAATGCAGAATAAAAACGAATCGCATTTTACGTACTATATGCAGACGTGGACATTTTATTAGAAAGTTAAGGAAGGATCCTTATAAATTTAAACTTGCTATTAACCAATTGTATCTCTTAAATAAACATCGTCTGAAATATGATATATAATTATGGTATTTTTCAAGTACCAACCCTTTTAAAACGTCAGAACTTCACAGAGAGAGAGAGAGAGAGAGAGAGAGAGAGAGAGAGAGAGAGAGAGAGAGATATTGTCATTCATTTTCCGTAACCCTGTAAACATACATTTATGTTTTTACAAGGTTAAAATATGTTCAACATACAAGTATTAAACCTGTTTAAGGATAAAACATAAACAATATCGAATTCATAGGTAATTCAAAAAGGTGGAAGACCACAAAGACTAAATAGAAATCAAACGTAAGAATTATTCAACAAAAGAAATAAATGACAAAAAACTTTCACATTCATGCAAGTAATGTCTCGAGGCAAATAGTTGGATGATATGATGCTGTTCCAGGAACAACCTTTTTATGGCAGATGGCTTAGATAGTTTGAATAGTCTCCCTGTTCTGTATTTTACTAACGATGTTTTTTGTTTGTACCAATCATATAATTTATTTCAATTAAAAAAAAAAAAAAATAAATAAAATGAAATATTTTTTAAAACTTTCCATAAATATACTTTTTGAATAATAAGATTCTATAGAGTACAGTGGCATTCAAACTATACCCATAGGATTTGGTACCAAGGCATTCAAACTATACCCATAGGATTTGGTACCAAGGCTTTTAATCGCTAGTTAATGTAATTAATTCCATCTTCTTTTATTCATTTATAAGAATTTAATTTTGGATGTAACGCGTCTTCTGATTGGCTGACGTTATTTTATTATCAGCCCATAGACATAATTTAGTTATGTGACCGTGACGTCATCAACGTTTTTTCATGGTTTTCTACGGTTTAAAATAGAATTTAGAATTAAATTATAAGAAATGACTGTAATATTTTTTCTGTCTATTCGAAATAACATAAAAAATGTGGTGCACACTGTTAAATAACCCGCTACGAGCGTTATTCAGTGTGCACCAAATTTTTTATGTTATTTCTACATAGACAAAAAAAATATTACAGTCATTCCTTAAGTAAATCACATCATTTGAATGATAAACGAAGATCTTGATTGGAGAAGTCTTCGTTTCTGTATCTTTAAATTGTATGGAAAGTGTTTTTTAGTTGTTTTGCCAATTTTGCTCTAGTATTTTATCACACCGTTTTTTTATTCTTTTTTGTTGCTGTCTATTTTTTTAGTCTCCTTATTGTTACCTATCATTCTCCCTTCTATTAAACCCGATCAATACCCTTATAACCATGACGTGAGGTTTTCACTATTGAATACGGTTCGTTTTGAAGTTGTTTTTTTCTGAATCATGATCAGATCAGAACAATCAGTGAGAGGTCTTATTATGATTTTTATATCGTGTCATTCTTTTTTATGACCTGTACTTAAAATAATGTTTTTTTCAAGATCACAATTTTATTTAGTTTTTATTGATTTGTACAGGTCAACGACAGTCACTGGACACTTTCGAAAGTGATTTAGAACAAATTGTAGAGTAAGAAATGAAATTTACCACAATGAGCATTCATATTTGAGTGTTTTGGTTTTAACTCTTCAACGTTTTCGGACCTTACACATCCTTGGCGTTCAAATATTCGGGCTTGAGCGTTCCTTGTGTAGGTGAATCCGGAAAAAAGCTTCAGACGCATGAAATTTGAAACGTGTTGTTTTCATTTTTGACTTAAAGACTGAACATAACTAAACATGTGTCATAAACAGATTATTGAAACAACGTTTCGCTCTAATGTTTTTACTACAGTGTGCGTCAACAAGTTTGAATTAACCTAGATCGTCTTTTAATCTGACAGTGTCTAGTTTCTCAAAATCAACATTTTTAATTTAACAGTTCGGGCAAGATATTAAAAATCGCTGTAAAATATTGAAAGAAATGTGCTAAAATAGTGTGCAACTTGCGAACGTACAAAGGATTACTATAAGACAATAACAATCAAAACCAAGGAGTAAACAAAGACTCACAAAACCAAAGGACATTTACATCAACATTTATAAATAATAAATAAGAAACAACACGAACTACACTAAAAACCGGGAGTGAAATCAGGTGATCCGGAAGGGTAAGCATTTCCTGCACAGTATACGGCACCCGTCATGTTATTTCTTTGTTCAGTTCGGTAAAGATGGAAGGTTATTATGACTGAGAAAGAATATCAGATATGATTGCTGACACACTTTTGTCATAATGGTGAATCAGCTCATGATCGCGACCGTAAAATTTCTTGAGTGATGATCTTAATTTGATTGATTCATAGCCCTGTTTGAGCAACTTTTGACAGTATTCCTCGTTCAACAAAATCAACGTACTTTGAGTAACGTATCAATTGAGACACATATACTACACAGAAATGGAAACTGGACTATAGAAAAATTAAAATCATCGCGTTTGTCCTAAATTTTGGTATTCAGCCTACCATCAGTAGTCATTTCGAGAAAAAAGGTCTAAATATGAAGCAGATTTATCTGTGTCGCTAATGTCTTTAATTTCAAGTTCACTTGGATATATTAAATGTAAGTGATCAAAAAACAAAAACAAATCTGCAAGTAGAGCAGCGCAATTGGTACCCATTGAGATTTCAATAGTCTGTTGGAAGATCAAACCTCCAAATTCAACAAATTTGTTGTATAATATAGACATATACTTTCGATTTAAAAAAAAAAAGTAAAAAAAAAAAAAAAATCTGGATTGTATAAAATTTTAAAACAATAATTATCTTAGGGTCATGTTCACCTTCACAACATGATGACAATTTGTCACGTAACAAAAATACAAAAGGTATAAATAAAACCTCAAATCGAATCTTAATCAAAATACCTTTAAATTCTCTGACGAAATACAAATTTTAAGACCATCGCCTTACAAAGTATATTGTATTTAGTGTACTGTGGACCTGTTCGTTTACCTGTTTTTTTTATTATCATGGTACTCTTCTGTTCGACTTATGAATTTTAAATGTCCCATTGGTATCTTTTACGAAAGCCGAGAAGGATCATTCATAATTCAGAATTCAAAACTCGAAAATCAAGAAAGATAATCCTGTTTTATTACAGCTGCAATCCAAACACAACAAATATTGTCTTAATCTGACCAATTGATCTGATAAAACATACCGTAGATTAATAATATAATTGAGCACAAACAAAAATTATAACACTTTTCAATGGGTATGTGCCGACATTATGTCAGACAAGTGAAAGATTTCTTGTTATCAATTTTACTCCGAGAGAGAAAGATATCGAGTGTCACTTCAATCCTTATTCGATTGTTTTTTCTCCTTCTTTTCATGACTTGAGAATCTTTCATAATATTAAAAAAAGAAGATGTGGTATGATTGCCATTGAGACAACTCTCCACAAGAGACAAAAATTACTCAGCAATTAACAACCATAGGTCACCGTACGGCCTTCATCAATGAGTAAAACCCATATCACATAGTCAGCTAGAAAAGGCTCCGAAATGACAAATGTAAAACAATTCAGACGAAAAAACAAATTTGATATAAAGCACAAAACGACAACCACCGAATTACAGGCTCCTGACTTGGGACAGGAACATACAGAATGTGCACCATCCTCATTTATACAACACAAAAAATAAGTCGTCAACTTTTTGGTGTAGTGAATGAGAATTATTGTCAGGTGTAGAATTAGAGAATATGCAGGCGAAGAATAGAGATCGTAGCGTTGTTTTTTTTTTTTTTTATCGTTGAGAGTTTTATGCTGTAAGAAATTAAGCATTTCGCCTTGTGTCCGAAAAGACAAATTTTCTTTCATTGAAGAGGATGCTTACATAGTTTTGACATACTATATTTGATTGTAATATAACATTTCAACTGTTTTTTTAAATGATTATTTATTGATTTATTTCTGTTATTTCTTTAACCCGAAACCGCCTTTGAAACTGGTGAAAGTGTTTTGAAATGTTCCTGGATATCAATTTTACCCAGGGTTTTCGGATTTTGTCATTGCTGTCATTGTAAAATCTAGTGTCAAAATATAACCTTTTAAGTAAACACTGAAAACTTGATCTTTTAATGTTGATTCTGTTTTAAAAAATTCACTATAAGTTAAAAATTTACAAGAAAACTTTCTGGTAGTAACAATAAAAAAGATTTGCACTAAAAAACAACATTTCCAAATAAAGTTATCATTTCCCTCCTAAACTAGTAATTAAACGACGAGTACAACAGGTTACAGAAATTTTGTGTATAATTAAGATACAAAAAAGAAGCTTTGTATCAAATTAGGTGAAAATACTCCTATGCAAAATCAATAAATTCCTAGAGTACCAGCTTTAATTTATGTTTTTACCGGCTGTATACCTCTCTGGAACATGCTAATTATCCGCATATGTATCATATGTACATTTTGGTTCGGTGGTACTGATGGCATTTGAAGCAGTCCTCTTTTTTCATATAATGACATCGGGGTTTTATACGATTTGCTATGTGGTATGGGGTTTGCTCATTGTTGAAGTGGTAATAAGCATTGTATGTAATTTTTATAACATTTGGTTGAGGCAAATAAAATTAGAGCGCGTAGATTACAAATTTAAAACATTTTTTCAATTTATAAATGGGATTGAACGGTGAAAGTGATGCCAGCCAAATTTAAACTTGATCTCAGTTTGGTGGTAATTAGCATTGTGTATACGTTTCATAGCATTTGTTTGAGGCAAAATAAGGTTAAATTGCGGAAACTTCCAAGTTGTAAATTTTCCCATGAATACGTACGGACGTACAGACGGACATGCAAGCGTTAAAGTTAATGCCCCCTCTGATGTAGCTGAGATTATACCGGCGGAACGTCTGTCTGTGTATACCTTCGTATAGAAATAGGCCATTTATAAGAATGGATTAGTTTGAGAAGAAAAAAATTGTGTGTGAAAAAGGGGGGAGGCAAACTTCTGAAAGTGACAAGAACAAAAACTTATTTTCTATGTAGTGTAATAATCTAAAATTAAGTGATTGTTCTCTTTCATTTTCATTTTTGTCTTAAAATGGGAGGGGGCATAGTTTTGTCCCCTTTGTTGCCCCTGGCTCCTATACGTACACTGTTATTATGACATATCTGTTGTAATAGCAATGAAACGAGTCATTTCGAATACCGGTATGAAAATGAGACTGTTCTATGACGACTTTTATTTATTGAAGGCACTAATTTATAAAATACAAAATTATTGTATTTATTGGCTCTTAGTAATGTTCAATAGCTTATTTGAATAAAATTTCACAGAACTAAATTTACTACAATACAAACAATTCTTATCTCTATTTTAGAACATGTAATTTAAACTTGTTGAAACGAAGTTAGTTTAAAATTTGTCAAAGTAAGCTTTAAGAATTTCTTTTTTTTTAAATTTGTCTTTTAATTTAGATTTATCATGCATGTCTCAAAACAAAGTATGCGACGCGTAACAGTTTATAAGTCTTGGTGTTCTCATGTATGCATTTGATACGGTGCATTTATTATAGATATATTTCAGACTCCATTTATGAAAGAAAATCTATAGAGCAGAGCATTTTGGTTTTTGTTTAGCTCTATTCTAGAACATGTAATTTAAGGTAGCACAATACAAAGATTTTATAACTCCAACTCCCAAGTTTTAAAATACTGTAACTTTCTTAATGATGCTTGAAAATTTATAAAAGTGGTATTTATGAATAGCTAACAGATTAATCTTTCAAATTAATGCAATGTTAGTATTATGCAACAATTATGTAACCAATTATAATGTTGACTGTGTCTAAAATATTTTCCACCAAATTTCCACTTTCAATTGAAATTAGCTTCTGCATAGGTATTAACCAGAGGGTTGATTTTATGATATGTTATTCCTATTGCCATTATCTACAAAAGGGTGTCTCAGATTTCAGACAGAATGTATAGAACAAAGTTTACACCTAATTGAACATTATCTTCTTTTATGTGGTTAGGATGTTGTTACCCTAATCAGAGATTTATGAGAGAATGGAATACCATAGGGACAATTTGAGACACTCGTTTGAAGCCCATGATGTGTTGATTAAGATTTCATTAAAAGTTTCTGTATAGTTAAAGAGATGGCAGAGCTAACTTCATTCAAGTGAACTTTTAGATGGTGATGTTCCTTTTGCACCATCGTATGGTGTTTATATTTCACAACTTGTTCGCTATGCCCGTGTCTGTTGTGACGTTTTTGATTTTAACGAACACAACCTATGCATTACTGGTAAATTATTAAACCAGAGATATCGTTACCATAAATTACTTAAAACCTTTACTAAATTTTTCCATAGATATAAAGATTTGGTTTTGAAGTTTGGTTGTACCTGTAGAAAACTTATTTCAAACGGGATAGCACATCCTCATTTTTACGGAAATGTTGTTAACCGTGCCCGGAAATTTAGAAATGATCCATGTAAACTTGTCGCTCCTTTAAATAAACTTATTCTAAAAGGTTACCTATTCAAAACTGTAATAAGATCATTGAATATTGTTTTTATTGGTATAAATATAGATTTTGTTATCAGTAAATTAAAAGCTAACTAAATATTCCTAGTATGTTATATGTATATACATATTCATGGATCTACAATCTGTCGATACCTGTAACTTGGCATTGCACAAGGTCATGTTTTTCTCTGGCTGTTTATGACGTCTTTACACTAAATCCATTGGATGTTGAATGTGTACGGATTGATAGTTTAGTCTTAGTTGCATGATTTTTTTTACTAGTTGTTAGTGGCTTTCAACTAGCTGTCAGATAACTTCGAGTACTCTAAGATCTGTTCATTGTGTTTTTTGTGTGGGGATGTATAAGTACCGGGCCACGTCCACTTGTATTTTTGTCCATCTGATGAGTTAAGCCTTTTTCAACTGATTTTTATAGTTCGTTCTTATGTTGTACTGTTATACCACTGTCCCAGGTTAGGGGGAGGGTTGGGATCCCGCTAATATGTTAAACCCCACCACATTATTTATGTATGTGCCTGTCCCAAGTCAGGAGCCTGTAATTCAGTGGTTGTCGTTTGTTTATGTGTTACATATTTGTTTTTCGTTCATTTTTTTTTACATAAATAAGGCCGTTAGTTTTCTCGTTTGAATTGTTTTACATTGTCTTATCGGGGCCTTTTATAGCTCACTATGCGGTATGGGCTTTGATCATTGTTGAAGGCCGTATAGTGACCTATAGTTTTTAATGTCTGTGTCATTTTGGTCTTTTGTGGATAGTTGTCTCATTGGCAATCATACCACATCTTCTTTTTTATATGACCGAGATTTTGCCACTAATTACATAATAATTGATGACACAATAATTGCATAATAACAATATTGCATCCATTTAAAAGATTGATCTTTAATCTATCTATATATACCTCTTTTATTATTTTTAATGCATTTATAAGAAACACTATTTTAAAAGTTAGTGATTGGAAGTAAAACAAATCTTTGTATTGTGCTACTTTAAACTTGTTGAAATGAAGTTAGTTTAAAATTTGTCAAAGTAAGCTTTAAGAATTCCTTCTTTTAATTTAGATTTATTATGCATGTCTCTAAACAAAGCATGTGACACGTAACAGGCTATAAGAATGTGTTCTCTTATATGCATTTGATACGTTGCATGTGTTGTGGATATATTTCAGACTCCATTTATGAATTTTGATTTTTTTTTGTGTATCAATTCAAAATATAGATTCAAATATTTTTCACTTCAAACGATAAAGTAAAACTTCTTCAAAACTTATATATAATGTATAGTTCGGCGTCCGCAAAAAAGAAGTCAAGGAGAGTGTTTATCTATTCTTCACAAATACGTATTTCATTGAATCTCGATATTTATCATGTTTATAATTTTTCTAACAATGACGTTCTACCTCCATAAGCCTGGAAATGTCATGGCGGGTTACAATTTTAAAATATTAATATAGGTACCATATATTAGTTAATATTATATAAAAATGGGTACATTGTTTTAGACAAACATAGCACATTCCTACCAAAAAAAAATCGAAGTTAACCCTTCTACCCAGATTGGCGACCGGAATGTGTAATCGGATTATATTGCAATTAAAAATGAATTTGTCTTTGAGAACAGGTATCGTTTATAAAAAAAGATATATATATGGTGTCACGATATCTCAGTAGCATGAGTTCGAGTCCCAGCGAGGGAAGAACAAAAAATTTGTTTTCGCAAATTTACAGATTTAACATTGTTGGGTTGATGTTTAGACGAGTTGTATATATATATATACGTTGTATATATATATATATATAAAAAGATTAAACAAATTTTTTTACCAAATGATAAAGAATGATGCGTTGTATAGATATTTAGATAGTTTATGCATTATCATTATTTTTCATGTTGGAATTTCTTTTGTTTCGTTTGCCTTTCCCCCTGTAAATAGGATATTGTATAACCACGAAAACCTGTAAGTTTCTTTCGTGCAAGAGCAGATAAGACGTTTTATAAAATTGCAGTCGAACAAAAAAAAAAAAAAAAAATATAAAAAAGACTTTTTAAGGAAACAATTTAAAGTATGGAAGACCATCATGGTTATAAAACTTAAACTTATTTTTTTAACTCAGGTTTTGTAATGGTAATCCGGTTTCTTCCACAAAAAAGATTAACAAGCAATCAGCCAATATCGGAATCTACGACTTGTCAAATATATGTTTTGATAGTGAATATTTAGTACGTTTTAGCATTTATAAGTATAAAAATCTACATTACTGTTTATGAACAAAAATATATGCAATTTTAAAGTGCAACTTTCATATGGATAAGATCTACCACAATCAAAATAATATAAATTTCAAAGTACTTTTGTGGTCTTTTTTTATACTAAATTGCAACATGACTCGACTGTTCTAATTTATAAAATGCAAAGGACAAAGGAATCTTTGTGCATTTCACGCCTACTAACTATTTTCAGACATAGACATTTTTGATGAAAAGTAAGAAAGAATACTTAAAAGTTACTAAAAACATTAAACATACTAACCAATATCCTGAATAAACATCGTCTGAACATCGTCTGAAATATGATATTGTAATACGATGTAATATGTTTTTTTCAAGTATCAACCTGTTTAAAACGTCAGAACTTCAACCTTTCATTCGTTAATTCATTATGTATTATAAGTTTTATAAGGAGAGAGAGAGAGAGAGAGAGAGAGAGAGAGAGAGAGAGAGAGAGAGAGAAACCAACCAAACTGAAGGAATTGAATGAACTGTAAAAGTAGCGAGACCGATTAATCCACATATAAATCCACATATAGTCAATCGGTCACAGTTGGGACTAGGACAATATTTGTAAATTAAGTAAGACAAGACTAAATCATCTTCGTCTGCGAGTGCACCAGTTACTATGCCAACACACACTCAGTCTAAATATCAAGAACGAGAAAAGGAAATTCTGACTTTATATTATTCTACTTATTTTGTACGAAGTACTATAGGTATATTTTATCCAACACTCTAACAATTTTGTAAACTTTTAAAACAACCTACCACCCGCCCATGTTTTTTAATATCTAATTGTTTTTATTAGGTTGAAGACATATTTATGTGGTTGAAAAAGAACATCTTTTTCATTTTAATTACATATCATAAGAATTGTAAATATGTTTCATGCGATAGTGATTTTAAAGGCGGTATAATAATCGTTTAAATGTAAAAAGTCATCACACGTAATGTAATAATTTAGATGTAATGTAGATAAAATATATATAATCACTGAAATTTAATGCTAAATCAAATTCCAAATATGAAATTAATTCATATTGAGAAGACATAAAACTAAAAGCTAAAATGTTTACCGATTTGATAACAACAATAACCCATTAAAAA
The DNA here is from genome assembly GCA_037788925.1 of Mytilus galloprovincialis. Lineage (NCBI taxonomy): Eukaryota > Metazoa > Mollusca > Bivalvia > Mytilida > Mytilidae > Mytilus > Mytilus galloprovincialis. The sequence goes on along the minus strand of CM075338.1, from coordinate 20,126,607 downwards.
TTCATGAACAAAAAAGTGTCCATAGTACACGGATACCCCACTCGCACTATCATTTTTCTTTAGCTGAATCGAGACAGACGGACGAAATAACGAACGAACGAACGAACGGACAGACGATTGGACGGACGAACGAACAGGCGCACGGACCAGGAAAAATAATGACATTGAGTGGGACATAAACACATATACTCAGTTGATGGAAAGTGCTTTGCATCGTTTAATTTTAACATTTACTATAACTGAAAATAGTATAAAGCAATTAATACTCAAAAGAAATCGAGTATTGTATATATAATTTATAGAAAAAAGCAAAATAGCAAAATTACCGAACGGTAAGTTTTTCATCACATTAAAGAACCAAAAGCCAATCCCAGATTCCCTATTTCTCGATTTCCCTATTTCTCGATTTCCCTATTTCCAAATTTCTCAATTTCTCGATTTCGCTTTCTCGATTTCTCGATTTCCCGATTTCCCGATTTCGCGTTTGCAAAGTGAAGGAAGAAAACACGAAAACGCATCTGGCCACCATAAGTATCCTATATTCTATTCATAGGATTTTAAACGCTTAAGAGCTTTGTAAATATTCATATGTCTACCCTGGGTAGTTACCGGTATATGAACAGAATACACTGCATATATGTAATTTTGTCATCAACTTGGTATCATATTCATAAAACTGATAATAAAGTAATTTAATGAATACTTATGACAACAGATAATATATATATTTTAAACACATTATATTCCTGCAAACTATAACATTACATGTAATAAAAACTAATTTGTTATCATCTTTATCGTGAACTTTGTCCTCAACCTTGGGTTTTATCTTTGCATAGCCTATTCTAAACTCGTCACTTCTATTATTTGTATATACATATATATAAACTTCAATTGTAACCAAGATAACATAAAAAAAAACATATCTCTTTTTATTCATGTTCATACGACATGGTTTCCACAAGCAGACAACATTGCTTCAGTGAATATTACCAATATTGTCATTTCTACTGATCGGGCGGAGCTTATGTTTTAATTTGCATAATGACAGTCTATTTGAAAATGTGTGTGATAAGGATTATTGAATTCTAATCACTAATCAGTGTCACCAAAGGCATATACAAAAGAACTGAGGGTATGGTATGGGACGAATAATTGGACACTTCATTGATGAGCTTATCCTAAAACTCCTGTCTATAGATGGACTGGTCTTCAATGAGCGAACTTCTTAAACTCCGCCCAGTCAAGTGAAATAAATCTAGTAATATCAACGTGAATATTCACGTGTATTTGCTTATTGATTTTAATTAACATTGACCATTGATCCACATTGGACATGTAACTTATGTTATATTAGATATGTTGCACGAATTTAAAAAGCGGGATTAATTTTCTTGGTTTGTACTACAATAAATCATTATTCGAAGCTCAGTTTTCAGTACGGAAACCTCTCCTTCCACCAAAAACTATCTGCATCGAAATGTTAAAGACTGTTCATTCATTTGTTTACTAGATACAAGAAAATATGGTATGACCGACTGTTTCTGTTTTTGTCTTTTTAAACTTTTAAACATTGAAGAGGCTAGTTTAGATATGTTATAGAGTCTTTCGTGAAAACTTTGTAGAATTAATTTGACAAATTAAGCTGCACAATTAGCGAGCTGTTCCAATAATGCTATTGTTTATTTGTGTTGTACTAGGCTTACTATTGTGGTTTAAAGATTATATTATGCTTTATGTGCTCGGATGAAGAACGGAATAGAACATAACAGGCTTTTGTCTTCTTCTTTTTTTCTTTTTTTTTAAGTTTCCATTCAAATCTTGTAAATTTATTGAGAGAATCATATGGAGTTCGATTGCATTAATTGAAAAGTTTTCGGGCGCCTTTTTCCTTTAATGTAAGTTTCATAGTTTATGATTGTGAACAACGAAATAAAAATAAGCCGGAAACATTTTATTAAAGTGATTTCAAATAAAATTTTAATTTAAATAAGAATTTTGTATTCCCCGTTTGTTATTAGTTGCTTTTGTGATAAAGATTATTACACAATGTTGACTGCTGTATTTGTGACATTTTTACCTATTTTGTCTGTTTGTTTTGTTCTCACATCGTTGTTAATGTAGTGGAAAAAAGTAAAATCACAAAAATACTGAAGGAAAATCAATTCGGAAAGTCCATAATCACATGGAAAAATCAAAAAACAAAACGCATCAAAAACGAATGGACAAGAACTGTCATATTCCTGACTTGGTACAGGCATTTTCAAATGTAGAAAATGGTGGATTAAACCTGGTTTTGTAGCGCTAACCCTCTCACTTTGATGACAGTCTCATCAAATTCCGTTATATTTACATTTATGCGTTAACTAAACAGACACAATAAATAAAATAGTCAAAATATGGGTACATCAGTCATCATCGCATAGCAATTTTAAAAGGAACAATTTAACAGAACACAAAAACATCAATCTAATTTGCTGCGATTTTTTGAACGTGAGAGGTTTAGCTAGCTATAAAACCAGGTTCAATCCACCATTTTCTACATAAGAAAATTAATTATTTTTCTACATAAAAAAAATAATTATTTTCTACATAAAAAAAATAATGATTTTTCTACATAAAAAATTATCTATTTTTCTACATAAAAAATGCCTTTACCAAGGCAGGTGTATGGCAGTGTCATCTACACATCAGTTTGAGCTTTTGAATTATCAATTTGATTAGGGAATTTCCGTTTTGATTTTTCCTTGGAGTTCAGTATTTTGTGATTTTACTTTTTGGCCAATAGAAACTCATTTATGAACCAACATTCTTTCAATACCACAACCATTTATCCAAACAATTTATTCATATAATTTAATAGAATTTTACTACTATGACTTTTTTTTTATCTATAATAAATAAAAAATACAACTGAATTAAAAAGTCATTTTATACATGTTATAGCAGGCATATACACCAACATCTATAGCATTGTATTTGTTGAATAATGCAGTAACATTTATCTACATATATTTTTTGTTGTTGATTTATGATATGTCCTTGGTCTTAACTATTAAGGTTACAAAAAGTTACAAAAAATAATGTACTGAAGCTAATTTCAAAACAAATTTTAAATATTTGAACGCAGATGAACTGAAAACATAATATCATCTCTCTGAAGTAAATTACCAAAAAAATCCAAAATTCATTTTTAATGAATAATGTTTATTTTCTAGGCGGATATGAATCTTACATAATAAAAATATTAAGTCAAACTTCAATTTAATGTAAACAAGTTTTTTTTTTTTTTTTGCATATAGCATTTTAATTTAACAAGCTCATAAAAGTTCACCAATCTGTTAAGTTATTGAATACATAATAGTTATTAAATAATGAAAAGTTAACTTGTATCTTGCAAGATACATTAAGAAAATTCTGTTTAGGCCGAATAGTATAAGTTAAACGTATTTATCTACAGCCTGTTAACATGTTGTAGTGAGCTCGTACCGCACACGTTGTAGGTGCATCCGACTCCGATCATAAATGACTAGCATCACTACTTTTCCCAACTAAGATCTGTGTAGTCTGACTTCTATCAACAATTAAAACTGGCAACCAAGTTATAAGTAATAGTGCTCTAGATAGGTTAAACATTGAACAATAAATTAATCTGTGAAATGTATTCTTAATTGCCAATTCAAGGTTCTTTCTTCCTTTATTCTTCCGTTTTTTTCTCATACTGTTCTTCAATATGCTCATCATAATTCTTCATTATATATACTACAGCACCACATTGTGTTTTTTTTATTTACTTATTTTGCCTATATGTCTTTATGGTTTATTTTGGTAGCCATTTATTCCGCACTCTTTCCAGACCTACTTGAACACATTTTTATTATGTTTTTTATTTATTTTACAGTACAATTAGCAAGCAATTATTTGTTAAATTTATATTCATATCATGAACATCATAATGTGTAATATGCGTTCTAAATAAGAGGAGGGTAAATTTTAGAAATACAAAGAAACGGTATACTAGTATAAGCTAAAAGAAGGGTGAAAGATACCAGAGGAACAGTCAAACTCATAAATCGAAAATAAACAGACAACGTCATGGCTAACAATGAAAAAGACAAACAGACAAATAATAGTACACAAGAAGCAACATAGAAAACTAAAGACTGAACAACATGAACCCCACGAAAACTCGGCGTGATATCAGGTGCTCCGGAAGGGTAAGCAGATCCTGCTCCACATAACCAAGACTAGTTTAGCCAATTAGTTTTTTTTTACTTAATAATACCATGGTCGTCATGTACGATGCAGGAAGATGTTACTCTTCCGGAGAACTTCATATCAATAATGTTGTATACGAAGTTGCAAATGATCATACTTATCCCAGGAATAGCTTACCTTAGCCGTATTTGGCACAACTGTTTGAAATTTTGGGTCGTCAATGCTCTTCAACTTTATAATGTTTAGCTTTTTAATTATTTTGATCTAAGCGTCACTGATGAGTCATATGTGGAAGAAAGCTATTAAGTGGGAGTTTGCAATGTGAAAAAAAAAAAGACATAACTAATGCCAAATAAAATAGATGAATAGACAAAACTACAGTCCACAAAACACTACTTAGAAAAACTAAAATGAAAGAATATTTACATCAGTTAATTAGCTAATGTTCTGGATTTTATGCAAAACAATATAACCAATAATATGTGATTTTCTGAAACACTCAATCACACCGCAATAGTAAATAAGTTTTTCTACTTGAGGATCTCGTGCAACATATCATGAAACTTTGATTTTCTTTATGTTAAACGCAAACCATGAGCTTATACAGTTATGTCGATTGGCTGATGGTTTAAAAAATTGAAAAGAGAGGCGCAAGGTAATAAAGAGACATTTAAACTGTTAAGTCGAAATAAACTGACAACAACATGCATGGCTCAAAATAAAACAGACAAACAGACAAATTAAAGTACAAAAAAAATAACATATAAAACTAAAGATAACCCAAACCCCACCAAAAACTTGGAGCGATCTTAGTTGCTCCCGGAGGGAAAGTAGATATAACTCCAGGTGTTGCACCCGTCATGTTTCTTTCGGCATGCCACAAAACCACGTTCAACCCACCATTGTTTTCTTAAGATGACCTGTACCAATAAAATTGAGAATGGAAATGGGGAATGTGTCAAAGAGACAACAACCCGACCAAATAAAAAACAACAGCAAAGGGTCACCAACAGGTCTTCAATTTAGCGAGAAATTCCCGCACCCGGAGGCGTCCCTCAGCTGGCCCCTAAACAAATATATACTAGTCCAGTGGTAATGAACGCCATACTAATTTCCAAATTGTACACAAGAAACTAAAATTAAAATAATACAAGACTAACAAAGGCCAGAGGCTCCTGACTTGGGACAGGCGCAAAAATGCGGCGGGGTTAAACATGTTTGTGAGATCTCAACCCTCCCCCTATACCTCTAACCAATGTAGAAAAGTAAACGCATAACAATACGCACATTAAAATTCAGTTCAAGAGAAGTCCGAGTCTGATGTCAGAAGATGTAACCAAAGAAAATAAACAAAATGACAATAATACATAAATAACAACAGATTACTAGCAGTTAACTGACATGCCAGCTCCAGACTTCAATTAAACTGACTGAAAGATTATGATTTCATCATATGAACATCAGGCACAATCCTTCCCGTTAGGGGTTTAGTATCATACCATCATAACATATATGCGAAGAACATAACCCGTGTCATGCCAATAACTGTTTTTAGAATAAATGTGTTTAGTTCCGATGCAAAGACCTTATCAGTGACTCAATATTAACGCCAAAATATGCAATCTTTAATGACTTGACAACAGTATCGTAATTATATCCTTTCTTAATAAGTCTATTCAAAGGTTTTGTAAGTTTCTGAGGTGAATACTGACACCTTTGTGCTTTATAAAGAATATTTCCATAAAAAATTGGATGTGAAATACCTGAACGTATTAGAAGTCTGCATGTTGAGCTATATTTACGAATGATGTCTTTATACCGATGATAAAATTTAGTAAATGTTTTGACTAGTTTGTGATATCGAAAACCCTGGTCAAGAAAAAGGCCATTGTTATATTATTGTTTGTTTCTGTGTGTGTTTTATTTTATTGTTGTGTTACTGTTGTGTCGTAGTTCTCCTCTTATAATTGATGCGTTTCCCTCAGTTTTAGTTTGTAACCCGGATATGTTTTTTTCTCAACCGATTAATGAATTTCAAATAGCGGTATACGACTGTTGCCTTTATTAATACCACCATTGACCATAGTCTTTTCAAATTTATTTTAAATTGAGCAGAAATTATCTTTGTTCCAAATAAAGAAATATTGGGTAATGTCATTTGGCTATGTGATTCCACAATATGAAAATATTGAAACATCAAAGCAAACTTTTTGTTGTAAAATCAAAACACGTTAAAATCAAACACAGCTAGGTCATGTCACAATTAATATCGGCGGATGCAATCTTTATATTGTCTCAAAGCTATAAAATCGAAAGTGCAGAGAAAAAAAAGATATAGAACGAACGAAACGGAGTACATTAACATTCACGTAATAAGAAACCTGGCCATAAGGTCATAACACTATCGAGTTAGTTTTTTGTACTCATACTCAAAAATCAACCAATCAAAATGCTGGATTGCATGTTTCGAGCATGATGTTTTTTGCTCCGAGCACTGAGCAAAGTTTTATGACTTCAACCCCGGTGATAAACAAAACCGTCCTGTAAAACAATGTTTGTTTAATATTTGTTTCATATTTTATTAAAAACATAAAAGACATAAACTTTAAATATGCTCTAAGACTACATGTATGTTACATTGAATAATATTGAAAGTGATGATGACTGAGTAATTTTCAAAATAGTTTTCATTTCCGGCTAAGCTACATGTCCATGTTGTTTCCTCTTCTGTTATCTTGCATGTCTGTAAAATATACAATATTTTAAGTGTATGATTTCAAGTTAGGAATATCATAGTTGTTACCCATTTGTTTGATGTGTTGTTGCTTTTGATATTGCCATTTGATTATGGACTTTCCGTTTTGAATGTATCTCGGAGTTCAGTATTTTTGTGATTTTTATTTCTATACTACTAATATACACATTATGTATATATTATTTATTTTTAGGATGAAACACGACTTCTGATAGGCGGAAAGTGTTTTAGTCTATCAAGCACATAAAGATAATTATGTGGTCTTGACGTCATCAGCATGTATTAATCTTTTACTTCTTCAAAATAGAATCATATTTTGAATGACTATTTTGTTCTGTCTATTCAAAGTACCATACAAACAAAAGTTTAGCGTGTTATTTGAAAGTGTGCACCACATGTTTGTTGTTATTTTTCCATAGACAGAAAAATATTAAAACAACCATTCCTTAAACATAAGGCATTTAAGGGGAATGTTGGATTTGAATACAGATTATGTGTCCACGTTTTGCTAACCACAACGTGCAGATTTAATTTGTGTCCTTGAAATATTATGTCAAACAATAAAGTTTCAGCCGGTAATTTTTTTTATTATTGAGTGTATTATGACGAAAAATCCAAAGATCCCAAATAACCTTTTTAAAAGTCCGAAGGAACAAAAAGAGAAAAGTTGTTCGTTTATCACCTTATCTATTGACCATGGAATGAAAGTGGCAAGACAAACATATACAGTAAAACCTGTATAAACCGAATCTTGCATAAACCAAAAACCTGTGTAAACCAAACATGTTCTTAAGCGCCGTCATCTTAAATTGTATGCATTGAAAACCTGATAAAACCGAACAAAATTTTAAGTCCCGAAGAGGTTCGGTTTCAACAGGTTTCACTGTAGAATCGTCATCTCTTAAAATCTACGTTTGTTAAAATTTTATTTGAAATAAAGCATACCTTGTACCTGTATGACGATTATACATACCTTCACATTTCCCCCTCTTTAGAGGACTGTGTATCCTTTTTGTCCATTAATCTTCTCAGAAGTCGTTTCAAATCTAGATCGAACATATGTTATATACAGTTAAATTTTGTTCATTACGCTTTTACACATATTAATCAACATCGAACTTAAACTGAACATCACTTTCTGACAAGGTCTTAACATATAGAGAAGTTCTATTAATGTTTGTGTGAACAATTTCCATGAACGTATTCTAAGTTTCTTAGTTACATAGAATTTTTTGATTTTGTATCACATGCTTCCGTTTTAAAAGTATCGGTAAAAGTGATCTACACTGATTTGCATTGTTATCTACTTTTAAAAGTTGTATTCTTATAAAAGAGGGACGTAAGATACCAAAGGACAGTCAAACTCAGAAATCTAAAACAAACTGACGACGCCATGGCTAAAAATGAAAAAGACAAACAAACAACAGCACACATGACACAACATAGAAAACTAAAGAATAAACAACACGAACCCCACCAAAAAACTAGGGGAGATCTATGTGCTCCGGAAGTGTAAGCAGATCCTGCTCCACATGTGGCACCCGTCGTGTTGTTTATGTGATAAAAAAATCCGGTAAATAGTCTAATTCGGTAGGTCACATTCCTGAAAGGGAAGGGGATTGTAGTTACGACATAAGGAACATATCCGATATAAAGAGTTGGCTTCCTTTTCCGAGGTATCTTCCTGTAATATCTTGTCTCTTTAGTAGTTATTTAATTTTCAAAGTTATCTCACCTTAATAGTTATCTACATTTAAGAGTCATCTCTCATTACAAATGATCTTATTTTTAGAGCTATTCCCCTTCACCTATGTCTAATTCCTTAAACAATGAAGCCACCAACTATGTGTAGAACAACATCACGGAAAATAAACATCAAATCTACAAACATGTGATTAGTTATCTCCTTTTAAGATTTATACCTCAACTTAAGGGTAGTGTCCCTTTATCCATGTCTACCCCCTTTAACAATGGAGATACATATTTTTAGGATTAAAACCAAAAGTATAGCAAACAATAATCCTTGTCTTATATCTACAAAACTATAAACAGTTATCTCCCCTATAAAGTTATTTCCCTTGACAAATTTCTAGCTCTTTAACAAATAAGATACATACTTAATGGATTACAACAACACGTATACCAACCATCTAGTCAGATTACAAGATAAAATTGAAAATGGAAATGGGGAATGTGTCAAACTGACCACAACCCGACCATAGATCAGACAACAGCCGAAAGCCACCATTAGGTCTTCAACAAGCGAGAAACTCCCGCACCCGGAGGCGTCCTTCAGCTGGCCCCTAAACAAATATGCATACTAGTCAGTGATAATGGACTTCATACTAAACTCCGAAGAACATGTATAATAATATACCTAGGAAGACCTACTGTCCTTGAGGTGTGTAAACTTTAGACTTACACTTCTCAAGTACATTACGTATTTTTACAATAGAGTCTCGTTTTGATACATACTTAGTGGATTACAACTACACGTATAACAGCCATCTGGTCCTGTCTTATATCCGTATGTACAAAACTGGGAACAGTTTTCGGGGTGTGGTTTGCAGACTGAAGTAAAAAAAAATAAAAATATAACAGTCATGTTAACTTAAAAATGTATTTTGTGATTTAAAAAACAACAACAAATAATTGCGTACAGCTTATTTAGAGAGTGTAGAAACAACGAAACAAGTGTATCTTATCATCTGTAAATTTAGAAAATAATGAAAATATTTATCATTGCGATTTAATTGAATAAAAGTGCGAAATAAAATTGTTCGACTGCTGGAAATGATGGATACAAAAATGGTATTCCAATCTAAAGTGCGTAATTTGTTTTGGTGACACCAACTACACTAAAAACCTAAAGTACCTAATTTGTCTTGGCGACACAAACAGAAATTATTCGGCTAATGGATAAATATGTAAAGTGCATATACTCGCATATTGTGATCGTAGAAATACGAAAATATGATAGGAAATAACTGCTTACATCCAACATCATATTACATTTATTTGTAAGCTGGAGAGTTATCTCCCTTGTAACATACAGATATCTGAGTCTCTCTTGTTGTTAGAGCCAAACAGAAAAGAACAGAGAACCAATTTAAATGTTGAACATGTCGAAAAATTACTTAGAAATTGTTAAGTAAAAAGATGACACTTACGACAAAAAATATTTCCCCATTTTTGGCATTTAACAATAATTGTAAACTAAAAATGATGAATAATAACCATGAAATAATTTGCTACTAATGTAAATACTTACGGCATATATCCCCACATTTTTGGGTTCGACAACAATGCTGATTTTGTGGACACTGCTCGTTGGTACAGTGGTTTACATGTGCACAAGTGAGGTACGACTCTTGTATTCCACATTGACCGGCCTCTAGAATGCAAAATATTTTCTTATCACTCACAGTTGTTGTGTTCATGTGTATTTTATGTGTTTTCACTGTTTTGTCATTTGATTTGGCCATGTGATTAGGGACTTTCCGATTGAACATTCCTCGGAGTTAAGTATTCATGTAATTTGTCTGTTCACATAAACGTTTCAATGGTTTAAATACACATCTTTAACGTTAGACACTGTAAACCAACTAATTTTCGCGGATATTTTATGCCACGTTTCCCTGTTTCAACGTCACATCGTGGGGATTAAAGTTCGCGGTTTTCTCATTTTCTTGACGTATTTCAATGAGGAAAGATCCAAGTTTTACTTTTTTGCGACGATTTATATTTGCGTTATTTTCAACTCGCGAAATTCGCGAAAATAAATCGGTCGCGAAAGTTAATTAGTTTACAATATGCAATACAATACTATGAAATCTATTATTTTGCCAAATCTGCTGTACACGATAGAATGTTTACATGACGTATAATAATATAAAGTAACTCACTATGGTCATCCAGCATTAAGTCGTATTATCGATCCTATAAAAGTATGTTCTCTTTATATCAAGTTATCTCCCTCGTATTAACCAATCAAAATCTAGAATTTTGACACGAGGTATAATAATATAAAGTAACTCACCACGATCATCAATCAACAAGTCGTATAATCGATCTTGTAAAAGTATGTTCTCTTTTATATCATCAGGAAGTGGGTCGTTTTCGTCGTCGCCATAGACCTTAAATAATAATACTTTATTCAAAAAGCAAGTACAGCTGATAGGATATGTCTACAATTTTTGACAAATTAATTATACATGCACCATATAACATAAACAGACATATAATAATAAAATGGTAATTGTATTTTAACAAATTAAATTACTCTTATACAGTAATTCATTTTAGAGATCATTTATCATTTTCGTCTTTGTAGACGAAACGCGCGTCTGACGTATATTCAAAATTTAGTCCTGGTATCTATGATGAGTTTATTTACAACCACTGGGTCGATGCCACTGCTGGTGGAGATTTATTTCCCCGAGGGTATCACAGCCCAGTAGTCAGCACGTTTGTGCTGACATGAATTATCATTGATATGGTTATATTTAAAAATTAACTGTTTACGAAACTTTGAATTTTTGAAAAACTAAGACTTTTCTACCTCAGGCATATATTACCTCAGCTGTATTTGGCAAAATTTTTAGGAATTTCGGTCTTCAATGCTCTTCAACTTCGTACTTTATTTGGCTTTTTTTTTTACGGTTTTGGATTCGAGCGTCACTGATGAGTCTTTTGTAGACGAAACGCGTGTCTGGCGTATATATAAAATTTAGTCCTGGTATCTATGATGAGATCATTTATGCGTTTATCTTATTGGTAAACCTAAAAAATCAAGCATGATACCTATTGAATTAAGTGTAAGTCTTTGAAAAAAATCAGACAATTATGAAGAATGTCAAAACCTGACCAAAACAAAAAACGCCGGCCTAACTACTGTACTTGTATTTTTTTCGCGAGTACTTATGTTCGCGGGTGTTATTTATTTTTTTTATTATTTTCGCGGTTTTATAATTATCATCTTTCAGTTGAAAGGTTTGATTCAGATTCGCGTGTATTTATCTTCGCGATAATAAACCAACCGCGAAATTCGTGAAAATAAATACACCACGAAAATAAGTACAATAACAGTATCTTTTTTTAAATGTAATTGTTATCCTTAGTTGTACCTGGTAGGTCTTTTTCTTCCTCGTGAATGGAACTTTGAGAAATCTCTAAATGACTGTTGTTTAGAACAAAAGCAAATTACTCCTGAACTAAATTAAGAATGGTCACTTACCTGAATGACCAGCACTAAAACTGACAAAATGAATGCGAGGCGAAACATGACTGCTATCGGTATGATCAGGGCAACTACAGGGAATTCTTTTTTATACTAGGTCGATTGACCCTAACATTAACCCTTGACCCTAATTGACATGTCAAAGTATTAACAACAAAACTAGCACGCTAATCTCAACATATATATTCGAAAACTGATATGAAAGAATAATTGCTTTGTCAATTATGTATTTTACCCATTATTAACAGTACCGTGATTTGATCAGAAATGTTAAATTACTAGATTTGATTTCGACGAGATATTGTTTAATGTTGACAAAAAGAAATAGTGCTTATACAAGAATCCTTTGACTACTTTTGTTAAAGCTCAAACGTTTAAAACCACGGGCTACTATCCAAGGTCGATGTGTTTTGGCTTTAATTGTAAAGAAAGTTTAGAACTTATGTCCCTTTGATATGTTTTATACTACTAGTATATAAGATGTGGGAGTTTTGTCGGAAAATACGCAATGAACTAACATTAAACTATGGTAACGTAGTAGCCATACCGCTGTAGTAAATGACGTTATTGTGTAGATGTTATTACTATCACAACTATTAAAAGTATTTTGTAATCATAACGTATTTATTGAGGGTCCACAACAGGTTTATCAACATTATTGATCTTATCATCAATTGAAAGAATGTAGCAAACAGTAAATAAAATCTACCATTGCATTTTTTAAATTAAAAAATGATAGAAAAGGATAATGTAATACGTAAATTAAAAAAAAGAGACAGACATTGCAAAAAGAAAAACCAGGAGCGAAAGAAAAATTAGAATGTAAAAGTGTTAATTCTTATTGTAAAGAAAGTTTAGAATGCATGTCTTTATGGTAATTTTTTTTATATGTCTTTATGGTAATTTTTTTTATATTAACTTGTTTTAAATCATTTTTAGGGTTATGAAAATATCCTTCTCGTTAGAAAATGAGAGAATGTACAACAGAGTAATAAAAAACAAATCAATTCGTTTGTAGAATTAAAAAAAAAAAAAAAATAGAAACGGAGAATGCAAAACTAAGATTAAAACACAGGCATAGCAAAATATTTAACTGAGAGAAAAGATTACCAGGTCAGTGTGTTCTGGCTTTATAATTAACATTGTCATTAAAGGGGGAGGTTTGGCATGCCACAAAACCAGGTTCAACCAAACATTGTTTTTCTTAAAATGCCCTGTACCAAGTCAGCAAAATGACATTTGTTATATTATAGTTCGTTTCTGTGTGAGTTTCATTTTAATGATGTGTTTCTGTTGTGTCGTAGTTCACTTATATTTGATACGTTTTCCTCAGTTTTAGTTTGTAACCCGGATTTGTTTTCTCCTGGTCGATTTATGAATTTCGAACAGCAGTATACTACTGTTGCCTTTATTTAATAGAAAAAAAGAATAATCGCATTAATATTAACTTTTTTTGCATAAGTTATGTGTGGGTTTATAAAAACAATCGATCACGACAGCAATTGAAAGAATTGTACAAAAAGGAATTTAAACTAAACAATAAATTTAAAAGATAGAAAGGGCAATGCAAAACTAAGATGGACAAAGACAGACATTACAAACGAAAAACCAAAAGAAAAGATTACGAGATCGGCAAATTTTAAGAATGGTTAGAACTAATGTCTTTATGTATATTTCATGCAAACAAATTCTGAAAAAATGTGGGGGTTTATCAAAATAATAAATCTCAACAGGAGTTGTAAGAAATGTCACACAGTAATTTAAAACATACCAAACCTTTTTAATATTTTTTTTAAGACAGCAAAGGAAAATGCAAAACAAGGAGAAACAAAGGCCGACATTTTTAATGTTTTCCCATTTTCATTATGTTATCATGCCACATAATTTGACAGTAAAACAAGGGGAAACAAAGGCCGACATTTTTAATGTTTTTCCCATTTTCATTATGTTATCATGCCCACATAATTTGACAGTAAATATTGCAGTCTTTAAATTGAAGTGACATAAACATGATAAAGATCACACGCCGTCACTAAATACTTAACATACAATGAAAAGAATATTTATCTAATTTAAAAAAAAAATTAACAGGGTTTACATGATAAAAAGATTGATGAACTTTTTAAAATCTAAATAAATATTGAACCGGTATCATTTACATAGTCAAATAAATTATCCCGGTTGCTTTTTGTGTTAATATCTATTTTTCAGTATTGTTTGTTTGCTTTTGTTTGCTTTGCTTTATTTCTTTATTTATTACTGCGGATTTTAATGTTTGGGTATGTGTTACGAAATCAATACAAACGGTCATGCAGGTTTTAAGCAAAAAAGTATTCAGAAGAAATATGGAATTGAAAAGTAAAGAGAAAAAAAGGGGGGAAGTACATTTTTGTTATCCATAAACCCTGACAAAATCAAACGTAAATAAACGAATAATTTAATTTTGGATGTTACATGTCTTCTTATTGGCTGACGTTATTTTGTTATCAGCCCATGGACATAATTTAGTCATGTGACCGTGACGTCATCAACGTTTTTTCATGGTTTTCTACGGTTTAAAATGGAATTTAGAATCAAATTATAAGAAATGACCTGTAATATTTGTTCTGTCTATTCGAAATAACATTAAAAATGTGGTGCACACTGTTAAATAACCCGCTACGCACGTTATTCAGTGTGCACCAATTTTTCTTATGTTATTTCTTCATAGACAGAAAAAATATTACAGACATTCCTTAAATAAACGTATGGAAACCAACTGTTATATTTCTGACTTGGTACTGTTATATTCCGAAATCAAGAGTGGGTTCTTTATTTGTCCTTATGTAGTCTTTTGAAGACGAAACGGGCGTCTGGCGCAAATATAAAAATTCAATCCTGGTATCTGTGATGAGTTTATTAAAACCTTCTTACACAGCTAGTTTACAAAATATAGCTAGCAAAATAATAATTGTGGTTTTCGAGGATAATTGATTGTATTGTTTCACAATTTTGTTGTTTGTAAATTTCACACGATTCTCCATTTATTATGTTAATAATCAGTTAAATCTAATCAACACATTTAACGCACAATGGTTTTATTCTATCCTTATGGGTTATGAAATATGATGATTTAAAAATTTGGAGGGGAGGGGGCATCAACTTATAAAGAAAAACATTTACATTATATAATAGTCAATAGATTTATTGGAACACAAAATCTATAAAAACGTCCGAATATACTTACTAGATGTTTTACAAATAAAGAGGTTTATGAATTAAAACCAGCTTGTATGTTTTTCCCATTTTCATTATGTTATCATGCCCACATAATTTGACAGTAAATATTGCAGTCTTTAAATTGAAGTGACATAAACATGATAAAGATCACACGCCGTCACTAAATACTGAACATACAATGAAAAGAATATTTACTAAATTTTAAACAGAGTTTAACAGGGTTAACATGATAAAAAGATTGATGAACTTTTTCAAATCTGAATAAATATTGAGCCGGTATCATTTACATAGTCAAATAAATGATCCCGCTTTCTTTTTTTTAATATCTTTCTATTTTTCAGTATTGTTTGTTTGCTTAACTTTATTTCTTTATTTATTACTGCGGATTATAATGTTTGTGTATGTGTACGAAATCAGTACAAACGGTCATGCAAGTTTTAAGCAAAACAAGTATTAAGAAGAAATATGGAATTGAAAAATAAAGAGAAAACAAGGGGGGAGGTACATTTTTGTTATCCATAAAACCTGACAAAATCAAACGTGAATAATTTAATTTTGGATGTAACGCGTCTTCTGATTGGCTGACGTTATTTTGTTATCAGCCCATAGACATAATTTAGTTATGTGACCGGTTTTCTACGGTTTAAAATGGAATTTAGAATTAGAAAATAAGAAATGACTGTAATATTTTTCTGTCTATTCGAAATAACATAAAATATGTGGTGCACACTGTTAAATAACCCGCTACGCGTGTTATTCAGTGTGCACCACATTTTTTTATGTTATTTCTTCATAGACAGAAAAAATATTACAGTCATTCCTTAAATAAACGAATGGAAACCAACTGTTATATTACGACTTGGTACAGCTATATTCCGAAATCAAGAGTGGGTTCATTATTTGTCCTTATGTAGTCTTTTGGAGACGAAACGCGCGTCGGGTGCAAATATAAAAATTCAATCCTGGTATCTGTGATGAGTTTATTAAAACCTGCTTACATAGCTAGTTTATAAAATATAGCTAGCAAAAATAATAATTGTGGTTTTCCATGATAATTGATCGTACTGTTTTACAACTCTGTTTTTGTTAAGTAACAGAATTTGTGTGCAACAAAGAAATTTAAAAAAAAAATGAAAAAAAAACCTTTTTAAAAATTTCTAAATCAAAAAATTTGAGAGTATTAAGCACATTAAAATAAAACAGTTATGTGTTTTCAAGTCATGTCAAATTTAACTCTTTTTATATTATGTAAGAAAAGCTTTTATATTCAATTTTGACTTTCATTCAATATTGATATTAGATCGAAATTTGACGTATGCACAACTAATGTTGTTGATAGTAAATGACCAAGGGGTAGATTGTTAAGGTTGATATTTCAAGTGATTTTAAACATGTTAAAGTCATGTCAACTTTGACTCATTTCTAATTATGAAATTTTATGAAAAGCATTTACATTGAATTTCTTTCTATCATTTAGTATATATAAGATCAAGATTTGCCATATGAACACTAAATGTTATACAAATAACCAAAGGGTACATTTATTAGGTAGACATTTCCAATGTAATTAAATTTGATGTTATTCAATGCAAATTGACAAGGAAAAAAAAATTACCAATGAAGAGTAACAAACAGATATATTCTTCACTATATACATTGGTGATCTTGAAAATCTTATAAACCTAACCCCGCCTCCTTTTCCAAAACGAGGGTGATCTTGAAAATCTAATAATCTACCCCTCTTTCTAAACGAAAGAAAAATAAAAAAAAAAAGAAGAAAATTATAATATGAGGTTTCATGGCAGGTAAACTGGTAAACGAATACGGGAAACTGCCGAAAAAAATAGGCGTACGGGAAGAACCATTTTCAATTGCAGTAAATTTCTTGAAGAATCGGATAAGATAAAATAAGTTAAGCTAATGTGTTATGCTAAACAAATTCGTCTTCTTTGATTTATCTAAATTAACGGATCACATAATTGTTATGTGCAAAATTAAATTAAAGAAAGAAATGTTTGTCCTTTAAAGACGAATACTAAAATTTATGATAAAAGGGATGATTTTTCATTTCCTATCGTTAATTATCCGTTTTTAGATGGTGACGTTCCCTTGTCACCATCTTACGGTGTTTATATATCTCAACTGGTTCGATTCGCTCGTGTATGTAACAATGTTTTAGATTTCAACGAGAGAAATTTATGTATTACTGAAAAATTATTACACCAGGGTTTTCGATATCACAAACTAGTCAAAACTTTTACTAAATTTTATCATCGGTATAAAGACATCATTCGTAAATATAGCTCAACATGCAGACTTCTAATACGTTCAGGTATTTCACATCCATTTTTTCATGGAAATATTCTTTATCAAGCACAAAGGTGTCAGTATTCACCTCAGAAACTTACAAAACCTTTGAATAGACTTATTAAGAAGGGATATAATTACGATACTATTGTCAAGTCATTAAAGATTGCATATTTTGGCGTTAATATTGAGTCACTGATAAGGTATTTGCATCGGAACTAAACACATTTATTCTAAAAACAGTTGTTGGCATGACACGGGTTATGTTCTTCTCATATATGTTATGATGGTATGATACTAAGCCCCTAACGGAAAGGATTGTGCCTGATGTTCATATGATGAAATCATAATCTTTCAGTCAGTTTAATTGAAGTCTGGAGCTGGCATGTCAGTTAACTGCTAGTAGTCTGTTGTTATTTATGTATCATTGTCATTTTGTTTATTTTCTTTGGTTACATCTTCTGACATCAGACTCATTTTTGCGCCTGTCCCAAGTCAGGAGCCTCTGGCCTTTGTTAGTCTTGTATTATTTTAATTTTAGTTTCTTGTGTACAATTTGGAAATTAGTATGGCGTTCATTATCACTGGACTAGTATATATTTGTTTAGGGGCCAGCTGAAGGACGCCTCCGGGTGCGGGAATTTCTCGCTACATTGAAGACCTGTTGGTGACCCTCTACTGTTGTTTTTTTATTTGGTCGGGTTGTTGTCTCTTTGACACATTCCCCATTTCCATTCTCAATTTTATGTTTGTCGAACAGGCTTTAGTTTGTCCTACAATAAGAACTTTTTTAATTTGAAATAAGTCTGTTTAAAGGAATCAATAGATCGTCCTTCAAACTTATCTATGCGCCTCAATAATATACATGTATTCAATTCTCATTCGTCACGAGGAAAACGTCACCCTCAGCATGCGTCTTGTTTCCGGTGATTGAAATTAATTTAGGGACTTAGCTATGCAAATTCACTGTACGTTTAAAGCAACCATTTTCAATCCTACATTTAACGATTATAATTAACACATATTACTTTAATTTGTATAGCATGAGTGTCGAACAAGCTTAATATATCACTAACTTTTTTCCTTAACGATGGTTAGCGATCTTAAAATTAAATTTTAGGATTCAGATAATTTTTCGACTGGTTCATTTGATACTAGTTATCATAGGTACAAGGCTTACAATTTTATTCGTCATACGTGCGTTTCGTCTACACAAGACTCATCAATGACGCTCAGTTCAAAATAGTAAAAAAGCCACATTTACAAAGTTGAGGAGTAGTGATTACCCAAATTCCATAAAGTTGTGCCAAATACGGCTAAGGTTATCTGGGTCACTTTCTTTTATTAAAGAGTAGACATGTGGAAGCCCATATTCATCCATAGGCACAGATAAAGTCAAAAGAGTCTGTTTTCAAATAATTCTATTTATATCCTTCTTTTTGTAAATATTAAACAAGTATTATAGAATAAAGTGACATTCAAATTATACATAAATAATTTGGTAACCAGCTTTAAATCTATCATTTACATTTAACCCACATTTTTGGAAAAAACGTCTCTACATGACCATCTCTCAGTTGAATGATAAATGTAAAAAAATATACCCTTATCACAAAAGATTGACGGCGACTAAGATTTAAGGTTTTTTCTTAGCACTGTTTCCCCTATAAAAATCGACTTCTAACATATCAATAATATAAAGTTCCGTTGATGACTTTTAAATTATAAGCATGTTATCTTTAATGAGTTAAAATTGCATATTTATTGGAAATGAAATAGTTTAATTGCATTGAATAATTTATCTGTTTACTGATATGAAGGTTATTATTTATTTAAGATATTTTTTGACAGAAAATATATCAATGTATAGGGAGATGGTTGATATCTCCCAAAACATGTTTAACCCCGCCCAACCAATAGAGAAAAGTCATTTTTTTTTTATTAAACTCTTATTCTAAAAAAACTTCGAAAAACCTACAACTATAAGTATATAATATTTTGTATTCATCTTTGCAGCAAAACGCTCTGGTTTTTTTGGTTAGATATACTTTTCATATTTGCCTTCAACAAGGCAATTCAGAGTCCATTTGATGAATACTAGTATGTAGTAGTATTAGGTCAATTTTTACTTGAGTAATGGTTTGGAATGAAAGGTCGTTTGTTTTGAATCTATATAAAATAAATGTCTTGTAAATTTATACTTAATCTTTTAGATAATTGTTTGTTTTTTCTATATTGTAGTTCATGGACAACATTGTTATACTTTTTACGATATTTATATAGTATTCGTTTCCTTCTAATCAAGTTTGATATTTTCAATATTTATTGATACAAAAACACATTGACAATTTTCCAAAAGATTGCAATAGAAAAGAAATTAAATGAAGTCTGCACGCTAAAATACAAACTATTCATTTAATAACAGCGTATAGGGACACATAGTTGTGATATAAAGAAGATTGTATTATATACCATTTAAAAGCTAAAGTTACTTTTACGACATAATGAGATTTTCTCACGGTATTATTTATATATATATATATATATATATATATATATATATATATATATATATATATATATATATATATATATATATATATATACATAAGATAAAGCAACAAAACAGATCAATCTTAGGTTTTCACTTCGTTAACTTTCTGACACAATAAACAAATTGCATTTATTCATCTAACCTAATTATCAAAAGTTTGGCCATGACCACCTAATTTCAATATATATAACTGTCCGTTGACTATCCAATTTAGTACATATAGACGACTCAAATATTTTATAATTGGTCTATTTATATATTATACTTTTTCGCTGACTACTTGTTCCACATATATTTGTTAGTAGGAGCTCATTAGCTTTGAAGTTTTATGAAAAATAAGTACAGGGAAACCTGGCTACATCGAATCCTGCAAAAAAACAGAAACCTGTATAAACCAAACGAGTTCTTAACCACCGTCATATCAAATTGTATACGTTGTGAACCTGATAAAATCGAACATCGGCAAATACCGACCAAAATCTTAGGTCCCGAAGAGGTTCGGTTTAGCCAGGTTTCACTGCATCAAATTACTCAGTATCATAGCTAACCTATTAGATCCAGTTGATGTTCCTGATCATTAAGTTTATAAATGCAACAAACACGAATTGGAACATTGACGGTTTCTTTTCATTTAAACATTTAAAATTTATGAATTCCAATGTTCTATAACTCCAGAAAGAAAAATGATGGTACATTTTAGTATAGAAGCTAGTGTTTATAGGAATGTTGAGATTAAACATATATCTACTTTATATATGTTAAAAAAGAGGGACGAAAGATACCACAGGGACAGTAAAACTCATAAATCGAAAATAAACTGACAACGTCATGGCTAAAAATGAAAAGGACAAACAGACAAACAATAGTACACATGATACAACATAGAAAACTAAAGAATAAGCAAAATTGAGAAAGTACGCGGTGACCTATCATTTTATTATATTTTCTTACATATATTAATATATGCTAAGTTTTGGAAAAATCTGAACACATTCTATCATTTTTAATTTAGACACCTATACAACCTATATATGAAATATCAATCCTTTTCAATGTTCCATGGACCGTAAAATTGGGTAATAATCTAATTTTGCATTAAAATTAGAAAGATTATACTATAGGGAACATATGTACTTAGTTTCAAGTTGATTGGGCTTCAATTTCACCAAAAGCTACCTTCACCAAAAACTTTAACCTGAAACTCCCACTTTCATTTTCAATGTTCAGTGGACAGTGAAATTGGAGTCAAAAGTCTAATTTGGCTTTAAAATTAGAAAGATTATATCATAAGCAACAAGTGTACTAAGTTTCAAATTGATTGGACTTAGCTTCATCAAAAACTACCTTGACCAAAAACTTTAACCTGAACGGACGAACGAACGGAAGCACGGACCAGAAAACACAATGCCCCTCCACTATCGTAGGTGGGGCATTAAAACCGTTAGAAATTCAAAGTAAAACTGAGTCCAAAGGCATCATAATAACTTACCAATAGATTAAGGGTAACACGAATGACCGAATAACACTGTTATTATCCGAATAACACATGTAATGACCGAATAACACTGTTATTATCCGAATAACACATGTAATGACCGAATAACTCTTCAAATATCAATATTAACACATTTGAGTGACTTTTAAACATATATTATTGAATAAAATTATAATAGAAGTGTATTTTATAACCTAAAAATGATTTACAAGTTGCAGGTAAGTTAATATTGATCATTATAAATTTATGGATATCGGTGTGTATTTCCAAGATGGCGACCAAGGAAATCGTATAGAATGAATAAAAGAAAGATTGCATACAATCCCTCAACGTGTTCATCTTAAGTATATGGTTTCGTGTTTCGTTACGAAAACAGTTTTAATTTCATAGTAAAACTAAATAATTGTCAGTCAATCAAACTATAGATAAAAATGGCACATTTCCTTCAGACATTTTTACCGTACTTAAATTTATAATGAAAGGGGAGAAATTCCCTCATAAAGATTCATAAAACATACGTGTGTGTCTGTACAAAGTAACAACAGGAATAACTGCAATACTTATATATTGTGTCGATACAGTTTTATTTTAAATTAAAGTATCTGGTCTTTGAAAAATAACATTCTCAATCAAAGTCCTTTTATAAAAGAATATATAAAAATGTTGTGAAAACTAATTACATTCACTGATTTATAGCTTGTGTAACAAACTTGTATTTTAAGTGGCACTTATACTTCATAATATCTTCATTGCAATGGTGTCCTTGTGGTCATTCATGCATAATTACTTAATACATGGACAACATAATTGTATGGAAATATGAGTTGCAGAAACGTCAATTACCTTTAAATGTTTTACAATTTTAAGTTTAATCATATAATTAACAAATATAATATATTCAATCACTGATTGAAATTTAAAAGTAATTAGATGTTCATTTACGCGTAGTCCTTCTTTAAACCTAACAATTTAAAACAATTGTTGTCATTATCACAAAAAGGAATACGGCTATCATTTAATATTGAAGTAAAGCAATAATAAATTGAAATATTGATATATATAGCAATGGGCATTTTAGTTAATGAAATGCTTCGCTACTAGCGAATAGTTTGGTACGTTGCGATACCTTTTGTAATTTACATATTTCAATTGAAAATTTTCCATGTGAACGATGTTCAACAATAAAAAGAACAGACTCTGAGGAAAATTCAACAAGAGGAAGTTCATAAAAAGAACGAACTTTCAGGAAAATCCAACAAGAGGAAGTTCATAAAAAGAACAAACTCTGAGGAAAATTCAACAAGAGGAAGTTCATTAAAAGAACGAACTCTCAGGAAAATTCAACAAGAGGAAGTTCATAAAAAGAACGAACTCTCAGGAAAATTCAACAAGAGGAAGTTCATAAAAAGAACGAACTCTCAGGAAAATTCAACAAGAGGAAGTTCATAAAAAGAACGAACTCTCAGGAAAATTCAACAAGAAGAAGTTCATAAAAAGAACAAACTCTGAGGAAAATACAACTAGAGGAAGTTTATACAAACGGACAAAATCAAACGTTGTCAAACAACAGAACGCTGCGAAAAACTTACTTAGAACAGGCATTTTACGACGAAGATAGTAGGTTAAACCTGGATAAACATTGTTAACTATTAACACCACTGGATCCATGTTACTGCTTACGTCCACGAGCAATCCCCAGCAGGTGTCAGCACTTGGGTGTTGACATGAATTAGAATATCAATAGTATGGTCATTTTTATAAATTTCTTGTTTACAAAATTATTAATTTTTCGAAATTCTAAGCATTGGATTGGTTTCCGGAGGACTTGTCATTGATTGGATGGTTTCCGGAGGATTTATCAATGATTGGATGGTTTCCGGAGGACTTGTCATTGATTGGATGGTTTCCGGAGGACTTGTCCTTGATTGGATGGTTTCCGGAGGACTTGTCGTCATTGATTGGATTGGTTCCGGAGAACTTGTCATTGATTGGATGGTTTCCGGAGGACTTGTCATTGATTGGATTGGTTCCGGAGAACTTGTCATTGATTGGATGGTTTCCGGAGGACTTATCATTGATTGGATGGTTACCGGAGAACTTGTCAGTGATTGGATGGTTTCCGGAGGACTTGTCATTGATAGGATTTTTTCCGGAGGACTAGGCAGTGATTGGATGGTTTCCGGAGGACTTGTCAGTGATTGGATTGGTTCCGGAGACATTTGACACATTCCTATGATAAACAAATGACTGAGCTGAAGCATTTGTGTTAATTTAGAAAGTAAGGGAACACAGAATAAATGTGTAAAAACTATGGAGCTATTAAATGTGTTCAAAGTATCAAAGAACTTATTGTGTTAAAAAAGGGATATTTTACCACGAGGAGCCGCATCACAAAAGGATACTCGGGGTTTGCTAATTTACGGAAAAGGTCATCTTACTTCGTACCCCGAAAATTTAACCACATATGTGAAAATGTCTCAGCTTCGAAACGAGCTATTATACATATCCAAGTTAACGATATGGACTGAGCAACAGAAGAAAACATTACCA
Organism: Mytilus galloprovincialis; assembly: GCA_037788925.1. NCBI lineage: Eukaryota > Metazoa > Mollusca > Bivalvia > Mytilida > Mytilidae > Mytilus > Mytilus galloprovincialis. Next base: position 20,102,270 of record CM075338.1, on the reverse strand, counting down.
TTACGGCCTTTGGAGTAACTAATACGCATCTTGACCCATATGGTGAGGTCCATTCTTGCAGTGATTGGATGGTTTCCGGAGGACTGTTAGTGTTTGGATGGATCATGAAGACTTTTCAGTGATTGGATTGGTACCAAAGGACCTATCAGTGATTGGATGGATCATGAGGACTGTTCAGTGATTGGATTAGTACCGGAGGACCGGTCAGTGATTGGATTAGTACGGGAGGACCGGTCAGTGATTGGGTGGATCCAGAGAAATTTTTAATGATTGGATTGGTACCGGAGGACCAGTCAGTGATTGAATGGATTCGGAGGACTTTTCAGTGATTGGATGGTTTCCGCAGGACCTTCCAGTGATTGGATGGTTTCCGGAGGACTTTTCAGTGATTGGATGGTTTCCAGAGGACTGGGCAATGATTGGATAGGTACCGGAGGGCCTGTCAGTGATTGAATGGATCCGGCGGACTTTTCAGTGATTGAATGGATCCGGAGGACTTTTCAGTGATTGGATGGTTACCGCAGGACTTTTCAGTGATTGGATGGTTTCCGGAGGACTTTTCAGTGATAGAATGGTTTCCGGAGGACAGGGGGCAGTGATTGGATAGGTATCGGAGGACCTGTCAGTGATTGAATGGATCCGGAGGACTTTTCAGTGATTGGATGGATCCGGAGGACTTTTCAGTGATTGGATGGTTTCAGGGGACTTGTCAGTGATTGTATGGTTCCTATGTACTTAGTCGATATCTTTTTGCAGTCATACAAGTGAGAGGTTTAGCGCTTTAAGACCAGGTTAAATCCACCATTTGCTTTATAAAAAAAAATGCCTCTACCAAGTCAGAAATAAGACAGTTGTTGTCCATTTGTTTGATGTGTTTTAATTTTTGATTTTGCTATTTGATTAGAGCCTTCCTGTTTTGAAATATCCTCGGAGTTCTGTATTTGTGATTTTACATTCTAAGTTCCAGCTTCTTAATATTTTCTAAATTTACAACGGATAATTTTTAAAAATGTATGTAGGATTTTTTCGCTGCTCTAAAGACCATTTGGAGGCATTGGATTATGTCATGTTCTTTTGTCGAATTGTTGTCTCTTTAAGACGTTCATTTTATTCACTCTCGTTTCTATCTTATACATTTTATCAGTATTGAGACAATGACTAATGTCCTGATGATACCCACGTGTGCTAGATGCCGACATGCAGATACATTTAGATATTACATAAAATTGAGAATAAAAATGGGGAATTTGTCAAAGAGACAACAACCCGACCAAAGAGCAGAAACCAGCCGAAGGCCACCAATTGGTATTCAATGCAACTAAAGAATCATGCACCCTGAGGTGTACTTCAGCTGGCCCCTAAACATAAATATATACTAGTTCAGTCATAATGAACGTCATACTAAACTTCGAAATATATATAATAAACCAAAATTAAAAATTATTCAAGACCAATAAAGGCCAGAGTCTCCTGACTTTGGACAGGCGCAAAAATGCGGCAGGGTAAAACATTTTTTTTAGGTCTCAATCCTCCCCCTATACCTCTACCTAATGTAGAAAAAACAAACACAAAATAATGTGTGTTATACCTTTGTAATAAACAATTACCTAAAACTGTGCCTATTGTTTCAATAGCCATATATTTTGCTACGTTTAAATGTGGATTAAATTGAGAATCTTGTGTATGGTAATTGTAGCGTTATCATGATTTTGTTATCGTAAAATTAAAATAATATTGACGACACTATTATTTCGTCACCAGATGAATACTTCGACCAAAAAAGAAACCCCAGTGATGCTTGAGGATGAAGTATGTATCAGAAAATCTCAAACTCGTTTAAATTATAAAAAAGGAAGCATTCTTTAGAGATTGTCGGTAAAAATTGGGTCAAAATACATTAATGTCATTTACAACCCAAGTTCAAAGTTGAATGAGCTGATGAATTACTAATCTTTCCAACGTCACAAAACTTGATGAAGAATTTGCATATTGGTATAGACATACGGATAAACAATACACAGACATGAAAAATAGAAGTAACTGTACCATTATTCCAGTTGTGCATCAGTATTCTCGTTACTTGAATTGTATTCATGTATTTTTGCATAATGAGTTGCCTCCCTTTAATGTTTCTATGCCGACTTGAAAAAACGGCAATACAGATGTCGGAACCCGGATGTTTGTATTATCTACGCCAATATACATCATAATCGTACAGTACATTGTAAATACAGTAAAACCTGACTAAACCTAACCCTTTCGGGATATGAGATGTTGTTCGGTTTTGGCAGGTATTCGGTTTCATCAGGTTCCGGTGCATAAAATGTGATATGATTGGTCTTCAGAACAAGTTTGGATTAGACAGGTTTCCGGTTTATTCAGGGTTCGGTTTAATCAGGTTTCACTGTACTATGTAAAATTCGATTTAATGAGAAAGAGGCGAAAGATAACTAAAGAGATTAAACTCGTTCGAGGAAATAAACTGAAAATAAGGACATGCTAATCAGAAAAGAAAAAGGAACAAGAATGTGTCCCCAGTACACGGATGCCCCACTCGCACTATCATTTTCAATGTTCAGTGGACCGTGAAATTGGGGTCAGAACTCTAATTTGACATTAAAATTAGAAAGATCATATCATAAGGCACATATATACTAAGTTTCAGGTTGACTGGACTTCAACTTCATCAAAAACTACCTCGACCAAAAACTTTTACCTGAAACTGGACAGACGAACGAACGAACGGACGGACGGACGCACGGACACACAGACCAGAAAACATAATGCCCCTCTACTATCGTATGTGGGGCATAAAAAGACGAAATGACAAATAACAGTTCACAAAACACAACATAGCAACTTAACAACTCTACACCAACCCAAAACCGAGGATGATATCAGATGCTTCGGACGGGTTCGCAAATTCTGATATATGAGAGGTTTAGGTAGCCATAAAACCAGGTTGAATCCACCATATTCTACATAAGAAAATGCATGTTCCAAGTCAGGAATATGAAAGTTGTTATCCATTCGTTTAATGTGTTTCAGCTTTTGATTTTGCCATTTGATTACGGACTTTTCTTTTTAAAATTCCCCCGGAGTTCGTTATTTTTGTAGATTTTACTTTTTTCACAGCTTTAAAAAAACATTGACAAAACTGTTTAAGGGAGTTCGCTTCTCAGTTTCAAAGTAATCAACGTTTCACAACACTTGTTTATATGGATAGAGGATTAATAAAGAAATCCAAAGAGCAAAAAAAATATACAGGTCACCGTGCTTGTTTTCGAGATATAAGCTATTGAAATTTTGGCAGGAAAATATTCTCTCTTGACTTTTCATAGCTTTATCACAGACAATTTGAAGTTCTCAAAAACTATTAAAAAGTAATTAAAATTTTGTAAGACTTTTATAGATGGCTTATCATTATACATGTAAAAGAATAACAAAAAGAAAAATGGGGGTCACCAGGCAATTTTTTTCAAGGCATTCAAATGGATAAAACCAGAGGATTCCGAAAATCTGACAAAAAATCTAAACCATGACAAGCCAGCTTCCTTAAACTACAAAATGCTTTATTAGTTCATTACAGTAATTAAAACATTCAAAATGGTTAAAGGATGATAAAATTAGGAGATAACTGTATTGTATATTAAGCTTGGCCTTCGTAAAACAAAGATTTTACTGTTGCAAATTGAGTTTACCTAGCGACGCAAATATTTGTCAACGTCCAATGAAAATTATCGTAACAAACGTATTTCATTAGAATGTAATGTTAGACTGGATTATGTGCATGCTGTTTCTTTACTTCTCTTCTTTTAAGTTATTTCTCTACTCTCTACCTATAAAAGAAACAAAATTACGTACAATATCTTTATAATAACAATGTATATAGATGTTTTGGTTTTTGCTTTTTTTTTGTAAAGATGATAATATGAAAAAGAGACAATAAAAATGCACATTTGACATTTTTATACTGATCATTTCTCATAATGCATGGCAGGTGGGTTTTTCTTATCTCTTATTTTTTATTGACTATTTATCTGTTAATACTTATATCGTTTTTTTCTTTCGATGATACATGTAAGTGTCGTTTCTATCTATCGTTCTGTTATCTTAGGGACGACATCAAAAGTTCAATGTAGGATAAAAAACTTAATTCACCTAGTTTTTTCACTGGCCCTCCCGTTCTTAACTTAATTTGGGAAAAATTGTTTTACCAATAGGGATATACAGTTAACTCTCGTTGTCTCGAACTCGGTTGACTCGAAATTTCGGATGAGTCGAAGTTTTCACGTGGTCCCGAACTTTTTTCATACATAAGTATGTAATTCGACTCCTGATGAGTCGAAATTGGATGAGTCGAAATTTCGGTTGAGTCGAACTAAATTTACGGTCCCAAGGTTAACAAAAGCATTCAAAATTCATTTTTTATCTCGAACTAATACACATATGTCAAAACATGACCTCCGGGATTTAAATGGATTGAAGAGTTAATCTTACAATACACGTGTAATTAAATTTCCCGTCAGTGACCACTGTATTGATTTATGACATGCTATTTCCATGAGTGTTTACCTAAGATGATCTTTTATAGAATTTTGATAAATAATTAGTGATACATTGTTAATGTTCATGAAAAAGTATTTAAAATGTTTACAAAACAATTAATTTGTGATTTACACTAATGAGCTTGGGTGTGTATAAAGTGAGGATTATGGCTTCCGTTGATGATCACCTAAAAACTACTCAAACGGCGTCTTTGATCTTGTTATATATTTTCTTTTGAAAAGAAAGAGTGAGATAAAACAAAATGAATAGAAATCAAAATTTTCTTAAATCTTTTGTATCCGAGAATAAACAATTTTGTCAGCTATAACCGACCTGAATAACGAAACTATCGATTGGAAACTACTCTCTTGGAAAAGCCATAGGATTTTTTTTTAATTGAAACAAATTTAATTGAAACAATTGAATAAGTAAAAATAATGGAACAAATTTAATTGAAACAATTGAATAAGTAAAAATAATGTCATTATAATAATAAAAAGACTGACATACAAATACATCGATATGATTCTAGAATATCGATCCCCTTGCCATATTCACCCGGATTTATTTTAGCTTTACCAAGCCAAGCAAGAGTTGTGTCCCTTAGATTGTCGAACTTCCGGTGTTCGTTTGAGTCGAACTACGTGTATCTCGAAATATTTCTCTGGTCCGGCTGACTTCGACATAACGAGAGTCGACTGTATGTAAAAATCGATTTTAGATATACAAAACTTGGAGAATTTTAACACCCCCACCCCCAAACTATTTGATTTAAGTTTTTTTTTTTATCCTATATCGATCTTTTGATGTCGTCCCTTACTTGTACATGATATAGATTCTTTATAAACTGGACTGAAAAATAAATTCAAAAGGGAAATCTTTAAAAACCGACAAAATAAACTAGACTCTATACAGTAAAACCTGACTAAACCGAACCCTTTCGGGACATGAGATGTTGTTCGGTTTTGGCAGGTATTCGGTTTCATCAGGTTCACAATACATAAAATGTGATACTATTGGTCTTCAGAACAAGTTTGGATTAGACAGGCTTCCGATTTATTCAGGGTTCGGTTTAATCAGGTTTCACTGTACATAGTTTGAATAAGAATGGATTTGGATATTCGTTGCAGGTACCGTTAACTGTATTTATACATCCCTGGTTTTCGAAGATAAATCCAGAGAAACGAAGCTGACGTATGCAAAGTACATTTTTTACAAAAAAGCCTCGTTTTGGTACAAACAGGGATGAAAGTGACATAACACACTAATCAATAAATCATCTAAAATTGAATATATTATTGTACCTGTATATTGTTCTAATCCATCTTCATTCTGTCTCTTCCTGCGTTGGCTGCTTTTCTTTTTTGTCAAGAATTCTTCTTAGAAGTCGTTTCAAATCTGAATAAAATATTCTAATAATAATTCATAATGTAGTCGACATTTATCAATGGCATTTATAAAATGGAGATATGTGTTTTTTTCTTTATTGATTTGCTCATCATTAAAGACTTGTAATTGTTCACACCTATTGCTTTTGTTTCTTGATTGATAGATGTCGTATTGACCTGTAATTGGCCGTTTCAGAATTTAAAGAACTATGGGTAATCTCATTGTTCGTACATCAAAATGAAGATAACATTACGTCATTGGTTAAGTTTCAATTGTTTAGAACCTTTTTTAACCAATCACAACGTTTTGGTGTACGCTTTTTAAAAATATTACCCAGAATGCATTTGATTCTGAAACGGTGAATTGTTCACGTCCCTGTCTTTTAGTCTTTATTTGTAGAGTTTTTTGAAAATCATAACAACTCTCAAACACGTTAAATTTTTAATAATTTTGAGTGGTGAAAATTTTGAAAAAAGATTGCATGACTCAAATAGGAATAAGTGTATGATGTATGGTAAATGGCATATGACGTAATAAAGTATTGTGAATTTGAAATTGTGCATATATTTAATTATTCAAATAGGGAAGTAGAAATAGAAAAGTGTAATATGTATAATGAATATGGCGCATGCAGTAATGGCGTCTATCGTAAGTGGGAAGTTTTGATTATACTATTCAAGGAAAGAACGCAATTTTACAAAAGAGCTTCGTTTTGGTACATACTTATTGGATTCTGTATATTAACATATATAAAAATGTACGTATACGCAAGAATGCGAAGAGTCCTTGAATTATGTACGTTTCTAGTACAATACGTTTTCTTAAACAAACAAGAGCCTCGTTTTGATCACACGTATAACAGCCATCTTGCCATGTTTAATATCCATATCTACAATATGTCGGACAATTATCTCCCTTAAAGAGTAGTCTCCCTTTACCCTCTCAAATAAAGGAGATAAAACTCATCGGATTACAATCACACGTATTACACAGCTATCTGTCCCCGTCTTGTATACCTATCTACAAACATCTGTAAACTTATCTCCCTTTGAGAGTTATCTCCCCTATAAATGAATCTTCATTAACTTATGTCTAACCCTTTAAGAATGGATACATACTTATTTGATTACAATCACAGGTATAACAATCATCTGATCCTGTCTTATATCCGTATGTACAAAATATCGGACAGTTATCTCCCTTTGAGAGTTATCTCCCATAAAAATGAATCTCCCTGTATGGATGTTTACCCACCTAGTAGAGATACATACTTATTGGATTATAATCACACGTTTAACAACCATCTGATCCTGTCTTATATCCCTATTTACAAACATCTGTACAATAATCTCCCTTTGAGAGTTATCTCCCCTATAAATGAATCTTCATTAACCTATGTATATCCCTTTAAGAATGGAGATATAGACTTGTTGGATTAAAATCACAAATATAACAGCCATCTGGTCCCGTCTTATATCAATATGTACAATATATCGGACAGTTATCTCCCTTTGAGAGTTATCTCCCCTAAATATGAATCTCCCTGTATGGATGTTTACCCACCTAGTAGAGATACATACTTATTGGATTACAATCACACGTATAACAACCATCTGATCCTGTCTTATATCCTTAATTTACAAAATATGTACAGTTATTTCCCTTTGAGAGTTGTTTCCCGTATAAATGAATCTCCATTGACCTATGTCTACCACTTTACGAATGGAGATACATACTTATTGAATTACAATCAGATGTATAGCAGCCATCTGTCCCCGTCTTGTATCCCTATCTACAAACATCTGTACAATTATCTCCCTTTAAGAGTGATCTCCCCTCTAAATGAATCTCCTTTAACCTATATCAACCCCTTTAAAAAATAGAGATACATACTTATTGGATTACAATCACACGTATAACAGCCATCTGATCCGGTCTTATATCCCTATCTACAAACATCTGTACAATAATCTCCCTTTAAGAGTGATCTCCCCTCTAAATGAATCTCCTTTAACCTATATCAACCCCTTTAAAAAATAGAGATACATACTTATTGGATTACAATCACACGTATAACAGCCATCTGATCCGGTCTTATATCCCTATCTACAAACATCTGTACAATAATCTCCCTTTAAGAGTGATCTCCCCTCTAAATGAATCTCCTTTAACCTATATCAACCCCTTTAAAAAATAGAGATACATACTTATTGGATTACAATCACACGTATAACAGCCATCTGATACTGTCTTATATCACTATCTACAAACATTTGTACAATTATCCCCCTTTAAGAGTGATCTCCCCTCTAAATGAATCTCCTTTAACCTATATCAACCCCTTTAAAAATAGAGATACATACTTATTGGATTACAATCACACGTATAACAGCCATCTGATACTGTCTTATATCCCTATTTACAAAATCTGTACAATAATCTCCCTTTGAGAGTTATCTCCCCTATAAATGAATCTCCGTTAACCTATGTATATCCCTTTAATAATGGAGGTACATACTTATTGGATTACAATCACAAATATAACAGCCATCTAGTCCCGTCTTATATCCATATGTACAATATATCGGACAGTTATCGGGGGTTGGTTTACAGACTGCAAAATAAAAAAAAACAACAACATTGAAACATAACACGTAAACATGCGTTATATAATTTAAGATATTAATTATTGAAAATGTCATTTGTTAGTTTAGACACAGACACATCGTATAGATCAACCAACTCGTGATCATGTCCAAATATCTTACGTAGTGTCATTTTAAATCTATCCTCCTCATAACTCTGCCATGAAGCACACTCCTGTATATAGAGTCCGTATAGTGTGAACATGCACGAGCATAACGTATCATTTGATATATGTAAACAATATACCACAGAGCTGATGGTATGTTACTGCTTAGAATTGGGAAGTTAAAATCATCCCGTTTGCCAAAGATTGTCAATAGTTATCCGGGGGTGGGGATGGGGGTTGGGAGAGTCCACTTCCTATACACAAGGTGATAGGACGTGCCGCTAGAATAGGTCACCTTTTCAAGCTTGAAAATATGTAAATAGGGCGCGAAAACTATCAGATATATATGATCAGGTCAATAAAGTTCCCATTACTTTTTCGTCTGTCATCTTTCTTGGTGTTCCCCGCTGTTTTTATTAAACAATTGTTCTCTTTTGGCACTTTGATATTCCACTCTTACATGCCGGATCATTACACACAACATGAAACCCAAACAATATGGGAAAAGATTTCTTTTTTCCCTATACGCAGTATCTTAAAAGGTATATATTTTTCAAATCTAAATTATATGAAAAGGGTAGGGTAACTGAAACCCAGCGGCACCCCTATCAATTAAGCATTGAAGTAGCCCCCTCCCCCAAGATAGTTATCAAGGTATCAGACTTATAATTTGATACGCCAGATGCACTTTTTGTCTACACAAGACGTATGTGACGCTCATATCAAAATAGTTAGAAAGCCAAACAAGTATAAAGTTGAAGATTATTTCGGATCCGAATTTCCAAAACGTTGTACCAAATACGGCTACGGTAATATAAGAACGAGATAAGAAGGTCCTAAGTGTTGCGGATGATTCATACTTTTGCAAACAGTAAATTTATAAAAACGACAATGTAGTAGATATTCATGTCAAAACCGAAGTGCTAACTACTGGGATAACTTTGATGACGTCACGGTCACATGCCAAAATTATTTCTCTCTGTTAGCTGATCGACAAAGCACTGTCAGCAAATCAGGAGACGCGTAACATCAAATATTAAATACAGTGTGACCTTTGTCATCCGATACGCTAGGGATGACTAGTGAACCAGAAAAAATGTCGGATTAAGCAGTGTCGGAATAGTTTTATCTGCTGTATATGTACATAAATACTTACGACAAATATTTCCACATAATGTCGTCGAACAACAATGCTGACCACTTGGACATATGTTGTTATGGGATTGGCAGGAATTTACATTTGCACAGTTCAAATAGGCATCTTGTATTCCACAGGAATTAATCTCTATAAAGTAAAATAGTATATTAGTAAACAGTAAAACCTGTTTAAATCGAACCTCTTCGGGACTTAAGATTTTGTTCGGTTTTATCAGGTTTACAACGCACATTGTTTGACATGACGGTGCTTACGAAGTTCAACATGTTTGGTTTATACAGGTTTTCGGTTTGTGAAGGATTCGGTTAAGTCAGGTTTCACTGTATCACATATCATCATTCCAAGAAACCCTTACTTAAAATTCTGGTAGGCCTCTTACGGCACTAATTAGTGGTTAAAGATTTCATTTCATTCAACAAATTAAGTTATGACCAACCCACCATTTACTTTTCAAAATGTCCTGTTCCAAGTCAGGAAAATGGCCATTGTTCTTTAATAATTCGTTTCTGTGTGTGCTACATTTTAGTGTGGTGTTTCTGTTGTGTCGTTGTTTTCCTCTTATATTTGATGTGTTTCCCTCAGTTTTAGTTTGCAACCCGGATTTGTTTTTTTATTTCTCAATCGATTTATGAATTTCGAACAGCGGTATACTACTATTGCTTTTATTTATGTACGTGTCGCTTAAGGATGTACACCTCTGAGGAGCCAAAAATTTCTAGAATTAAATTTTTTTTCTTAACCTGATTTTTACGTTTATAAGTCTGTAAAAAAATAATTGGTGAAGAAAAAATCATATGGTGGTGCACTTCTTTTTTTGCTACGGCCCTTTGAAAATGCCCAATTTTGATGATTTTCCCATTTTTTAACGATTTTTACCTATTTTTGGGCTATTAACGTGAAAAAAATCACAGTTCCACAATTAAACTTTTTTTCATACTTTCGATAAAGATGAAGTGGACCAATCTGCATAAATTTTACTTAAAAAAACTATAGGTAGGTGTTAATATAAGAAAGTTTTATCATATTTTGACACTTTTTTGTGTAAAATTTACCATGCTGCCAATTTTGTATTTTTGTGATTTTTCTCAGTTTGAAGAACTAAATGCATATTATTTTAACTTTTTTGTTATTAAATGATTGAAAAAATACATATCTAAGAAATTTGAAAAGACCAAAATGATATGGGATATACATAATTCTTGTAAAATCATTTTTTGTATCCCTCATCCATTTTCTCAAAATTTTGGCTAAAAATACTGACTTGATTTGTCTAAAATTTGAAAACTGGATTACTCAAGAACCATACATTGTAAATACACAATTTTTTCACATAGTTATGTTTGATTATAATATTTTTAAATTTCATTGATATTTTCCACTTGTATCACATGTTTTGGAAATTATTCAAGAACGAGATTTCAACGAGACTGAACGAGACTGAAAAGTCAGAAGAATACATCCTTAAAACACGGCTATATACCAAAGGTCAATATTAATCAACCATATAATTTGCTCCATGGAATGTTTGTAGAATTTCAACGGCGGCAATTTCTTGGCATGGTCTCTTTATTTTGTACACACATCGTTGTCAATTTAATGGAATATTATGCGAATGCCATACAAGTGAGAGGTTTAGCTAGCTAGAAAACAGATGCAATTTGTCATTTTTTACATAAGACAATGGCTGTACCAAGTCATGAATGTTATACAGTAAAACCTCTCTTCAGTACTTAAGATTTCTGTTTGGATTTAGCCGATGTTCGGTTTTATCAGGTTTACAATACATACAATTTGATATGACGGTTCTTAAGAACATGCACGTTTATACAGGTTTTCGGTTTATGCAGGATTCGGTTCAGCCAAGTTTCAATGTATTAAAGTTGTTATCCATTCGTTTGACGTGTTTTGGACTTTTGGTTTTGTATACATGTACTAGGTTAATTTTGATTTCAAAGTTTTTTTAGAATGTTTTACACCATAATCTCATACACAAAGTTAAAAACACATGTAATACCCCGCACAATACACGGTGATCGTTTGAATTGAGAATAGAAGTTGTTTCCCTTTGCAAAAAAAAATCTAAAATTTAGTAAGAGTGATATTGTTTTTTTCCGTTTGACATCACCTCCTCCATTTTCCTAGCTAACATAAAAAAAGATGTCGATAAAATTAAAAATGGACTTTCAGCATAGAGCTTCCTATTGTTCTGTTTTTTTTTTAATTTAAGGAATGACTGTAATATTGTTTCTGTCTACTCTATGAAGAAATAACCTTAAAAATTTGGTGCACACTGAATAACGCGCGTAGCGGGTATTTGACAGTGTGCACCACATTTTTTATGTTATTTCGAATAGACAGAGAAAATATTTACAGTCTTTCTTATAATTTAATTCTAAATTCCATTTTAAACCGTAGAAACCCCATGAAAAAGCGTTGATGACGTCACGGTCACATGACTAAAGTATGTCTATGGGCTCATAACAAAATAAAGTCAGCCAATCAGAAGACGCGTTACATCCAAAATTAAATTACATGTATTACAAAATTTGCTCTAATACTGGGCCGTTTTTATCGTGATTTTTTTTATTATCCGGCTAAATATTTCATGATTGTTTGATCATTAATTTTTGATCACTTGTTTATTAATGACTATATGATTATAGTAGCAAAACATTTGTGATTATGTGATTACTTTCACATCCCTTTGAGAGCCTCATTATAAGGTAACTCACCACGATCTTCTAACATCAAGTCGTAAAGACGTTCTTTTAAATCTAAAAGACTATTATCTTCTTGGTCAACCGGAAGTTGGCTGCTTTCTCTGCCATAAACCTTATGAATTATAGAAATAAAAAGTTAGAATAACACAGTGAAAATGTTTAAAACGAACCTATTCGGAACTTAAGACTATGGTCGGGTTTGGTCGATGTTCGATTTAATCAGGTTCACAACGCATTCAATTTGATATAACGGTACTTAAGAACATGTTTGGTTTATACAGTTTTTTGTTGTTTTCTTTTTTTTTTTGGAAAAGGGGGGGGGGGGGGGGGTGGGGGGATATGCAGGATTCGGATTAAGTCAGGTTTCACTGTATTACATATGAGCCATGCCAGATAGAAATCAACCGTATGCAAATTAATATCAATACACCTCTTATCCTAATTCGAGTTTATAAAGTCTGCAACTGTTTGAAAAATATGTCGTTATAAGAACCCTACAAAACAAAACAATTTTTTCGTACTAGTCAGGAATTATTGCGAACATTTATTATTGCGATTTTGTCATTTCAGACTTAAATGCGATTTTATTTTTTACGATTTTAAGAAAAATCCTGTTTAATTAATATAAAATATTTTCAAAATGCGAGTTTAATATAAAAAAGAAGATGTGGTATGATTGCCAATGAGACAACTATTCACAAAAGACCAAAATGAAACAGACATTAACAACTATAGGTCACCGTACGGCCTTTAACAATGAGCAAAGCCCATTAAATTTTTGCGTTTACACATCTGTCGAATTTGTTGCAATAATAAAAACCTCGCAATAATTTCTGAATGTACAGTATATGGATATTCCAAAATCAACTTAACTCTAACTCTTATACATGTACATTTATATTAAACGCAGATCATATTGAAGAATATGTTATCAATAAAAAAAGCGGCATTTAATTGCCAAAATTTCTATCAAACATAATAAGGGTTCGTTACTAGAGAGAATGAGTGACATGACATTAAACACCTGTTAAAATATATAGATACAAGAAGATGAATTATTATGAATGCTAATGAGACAACTCTCCATCCAAGTTACAATTTATAAAAGTAAACCATTATAGGTCAATGTGCGGTCTTCAACACGAAGCCTTGGCTCACAACAAACACCAAGCTATAAAGAGCCCCCAAAAAATTACTTATACTATAATTGTAAAACCGTTCAAACAAGACACCTAACGGTCTGATCTATATATATAAAAAAACGAGAAACGAGGAACACTATAATGAACCACATCATTATTTATTCAACAAATGACAACTACTGAACATAGTGTAACATCACAACATAGAAAGAAACACTATAAAATATCAATTAAAATGGCTTAAGGTGGTACCCAACACTTTCACTAAAATTAATTTGGCTCGTTTAATTTTCATAAAATTTTGTCAAAGTATTTAATTTAACCCTTCAACAAAAATATAAAAATTTCAAAAATTTTGAACCAACCGTTTTGTCAGAAAAATTACACTGGTTATATAGCAGTTTGACAAACACCAATTTTGATCATTGAGAAGCTTAATATTCCCTTTACAACACAACGTAATTAAAACGTTAAGCTGACTTTACAGAGTTATCTCCCTCTAGTGTTAGGTACCACCTTAACTCAATCGCAAGACGTTGTAAACATGTTTACATATATAAGGTATATTTGTATCAGTGATTTGTAATTCTTTGACACTATAAGTTATATGGTTCGCTACTGACCCCCTACGGATCAATAGAGGGTAATTAAAGTCCATAAGGGGTGAGGCCGGATGCCGAATCCCCTATGTGTTTTAATCACCCTCTATGGATCGTAGGGGGCCAGTAGTTAACCGTATGACGAATTTTCGACCAACCAAATCGGTCGAAGATAGCCTTTAAAAAACAACAACTAACAATTGATTTTAGTTGTATTTTTATTGAGAGCCGTATGATATTCTAAAGTGCTTGTGTCTCCGAAATATAGCCTAGGTGTCCTATTGCCAACCACACTTTATATTCTCGCATAAATTTTTTCCAATAAATATTGGTTTCAATTTAAAAATGTAATTTAATCATAATGATAAGTTTATACTTGGTAAAACTCACGTAAAGCTAATATCAGACTGGTTGGAATTAAGATTAGATTTAATTAAGTTTAGAATTTTAATTGAGTTAATTTTAGTGTAAGCAAATATTCAAAGAAGTGAAGATAAAAAATGAACATGTGGTATGATTACCAACAGGGATGATTCCACTATATAGTTTAGGGCCGCTGAACGGCCCTTCAATCGACCAGCGGCCCCAAAAAAATGTTTGTAAATATAAATTCCCAATTCAGGAAAATAAAACAAAAATCGGTATTTCCGGAAAAGTTTCCGTCACCGATTACGGCAACTATAATTTTTCATAGTTTGTCGTCAAAACGTAGTAAAATCCGGATAAGAATGCTGACTATGATCGCACTTTATCAACAACGATTTAATTATGTCAACATGAGGTAAACAATTTTAGCGGCCGGATTCAATTGAAGTTAAAATGTTATGGGAGTATTTGGTCTCGTAAAAGTAGATCGCTCAGCAGGTTGATCAAAAATATGCTTTTTGTCAAAATGGGTATCAAAACAGACCTCGGCAAAGGGCAAATTCAAATTTTGAGATAACATTGATGAATGAATTTTAATGGTAATTTAAGCAGATCGCCCAGCAGAACCGGTTATGTAATTTGATTAAAACTTGTTTTGTAAAAGAAATTATCTTATATTTTGCTCTTTTTTCCGCAAAAGACAAAAGTTTGAGCGTTTTTGAAAATAATGTTAAAGATAGACCATTCATGAAATAAGACCCCCCCCCCCCCCCCCCCCTGAAATACGATGTCATCATTATGAAACTGTTTCAAAAGATATGAAAATGATCCAAATAATTTTAAAGTTCACTGGTTCAATTGCTTTAAATATCTTATCAATTAAGTATATATATTCCAATTAAGTCAACGAACACGCTATCAGAGTGATGTTGTAGTTACATTAGTGTTAACTCGGTCGATTTTGTTTCGTATCCTAGAGTAGCTGATTCTACCGAGGATTGCCGAATGATAGAAGGAGAGTAGCAGATTCTACCGATGATTGCCGAATGGTTGTATACACATACCATATAGCGATATGTAAAAGTCTCCGAAGTGACAATTTTAAACGAGAAAACTAAAAATAAACTAAAAGGTAAATATGAGATACTGCAACAAATGACTATCACTGAATTAATATTGCCTGACTTGATTTCAGTTGCGTATTAAAGCTTAGACAATATATAATAATAATTACATTAGATGTATGTTTCATTATAATATTTTATTCTGATTGGCTAACTGCACATCTCGTATTATTCCGTAAGCAGTTGCATTGCTCAATACAACTTTTCACTCATGATAACACGTGCTCCAACAATAAAGTGCACAGGTGAATTAAATAATAAAATATATAAAATTCGTGTTTTCATGATCATAGCTAAAAAATGTAATTATAAGTATTGAATGCTTCTTTTTGTAACTTTATAGGGTTGTAAAAGCGTTGACCGTGCGTACATTTTTAGAATGAAGCGCTTCCGCGCTTCATACAAAATGTACTTCGGTCAACGCTTTTACACCCCAAATAATTTACAAAAAGAAGCATTCAATTCTTAAGTACAAATCCAATTTTGCCGATGTGTGTATTTTAGATTTAGAAAAACTTGAGCAAATTTTCCGTAATGTGTCAATTGCACTTTTACATTCCTTTTCTGAAAATATTAAAAGGAAGATGTGGTATGATTGCCAATGACCAAATGACACATAAACTAACAAAGTCTCGTTTTCAAATTACAGTGATTCTAATGCAACATGCATGGATGTAAATTTAAGTATTTGTTTCCGTCGAAACTTTTAATTTTAAATATTGACTTTTAAGGGAAATTATTAAATGAAAAAAGCATGAATATTAATATGATAACTTAGTTTATTTAGCAATAAAAAACAAAATAAATAAATAAACTGTGTTACAATTAAACAGCAATTAAGTAAATAAAAAAAAAAAACATATTTACCTGGACAACTGAATAAACTATTAGCAATATTAAAGCAACCCGATACATGATTATTCTCCGTTCAATGTGTTATGTCCAAAATCAATTTAAGATATACCAGTTTGACGTGGTACAGTTGGGGCAACACTGATGATGTTATTAAGTACGCAACCTTTTTATACCCCATGAGCAATTAGGACCGCCCATTTTAAACAGATGATAGTAATTTGGACAATGTCATGATCTTATCTGATCTTTAGAGACACTTTTAATATCATTCTGTTTCATTAATTTAAAAGGCCATATGTTGTCTTAAAAGGGGCTTGCAGAAAATAGAATACTAGTCTAGACCAAATCTATTTACAGAAATCAATCAGAATGTCAAATGCTTATCCTCTTACCACTTTTAAGCACTTTTTGGGTATTGCACTTGATTAATCGGCAACCCTCGGGTGACACCGCTTCTCTCCTTCTATCCGGAATCGGCCGAGTTGTGGCGAATGCCAATGTATTCAATCGGCAACCCTCGGGTGACACCGCTTCTCTCCTTCTATCCGGAATCGACCGAGTTGTGATGAATGGCACTTGTTTACTTACTTACTGCACGGTACGCCATTTACAGGATATAGTTGTTGGCTCTATGCCGAACCCCTACTTGGAGGGCCAGGGATTTTCTGTCGAGGTTTTCTTTCTTCAGATAAGTTGCCGACCAAGGCTGACGAGCCATATTAGCTGCTTATAGAAAAATTGTATTCCAGGGTTTACAATCTTCTTCTAACCAGCTATTTACCTATAATAGTTGGGACAAGGTTGGTGAGAGTAAGGGCGTGTCCATACAGCGGTGGAACCTAGTAAACTCTGCATCTTTGGGGCCCTTGCTGTTCAAGATCCCCTTCAGTGAAGCCTGACTTGTCATTGGACACCGTGATGTTTATCATAACAATTGACACATTCTCGCTTTTTAAACAAAAATAAAAGTGATATTGAGGTTTTCTAACTACAAGCATTCAAAGTTAAATATTGTCTAAATTTAGTACCAACGAACTCTTGTTTGTCAAACAAAATAAGTTATTAAAATTCAATATATTTTCAACCTTTTAAATTATTTATGACTGGTCTTTTCGAAACAAAATGTGATAATTTATATACTTTCGGGACCATAAATAATATCTCATACTACAATATTTTGGTTTACCGGAGAAATATCAGGGTGGTGTGATACTTGTTTTTTCAGGTGTATGCATAAAATATTTGTCATATTTTTCTAAAGGCATACTTTATTGATATATAAAGCGAGAGTTAAATTATTTAATATATATTCACAGATCGACTTGTTTTGTGAAACTCGCTCGCCCTATGCTCGCCGGGTATTCAATTTATAAGAACATATGATTTCCCATGATAAACGCTGAGATTCACTTGTTGTCGAGTATCGAGTTTCGAGTATCGAGTTGCGAGTTAAGAAAGTCGAGTTGAGAGTTACAAAAGTCGAGTTGCGAGTTAAGAAAGTCGAGTTGCGAGTTACGAAAGTCGAGTTCCGAGTTAAGAAAGTCGAGTTGCGAGTTACGAAAGAACTCGACTATTGTTACTCGCAACTCGACTATTATAACTCGCAACTCGACTTTCTTAACTCGCAACTCGACTTTCCCAACTCGCAACTCGACTTTTTTTAACTGCAACTCGACTTTCTTAACTCGCAACTCGACTTGTGTAACTCACAACTCGACCTTTGTAACTCGCAACTAGACTTTTGTAACTCGCAACTTGCAACTCGACGATAAGAAACTCTCAGAAACGCCACGTGAAATCACAGTTCGTAAAAATAATTGTAAATAAGCAATGTCACTTATTCTTAATCTAAAATACCTACGGTGGTGCACAATTCCCTTAATCCGCCTATGGGTCTACAGAATAGAGAATAATGGGCAAAAAATGTTAAAAACAGGTACATATACGTATAATTTGTAGGTAATCGTTGCTGAAAAATAAATAATTAAGCTCGACTGAATATAGAATTAAATGGCGTACAGAAAGAATGAAATCATATAATTACAGTAAAACAATACCAGTAAAATCTTTGGAATTAGAATTTTACAAAATAAGCGTAATTGTAATGGTTGCTGCCTAATGATAAAGACAAATCATCTATAAATGACAGATAATAAAAACCAAACTGGTTCATTTGATCCTCAGTACTCCAAGTAGGCTTTCTATGTACTACATTTTGTATTGTTTTACATTGTCATTTCGGGGCCTTTTATAGCTGACTTTATATGCGGTATGGGTTTTGATCACTGTTGAAGGCCGTACGGTGACCTAAAGTTGATAATGTGTGTGTCATTTGGTCTCTTGCCGAGTTTTATCATTGGCAATCATACAACATCTTCTTTTATATATTTAATTAATGACTGTAATATTTTTTCTGTCTATGAAGAAATAACATAAAAAATGTGGTGCACACTGAATAACGCGCGTAGCGGGTTATTTAACAGTATGCACCACATTTTTTATGTTATTTCGAATAGACAGAAAAAATATTACAGTCATTTCTTATAATTTAATTCTAATTTCCATTTTAAACCGTAGAAAACCATGAAAAAGCGTTGATGACGTCACGGTCACATGACTAAATTATGTCTATGGACTCATAACAAATTAACGTCAGTCAATCAGACGACGCGTTACATCCAACGTTAATTATTTCTATGTACTACATTGTGTACAGTCATTTATATTTTATTGTTTCAAGTTGTATACAAACAATACAAAAACAGGCTTTTTTTCGGATTGACTATTCATTTTTATATGTTGCTACACATGCTGATCCCCACTTTTCAGAGATGTATTTTGTACTTTCGTACAAAATTATTTCCTGCATTTTTTTTCAGAATATAATTTATTTCCATTCTAAAATGGAAGGTTATTTATTTTTAAAATCTTTTAAAATCTTTCTGCAACACCCCTCTCCCTTCAGATATCATATGGTAGAATGCCAAGATTTTCTAACATGTGTACGACTTCTTTTATTGGTACTCAGCTACTTAGGCAGCAACCATTTGATTTTCTGGGGGGGGGGGGGGCTATGGTTTTTTTCTTGAAAAAAAGTTTGTTTCCAGGTTTTGGTGAAAAAAATAATTTGTTTTGGATCCTGAATAAAAAAAAATGTTTGTTTCACCCTCAGCTGCCACTATATGTAATGCTAAAATTGAAAGAAAAAAAAATGTCTTCGGTTTGTCGCTAAAAAAATAGATTGTTCTTCGCCGAAGGCGAAAAAAAAAGTTTGCACAGAAAAAAAAAACCATAGCCCCCCCCCCAGAAAATCAAATGGTTGCTGCCTTATGCATTTTTTTATGTACTATTTCTGTACTAAAAATCTTAAGTATTTTAATGGAAATCTACTTTTAATATTCAGTACTATTTTGTTACTTTAAAATTATTGTAAGTACCTGTATTTTACAGTACTTAATTTGACTACTTGAAATGTAAGAACTACAGATTTTTTTATTACATTTTCAGCATTTTGAAAGGTTGTCTATATATTTCACATCCCTTAAAGTTAATATGATTTTCAAACATGAAAACATTGTGATCCCTGTTGGTATTATTTCGAAAAAAATCCGTTTTCGCCAAAAAATGCATCCTTTTGCGCCGCAACTTTTTTACTCCTATGCTACGTTTGTGCCACCTGTTTTGAGGTTACATAGTATGATTTGCGCCAAAAATAAAAATACTATTGCGCCAAAGAAAAGAAAAATGATTTTCCTAATAGAATACTTTAAAACGTAAAACTATGTACAGTCGAACAACATATACATTATATAAAAGGCGGGAATTTGTAACTCATTATACACACACAAAGTATCTGCGACTGAGTTCTCATTCTGTATATTTCTTTTACTTTTAATTTAATATCTGCATCTTACTGCTACTGCATGGGTGCTTCACAATTAATGGCCATCTAAAACAACAAACGGCTTCCCTCAATTCAATTGATACATTTGAGAGAAAAAAATTGGCGCAAAAGGACTCCTGCCATTATTTCTGTACCAAAATTTTAAGAACAAATCATGATGTACTGTAAAATACAGGTACCTAAATATTACAATAATTTTCAAGGAGACGGATTAATATAAGCACGTGTTGCTTGTTTCTGAATCCCAATTGTGAATGTGTTTATATTATCACTGGGGTAAAGCTGATGACCGTAACTGCATTCACGGTCATCCCAAGATGTCGGATGAAAAATTGGGTCAGTTTCTGTATTGTCTGTTAAAGTGTTTCTATATCATTTTCTTTACAAATCATACATTGAAACGATGTAAATTTATAAAAGAATCACTCGAAAATCACTAATTACTTCCGAGAAATGTGCATGAAACGGGAAATTCGATTTGAAAAAATCGTTAAGATGACCGTAAATCATAATCAAAATATTTTTCAAGATGACCGTAACATAAAACAAGGATGACCGTAATTGGTAAAAAGATGACCGTAACTTGTAAAGGATGACCGTAATTTGTAAAAACTGACTGTAATTTATATAGGACGACCGTAACTTTTATAGGATGACCATCAGTTCTAAGAAATATCCGTATTGTATTCAAAGCTTTTTTGTTGAGTTTGTCGATCTCAATAAGGGCTCGGTTAGCGGATATAAATATGTTTCATTTTCTTTTTAACCGGATTTTTGTGACAAAAATGTCGGTTATTGATTTGGGGATGTACGGCGGGCGGGCGGGCGGGCGGCAATCAAATGTTGTCCGTGCATTAACTCATGAACCGTTCAACCAAAGCTTTTAAAATTTTAATATGTTGTTACTAACAACTAAATGAAGGTCAAGTTCAATAATGGCGATTTTGACTTTTACCGTTCAGGAGTTATGGTTCTTGAAAGATTGAAAAATGGAGTTTCCAGTCGTGTCCGTGCATTTACGCATGAAATGTTCTACCTAAGCTTCCCAGTTTTTAATATGTTGTTACTGATGACAAAATGTAGGTCAAGTTCAATAATGACGGTTTTGACTTTTGCCGTTCAGGAGTTATGGTTCTTGAAAGATTGTGAAATGGCGTTTCCATTCACGTTGTTACATTTACTCATGAACCATTCAATCTAAGCTTTTCAAATTTTAAGATGTTGATACTGATGACAAAATTGAGGTCAAATTTGATATTGACGATTTTCACTTTCACCATTCATCAGTAATGGTTCTTGTGATATTGCCAGGACACAAATAAATATTAATAAATCCGGTTTGCTGTCGTTGTGACAGCCTCTTGTTTTGAACTATAATATAATTGGCCATATTTAGGATTTATAACAATGATAGTAAATTGCATATTTCTCGTAAACAATGAAATATTTATTGATATCGACGTTAAAATTTTAACACAAATTGACAGCGATACGACGAAAATTTGAAGAAACATGAATGTGTCCCTAGTACACGGATGCCTCATCTACACTATCATTTTCTATGTTTAGTGGACTATGAAAATGGGATAAAACTGTAATTTGGCTTTAGAATTAAAAAGATCATAACATAGGGAAAATGTGTACTAAGTTTCATTTTTATTTAACTTGAAGCTGGACAAACGGACAAACAAACAGACGAACGGACGAACGTACGCACAGACCAGAAAAACATAATGCCAATAAATGGAGCATTAAAAACATACGAATATTTGGTAATCGAGCCCATGTGTATGGTTCCAGAGGAAGCAGATTAAAATCTTAATTTGTCTTGATATATGCAGGCGGAAACACTTTTGAAATAGAACAAAAGAATCGAAGCTCTGTGTTTATCGAGAAAGCGATAAATGTTAACTGTAATGTTTGATATAGTAACAAAATTTTAAAAAGTTAATAGAAACAAATAAAACGACAATTTTCTTATTTTAAAAACACCATTTGCATAAGTTTTCAATGTATCTATTACATAGTAATGCAAAACAATAAGATATCAAGTCGACGACATGGTTCTTATCGGGGCCTTTTATAGCGGACTATGCGGTATGGGCTTTGCTCATTGTTGAAGGCCTTACGATTACCTATAGTTGTTTTAATGTTTGTGTCATTTTGGTCTTTTCTAAATAGTTGTCTCATTGGCAATAATACCACATCTTCTTTTTTATATATAGTATCTAAAGTTGGATGTAGAAAATGCATAACCTCCGATTTTTTTTTTATCACGGACGGAGAACATATCAATCTTTTAGTTCAGAAATTTTCGTGTTTGCCCTTCCATTATGTGAATCAAGAAAAAATTCCCCAAAACAGGTAACGATTTGTCGAAAAGAGAAAAATCGAGTGCACCTTTTTATGTTAAGGCATGTTTGGGGTGTATATTTTGTCTTTAAAACGTACAGAGCAAGAGTATTTTATATAGCATCTCGTTTCAGATTCTATCATTATTATATATCAAAGCTACAGGTTGACTTTATAACGTAAAAAAATGACAGTACGAAAAGATGAAATATATGGGTCAAGTGGGATACCTATTTAATGAATCACAAAAACAGAGTAGGTGTGTTCGAATAGCTATTTTTTCTAAAAGTACTTGACGACAGTCTTTTAATTTGGATGATGAAAATGGATATCTTCGAAAAAATATGATTTTCTTGTGTGTGATAACTAGGGTTTATAATCTTCAACCACTGAAAATGTTTAGTCTGCCCTTCCACGAAATATTTAATTAGAATTTTTTTAAATGCTTAAGAATTTTCAAAAATTCCATCTGACATCCGAACAGACAATATTTTTAAGTTGAATCAATGCAGACAAGATCATTAACTAATGCTCATTAGCTAGTAGATACATTTGTCTTTTAAAATATAACTGACATATAACGATCGATCGTAATGGTGCTATGTGGATAAATTTATCAGTTTTCAAGAGCAAAATTGGCAGAGCGTCATCCCTACAATGGCTTCCATTTCTACGATTGTGAGCATGAACTGGCGTAATGGGGAGATAATTTTGAAGAAGTAGAATCCTGACTGTATGAATAACATTTCTGTATATATACAAATTGACAACGTTCCGCCTTGTGATATGCTTTTCGTACAATACTATTTTAAGGATCTACTTTGCTGGAGCTCACCTTCACTAGTTTATTCGAATGATATTTTCAAAATATTTCTGTTATTTTATTTGCACGACAAAATGAAAGACGATATAATATTAATGGGTGTACATGCAATTTTTTGGCATTTTTAAAAATGTGTATTTATTATATGTCATTAAAAGGAATCCCAGAAACAAACCAAAATCTTTTGTCGAGCAGTTGAAGGCTGTGCACCCCATTTTTTTTTATTATGCTTGTAGGGTGTCATTTTATCGCGCTTTTGTGGCATGTTTTCCCTTCCTGTTCATTTGCATGTCTTTTGGCAATCATTTGATACAAAAAGATAGTTATATAATTACGGATATTTCTTAGAATTGAGGGTCATCCTTTAAAAGTTACGGTCATCATTTACAAATTACGGTCATCTTAATAGCAGTTACGGTCAGCCTTGTTATGAATCGCTGATTCTGTTACGGTCATCTCGATTGTGATTTACGGTCATCTTGGTGATTTTTTCAAATCGAATTTCCCGTTTCATGCACATTTCTCAGAAGTAATTAGTGATTTCCGAGTAATTCTTTTATAAATTTACATCGTTTCAATGTATGATTTGTAAAGAAAATGATATAGAAACACTTTAACAGACAATACAGAAACTGACCTAATTTTTCATCCGACATCTTGGGATGACCGTGAATGCAGTTACGGTCATAAGCTTTACCCCAGTGTATTATACTTGTATTATTCAAAAACAAAATATTGTTTACACTAATAATTTTATAGTAAATAAATAGTACTTCATATTAAAAGTAGCTTTCCAGTACTACATATTTTTTTTGTACAGAAATAGTACCTTGGCAAAAGTAGCTGTGTATCATAAATTATGGTCGATTTGTCAACATGCGTAGAACTTCTTGTGTGGGTACACTTAGTACCGAATTAGACTACTTACTGGATTTCTTATCTCATAAGCAACACGACGGTGCCACATGTGGAGCAGGATATGCTTACCCTTCTGGAGGACCCGAGATTACCCCTAGTTTTTGGTGGGGATCGTGTTGCTTTTTCTTTAGTTTTCTATGTTGTGTCATGTGTACTATTGTTTGTCTGTTTGTCCTTTTCAATTTTAGCCATGGCGTTGTCAGTTTATTTTCGATTTATGAGTTTGACTACATGTCCCTCTGGTATATTTCGTCCCTCTTTTAGTAACATTGTACAACTATTTTCAAATGTCACCACAAAAATTAGATCAATTTTCTTACAGGTTGTACAGTGAAACCTGATTAAACCGAACCCTTAATAAACCGGAAACCTGTATAATCCAAACTTGTTCTGAAGACCAATCATATCACATTTTATGCATTGTGAACCTGATGAAACCGAATACCTGCCAAAACCGACCAATATCTCATGTCCCGAAAGGGTTCGGTTTAGTTAGGTTTTACTGTATATTAATAATTGACTGTTATGCCCAAGGTACAAAATGCTTCATATATCTGTAATATTTCACATATACAAGTTCATTTGATTATTTGCAAGATATGACAAATGACATTAACATTTCTTATCATATTCAAATATCTTCACACAAATAGTCATTTTTTACTTAAGAAAATATTTTCACACATTAATGCTATTTTGAGCACCTGTTATTTACAATAAAATTCACCCAAATATTTAGAAGAGTACATTAAGGTATCCAAAAATGAAAAAAAAAAACAAGATATAAAAAAGAAGATGTGGTATGATTGCCAATGAGACATATGTCCACAACAGACCAAAATGTCACAGACATCAACAACTATAGGTCACCGTACGGCCTTCAACAATGAGTAAAGCCCATACCGCATAGTCAGCTATAAAAGGCCCGATAAGACAATGTAAAACAATTCAAACAAGAAAACTAACGGCCTTATTTATATAAAAAAAAATGAAGGCTTTTTCCCTCATTGTGTATAGACCGTACGGTTGACTTTAATTGCTTACATCAACTTTTGATAATTTGAGCTTTGGTGAATAATTGTCTCGTTTGCAATAATTACACATTTCCTTATTTTATAGCATAACATATTGTACACCTAATATACCCGGTAATGCGTAGTCCGAAACTACATTTACATGTAGGTGTGCCAATATAAAAAAAAAGTGTTTTCGCTCATTGCTTATAGGCCGTACGTCTGGTTCTCAACATCTCTTAATTTTCAGTAATAATCATATATTTTGTACACTTAATGTAATGTATGATAGTACGAAGTGTCCATTTAGGTGTCCCAATATGAAAAACATGTGTTTTAGCTTATTGCTTATAGGCCGTAAATCTGGTTCTCAAAATCTCTTATTTTTCTTTAATACCATATATTTTGTACACTTAATATAATTTATGAGAGTCCGATGGTCACATGGTACAAGGTCAACTATTGTACGTATGACGAAAGAAGGACAGATCTGATGCTATGAACTAGATCAATCTAAGATCCTATGAACAAGATGGTGATGGTAACATGGTACAAGGACAACTATTGTACGTATGACGGAAGAAGGACAGATCTGCTGCTGTGTACTAGATCGATACTCTGAAAAAGATGGTGATGATCACATGGTAAAGGGACAACTACATTGTATTGCACGTATGACGGGAGGAGGACGGATCTGTTGATGTGTACTAGATCGATCCTCTGAACAAGATGGTGATGATCACATGGTACAAGGACAACTATTGCACGTATGATGGGAGGAGGACAGATTTGATGCTGTGTACTAGATCGAACCTCTGAACAAGATAGTGATGGTCACATGGTACAAGGACATCTTTTGCACGTATGACGGGAGGAGGACAGATCTGATGCTATGTACTAGATCAATCCTATGAACAAGATTGTGCCGGTCAAATGGTACAAGGACAACTATTGCACTTATTAAAAATAAAAATGAACACCGCTATACTTTAAACCTTTTTAATGTGAGCCTAGTTTTGTGTGGACGTAGCAAGTGTTTGGTACGGGGAGCCGAATGGACTATTGTGGTTTTGTACAAAATTAAATTGTGTCATGACAAAATCATTTTTGCCTTAAAAAACTGAAACAGACTGTTGAACATGAGAACTTCAATTTTGTGATGAAAAAAATCATTCATGTAGACAAAATTCAATTTTGTCAATTTTGTTTCACAAAAGTCAATTGTATCACAAAATTCGATTTTGTATGCAAATTAGTTCACCGAATCCAAACTAAACTAATTTGCATACAAAATTGACTTTTGTTGCCCAATTTTCAAATTAGGTACAAAAGTCAAGTCTGTGATACAAACATGAATTTTGTCATGACAAAAGTAACTTTTAGATATCCGGTACTCAATACAGAACCTTGGCTCACACCGATCATCACGAAAAAGGGCACGAATAGCGACTAGACAAGGTGTCATACCACCAAAAAGTAGGCCTACTCGGACAAAAAATAGTGCATTTGATGTCATTGTTCACCTAAACTAACCAACAAATTTGCAAAAATGAAACTTTTGTTCAAAGAGAAATATATTAAGACCATTTTGAGCCAAAATTTACCTGTCTATGAGTTTGCATTAAAAATTGAGGATTAATGCGCTCCATAGTATACTAATTTAAGATTTCCAGAAAACCAGGGGTTATTTTTAGTGGTACCTCCTTTCGGAAGCTCTCTTTTTTCTTATATGATTTTGAATGTATGTTGAAAATTGGCATGCAGAAAGGTGACACCTGTACTATTCAGGATATACCTAGTTTCTATGAAGTTAAACTTGAGGTAAAATATTTAGAAAACTGTGAAAATTGCAAAATTTGGTTGAACAGATAGGGACTTTTAATTGGTGGTATGACACCACAAGTGTAATACCATTCAAATGGGAAAACGAACGGTCTAATCTATAGCAAAAACGAGAATCGAGAAATACTGATGAACCACATCAACTGACTTAGGACAACTGCAAGACAAATGTAGCAGTTGTAAATGTTTTTAATAGGTATCAACCTTAGTCATTAACTGAAACAATAGTGTAACATCACAGCATAAAAAATGTTTCGGTTTATATAAATATGGCGGTACGGTGACATAGTTGTCAATTTCTGTGTCATTATGGTCTCTTAGAGAGTTGTCTCTTTGGCAATCATACATGTACATGTACCACATCGTCTTTTTTATATAGTCTACTTTTCTCTTCCTACAAATCATAGGACTTGATTTCCCTATAATTTGCGACCGGTACCAGACGTGGCTACGTATTTATACATTCAAACTTGGGTATCTCTTTGGCAGTATTCCCCCCTAAAAAACAAGTTGGGCAAGTCCGGGAAAGGGTTTACCTATTTCATGCAGGTCAACAAATATTGTGACGACAGAATGTCTACAAGAAATAACCAAACAAAATAGTCGAGTTGCAATTTTATTTTTTTTCATATCAATTTTTTTCTTGTTTCCTCTTCCTATATCATTCAGATCTGTAAAACATAAAATCAATTTAAGAACATTTCAAAATTTTCGTATACAGTTAGAATATTTTTTAAAGTCTATATAATATGTTTATAGAATAATATCATACATGGCAAAATCTGCATTGCATGCTGCATCACAAAGAAAAATAATATCAGTCATGAGAAAAAAGATTTTGAAACAAATCCGAAATGTCAGGTGCAACCGTCCTGTAAAATGCAGGTACTGTTTTGAACTTTTGAAGTTTATTTCACAAATTAGGAACCCACTTAACGCCTTTCCCGCACATCAGCCCGAAACAAGCCGGTTTTGAACTTGTTACCAATGTAATTTCAACTGATCGGGCGGATCTTACGTTTTAATTTGCACAAGGACAGTCTATTTGAAGATGTGTGTGATAAGGATGATTGCCGTTATAATTATTACTGATTTCTAATCACCTATCAGTGTCAAAGGAATTACAAAACAATGACTGGACACTTCATTGATGAGTTTATCATAAAACACCTATTTATAATAGATGGACTGGTTTATTATCAGCGAACCGGTAAAACACCGCCCAGTCAAGTGAAATAAATCGAGTATTTAACCCTGCTTAATTCAGCCAGATCTGGTATTTGTGTTTTGCTTTCTATTTTATTTTGTTATTCCTCAATTCTCTATACTGGAGTTCTGCCCCACCTACTCGGACCGTTTGTTCACACCGCTTCATTATATATAGAGTTCTTTGGTCAAGGTAGTTTTTGATGAAGTTGAAGTCCAATCAAATGAACACTTAAAAAATATCATCTTTCTAACTACAATGACAAATTAAGAGTATTGATTACTCTTTCACGCTCCACTGAACATTAGAAAATGCAAGTGCGTGTGTAACATCGATGTACAATGTACTGTGGACACATTCCCGATTTAGGAAGCTACCATTTGATTTTTATAGGGGGGGGGGGGGGGGGGGGGGGCTAGGATGAAATTTGAAAAAAATAGGCAGGACAGAAGTTTTGAGTAAAAGAAAGTCATGCAGGACAATTTTTCATCCTAGCCCCCCCCATAAAAATCAAATGGTAGCTCCCTTACTACGTTTCTCAATATTTTTCATTTTCTTTCCCGTCTGCTTTCCAAATATCATGTCATCCCATGTAATTACAAATACGTTATTTTGATTGGCTAACAGCAATATTGCGCAATTCTGAATGACTCTGTATTTCAAAATGATTCATGGTGACGAGCTTTCACATTAAAGTGCTCAGTTAAAGAAAATATTTAAAAAATATAATTATAAGTATTAAATGCTTCTAGTATTCTTTTCAGTGTGAAGCGCTTCATACAAAATTTTCTTCGGTCAACGCTTTTACACCAAAAAATGAATTTACCAAAAGAAGCATTCAATTCAAGTAATCATTGGCAGAAAGTGTTCGAAAACTAAATCCAAAGTGAATAATTCACGTTAGCTAATTTTGACAAAATCTAACTCAACTGGCTGCGAAAAGCCATTATTTCTCTCACTATTTCTTTCATTTGTTTTTGATTTAAAAATACAATAACATTTTTTCGTTTGAATAAAAATACAATTACATTTTTTCGTTTGAATAAAAATACAATTACATTTTTTCGTATATCTCTTTAAGGTTATCCCTCCCATGAAAGTTATAGGTCCTTGCTCTCTTTTCAATTCTGATTTACAATTAGATTAAACTTATTTTATTTACGTAGAAGAAAAGTAATGTTTCACTACTAACACATGTGCTTTGTTTACCATGTCGAGAGCAAGACCGATAACTCTGCATGAGAGACGATAGCTTATGCCCCTTAATGAACTTTGTGTGGTTAAAGATTTATTATACCTGCGCTCATGCTCCTCTTCCTCCCTATTCCGTCTGACTTGACGACCGTACTATTTTACATGTCTGAAAATAAGATTAAAACTATTTTATTTACGTTGAACAAATAATTGTTTCACAACTACCACGAGCAAGGACCGATAACTATGTATTGGAGATTGATAGCTTAGGCCCCTTAATGAACTTGGGGGGGGGGGGGGGGGGGGTAGTCTTGTTTAGGGGCCAGCTGAAGGACGACTCCGGGTGCGGGAATTTCACGCTGCATTGAAGACCTGTTGGCGACCTTCTGCTGTTGTCTGTTCTATGGTCGGGTTGTTGTGTCTTTGACACATTCCCCATTTCCATTCTCAATTTTAAAGATTTATCATACCTGCTCTCGGAGCTCCTTTTTCCTCTCGTCTAGCTTGACGAACGTAATCTCCTCCTTCGACTTGACGACCGTAATCTCCTTTTCGTCTTATATCTTCATCTGTTAATTAAAAAACACATAATTAAAATTAAGACTAGAACAGAATCGCAAAATCGCAGGCATTTAGTCTCTTGGTTTGAAATTATGTAGAGTGTTGTAGTGAAAATTTTTGTAACAGATTTTATGGCTGGCGGATCTCAGAAAAGGTATCTTTAAAAAGTAGCTTTATACAACCGTGTTTAACATATATTTTAAATGGGAAGTTTTTTTTTATGATAAAATGATTAAAGCTAGCCATTATTTTTTGATAACTTTTTTAATAATGTGGATTTTAATGATAACCTTTTTAATTATATGGATTTTAATCATTTATATTCCCATAATTAAAAAGGTTCTCAAAATTAAATCTATAAAGTACGAAACAAAACTGAAAGGAAACGGCAAAAATATGTGAAACTTGTAACATTAAATAAACATAAAGTTTGGAGACTCTGCTTTATTCACGCTGTCTAAACATACCAGAAATAAGTTGCTTGGGCTTTTTACTATCAATGCCAAGATCACTTATCTACACCAGTCACACAGGGGCGGATCCAGCCATTAAAAAAGGGGGGGTCCTAAACCAGGACCAAAAAAAAGGGAGGGTTCTAACTACATGTCCCCATTCAGATACATTGATCGTTCAAAAAAAGGGGTGGGTCCCAACCACCGGAACCCTCCTGGAACCGCCACTTCTCCGATCATTGGCAACCGACGCATAAATTATTGCTTCGCATCACGGTGCGGAGCTATTGGTTTCAGTCGACATACACGCCATCTTGAATTAATCACTTATCACATGATTGATTCTGATCGGTTGCATTATGATGCGGCTGAGATGCAGTAACAGCTATTGGCTTAAATCACTGGTGGTAAGGGATGATTGTAACTTAACTTAAAGTTACGAGTCCGAAAATGGGAGACAACTCTAGGGATAAGTTTTTTTTTCCGATTTTCGTGCAGTAAAATGTTCATTTGAGCCAAACCGCTTGTCTCATATACACTTATCGTGAATGCGTTGATATTGAAGCCAGTGTTAATTGAGATGAAGAAATACCCACTTTTCTCGTCCAGGATAAGAAATCAAATGCCGGAAAATTAACTATGTGTATTTCAGTTCCGATCAATTCATTAATTCATGATAATTTTATTATTATATGCATATATTTCACAGATACATTCAATATTGAAATAGCAATTCTGAAAACGTTATTTACTTTGTAAATTTGTAACTCTACAATTTACACGATTTGCTTTGCTAAACAATGTTCCTTACTACAAACATGTGTGTATAACGCACCCTTAAAAGCATCCATTTTTTAACAATCAATAAATATAAATACCCCATTTCCAATACTAATTCAACAACCACATGCACACACATTACCTTAAGGGAATTCGCTTCTCAAATTTCGAAATAACAAGCTTTTTAAAAACACTAGTTTATATTAATAGGGAATTAATAAAGGAATCAAAAGAGCAAAAACATATATTGGTAAATGTACTTGTTTTCTAGATATTAGCCATTCAAATTTTGGCAGGAAAATGTTCTCTTGACTTTTCATAGCTTTATTATTGACAAGTTCTCAAATTATTAAAAAATAATTAAAATTTTATAAGACATTTACAGATGGCTTCTCATTTAACATGTAAAAAGACTTATATGAAGAAAAATAGGAGTCAATAGGTATTTTTTTAGACATTCAAATGGATAAAACCAGAGGATTCCGAAAATCTGACAAAAAAATCCAAAACATGACAAGCGAGCGAAGCAGTCCATAGCTCAAACTTGTACTACTTACTTTGGCTCTTTTTACGACAGGCACACTCAGGGCATCCATTGGCCCCCAAAATATATCCATCGTGACAGAAAAGATTGCAGCCTTCAGGATCTCTCTTACAGACTGAAAAAAGTAGTTTGAAAAGAATTCTTACTGAAAAGTTTGAAAAGTTTGAAAAGAATTCTTACGGAAAAATGTAGTTTGAAAATAATTCTTACTGAAAATAATTCTTACAGAAAAAGGTAGTTTGAAAATAATTCCTACTAAAAATAGTTGTTTTTTGCTAGCCAGAAGTAATTGACAAATCTTTTATCTGCAGTGTCTAAATTCCAAACTCTGAATTTTACACAAATCATTTGGTTTGGTAATCTCTTCTTTTTACGTCCGAATCATTTTTAAGCTATAGTTTTAATCCACGCCACGAACAATAAGAAACGTTTTAATCCCCGATGATTGTTTTACTTTACCCACCTCAAGGTCAATTATAAAATTTATGTCAGATTAAAATACAGTAAAACCTGCTTAATGAGATTACCTGTTATGAGATTACCTGTTTTAAGCAAAAACCCGTGTTAAAGACTTTTTGTTCTTCCTCGAGTGATTTTTTAAAACAGGTTTGACTAAATTGATTAGCTAAACATATTTTTGTGAAAGGAAATTGGGAATGTGTCATGCAAAGTAAATAACCCGACCAAAGAGCAGAAAACAGCCGAAGGCTACCAATGGTTCTTCAATGCAACGAGAAAATATATATTACTTACGACACATATTTCCGCATTTATGAGTGAAACAACAGTACATGTTTTTTGGACACGCCTCGTTTTCACATCCTTGTACAATTGCGCAGTCCAAAAAGGATTCTGGGAATCCCATGCATTTGTCAACGTCTACAAAAGTTAAAATATGTAAAGAATCAGAATGTGTCTATATTACACGGATGCCCGACTAGCACTATCATTTTCTAATCTATGTTCATTGGACCGTGAAATTGGGGGAAAAATCTAATGCTGCATTGAAATCAGAAAAATTATATAATAGGGAACATGTATACAGTGAAACCCGACTAAACCGAATCCTGTATACACTGAAAACCTGTATAAACCAAACCTGTTCGTAAGCACCGTCATATCAAATAAAGTGCGTTGTGAACCCGATTAAACCGAACATCGGCCAAAACCGAACAAAATCTTAAGTCCAGAAGAGGTTCGGTTTTCACAGGTTTCACTGTAACAACCAAAACATATATCTTAACGTTTCGAAGCACCATTTGTTTAGTTGGAGTGACTATTTAGGAAACTGAGCAGTTCGTTAAAGCAATTAAACAAATCTAGAAAAAAGGTTGAAAGCTGATTTGTTCACTTCCGGTGAATATTATAAAATTTATTGATTTTCAATGACATGAGTAAAATTTTCATCGTAGAATATGATCTTGATAAGATACTTTATTCATGCCAAATATGAATAATTCATGCCAAATATGAATAATTTCAAATAAAGAAAACGTCTACAAATCTAAGACGAATAACTGTAATACATTGTAATGGTGGCATTACCCTTTATCCGGTTGCTATATATATGCCAAAACTGGTAACAACTTCCGATCAGTGTTTTGAAAAATTGATCTTACAATTAATTTTAACATTTTTTATTTTAATAGTAGATTGGGATTATTGCAACTTATATAAACCCCTTTTCACTTTGCGGTAGCGAGAGTTGCCTTGTAGCGACAATAGCCTGCTCTTTCGAAATCTACGTGGGCGTCTAAGGCCGTGTTCACACCAAAAGCCATGTACAGTAAACATATTTATATTATCAAGTCCCACTACCTCGTACACAGGCACTTGTTTCTATCCATTGGAAGACCTACTATCAACGTATATTTACGAGAAGGTACGCAACTACTTTTTTCACCTCTCCGCTTAAAACCCTTATTTCTCTCAATTTAGTCTGATTTTTTTTGTTCCATACTCCATTCGATTATGAAAAGTTGATCTTTCAGATGATATACATTGTATTTACCCTTAGAGTACCCCTTACTCCCAGTCCACAAGATTTGTCAATAATAAATTTTTCATGTTATCATTTTAGTCCTACAAAATACAACCGGTAAAAGCAAAAAAAAAAAATCAAAACCGCTTGTGATTACTCGGTTCATAGTGTCATTCACTCTAGATTTTACATTAATCATTTGTGACTCTTTAGACTTATCCTTCACTGTTTTATGCAAATAATCTAAAACGGAAGTAGTTGTATTTTGTAAGACTAAAAACGATCACATGAAAATTCATTTACACATCTTGTGTACTGGGGGTAAGGGGTACTCTAAGGGTAAATACAATGCATATCATCTGAAAGATAAACTTTTTATGAATCGAAGGGTGTATGGAACAAAAAAATGAGTGAATTGTCAGAGAAATAAGGGAGAGGTGAAAAAAAGTAGTTGGGTACCTTCTCGTAAATATACGTTGATATTGTGTCTTCCAATGGATAGAAACAAGTGCCTGTGACCTTGTACCTGCATAACCCTTACCTCGTTCCTTGCAGAATCCTTACCTCGTTCATGAAGAACCATGTCGTAATATCGTTTAAGAAGACCTGGAGGATCTAGAGGAGGGTGGCGTTTACCTAGAGGAGGGTGGCGTTTACTTACAGGAGGGTGGCGTATACCAAAGCCATAAACCTTAAAATGAAGAAAAAATTGAAAATTAAACTACAATTCATATTTTTCGGCAGTCCGGGATATATATTAAAAACAAGATAATGATGTCAGTAATCAAGATAATATTATTTTTAAATTCTATTGTTCCGAGTTAAAATTGTAGAAAATAACGTCGCGTCAGTTTGTGAATGCACTTGACAATGATAATCACAACGTTTCTTTGTACGTTTTTGAAAATATTACCCAGAATTCGTTAGTTTTTGAAATAGCAAATTCGGGGGTAATCGGTTTCCGAGTCATTTTTCTTTAGAATCTGGGTGTTTTTAAGGTCGGGATTGGGGAACTCTTTATTCGAATTTCGGGATGTCGGGTTTAAAATTTCTTCAAATTTGGGACGACGGGATTTCATGTTTTTAAGGCCGGGATTTCGGGATCAGGGCCCCTCAGTCCCAACCCCTTTAAAATTCAATAGTGGTATTTGAGCCCCGAAAGGCCTGAAAGATGTATGAAAAAAAATTACTGAACAAATATTTCGTAAGTTTGCAACATTTTACATGTAAATGACGAACTACATAATTAGTAAACACATAAAATAAGTGGATATCATAAACTAACAAGCTTTGGTCCTGTATTATTTGTTGACATCCGTTTTAAGTATGAAAAACGTGCATCTCATTCAGTCTGCTTTATTCCCGCCAAAATCGTCCTTTAGGCGCCGTCTTTTTACGTCGTCAATGCCCCCAGGGCCGTAACTAGGGTTTGAATTCAGAGGAGGCAGGGTTTGGGGGCCGCCGACTGAGGCCTCCAAGATAGAGGGGTTGGGGGTCGCAGCCCCCCCGCCGATTTTTTTTCTCTCAGTAAAATGGCTAAAAATCACCCGTTTTCCTTCGATTTCCTTACTTTAAGAAACATCAGTATGCTTGAATATGGAAACATTTATTTTTTATGCAAAAACAAGCTGAGATTGCTGTTCGGGGTGAGCAAAGGCTCCGTCTTGAAGGCCGTTGGTTGACTTATAATTATTAACATTAAATACATTGTGACCGCGGATTTTTTTCTCAATATTGCAAAAATCACCCGTTTTCCTTCGATTTCGGCCTTACTCAAAGAAACATCAGTATTGCTGGATCCTGGAAGCAATTTTTATGCAAACAATTATTATCTGTATTTAAAGATATTTTTGTTAGAAATCAAACTGGTAAGTTAAAAAAATATATATATACAGCAAGATCATAGAACGCAAGATCTTTTTTTATCGAGGACCTTGAATTTCAATATTGTTGAAAGCTGAACAGACATGTACATAACTACAACCAGGGATTTTTCTAAACTAGTATATACTTAGTATGGAAAGTCCCTGCTACAACGAATGGGAGTGTTTAACTACTAAGGCATTGACCATAATGTTCTCGTACGATTGGGTGACGTTGACCCAATAGCTGATACAGCCGGTAACAAATTTCCGATATTATAAAAAATTCACAATACAAAGGGAACTTCCTCTGCTTAATTGAGCCCCTAAATAAATGTGAATAGTTAAGTTTTATTCAAAATTGTCGAAAGCATTGCTGCAAAGTTTCATATGTGTTCTCGAACGAATACTGAATTATTACAGACGGGGGGGCCACATGATTTTTTTTTTAAATACTGAAACGGTTCACTTCGGAAAATAACAGATATGTCACGTACCATGATAACACTGTTAAAACTGTAAACTTGTGTTGTTTATAATATAAATTCCAGTTCATCGTATACATATTGTCAGTATTTCATTTTATTACTTAAAAAAAAAATTGGTGTAGAAAATTCAGGGGAGGCAGTTGCCTCCCCTGCCTCATAGGTAGTTACGGCCCTGGCCCCTCAGTATTGTTACTTTACCATGGACCACAATCAACAAGATTTGTGTGTAAAAGCCATAAACAGTTGGAAAGCAGGTAACGGTTTGACCCCAAGTTTATCAGCAACAATAGAGTCACGTGACCGTGAAAATTCAGTAAAAAAAAACGGATAAGACAAACCTCATTTTAACTCACTGAATACTATTGTCGTAATAAAAACTTATCGACCTTACTAATCTTGAGTATCCATAGTTTATTCTCGTCAAAGCTCACACATCAAATCAAAGTCCTTTATTCTTTATTTTATCTGCAAACTTGGAGTTTGGGGGGAAATTGTCAAGTCTCCTGAAATGTGTGGCTTTGGCAGCAAGACGGTTAAGGCTGGTTTTTTTCTTAAGTCTGTACAATGAGATATTGGTGGGTTTTTTTTTGGCAAAGAAATGACATTGCGATGGCCTATCTTTGGTGATTTCTACATAATTAGGGAGCTACCATTTGATTTTTATGGGGGGCTAGGATGAAAAATTTTGTCCTGCATTTTTTTTAGCTGTAATCTGTCCTGCCTCTTTATTTTTCACTCTGTTCGGTCCTGCCTTGTTTTTTTTTTAGTTTATCCTGACTTTTTTACCTTAATTGTCGTCCTGACTTTTTTTTTTGTAAGTGTCTCATCCTGCTTTTTTTTTTTACTCAAAACTCCTGTCCTGCCTATTTTTTTCAAATTTCATCCTAGCCCCCCCCCCCCCCCCCCCCTCTATAAAAATCAAATGGTAGCTCCCTTATGTCTCTCGAATATCGTTCTCATTGTTACATACATATTTTTGGCCCCCTAATATTTTTATTTTTTTTTATTTTTTAAAAATAAATAATGCCGTTAGTCAGGTCTCGTTTGCATTGTTTAACATAGTCA
Organism: Mytilus galloprovincialis; assembly: GCA_037788925.1. Classification (NCBI taxonomy): domain Eukaryota; kingdom Metazoa; phylum Mollusca; class Bivalvia; order Mytilida; family Mytilidae; genus Mytilus; species Mytilus galloprovincialis. The sequence continues at coordinate 20,064,633 of CM075338.1, read as the reverse complement.
TTTCGGGGTCTTTCATAGCCGATTATGCGGTATGGTCTTTGTTCATTGTTGAAGGCCGAACGGAGACCTAGAGTTGTTAATTTAGAACCGTTGTCATTTTTGGTCTCTTTTCGAGAGTTGTCTCATTGGCAATCATGCATCTTTTTTATAATATCTAATGTAATTATTAACAATTCAATATTTTTTGGGAAGGAACTTTATCTCGGTTCTACAATTTTTACGCATTACCCTCAAACATGTAAAACCCTATCCAGCCCTCTTACGTGTACAGTGGTTGTCGTCTGTTTATGTAGTTCACGTGTTTCTCGTTTTTATATAGATTAGACAGTTGGTTTTGCCGTTTGAATGGTTTTACACTAGTAATTTTTGGGGCCCTTTATAGCTTGTGAGCCTAGGCTCCGTGTTGAAGGCCGTACCTCGACATATAATAGTTTACTTTTATAAATTGTTACTTGAATTGATAGAGAGTTGTCTGATTGGCACTCAAAAGAATAACAGTATACAGTGAAACCCGATTAGAGCGAACCCTGAATAAACCGGAAACCTGTCTAATCCAAACTTGTTCTGAAGACCAATCATATCACATTTTATGCATTGTGAACCTGTTGAAACCGAATACCTGCCAAAACCGAACAACATCTCATGTCCCGAAAGGGTTCGGTTTAGTCAGGTTTTACTGTAATGGGCAAATTAGGAATACAGAAATGAACTCCCACCCAGACCCTCAAACACAAAAAACAGTAGATAATAATGATTAAAATAATATTTAAATTACCTGCGCAACTAAATAAAATACTGAAAGTATTAATGCAAGTCGAAGCATGGTTATTCTCTGGTATAACTATGTGTCTCTGGTATAACTATGTCTCTGGTATAACTATGTGTCTCTGGTATAACTATGTGTCTCTGGTATAACTATGTGTCTCTGGTATAACTATGTGTCTCTGGTATAACTATGTGTCTCTGGTATAACTATGTACTGTCCGAAAGTTTCAAAACTGCTGACCAAAGTTGACTGTATATTCAAATCGGTTAATCAAGGCGCTATGACGAATCCTATTTAAAATAGTTATATCGCATTTAACAGGCTAATTTCAAAAATTATATACATGTAGTACAATTACCGAACGAGAGGCAAACAATAAATATATATTGCTGATGAAACATACAACATTTTGAAATCTTACCTTTAAAATCTTAGAAAACAAGAAAAATGGGATTTACATGAAAACAACAATCTTCGAGTGTTCAGTAAAAGTGTGCACAAAATCGTTATCCCGATGTTCAATGAAATGCAATAAAAGTTGTATTTATAATTCAATAATTACATTAGATGTATGTTTCATTATAATACTTTATTCTGATTGGCTAACTGCACATCACGTGTTATTCCGTAAGCAGTTGCATTGCTCAATACAACTTTTCATTCATGATAACACGTGGTCCAACAATAAAGTGCACAGGTGAATTAAATAAAAAAAAATACATAAAATTCGTGTTTTCATGATCATATCTAAAAAAATAATGTAATTATAAGTATTGAATGCTTCTTTTTGTAACTTTATAGGGTTGTAAAATCGTTGACCGTGCGCACATTTTTAGAATAAAGCGCTTCCGCGCTTCATACAAAATGTACTTCGGTCAACGCTTTTAAACCCCAATAAATTTACAAAAAGAAGCATTCAATTCTTAAATATATTTGATGTTTTCTCTTAGTAAATGATACATGCACACTTTGGCAGGTTTACTCGAATCATTTTCTGATGCTTTGACCATTCGTCCTATGTTAAAAAAAAAAAAAAAAAGGGGGCGGTCTTTTTTTCTTGAGAAAAATTTGCGTCTCTTTAAAGTATCTATACTATTAAACGAGAAGACCTCATTTTGGGTGTCGCTTCTCTTCTTTCCACAATAAATTAATCATCATGCCTCTGTGTCCTATGGGTACAGTGCATAATCGTATTTGTCATCCATTCATATGATTATTCAGATTGAGTTATTTTGGGTCAAAAACAAGAAAAAAGACGTCCGGATATGTTTCCGTCATTGGGCGAAATTTTAAGTCAGATTAGACTTCCGGTTTGCGTTTTTCTGTATACTTTGAACATACATTAATACTACGAATACAGTGTATTTTCTGTCTTATATCCGTCATTGGACGAAATTTAAGTCAGATTAGACCTCCGGTTTGCGTTTTTCTTTTTACTTTGAAACAAATACATATACTACGAATAAAGTGTATTTTCTGTCTGATATCATTTTCAAGTTTACTATCCACGGCAGTCACAGGGTTTATTTAATAGAGAGGGTCTGAATAATATATCAATGACCGCTGTGGATCAATTATTACACTGAGAATTGACTGTAAAAAGAAAATATACTTTCGGGACGTCTGGAACGGGTGTTTTTAAGATCGAAATTTCAGGATTGACCATTTCGGGATCCGGGATTTCTTTTTTCGAATTTCGGGATGTCGAGATATTTAATTTGTATAATAAATTCATAACCTCGGGATTTCATGTTTTCAAGCCCGGGATATTGGGATCAGGGCCCCTACGCAGTGGCGGATCCAGAAATTTTCATACGCAGAGGCCCGTTGACTGCCTAAGAGGGGCCCGCTCCGGTCATGCTTCAGTGATTCCCTATATAAGCAACCAATTAGTTTCCAGAAAAGGGGGGGGGGGGGCGCCCCTAAATCCGCCTCTGCCCCGACCCCCCATTTAATGAATGTTCATAATATACAGATAAGCGCTAAAATTATTCATGTGTCATAAAAAGGATTTTTTTGTGGAAAAAGGAGGAGCCGGGCTAGAAAAACAATTATCCTGTCCCAAATTACCTATGACTTTTGATACCTTTTCTGAAATACTCAAGTCACTAAATGTTTTACAAAAAAAAGAAGATGTGGTATGAATGCCAATGAGACAGTTCTCCACAAGAGACCAATATGACACCGAAATTAACATTTAAAGGTCACCTAACGGCCTTCAACAATAAGCAAAAGCCGATACTGCATAGTCTGATATAAAAGGCCCCGAAATGACAATGTAAAACAATTCAAATGAGAAAACTAACAGCCTTATTTATGTACAAAAAATGAACGAAAAACAAATATCACTGAACCACTGAATTACAGGCTCCTGACTGGAATGTTCATAATACATGTACACTAAATGTATGTTCATAATGAAATTAATAGAAAACAAAAAATGTGAATTTTGGAAATAAAGGAGGAGGGTTAAAAAAAACATTTTCCTGTCCCCAAGTACCTATGACTTTTGATACTTTTCCTGAAATTCTCAAATTATTAAATCTTTTACAAAATTCTTCCTACAACACTTTACATCCTTTCAAATACGCTCTAAATGCCCGCGATTTCGCGGGTGTGTTCTAGTACTCTTGAAAATAAGAAATATTGAAACAAAAGTATTTGAACGAAAAATCCATGCCCCCTTCCATTTTCTAAACTACGGCAATTCTTATACTTACTGCTAACCGTCTTATGAGGCCCCTCATGGGCGGTCCTAGTAATCACATAATCACCATTTTTTTTGCCAATATAATCACATAATCATTAAATATTTGCTTATCTTTAGTAATCAAATAATCATAAACTAAAAATACAGTCCTAGGTAATCAAATAATCATGAAATATTTGGCTTAATAATCAAATAATCATTAAAAAAACGGCCAAGTAATCACATAATCAAAAACCCCATGAGGGCCCTCTATCATATCGCTATCGTCATTGAATGTACACAAGATATCCACAATAATATTCAAAATAATTACATTAGATGTAGGTTTCATTATAATACTCTATTCTAATTGACTTTAATACTGCACATCACGTATTATTTCTTACGCAATTCCATTACTGAACAAAACTTTCGATAACACGTGGTCCCACAATAAAGTGCACAGGTGAATTAAATAATACAATTATAAAATTCGTGTTTTCATTATCATTGCCAAGTAATGTAATTATAAGAATTGAATGCTTCTTTTTGTAACTTCATAGGGTTGTAGAGCGTTGACCGTGCGCACATTTTCAGAATGAAGTTTCATATAAAATGTACTTCGGTCAACGCTTTTACACCCCAATGAAGTTACAAAAAGAAGCATTCAATTTTTAAATATTCTAATAGTTAGTAGCAAACAATGTGTACAATTCGTTCATTTTTGCAACCGAGATGTAAATTTAAAACTGAACAATGTTCGACTCTAAAAAGAAAAAACAAAAACAAAAACCAAATGTTAAGTTCAAAAACAGAAAATTCAACTTACGGATTCGACTGCTTTCCAAGGTCTACTGAAACAGTGGTCAGACAAGGTTTATATACCACTGCACATCGACTTTCTAGCACGAGAAAAGCAAACCCGCCAAAACCAAATCAAAACTGTAAAGGGACTTTCCCTATAGACGAGGTTTAAATACTTCTGGACATCTAGTTTCTAGCACGAGAAAAGCAAACACGCTAAAACATAATCCGAAAATATTACTTACCACTCTAAAGGGACTTTCCCTATAAACTTATAATTTATTGTTGAAGTTGTCAATGACTCTTTTTGAAAATATTCTTTTTGTTCGTAGTAATATTAGGGAGCTACCATTTGATTTTTATGGGAAGGGGGGAGGGCTAGGATGAAATTTGAAAAAATAGGCAGGACAGGAGTTTTGAGTAAAAAAAAACTAGAGGCTCTAAAGAGCCTGTGTCGCTCACCTTGGTCTATGTGAATATTAAACAATGGACACAGATGGATTCATGACAAAATTGTGTTTTGGTGATGGTGATGTGTTTGTAGATCTTACTTTACTAAACATTCTTGCTGCTTACAATTATCTCTATCTATAACAGTACTTTCTGTGGAAAATGTTATTGAAAATCTTCAAATTTTAAGAAAAATTGTTAAAAATTGACTATGAAGGGCAATAACTCCTTAGGGGGTCAATTGACTATTTTGGTCATAGTGACTTATTTTTAGTTCTTACTTTGCTGTACATTATTGCTGTTTACAGTTTATCTCTATCTATAATAATATTCAAGATAACAAAAAAAACAGCAAAATTTCCTCAAAATTACCAATTCAGGGGCAGCAACCTAACAACCGATTATCCGATTCATCTGAAAATTCCAGGGCAGATAGATCGTGACCTGATCAACAATTTTACTTCCTGTCAGATTTGCTCTTAATGCTTTGGTTTTTGAGTTATAAGCCAAAAACTGCATTTTACCCCCATGTTCTATTTTTAGCCATGGCGGCCATCTTGGTTTGTTGGCCGAGTTACCGGACACATTTTTTTTAACTAGATACCCCAATTATGGCTAAGTTTGGTTAAATTTGGCCCAGTAGTTTCAGAGGAGAAGATTTTTCTAAAAGATTACTAAGATTTACGAAAAATGGTTAAAAATTGACTATAAAGGGCAATAACTCCTAAAGTGGTCAACTGACCATTTTGGTCATGTTGACTTATTTGTAGATCTTACTTTGCTGAACATTATTGCTGCTTACAGTTTATCTCTATCTATAATAATATTCACGATAATAACCAAAAACAGCAAAATTTCCTTAAAATTACCATTTCAGGGGCAGTAACCCAACAACGGAATGTCCGATTCATCTGAAAATTTCAGGGCAGATAGATCTTGACCTGATGAACAATTTTACCCTGTCAGATTTGCTCTTAATGCTTTGGTTTTTGAGTTATAAGCCAAAAACTGCATTTTACCCCTATGTTCTATTTTTAGCCATGGCGGCCATCTTGGTTGGTTCGCCGGGTCACCGGACACATTTTTTAAACTAGATAACCCAATGATGATTATGGCCAAGTTTGGTTAAATTTGGCCCAGTAGTTTCAGAGGAGAAGATTTTTCTAAAAGATTACTAAGATTTACGAAAAATGGTTAAAAATTGACTATAAAGGGCAATTACTCCTAAAGTGGTCAACTGACCATTTTGGTCATGTTGACTTATTTGTAGATCTTATTTTGCTGAACATTATTGCTGTTTACAGTTTATCTCTATCTATAATAATATTCAAGATAATAACCAAAAACAGCAAAATTTCCTTAAAATTATCAATTCAGGGGCAGCAACCCAACAACGGGTTGTTCGATTCATCTGAAAATTGCAGGGCAGATAGATCTTGACCTGATGAACAATTTTACTTCCTGTCAGATTTGCTCTAAATGCTTTGGTTTTTGAGTTATAAGCCAAAAACTGCATTTTACCCCTATGTTCTATTTGTAGCCATGGCGGCCATCTTGGTTGGTTGGCCGGGTCACGCCACACATTTTTTAAACTAGATACCCCAATGATGATTGTGGCCAAGTTTGGATTAATTTGTCCCAGTAGTTTCAGAGGAGAAGATTTTTGTAAAAGATAACTAAGATTTACGAAAAATGGTTAAAAATGGACTAAAAAGGGCAATAACTCCTAAAGGGGTCAACTGACCATTTCGGTCACGTTGACTTATTTGTAAATCTTACTTTGCTGAACATTATTGCTGTTTACAGTTTATCTCTATCTATAATAATATTCAAGATAATAACCAAAAACAGCAAAATTTCCTTAAAATTATCAATTCAGGGGCAGTAACCCAACAATGGGTTGTCCGATTCATCTGAAAATTTCAGGACAGATAGATCTTGACCTGATAAACAATTTTACCCCTGTCAGATTTGCTCTAAATGCTTTGGTTTTTGAGTTATAACCCAAAAACTGCATTTTACCCCTATGTTCTATTTTTAGCCATGGCGGCCATCTTGGTTGGTTGGCCGGGTCACGCCACACATTTTTTAAACTAGATACCCCAATGATGATTGTGGCCAAGTTTGGTTTAATTTGGCCCAGTAGTTTCAGAGGAGAAGATTTTTGTAAAAGTTAACGACGACGGACGACGACGACGGACGACGGACGACGGACGACGACGGACGACGGACGACGGACGCAAAATGATGTAGCTCCCTTAGAACGATAATCAATTTATAGTTTTCAGCATCGATTGTTCATGAATTTAAAAAATGTATTGTTTGATGATTTTTGATTCTCGAGATTTTTTTTTATGAAAGTTATTTATTTCCTCCGACCAAGTTGAGTTAAAAAAAAAAATAATGCTGTTACTTGAATGTAATTGAAAAAACTTTAATTTTTTTTTATATTAAAAAGGTCGAATTATAAAAAAAAATCTTAAAAAAAAAAAAAAAATGGCGAATCATCATATTAAGTCCCGGGTTAACTATAACAAATGGTCAGTACCTTTTAAAAAAAGCCGAAAAATGTCGAAGAATCAAAGACAATGAGGGGGTGTCTGAATGAAGGTCTCTTCTTTAGTTTTATACCATTTTCTGTCTTTTTTTTTATATATATCTATTTGACCAATATTCACTTTTCTTTATATTTAAAAACTTCATTAATTTTATTCTTATTATGGTTTGAACATGTTTGTATGCTTTCAACTACAGTGAAACCTGACTAAACCGAATCCTGTATAAACCGAAAACCTGTGTAAACCAAACATGTTCGTAAGCACCGTCATATCAAATAAAGTGCGTTGTGAACCTGATTAAACCGAACATTGGCCAAAACCGAACAAAATCTTAAGTCCAGAAGAGGTTCGGTTTTAACAGGTTTCACTGTATTTCCCTAAGCTGGTGTAAGAACAGAACAAAGAACACAGCATTTGTACCCTTGTGCATTTAAGACTCAAGAGAAAAAACTCGTTTTTCTTCCTGTTTATAAAGCTCGTAAAAGAAATAAATCAGAATGTAACTGGGTTCAAAATGTTTTAAAGAACTCAACCCTTAACCTCCTTCTCACCCTTCGTACAATATCTGTTTAAGAAAACTTTGTACTCACAAAAATTAGCTGCAGAAGTATTTTATTTTTTTATACAAAAATCGTCAATATGAGAAGAAACATTTGTACATTTTGTAGACCAATAAATATACACCATTTTTTGGGACTTTTTTCCCTTTTTATATACATTTCAGTATGTTATAATTTAGATATAAGATTTTGATTTAAATTGGTACACATTATATTAACAGTTAATGCTCCTTTAACTAGTATGATGTTAATATATGCGCGAAAACATTATCAGTAGTTCAAGAGGAGATAATTCATTTAGACCCTTTTTTTTTCTAAAATCATGGATCCACTCCATGTGATTTGCTGATTTAATGAAGAATTATTTTTCTTCGACATATATATTCTTCTTACAGCATTTGTCAACTTATATAATTGAGTCTTTTAAGCCCGAGGTGCAAAAATGTAATATGTATTTGAAGTATTATATAATACAGTGAAACCTGTTAAAACCGAACCTCTTCTGGACTTAAGATTTTGTTCGGTTTTGGCCGATGTTCGGTTTAATCAGGTTCACAACGCACTTTATTTGATATGACGGTGCTTACGAACATGTTTGGTTTATACAGGTTTTCGGTTTATACAGGATTCGGTTTAGTCAGGTTTCACTGTATATCATAGTTTGAAGATATGATAGAAAGACGGACCAATAACACTTGACTGACGAGTTCTGTCCCTTTGACAGATTTATCAGTCTAAATTAACACCGACTTTTCATATTGTATCTTATTTAAAATGATAATATTTGAACAAAAAATGTCAGAAGTTAGAATGTCTTTTTTTAAGAAACAAGAAATTTTTGATGTTTTGTCACTTGAGTCTGGAAAGAGGATTCTTAAGGTGGTACCCAACACTATTACTAAAATTAATTTGGCTCTTTTAATTTTGATAAAATTTTGACAAAATATTAACTTGGACTCTTTAACAAAAATGTAAAAATTTCAAAAATTTGGAACCAACCATTTTATCAGAAAAATTACACTGGTTATATAGCAGTTTGACAAACACCAATTTTGATCACAGAGAAGCTTAATATTCCCTTTACAACACAACGTAGTTAAAACGTTTAGCTGACTTTACAGAGTTATCTCCCTGTAGTGTTAGGTACCACCTTAATTTTTGTTGTTGTCCCTTTTTCTTTATTCCGATTTTTTTGGTTGAGCATATTTTTCTCGATTTTTTTTATAGTTTAGCACTCACATTTCTCTTTCCATTTGTCGTATGGTATAATTTTCTAATTATTAATTGTTTGACCCTATATTCTATATTTTTACCCATTATTATCAATTTTATCAACACCCTTACCACATCCTTATATCACTTCACCCTCCTGTAAAAATGTAGTTGACAAATTTGTCATGTTTTCTGAGTCGGGACTTTTTTATGGTACCAGCTAAAGAATACGGGACAACTCGGGCCGCAGACTAGTCGGACAGAGTCAACTCATTAGACGGTCCGAGTTATCTTTATAAGAGGCAGTCAGAGATGTCTCACAACCGATCAGTCTTGCACTCAAGGTGATATATAGTTTTTTTTCTCATGCACATTCGACTAGAAAAGTGTCGGTCCTTGCTCTTATGCCAATAATGCCGTGTTCTTGATAACAGACAACCAGACACAATTAACCTTTAAATTTTGGTTTCTTGTTGACGTGATCGAACTTTCTACTTCCCGCACTCAAGCACTATACCACTGGTAAATTCATGGCGGTTGACTATTTTTGAGAAAAAAAACTCTTACTGCATGCATAAAAAAAATCAAAACATAGATCACGAAGGCTGCTAACAGACGCAAGTTCTACACAAAGCACATTGGGCTCCGAACACAAAGAACCAGAAGCATGACGTCCGTGAAGTTCGGAAGTTTTGATGTTTTACTCTCAAGTTAGCGCCAAAGTTTTTGAGCATGCGAGATACTTTTCAAAATATCATACCCAATCAATTCATGCATTTCAATTGTATGGTGCGTCGATTCAGACTTTTGTTGATATGTCAAATGATTGAGTTAAGTCATTTCAATTGATATTTTGTAGTGTGTCTTTCTACATGTTGTTGTTATTTACACTATTGTTTCAGATGAGGGTGAAGGTTGGTACATATAAACATGTTAAAACCCGCTGCATTTGTTTGCACCTATCCTAAGTAAGGAATTTGATGTTCAGTAGTTGTCGTTTGTTGGTGTACGTGGTTCATAAGTGTTCCTCGTTTTTTTTTATATTAGACGGTTGGTTTTCCTGTTTGAATGGTTTTACACTAGTACTTTTTTTAACTCTTTATATCTTGCTATTTGGTGTGAGCAACGACTCTGTGTTAAAGATCTTACATTGACATATAACGGTTTATACTTTTATAAATTGTTACTTGGATATATATTTGTCTCAATGGCACTCATACATTTTTTTTGTACCACATATTCTTATATCTAATTAATATGTCCACCATTTACATCAAAATTGGACTTGTAAACAATTCAAGTGACAGGGAATCGAAAATAAATTGTTCGGATAGTCAGGTTATTGTATATATACAAAGCACCAACAAGTTACCTTTAACAAATAGGTGTCCTAGCTAATTTATAAAATGTGTCAAGTGCTGATTGGCTATTTGTACATCACAGGCTCTTGTCTCAGATTTTCCCCCCTATATATACCTTTATATAACTAAAGGTACTCAACTAATTTTTTTGAAAAATGACACACAGTCCCGAATTCCCGTTATTTTTCGATTTCTCTGTTGTCAAACCTACTTAAACTTATTATGCCGTAAATCTAAATTGATGTATCTACACAATGGTAAATGACACGACTATCATTGTTGTCGGGATCATTAGTAGCAGGCCTCAGAAGTCGGTCAACGGGATTTTTCTTTTGCATACGTCTCAAGACTTGGCAACACCCAGTCCGCATGTAATTTTATACTGGTTTCTCATTGGTCAATCGTCTGGCTAAAAATAAATGTTGGAAATTTTGGTCAATTAATAACTCAACATAAGTGTCGTTGTGTACACGTATGTTTCATATCAAAATGAATGTCAAACAGCTTATAGCATTGAATGAGGTAAAAAATGGTCATAACCAGACAAGTGCCCGTGTTGTACATGTAGGTCCATCTGATTTTAAAAAAATCCCAGAAGCGAAAATAATTGATGATTTACTATACATAGTCGTTCTGAATATGCAAGAACTATTTGCCACTGGACATTAAACAAACAACAACCGCTTATTATGTATGACCTCTGTTTCCGCAATACTCTTTCTGAACAAATGAATTCATAAACTTTTCATTACAAAATGAAATATGTACCCAGAATGCATCAGACACGTAGAGTCTACAGTGAAGCAATGTCACACACAAAAAAAAGAACAAAAGAAATCTTGGTTTTGTTTCGCAAACTTTTTTTACTTTAACGGATAACATTTTACAATAAACATTTCAAAATGTACAAAAACACTTTTATTAAAGAATTAGGAAAACAAACGGTAAACAACAAAAGTAACAAATTAAAACAAAATAAAAATATGACGAAATCGTATCTGCTGAATTGGTATCTCCTTGCGCTGACGCTTTATATTCTGTAAAAGTATTAAACACACATTAAGACATGACACAATAAATACATAGCGATTGTAAAAATGAAATAAAAATACATAGCGATTGTAAAAATGAAATAAAAATACATAGCGATTGTAAAAATGAAATAAAAATACATAGCGATTGTAAAAATGAAATAAAAATACATAGCGATTGTAAAAATGAAATAATGAGTTTATTTCCTTTTTCATTGATATAACTTTTTCATGGGATATGTGGAATAAATATCAACCATGATATACAAGCAAGTACCGTAATAGATGTTCTTATCATGAACTCCGGTTTGAAGGCTCAATTGGTCATCCGATATCTCAAAATATATCATATAATTATTGTACAATAACTTAAATATTTGAAAAAAATACACCATTACCAAAGTGCGAAACTACACTCCTAACTGTTTATTGCTATCTTAGACTACACAAATACGTAAAAACACATTATGTGCAGTATTGCAAAGATCTGTAAAGCATATATAATATATATATCTATAATATTAAAATTACGAGGTCCAATTTGTCAGCCGTCATCACGTAAAAACGACGAATCAAAGAATTCAACTTTATATACAACTAATATAGTACAAAGGTGTAGATTAAAAATTACACCACTCCAGGCCCTTTTGTTTTCCACGTAATTAATATTGCCAATAATTAGGAAGTTCCGGGTCGAGTCCGATACCGATACCAATAGTATAATCACCTGTTACCTTTTACCTTATCTGTACGTTCCGCATCTGACAGTCGCACCACCAAACGGTGTATTCAGGATTAATATGCTATATACACGGGTCATAATCACAGGGTTGACACTACTAAATTGTCAAATTGTTACCTATTGTAGTATTTTAATCCGTAAGACTTTCTAAGATAACAATACGAATACTAAAAATCTGGACTAAAACTAAGTTTCAATTTGTTAGCGGGCATGACGTAAAACAGCGAATCAAAGAATTCAACTTTATTTATAACTAATATTGGACAATGCTGTTGATTAAAAAGTACTCCATTCCAGGACCTTTTGTTTTCTAAATAATTAATATTACCAATAATTGATAAGTTCTAATTCGACGGGTTCAAACAGAAAGATTTGTCGAAATTGAAAGCAGAGAATATTGTGTATCTTATAATCGGCATGACTTTATCAGATGACAGGATTAATACTAAAATAAGGCTTGCGCATAGTTATACACTTTAATTCAGTCACGGACCCGCGATATCACGGGTGTGTTCTAGTATATATATAGATATATATACGGAACAGATAAGAACACTGCAACAGAGATTGGGGATTAAACAGATACGTTTTGTTATAATTTTTTCTTCGCTTCGGGAATACCATTATACAGAGAACCTGACTAAACCGAAAACCTGTATAAACCAAACATGTTCGTAAGCACCTTCATATCAAATAAAATGCGTTCAACTTGTGAACCTAATTAAACCGAACATCGGCCAAAACCGAACAAAATCTGAAGTCCAGAAGAGGTTAGGTTTTAACAAGTTTCACTGTACCTAGATAATGCTACAGAGTATTGTTGGTGTTAATTTTGAAACAAGCACATGTATGAGCAGAGCATACAAACTTGGTACAAGTACGCAGGCGGGAAACATAGCTTTATTTCTATTGAACAGGTTTAATTACCTGCAGGACAATCGGCTTGCTGTTGAGTTGATCCCGTCCACATCTCCATATTGGACTTGATAATATTATTCATAATGCTGATATCACATGATTCAGTTGTATTAATGTTGCCTTCGTAGCAATTTAGGTCATCTAAATATACGCTGAAATGGATGAATATTTCAAGAAAGTCTTAGAAAACAAATGGAAAATAAGGCTGATAAGCGCCTTAATCACGTGACAAATATGCAAAATTGCTGTTCGGAGAACACTTAATGTCGATAAACTATTTTCGTATTACCGAGTTGTCGTTCTTTCCTCCTCGGACCTCTGTCTGTATGGGAGATTGAGACGGAGTACCATGTTGTCAGAATTAACCACAGAGTATGTACTTTGGAGCTTTGGAGTTTAAAGTCGTAAAATGGAAATAGTTTTTCAACGTTTAACTGATTTTTAAATTTTGGCTTGCACACTCCCTCGGTATCAAGTTTTCAAGAACTTATGAAATTACTCGCATTTCATTCCCATGTTCTAGTTTTTATCTATGACGGATATGTTGACTAGTTGTTGGAAAACACACAAATTTTATATTTGATACTCGAAGAAGTACAGTATTGTAAAGGTAAAATATGGTGAAAAATAGGTTCGGACGTTCACCACTACTGACACCAAATTAGTTCAAATTGTCCACGGAGGCAGATTGTTCTATTTGATGCATTTAGTATATATTGTAAATTTTAGAGTTCTATTTTTTTCTACTTCAAAATATGATTAAGTAGACTTTTGAACTCTCAGTTTACTCTTGTAGAAATGTGTCTTCCAAAATAAGAAAGCGTCAAGCAAATAATCGACAAAGCACTTACATATCATGATGACGACATGCAGATTGAAGAACAGCAATTAAAGATGTTTTACCAGAGATTTCATGCTCGTTATACATAAATAGCGCTTTCTCCACAGTTTCAATGTTCAAACATGGGTCTGTGCTTTGCATGAATGCGTATTATACACAACCGAGGACGGTAGAAATAAATCGATGGACAACTCACACGCGGACGTGTTTTGCATGAGTGCGTGTTATACACAACCGAAGACGGTAACAACAAATCCATGGAAAACTCACCTACAGTTTCCAGTCTGGACATATTGATAGTATACAGATTCACATATTACTGGTAGATAGTAAAGTATTGACTGAATGTTGCTGCATGACCTTGGTGGTATACCTAATAACATAAAATAATTAAATTGATTGTTGATGTTAAGCGCCAATTTCAGTCGGTAGATTCTGGCCTTTCTTAGTCTTGTATTACAGTGAAACCTGACTAAACCGAATCCAGTATAAACCGAAAACCTGTATAAACCAAACACGTTCGTAAGCACCGTCATATCAAATAAAGTGCGTTGTGAACCTGATTAAACCGAACATCGGCCAAAACCGAACAAAATCTTAAGTCCAGAAGAGGTTCAGTTTTAACAGGTTTCACTGTATTTTTAATTTTAGTTTCTTGGGTACAATTTGGAGTTTAGTATTTCGTTCATTATCACTGAACTAATATATATATTTGTTTATAGGCCAGCTGAAGGACGCCTCCGGGTGCGATAATTTCTCGCTGCATTGAAGACCTATAGGTGAGCTTCTGCTGTTGTCAGTTCTATGGTAGGGTTGTTGTCTCTTTGACACATTCCCCATTTCCATTCTCAATTTTACTTACTCAATATTGCATGACCTCGCTGTTACAAAATGTTACAAATGAAAAAAAAAAAGAAAAAAATATATTGATAAATAGTAGGTGTTTAATGCCACTTCAAGTGTAAGTGATAAATTTGTCCTGGTAAAATATGTCTGGGCGGACAAATATTACTAGTATAAAAAGTCCATGGTTACAGAATTTACTAGTATGTATTTAGTCCGATGTTAGTAATATTTATCCCCAGACTAATTTTCCTAGGAAATCATGTCCATGTCATTAGTATTCCTAGGCGGTAAAAATGTCCATTTCCTTCATTTTAAAAGGTGAATATAAATGTTATGTTTTAATATTATTAAAGAAAAAAACAAGTTTTGTACCAATTGTTTTAATAAAATATATCCCCAGACTAATTTTCCTAGGAAATCATGTCCATGTCATTCATAGTAATACATGTAGGTTAAAATGTCCATGCTCTTTATGTTAAAAGGTGAATTTAAATGTTATATGTTTTAATATTGTTAAAGAGATTTGTATAATTTTTTTTTAAATAAAACTTATGTCCTTTAGTTAGACTAATTTTCCTAGAAATCATGTCCATGTCATTAATATTCCTAAGTAAAAATGTCCATGTCCTTTATTATAAATTAAGGAAAAGTAATGTTTTAATTAGTTTATAAAGTACATGTACTTTGTTTTAATTGGTAAAAATAAGGAAACTTTACAATCTTAATTAAGATTTTTTTTTCTATTTTGAATATTTTTTATGATATAATAAAACTATTAAAAAGCTAGTCTTTTTCCTAGGAAAATAAGTGCCAGACATATTTTACTACCTATTGACTTATTTTACTAGGAACATTTGTCCAAAGACTTGTATTCCTAGAAAAATCATAGACATGGACTTGATTAACTAGGAAAAATAGTCTGGTGGACAAATTTTACTACCAGACTAAATTTACTGTAACATTAGCACCATTTGAATTGTAAGACGCTACATTATATCATAAGCCAAAATGCGACACGTAGATGTATTGATATCAACGAATTTTAACGCCTCACAGAATTATACTTGACTTTTAATTTTTAACTCAACTTTTCTTAAACGTACATAACATCTACGATCTACGGGAGATAACTCTAAATAATTTGTGGCATACATCGCTTTTTTTAATTTTTTCTCTTGTTTTTATCTGAAAAACTCCTCCCACTAATATTTATAAGTATACAGTGAAACCTGACTAAACCGAAAACCTGTGTAAACCAAACATATTCGTAAGCACCGTCATATCAAATAAAGTGCGTTGTGAACCTGATTAAACCGAACATTGGCCAAAACCGAACAAAATCTTAAGTCCAGAAGAGGTTCGGTTTTAACAGGTTTCACTGTATTAAACATAATTTTTATATAGATATACAGATTAAAATGGCTTAAACGGTGCTAAGCTACAATAACCTACATAGATTAATATCAAACTGAAGAAATTGCTGCACTTCATCTTTGAAGTCCACAATCATTTGGTGTTGTTCTTTTGCCGAGCAGACCTTGTCGTATGTTGCATTGACTGTATCGAACACACACTTCTGTACATTGTTTAGCAAGTATCTGTAAGATATAAAAAGAAAGTTTGAATAAGCACAGAGCAGATCCAGACATTGTAAAAAGGAGGGTTCCTTACCAAAGAACAAAGAGGGGTTTCAACTACATTCAAATGCATTGATCGTAAAAAAAGGGGTTCTAACCCCGGACTACCCCCAAACCCCTGGATCCGCCACTGAAGCAAGAGGCCTTCGTAGTTATAATATTTAAATTATACGCATAATTGACAAGCGAAACCAATACCTATATTCAGCTGTCTGATAAGTTAGATATTAAATTCACGAGTAATTGGTCATGATATGCGTTTATACCCTTTTAGAAAGATTGATTGTTTTGTGTTTAACGCAACTTTTAACATTATTGTGCTATTTCATGGTGGTCAGTTTTTATTGGTGGAGGAGGGCAGATTGCTTGGCGAAAACCACAGACATTCGGTAGGAAAAGTTAAGTGACAACCCTTGCTAGTCAATTTTGCACCTGCTCCGTGCCACATTTGAACTCACAACCTCAGTGTTGGACTACCTACACACCACTAGCCCATACCTTTTTCGACAATCTCTAAATAAATTGTATACTGAGAATATAAAAAGGAGGTGTGGTATGATTGGCAATGAGACGTCACTTCACAAGAGACCAAATGACACAGAAAATAACAACTATAGGTCACCGTACGACCTTCAACAATGAACAAAGCTCATACCGCATAGTCAGTTATAAAAGACCCCGACTTGACAAATGTAAAACAATTCAAACGAAAAAAATGACAGACTAATTAATGTACAAAAAAAAAAATTAACGAAAAACAAATATGTAACACAACAAAAAAACACTAAATTACAGGCTCCTGAATTGGGAAAGGCACCTACATACAAAATATGGCGGGGTTAAATATGTCAGTGGGAAACATGATAGTTTTAGTTTTATACAGTGAAACCTGACTGAAATGAATCCTGTATAAACCGAAAACCTGTGTAAACCAAACATGTTCGTAAGCACCGTCATATCAAATAAAGTGCGTTGTGAACCCGATTAAACCGAACATTAGCCAAAACCGAACAAAATCTTAAGTCCAGAAGAGGTTCGGTTTTAACAGGTTTCACTGTATCATAAGTTGTTTCTTACCCACACTTTTCCTCATTTGTTGTTGACTGATAGAACGAGAGGATGTCTTTTGTAGCACAACTCGTAGCTATTTCTTCTAACTTTTTGCTGTCAGTACATATATCTACAAAAAATAATTAATTTTTAAAATAAACCAGAAATGTGCAGCGACCATTAAATTATCATATGTACATAAATATATATAGGAAGATGTGGTATGAGTGCACAATAGAGTCTATTTAAAGAATACCATAAAAAGCATCGACACAAAAATCTAAGAAAAGCTATGCACTATTATTTTAATTTCGAAGGGAATGAACAAGAAGGCTTTTGTATGTTTGTTTGTTCATTTAAGGTGGTACCTAGCACTACAGGGAGATAACTCTGTAAAATAAGCTTAACGTTTTAATCACATTGTATTAATAAGGAAATAAGCGTTTCAATGATCAATGATCAAAATTAGTATATGTCAAACTGCTATGTATCCAACCAATTTCCGAGAAAGTGATTGGTTCATTTGTTTTAGAATTTTTATATTTTTTTCAAGGGATCAAAGTAAATATATTTTTAAAAAGTTTATGAAAATTAAACGAGCAAAATTCATTTTGGTCAAGGTGTGTCACGGAATAGAAGTTCCTTCATAACATAAGTTCCAAAAGGAAAGAATATGCTGGGATATTATTTCCACAGGAATAAATATTACAGTATATGTTTCTAACGGAATAAATGGTATAGAATATTTGTTCCAACAGGAATAGGTATTATGACAATGTTTATAACAAAGTTTCCATTGGAACTTCTGTTAGGTGCAACAAATATACGTTGACAAATACACTAAGGTATCATAATCGAGAGAGAAATATTGGTACCATGCGAAAAATATAAAGATTACTTATGTCATTAGTGCTTAGATGAATATTGCATATAACTTTATTATTATTTGCTTAACGTCGGTAGGAAAAGTTAAGTGACAACCCTTGCAAGTCAATTTTGCACCTGCTCCGTGCCACATTCGAACTCACAACATGTTTTTTTTTGCATGTTTTAGGCATATTTTAAACCGACAAATGAACAATGCAGTTTGTACATTCTTTAGGGTAATGAGGGGAGACAATTTCTTAAACGGTGAAAATAAAATCATTTATCTTTTTTTACCACTATCCTATATTCTTTATATATTTTATTACACCATAATTCTCTATTCTTTTCTAGTCTGTGTACCCCACCAAGACCCCCATTATAATACTGACTGACTCTTACCTCCGTAAATATAAACAGGCAGCACTGTTAAAACCAATAGCAGGATCATAACTCTAACACATTGGTCATGGTTCATCATGAAGATATTTCTGTAAAAGAAATCATAAATAAAAGGTATTTCTAATCATAAATCATAAATAAAAGGTATTTCTAATCTTAAATAAAAGGTATTTCTAATCATAAATAAAAGGTATTTCTAATCATAAATAAAAGGTATTTCTAATCTTAAGATTGTTTGCCCATTATTCTCCTAATCTGATTACAATACAGATCCCGTATTAATCATAAATAAAAGGTATTTCTAGGTATTTCTAATCATAAATAAAAGGTATTTCTAATCATAAATAAAAGGTATTTCTAATCATTAATAAAAGGTATTTCTAATCTTAAGATTGTTTGTCCATTATTCTCCTAATCTGATTACAATACAGATCCCGTATTCATGCAAGCCATGCTCACATAGATTTCAAAACGCTGCATTCTACTTTCTGTTTTCAAGACCTTTCGAAATTCTCTGGGTTTTTTTTCGGATAACCCTCTGTTTTTTCCCGGATAATCTATTTTTCTCGCTCATTCAAAAAAAAAAAAAAAAAGAAAGCTGAAATTGTATTGGCTGATGTAATAATTACCAGAACAGAAAATAAAAGAGTGTATACATTTAGATCAGATTGGTAAATCTCTATTATCTATATTTGACCACCTCACTATTCTTTTGGGAATTTCTCTCTGTTTTTTTTGCCTTTTTCTCCGTTCGGCACTTTTAAGATCCTCAATGCTCTTCAACTTTGTACTTGTTTGGCTCCGTAACTATTTTGATCTGAGCGCCACTGATGAGCCTTATGAAGACGAAACGCGCGTCTGGCGCATTACATTATAATCCTGGTACTCTTGATAACTATTAGGACATTATTCCCTTGTCTATAAACCCCACCAAGTCCAAATCATGAATAAAAGGGGATGTCGATTGTATGTTAATACAGTTGAAACCTGACTAAACCGAATCCTGTATAAACCGAAAACCTGTCTAATCCAAACTTGTTCTGAAGACCAATCATATCACATTTTATGCATTGTGAACCTGATGAAACCGAATACCTGCCAAAACCGAACAACATCTCATATCCCGAAAGGGTTCGGTTTAGTCAGGTTTTACTGTAATATAATAAAGCAGAAATAAATCCAACGGCATCAAAAGAAAAGGCACATTCTACAAGGCGAACTAAAATACTTCATACTGATACATGTACAGTGAAACCTGTTAAAACCGAACCTCTTCTGGACTTAAGATTTTGTTCGGTTTTGGCCGATGTTCGGTTTAATCAGGTTCACAACGCACTTATTTGATATGACGGTGCTTACGAACATGTTTGGTTTAAACAGGTTTTCGGTTTATACAGGATTTGGTTTAGTCAGGTTTCACTGTACAATGTATGTGAAGGTTTTGCCATTTTTATTTCACGTGCAGCCGTGAAAAAGGTTCGATATTCACCGTGTTTCGTGAAATCGTTAAAAAGATCAACGTGCAAGACATTTTTAATTGTTCGTTCATCGTGAAATGGCAATTTTATTTCGCGTTCTTCCGTGCAGATACCCACCTTTTACGCACCTCTTAAAACATGGGACAACGAAATAAAGAAAATTAAGAAAAATAAAAAATGCCATAAAATAAAAAAAAATACAGAAATGAACTTATGAAGAACTCTGTCTAGACCCTAATTATTACTGTACGACAACAAATAGCTGCTGATAAAAGTGATATTCTTACCTATTCAACAGTCTGTCTCCTAATGTCAACACCACACCTATTAAAGTTTTAGGAGGATACTTTATAGTTCTTTCACAATTTACTTACAATTTGAGTCGTGATCACAGTTCACTTGGAATTCATTTTGATTTTGTTTTCGATCAATGATTTGATTGTACTTACGTTTTAATGGTGAAGACTTGTTGTAAATTATGTTCTAGTGGCGGTTATCCTGATGTTTACATCTACACTTTTAAATCGCATAATATCGATGGGGTCCTGCTTGGATAGGGTCTTTCATTTCTGTATTCTTTATTATTTAGACCATTTTTTCTTTATTCTTTACAATTTCCCCCTGTTTTCCTGTATTCTGTAAATCCCCATCCCCACCCTCTTTTCTAGACTTATTACGATAACCATAAAGTAAATTTATTAGAATGGATCAAAATGCATTTTGATTGGTTGATTGGTGTTTGCAAATACGCTGCCCCAGAAATACGTTTGAAACAACAACAGTACCCCCTATTTGTTTGCCAATCAATGCATTTGAATGAGGACATATAGTTGGAACCCCCCTTTTTAAAATGGCTGGATGCGCCCAGGGCCGTAACTAGCCTCTTTTAATAGTGAGGCAAAATAAAAAATTTGGCGAGGGGTCTGAAGCTCTGAGAAAAATAACGCAAAAATCGTGCATTCTGAGCGTTTTCCGGACTTTTTTTTTACATTGAAACGCAATTAATTTTTAGCTATTTTTTCGACAATATTCTGGTCTCAAAGCTAAAACATCTATTTTAGATTAATTGTAATTTAAGACTTTTAGGTTTCACAGGGACAACATTAAAAGTAGACCGATATGTAGGATAACGCAAAAATAGTAAATCTCATAATCTCATAATCATTAAAACCGGATCTGTCTGTCGATCTGTTGTTGTCTTGTATAGTGCTTAGACTTTTTTTATTATTTTTTTTTAACTAGATTTAAATATAGTGACAGTGCAGTATTATAATTATACTAGTACTGAAAAGTCGTCACTAAGGATCATCTTGACCTTGTTTTACGGTATAAATGATTCTTTTATTGTTGAAGACCCTCCAGTAACTATCAAGATGAAGAACAAGAATAAAAACTTTGACCATTGATCATTGTATTTGTTTCTATGCATTGACTTTGTGTGAGATTAGGTTACGTGCACGTTTACTCCATGTTCCTTTATTTTCCGTTAAAGGGTCTGAACTTAATGCAAGTTTAACCCTTCAATGCATGTAAAAGGTCATATTGTAATGCATTGTTGTTTTTATAATTTGTATAGATGACTTGATACGGGGAAATTAGAGGTCTTACTTTAATTTAATCCATGTCAGCTATCTTTCTACAAAAAAGAGCCAGTTTTCTTTGATATCAAGTTCAATTCTCCATGCAGAAACGACATTTGTTTGCTGTGTCCAGTATAGCATCGTATATTCTTAAAATATTTTCTAACACAATGTCTGGACATCGGTGGACATGCACTATTGCAAAACCAAACGCTTACAAATGAAAATCAACACTCAGACTATAGTCATAAAGTAGGACAATAAATGAACAAAAGACAAACCCGAGACACGGAAGTACAAACAAAAGAAAAACCCGGAACACAGAAGTACAAACAATAGACTATCTACTGTGAAAACTAAAAGTAAAATAGAAACATGGATCACGAAAACATGCAGGGGCAACAACAGATAGTAAAGAAAACGTGCTTTTTGCAAGAGACTTTCAGTGAAAACAATTTGATATGAAGACAATGTTTTGTTTCCGTTTTTTTTTTTTTTTTTTTTTTGAAATTTCCAACATGAGGCATTTGCCTCATTTGCCTCAATGTAGTTACGGCCCTTGCGCCACTGACTGCATGACTCAGTCTGGTTATTATAAGCATACGCATTTAAAAATAAAAAGTTAAATTTCAATTCCAGTTAGATATATCCTCGCATGTAGAGATGTAAAGAGGTGCAATTGTTTTCCTTTGATCTGTAAAACACAACAAATCTTCTCCGAAACATAGCACGATTACTGACAAGAAGTTTCTGTCAAATTGTATGGAATGCCATAGCTGTCTTATGTGTCTTTTTTATTGCTTTTTTATTATAAGATGGTGGTTTTCTATTATAAGATGGTGGTTTTCTATTATTTTATTAATAGAAAAGCACCATCGTATAATAAAAAAAGCACCTTATAATAAAAAAGCACCTTATAATAAGAAAGCACCTTATAATAGAAAACCACCATCTTATAATAGAAAAGCACCTTCGTATAATAGAAAACCACCATCTTATACATGTAATAGAAACCCACCATCTTATAATAGAAAACCACCATCTTATAATAAAAAAGCAATAAAAAAGACACATAAGACAGCTATGGCGTTCCATAAAATTGACTGCAGGAGAAAACTTAACAACAGCATGAGAAAAGAAAAAGACACGTGTCTAGCCTCCCGCGAATTTGTCGATGACGAGACAAAAATGCATTATTGTCATTCATATTCCCAATTATGATAATTATATATACTTTACCTACCATTGTATTGCCTATTGTGTCATCTAATACTTCAGAAACATTTAAAATTTTCAAATTATACAGCAATTAAGACTAAAACAATTCAGTTTGAAGTCCCCCTCTCCAAAAAAAAAAAAAAAAGATCGGGCAGTAATTAAATATATTGTACCTCGGATTCCGTAATGAAAATTCTACCAATGAAGGCACACCTCTTCAAATAATAATAGTTTATGATTCACAGACAATATAGATAACATATGATCTTCCACTAATATCACTGGTACAATATTTATATAATAATGTTATTCATCAATTCAGGCTTAATATCAGTAAAAACACTTTTACTATAAAATGTAGCATATACGTTTACTATAACTTGTTATGTTCCAGAATAAGCCTTGAGCACTTAACCAATGTTGTCTTCCTGTTTACAGTGTGATCCTTATATTAAAATTATCAGTATATTTAATTCTAAATATGTGTACAGGTAAATTGGCGCGAGTGAATTTTTGTCTATTGGCGCGAGAGGATTTGTGTCTATTGGCGCGAGTGTTTTTTTTCTATTGGCGTAATGAAACCTTTGAAAATAGTGTTATGATACATATGATATTAAAAATAATATTTGTCGCAAAAAAGACTACAGTATCTGCTTTAGTCCTTGTTTATTCAGGCATGTATTTTCCAAATTACTCTATGGGATTCTTTTCATTTGCATGTACATGTACCAAATTATAAAATAGTAGAATAGTAGGAACACAACTTTTTAGATTATTTAGATTTCTAAAAACATAGTTTTAACTTCCTTTCTTTATTGATAGTAATCGCAAACGCTTATACTTTAAAAGGGCATTTTAAAGAAAAGAACATATAACACGTGTTATTTATTTTTAAACTATCTTATAATTAAACTCTTTCTTCCTGTAAATAAAGTAATATTTATTTGCTTCAGATTATGATTTTACATTAATATGTTTACCAACTGTGTTTAAGTGCTAAAACAGTTATTATAGTCCTTTTATTATTGTAGGTTTGTAATCATTAGAAAGCAGTTCTCCTTATTAGACATTTTTTGTTTGTTTGATCATTTACAGCTGTTATCCTAATGTTAACAAGTTGAAAGTTTAAGTTTAACTCCGCCCTTTTATATTATTTTCAGATGTCAATCTTATTTGCAATGCTTGAGCAAACAACAATACAAACAAAGCAAGCAAGCAAACTAAACCTTTAACTTACTAGCATTAGGATAACCGCTGTAAACACGCCGAAATGAAAGTTATGATATATGCTTAACATCAAGTGTCAAGTTCAGGATAATAAAATTTTAATGTTATATGAATATTAACCCTGCGTTGTACTAGACCGACATGCTGAGCCGGGTTTTTAACGTGCTAGTTAACAATTTTACAGTTTGCAGAAGAAACATCAACTGTCCGGGAACATTATTCTGACTTTGAGCCAACCAGTATTTGCTGTAACTCTTTACAACGCTGTGTGTTTACCAGGAGAACAAAACCAACAGATACCAATTTTAAAATATTTTATTGGACCCAGACGGGTTTCAAACCCGAAACCTCCTATACTCAAGGCACTTCCACGAGACCTTCGAGACGACTGACAAGCACAAAGCACTTTTCACATAAACAGTTATACATTTTCAAATAATAGACTGTTCAGCATTGGAAAGGATAAGCAGGGGTACAAATGCACCTTTGCACTGCAATATAAAAAAGTCCGGTTTTGGCTATACTTTTCGGTCCAATCGATTCTATAAGGTCCTCAACGTTTGTACAAGTTTTTGGATTTTCAAATATTTAGACCTTGAGCATCAACCAAAACTGCGTCTGATTCAGTAAAATAGTACCATTAATGTTGTTACTACACTGTATTAGAAACAGTCGCTGTTTTACTTCAACAAAAGTTCTGGTGAACAATTTCAAATTAAAATTCGAAATGCCGTTCCAGTTAAGTTTTCCGAGTTGTGTAGTGACTGTATTCACAATACGCAACAAGTGAAACAGCGAGCTACTGCTCACTAATGATAACCCACCCTAATATATAGACAATAACTGTTTAGTGTCTTTAAATATCAGCTGTATTTGTACGAGGCTAGGAAACAAGGTGTATGCGAGCTTTTAGCGAGCTACTACACCTGTTTCGAGCCGAGTACAAATACAGCTGATATTTAAAGACACTAAACAGTTATTGTCTTTATCCTGCAATTAGTTCTGTATATTGTTTGTGTTTTGAAAGACACAAAAACTAACATGTTTAGAATTTATTTTCGATTTGTAATCCCTTGAGGCCCGCGTAGTAATATCAAAATCACACATTACGCTGAAGACGGGTTCGCAAAAACGAATCTCGAATGGTCAACAATAATTCATCGCTCAAGGTGAATAATTATCTATTTTAACATAACAACTAATTTCAACAGTAAAAACAAATAATAAAACATTGTCAAATTTGAAACAGAAGTGTACGAGTTGTCCTACGCTTCAGACTTGACATTCACTAAACATGCATGCTGAAATTGACATGGTTAATTTTGTAACACAATCATACACATTCAAGTTTTGAAATCGACAATTGTCATCGTCATTGGAATGCAACTGGAATACACATTCTGAGGTCACACAGGTTCAAACAATACTCAGTCCGGCAGTGGGCGGAGCTTTATAGCGATATCTGTATAGTAAACAGATACAGCATAGCGATATCTGTAGGGCTGTATCTGTATAGTAGGACACCCAATTGCAGGATAAAATAGTGTAAAAATATGTAAGTGTTTGGTAAATTTGTAAACAGGAAGTTGTTGAGTGATGATCTGAAAAAGCACCACACGGTATAGCTCACTTATATACAACCCTGACCAAATTTCAGAAATCCTTGTAATTAAGTTCCTCAGAAGGATGCGTGAAAAATATCCATGGGTCGGACAGAGATAAAAACAGTTTACCACCATTTTTTTTCAAATAGGGGTATGATTAAATGTATGGTATGATTTGGTAACAAATAGACTAACTTAAAGTCTTATAACTCAAAACAATATTAAAACATACATTTTTATTATTTAATCTAATCAATTCCATCACAAGGGGCAAATCAATAAACAACTTTCGAGTTCGATGCATTTCCGTCAAAAACTCTGGTTTTAGTGAACATCATTCGTGCGTTTAGGGGCATCGTCACTTCCATTCCAATGTTGAGCGAGTGGTTGGAAAATTATAATACTATATTGCACGATTTATTCGGCAAACTAAATTATCATAATTCACAATCAGCACTGCTGTCATTAGGGAATTTTTATTAAGTATTTACAAAACAAAAATTATTTCTAGTTTATCCTGCACAATGGCGATCACTAAGACGCTTGATGAACGTTGATAGTGCAGGGATACAGGCGACCCCCTCTTTCTGGTAAATGACATCACAAAGGCGCACCTTATAATTGACGAGTTTTTTCCGGTGACGGATGAACTCGAAAGTGGTCTATTAACATTCATTTTATAAAAACAGTGTTAACATATGATTCAATGATACTTTATAAGATTCAAACTATGATGTCACATGACGAAAAATATAATCTTTTATTAAATAAATTGTATCCCCAAAAATGTTGATGCATTAAGAGAGTTGAAATGTACAGGCTACACCAACGTTGTTATCTCCTGTATAGAAAACAATACTAGTCCGCATCACATGGTTGAAATATCTTATAAATAATATGACAACAACATATATTAGTGTTAAGTAATAAAGTAATACAGACCCCGTGACCACTGTTATCTCCCTTTGAAATATAATCCCCTGTGTGGACGGTAAATTTGTTTTCATACGCAATGCGGGGCCCGAATTAATTTCTTTATTTGTAATTTATAATGCATTCGTATAGAGATGAGGTTTAACTGTAAAACGATTGAGTCACGAATTTTGATTTTGAGCAGTGCTTTGGTCCAATCGTAAAAGGTCATAAACAAGGACATCTGAAACTGCCAAACTCAATGTAGACCATAGCAACATATATTGTTCATGTTTTGAAATTCTAAATAAATTGTGATTGTTTGTATGATTGTTGGTTGCTTTACGTCAAGCAGCAATTACTTCATGCATGATCAGGACGATACCAAAAATACGATAAATATATCCTGAAAAAGAGGCTGTATGGGATGAAGGGCAAGGAGATTTAGACTATAACTTATAAATAAGGGCATATCGGATATTTCGCGCCTTGCAACAGGCAACATACGGACTCCTTAAAGAGTTGTGCAGAGTATGGAACTCGATCCACACGAGGCTTCGGGTTTATCATCCTGATTATTTACATCCCGCTCAACCAAAAACATAAGTCCCACTTTGGTCGGAAGAAGACATAGAGTTGACATATTTTCAAAATAACGCAACATTGTTTAAGATCATGACACCGTCTTTTAAATAATCAAAGCAATACAAACATGGCGAATAACGACAATGAGTTCAGTGATACTGATATGAATGGCAAACTGGCTGAATTTACACCTGAAAATAAATGAGAATGACTTCATTCCTCACATTTCACATAAAACTACAGTTACAAAGAAAATATGTATGTATATGAACATTGCTACAACGCAAGACTGCTGCTTGCATGTGTGTATAATTCAATAAAATAAATTAAGATAAACAGTCGACTCTTGATAAATTTATATATTTTTTTCAAGCATTATGATTTTAATGCAGTAAAATCATAGTAATATATTTCTTTTTAAAAAAAGGGAAAAACGGGGTATTATACAAAGAGACACCAATTAAATGTGAAAAAAATTAAGACATCTATTTTGACGCTTGCTTACTGTAATTGGTAACTTTTTTTAAATTAGTTTTATGTCTTTTTCGTCATTTTTTATCGTTAAATTTTCGATGGTGTTGATGGTTGGTTTTGGCGATGTTTCATGTCGTGTGGATTTAATAACAAGAACGTACATGTTCATATGTAGGGGATATCATCTTGAATTTATCTGATACAAAGACGAAGACAAAGAAAAAGATGGGTTTTTTTTAAAGTCTTTTTTATATGATATTTACAGTACGACAACTTCATGTGTGTTCTTCCACTTTCAAATATAGTATGACGTATTTTTGAATATGCTTTCATGTTTCAATTTGGTTAGTGAAATAAGAAAATTTATACCCCCTTCCAAAATGGCGGTCAAGGGAGATAACTCAAACTTAATTTATGTCATGTTTAAATTTATCTATTCATGCAGTTTTGTGGTTTACAAAGTAAATACTCACTGTAACATATATCGACCTCTGATGTTCTCATCTCCGCGATTTTATGTATCTCTCCAAAATGGCGGCCACTAAGTCAATCTTAAGCCATTTCTTATATACAGTCAAACCTGTTTTAAGAGACCACTTTAGGGAGAGCAAAAAGGTGGTCTTTAATTAATGCAGGTTTAATTTATATGAAATGTACTTCAGAGGGAAAAATAGGTGGTCTTTGAACACAGGTGTTAACTTTACTTAATCATGTTAATACAGGTGGTCTCTTAAGCAGATTTGACACTATATGGAATATTGTGATCTAAATAGTATATACCGTCACTACAACAAATATCGACCTCTGAAGTTCCCATTTCCGCCGTCCATGCGTTTCTGTTGGACATTATTGAATTCTGAAACTCTATCAGGGAACACGTTTTATTTTGTGCGGTCACTGCATCTGACATGCAAGATCCTAATCTACACAGATTTCTAAACAAAAATATAAACATGAAATAATTAATATCAAATACCACATGTATACACAAACATTAACAAAAATAATGTACTTCTATTTATTTTTACATTTGTCAATACAGTAAAACCTGACTAAACCGAACCCTTTCGGGACTTGGGATTTTGTTCGGTTTTGGCAGGTATTCGGTTTCATCAGGTTCACAATGCATAAAATGTGATATGATTGGTCTTCAGAACAAGTTTGGATTAGACAGGTTTCCGGTTTATTCAGGGTTCGGTTTAATCAGGTTTCACTGTATGTGATAAAAAATAAAAGCAATAATAATTTCTTGCATGATCTGCACAACGTGTCCCACATATTGAGCAAGATCCGTTTACCCTTCCAGAGCACTTGGAAAACATGGTTAGTGTTGTTTAGCATTTTTTTTAAATGTCTAAGTTGTGTTTTGTGTACTGTTGTTTGTCTTCTGGTCGTATTTTGTCATGGCGGTGTTACAGTTTAGTTTCTTATAGATTTATGAGTTTAATATCTCATTGGCATATATTTGACATACATTATATTAACGTTATTTTCCTTCTCGTGAGAGCGGCACAAAATAAAATGCTCGTCAAAATTAGTTGATTTATAATACATATACTATAAACTAAGCATATCAATGAGGCCTCGCTATGTGTTTGATACTAATAGTAGTCATAATCGTCTCATCTCGGTCAATTCCGTTCTTTCGAGATGTGAAAGAGAGGCGAAAGATACCAGAGGGACAGTCAAACGGGTAGATCGAAAAATAACCTGACAACGCCATGGATAAAAAGGAAAAAGACAAACAGACAAATAATAGTACACAACACACAACATAGAAAACTAAAGAATAAGCAACACGAACCACACCAAAACTTGGGGTGATCTCAGGTGCTCCGGAAGGGTAAGCAGATCCTGCTCCACATGTAACTGCTCAACTCAAGGAGTGTCGATTGAAGTACTCTTAAGTTTTACGACAATGCAAATGTACTTTTACTTTGTTAAGATGTTGTGGATTTGGTATTTGATAGAAGCCAAACTTGTATGTGTGTATAGTTAAGCTATTATAACTTACCCACAACTTGAGTATTCTATAAAACGTTCAAATTGAGATTCACACGACACCTCAAGGTAATACATTACAGACTCGAAATCTGAACAGTTCATTACTGGTAAACCTGAAATTACAATATGAGTTATAAAAAAGTTTCTTGTGTATCTTATCTTTTACTCTAAATATACCAAAAGTATGAAGACTCCATTTTTTTTGATGACACAAAATATGTTTTGGTTATTTAATTTATTGTTTAGAATATATGCGTCCATTCTAATACTTGTAAATCGAAATCGTTAAAATCAAAGGAAAGTTAAGCATCTAAAAAAGTTAAGAAACATAGTTTTTACGGTATTTGTTATAATCATGGTACATGGTCTTGTTTAACAAAAAAAAAAACAGTTAATGGTTAGTCCTGCTGCCGTTTTTTTTATATTTTATATGTATTGTATTGTTTTGTTTTGTTTTGTGTTTTGGTTTGGTATGTCTTTTCATCGTTGTTCAATCTTTGATAAGGCGTTTTCATTTTTCTCTTCGACTCATGGTTGTTGAATTTTTCATTGGTTTCTTTCGCCTTAGTTTACTTTTTAGTTTATAATTGTATATGAAAATAAGGAGATATGGTATGATTGCCAACGAGACAACTTTCCACCTAAGTTCAAACATGGAAGTATTATATTGTCAATATAATACTTCCATGGTTCAAATGACTGCATATAATATTATAGCCAATTGTATGGTAATTATAAATTTAAAAACAAATTGTAAATAAATATTTGTTTAAGAGCAGTGTAATGGAAATGATTAGCGACTATGTCGGGGACATTATTCAGAAAATAGCGTCAAAACGTCACTTCTTTTTATTGTAACATGATAGTTGGACATCAAAAAGGTTCAGGTGTTTAAGCAAATTCTTTTCGTATCTTATTTTGATTGAAACATTTAACATACATTGTATAACATCGAATTTCAAATGCTCGACAATGACGTCACGAAAGTTAACAATGAGCTCGTGTATCTCCCGTGCTTTGCATGTTCTGTTGTGGTCTGTACTGATGGCTTCTACAATGCAGGGTCTTACTTTATCTAAAACAATTCTGAAAAATACAAATACTGAGCTTTGGTGAACATATACCATTTTCTTATTTACAGAAAACACTGCTTTTAAAATCTGCCGTTTATTCATGTGTTAATCGGCAATCCTCGGATGAATCCGCTACATGTACCTCTTTTCTAAGGCACGGAATCGACCGAGTTGTGACGAATGATACATAACATTTGTGTTTTTTTTTCGAATCGCTGAAACGTTTCTTGTTAAATTTATTTTTGGTAACATCGGATACAAAAATGAATTCAATAGCTTTTTCACTTTTAATAGATTTTTGCTGTCGGCAAGGATTTTCCATTCTATTTGTCCATCATATAAAAACTCAAAATAGGCTAATCCCTTTCTTTAACATTTATAAGTAAATTATAGTAAAAATAAAACAGCTCTTGTGAATATTTCTGCTGATAAAATAAATATAATAAACACATGAAACTAAAAGTTTATTTGAAGATAAGAAGATTTGGTCTGATAAAAAATGAGACATGATTTCCCAATTAGAGACCGCCTTGCAGGCATAAAACTTTGCTCAGTGCTCTGAGCACAAAATTCATGCTCGAAACATGAAATCCAGCAATTTGATTGGTTGATTTTCGAGTCTGTGTACAAAATCATGCTCGAAAGTTTTATGACCGTGATGCCAGATCTCATAGTAGCTTGCAAGTTAAAGAACAACATCATTATGATGCGTTTGCATACATGTATATAAAATAAGGAGATGTTGAGCCAACTTTCTTCCAAAGTTCAATTAAAGCGGATGTAAGAAATTATAAGCAACCATGTACTTCAACAATGAGGATTAATTCATACCGTATAGTCTGATAAAAGCAGGCCTGAATTATTTCAATTGAGAAAACTAACGGTCTAATTTATGAAAAAAAACAATTTATGTGTAGGCATTTTTCAAATTGAATTTATACGCATGTGACAGTTCATTTGCTGCTTCTGGTTCCTGACTTGCCGCATGGGTACCTGAATACAATGTAATGATACGCCGTCATAAAAATATCTTACCCGCATTTTTCTTCAAGTGATTTTGATTGTAGTAGACCAATCAACTGTTGGGCTGTACATTTTAAGGCTGCTCCTTCAATCAGTTCACCGTTTGTACATGGGTCTGAAAATACAAAGTAAATTACAGAGTCAATATAAAAAAGAAGATTATACGGTATGATTGCCAATGAGAAAACTCTCCACAAGAGACCAACTGACACAGTAATTGACAACTATAGGTCACCGTTCGGCTATCAACAATGAGCAACGCCTAACCGCTTTAACATATACTATCATTTTGTTTCTACTTTGTCAGGCGAAGTTTGTCTATTTGCGTAGGTCGCAAGTCAGGAGCCTGTAATTCAGTGGTTAACGTTGTCGAGGCATATTTATGTTTCGTTTAGTATTTTGTACATAAATGAGGTCGGTAGTTTTCTAGTTGGATTATTTACATTTGTAGTTCAGTATGGGCTTTGCTGATTGTTGAAAGCTCGTTGTTGGTGACCTATTTTTGTTAATGTCATTGTCATTTGGACTCTGTTGAAGAGTTGTCTCGTTGGCAGGCAAACCACGACTTATTTATTTTTACACTCAGATTGATTTGGCTATTGATTCGTATACAGTAAAACCTAACTAAACCGAACCCTTTCGGGATATGAGATTGTTCGGTTTTGGCAGGTATTCGGTTTCATCAGGTTGACAATGCATAAAATGTGATATGATTGGTCTTCAGAACAAGTTTGGATTAGACAGGTTTCCGGTTTATTCAGGGTTCGGTTTAATCAGGTTTCACTGTACTTTATTTTGGTCAACTGTTGTAGTTCTAACACATCCTTTGCTATCAAATATTAAGCTTTAAGAGTTCCTGATGAAGGTAAATCCAGAAAAGCGCTTCGGATGCAGGACATTTGTAAAGTGTTGATTTAATTTTTTGCACTCGATTATTTGTAATGTTTTACTTGATTTGAATCTTAATGCTAAATTTGTACTAAATGTAAAATACTTTTTATTCTTAATTTATTAATAAAATGCAAATGTATACCCCTAGGGATTGAAGGTATATCATAAATCATACAATACAAATATGCACACAATACATCTTTTATATTAAACATCAGATATAGAGTTGCACATGTTACAGTTATATTTATGCAGGAGTTGTGTCCACTCCCCTCTGTGCAAATGCATTTTTAGAGAACGGAACTTTTACAGTAAGCTGCATAATACATGTATCAAATGAAGATAGAATAAGAAGTAATAGTAATCCATCTGTTTCAGACAATTCAAAGTATTCTGGACAAAGTCATATATTATTTAGATCTTTTTCAAGCGGATTACATAAAGATTTATTAATTTTACATTTGGATGCGATGGAATTCTCCTGTATACTTAGTATTTGTATATATTTTTTGTTCAAAATAAATCATACTATGCAATTTATATAAAATTATGTACGTCAAATACATTTTAACAATCTATAATTACATTTTAAAGGTCTTTTTAAAAGATTATTGTTGATACAAAGGCTTATATTACTGTTATTGTTTTCGTAATGTTTTATATATATACTCACTTGCCGTGACATATAGAAATTGTAAATTTACAACCAATATTAAAAGGAATATCTTCATAATTGTTTTCTACACTATTGATGGTTAAATAATTATCCTGCAAAACATATCGAAATCGTCAAACATTGTAATATTTTGTTTAAAGTCCGTTATATATTCCAATTTTCATTCCGCGAATAACCATCAGGTATAATTATTATAGTAGAAACATGGGTTGTTGTCGTAAAATTAGTACTTCCGGTACAACATGTGACAAGAAAATATTGCCTAAGGGAAAATGTAGTTGTAGCTTGTGTATTTGCTATTAACGAATTACATAGAGTATTACATGTATAAAGGAAATGTTATTCAACTCATCTAGAGTTTTTATATGTATTATATAAACAAATATAATTTTTCGAAGATATACATTTTCATCATCCAACTTGAAAGACTGTCGTCAATAATAGATTGATATGTTTTCCGTCCGTGGTAATTTTTTTAAAAAAATCGGAGGTTATACATTTTCTTCATCCATCTTGAAAGATACCCATGTCGTCGATTTGATATCTAATTGTTCTGCTTAAATAGATAAATTGAAAACTTAGGCAAACGGTGTTTTTAAAATAAAACACTTCGTAATTGAGAAGAAATTTGTAATTTTGTTTGTTTCCATTAACTTTTAAATTTTCTGTCACTATAGTAAACATTACAGTACACATTTATCGCCTTCTCTAACAAAGAGCTTTGATTCTTTTGTTGTATTTCAACCGGGTTTCCGACTGTATAACCAACTTCTGACTTCGGAATTTATATTCATTCGACAGATTGTCTGCTTTTTGATAGGACATCCTGGTACTCCGTCAAGTAAGAGCAACATAAAGAAGCAAAATTAACCTTTCCATCGGTACAATTATTTTTTTCTTGGGGGGGGGGGGATTACTGTTAAATATTTTCTATTCACAGCAAATCATCTGCAATGAAAACACAAAACCTCCAATAAAAATTGCACCGATTATATGTTTGATTTTACTCCTTTTGGTTGCTCTCAATTGACCGAGTGCCAGTTCGAGTGCAAGTCTAAAAGAATGACACCAATTTACCTAGGTTCTTCATTTGGTATACATGTAGTTGTTAATAGTAAATGTTTTAATATAACAACCAAAATGTTTGTAAACATGATTGATAGATACATATTGAATATTGATCATATATAACTAACAATCTGTGAATTATACATGACTTGTACATGGACAAGATAAATAAAATTTATAATATATGTATTGGGGAATGGAAATCACGAGCAAGTTCGGAATTCGACATTTTCGTGATTTTTGGATGGACAATGTACAATTTAATTTGCTGCTGGAAAAAAAGTGGGTGTTATGTTGATTGGCTGCTAAAAGAGGCTGCCAGCTTGAGCCTGATTCATGATATATGATCACTTAATAGCTAAGGAATGTAACCACTTTTCTTAAATTTTGTCCAGAAACCCCGAAGATTGATTAAGTATTGCACACATAGTTGTCTTTGGACTTCTCACGTTCGGAACTTAAGCTTTTACGTCCTTTTGGTTGTGGTGTATAAATACGCACAATCGACAATTCTCGGTTGACTCCGCTAAAGGTACGGAATCGGTCGAGTTGTGACGAATGTAAATACGCAGCTACGTCCAGTTTATGCTTAGACCCTAATCCCATAGTTAGTCTAAGGAAAGTCTTGGAAAGAGTGGTAAGCTCTTTTGTCGTTATGGAATCCTTATAACTGTCTGAGGGGTCAATTAAGATTCGTTTGCTCTTATCGAACTTACCATACTTATCCAGAGGCAACTTTTAAAGTTCCGTATCTCTTGATGAAACAATCTATTATAAAAATTTCAAAAACATTGAGTCTGGAAAATGTATATAATATTTGCCACTGGACATAAAACAGACAAATGTTCATCATATCCCTGTTGGGACTTTTTAATTTATCTTTAAAATTAGCTTCGGCTGTACGCACGGTTGGTGCATGTTTTCCTCGGATGGTGGGTTCACCAAGATGTATCCGGATTGGGTGTTATGTTACCGTATGAAATACACTTTAAAAATCCGACTTATAGCATATTCCTTTTGGACAAAGTAGGGTTAACTTTCATATAACATATATATATATTGAAATAAGGAGGTGTGGTATGATTGCCTATGTATCCACTTAAGTGAAAAATATAATATTTTCCACTGGACATTGCACACCAATCTTTGATCAGTAAACTTGCCCATAAAGATTGATTGATGTAAGCAATGTGTCTAAATTATGAGACAACACTGACGCAAGAGCAGTAAAAGAGGGACGAAAGATACCAAAGGGACAATCAAACTCATACTTCTAAAACAAACTGACAACGCCATGGCTAAAATGAAAAGGACGAACAAACAACAGCACACACGAGACAACATAGAAAACTAAAGAATAAACAACACAAACCCCACCAAAAAACTAGGGGTGATCTCAGGTGCTCTGGAAGGGTTAGCAGATCCTGCTCCACATGTGGCACCCATCGTATTGCTTATGTGATAACAGCGCAAAGCCACCGATTGATCTTCAACACAGCGAAATATCCCCGCATCCGGAGGCAGGCTTAAGCTGACCTTTTAACATACATGAGTTTTAGTTCCAATGTACTAGCATTTACGTCCTTTTGTCTCGATCGTGCCACATTTCCTTTCTTGAATGTTTCTTCCGGAATCAAAATGATGGTTCACACGTCCGTTGGCATTGAATGATCCAGAAGACGGTAAAACCAGAAACACTTAAAATTTATAGTGTTTTAATTTTTTGTATGTTTGTGTGGTTAAGCAATATATAACAGTCACGAGGTGGTGCAATAGCAGTTTCCTTGGTGATAGGTATGTATGTGAAGCTAGTGGTCGGTTTGATTTTCGATATTATACTTTTTAAACTGAGATTTGTATTTGAGGAGAACGAAAATTTATGAAAGCTTAAAGGGGTCATAAAACTTTTTATTGCATAGCAATATAATATTTCCCACAGAAAGTAACCAAACGTTAGCGTGCAATAAATTCCAATATTGCACTAGTGCAATAAATCTTCAAAATTCATGACGTCATCAACGACAAAATCTTAGTTTAAACCAATTTTCACTTTCAAATATTATATTGCTATACAATAAAAGGGTTATTGCATGAATATTATACAATTACTGTCTTTTGATGAGGTAAATGTGTAGTTTTATTGACTTTTGAAAAACTGGTATTCACTGAGGCCAACGGCCGAAGTGAATATCAGTTTTTCAAAAGTCAATTAAACCACATATTTACCGAAACAAAAGACAGTAATTGTTTTATTCCATATTCCGAGAGAAATGTATGTAATGGAAATTATTAACCAAAACCAATTGTACATCAATCGTTTTTTTTACCAAAATAGTGCAGGTAAAAGCACGCGACGTTATGCGCGGTGAATATCCTTTTTCCGCAGGTGAATATGCTTATTTATTCAAAATCCCATTCATATAGAAAAACCTACTAAAGTTTTATCAATATGGAATAATATACAAATATAGCCTTTGTATGAGGTCGATACTATACAATTACTGTCTTTTGATGAGGTAAATATGCGGTTTTATTGACTTTTGAAAAAATGATATTCACTGAGGCCGACGGCCGAAGTGAATATCAGTTTTTCAAAAGTCAATAAAACCCCATATTTACCGAAACAAAAGACAGTAATTGTTTTATTCCATAGTCCGAAAGAAGAAAATGTATCTAATGACAAACATATACCTTTTTTTTTTACATGAAACATTTTACCATAACGTTGCATGTAAAAGCGCGTGACGTTTAGCGCGGCGAATAACACTTTCTCAGGTGAATATGCTTTTTGATTCAAAATCCAATTCATATAGAGAAACCTACTAAAATAATACCAATATGGAATAATCCCCAATATTCATGCAATAACCCTATATTCCTACATATCTTTTTTCTCCTTCTAACTACGACTATCAAGCTTTTTATAATATCGAATATCTAATATCTTATTATTTTCAACTAATACATCAGTTGATTATCGAACCGACTGCAAGCAACCGATTGGATATTGAATAACAAATAATTACATTAGATGTATGTTTCATTATGATACTTTATTCTGATTGGTTAACTGCACCTCACGTGTTATTCCGTAGGCAATTGCATTGCTCAATAAAACTTTTCATTCATGATAACACGTGGTCCCACAATAAAGTGCACAGGTGAATTAAATAAAACAATAATAAAATTCGTGTTTTCATTATCATTGCTAAAAAAATGTAATTATAAGTATTGAATGCTTCTTTTTGTAACTTCATAGGGTTGTAAAAGCGTTGACCGTGAACACATTTTTAGTATGAAGCGCTTCCGCGTTTCATACAAAATGTACTTCGGTCAACGCTTTTACACCCCAATGAAGTTACAAAAAGAAGCATTCAATTCTTAAATAACACCAAGCTTGGTCAAACCAAAATACCGAGATGATAGTTAGAGAGAAAATATACAATAATCAAACAAATACCATTAATGCAAATGATTTGAAGGAACATTTTATTTAAAGTCATAAGAAACCAGTGAGTGGTGAAAAATAATGTTTATCCAATTCTTGAACCAATGCATGTATATATCATAAACTTAGTCCTCTGTGCACGATTTTATCATTTTTTACGCAAATATATCGTCATTTTTTTTCTCTCTGTCTGTTATGATTTAACAAATATCGCTGCTCATTAAATGCCGTGTTTTGAAGCCGAAGTTTACCGATTGTCACCTTATAGTAAACAGATAACAAAAAGCATGGGTATTGGGAACGTGTTTAACATGTACAATCCGATAATTGTTTATTTTAATGACAGATTCATGCGTATTGCGATCACCGGATTTTTACGAGGTCGGTTACGCTCAGGTCACTATGCATACGGAAAATGTGTCGTCGAATTGCTTGCTGGAAGCAAGCAAATAAAAATAAGTAAACTTCTTCTAAATGTGGACAATTTACAGAACTTTCTTTAGAAAAAAGTATATGTTCATAAGTTGTATAATGAAAACTATCCATCTATTTATAAAAAAACATAATTTTTTTTTTATGCATATTTTTTTTTAATTTGAGGTTTTTTATGACTTTAAATTGTTTAGTCCTATTAGAACTGTATTTCCTTCTAAACATTTATTTTTAAATTTTAAATTTTGAATTATACAACAAAAAAGCCACAAAAGATTAAACAAGAGGCTCTCAAGAGCCTGAATCGCTCACCTTAATTTTTTTGGTTAAATCTCTCATCAATGATTATTTTGGCTTTTCAATTTATTTAAATGTTCTTTGAATCGTCCTATTTTCTTCAAAAGCAAAAAAAAATCATTTTCTCCTATGTTCTATTTTAGCCATAGGAGCTATGTTTCTGACATACAAGGAAATGAAATATAAAATTTATACTAGATACTCTGAAACTCATTTAGCCTAAGTTTGGCTGAAATTGATACAGCAGTTTCAAAGGAGAAGATTTTTTAAAGTAAGTCAACATGATGAACAAATTGTGAAAAAAGTCTTTAAAGGGCAATAACTCCTTAAGGGGTCAATTGACAATTTTGGTCAAATTGACTTATTTGTAGATCTTACTTTGCTTAACATTTTTGCTATTAACAGTTTATCTGTATCTATAATAATATTCAAGATAATAACCAAAAACTGCAAAATTTCTTTAAAATCATCAATTCAGGGGCATTATACCTGAAAAACCAGTTACCCAATTCGGCTGAAAATTTCAGGACAGGTAGACCTTGACCTAATAAATACTTTAACTTCTTGTCTTATTTGCTCTAAATGCTGGAGTTTTTAAGATATAAGCCAAAAACTGCATTTTACCCTGTGTTCTATTTTTAGCCATGACGGCCATGTTTTTTGACGAAATAAAAAATAAAGCACAAACTTTATTTTATACACCCTACTGATCATTCATTTGAAGTTTGGTTGAATTTGGTTTAGTAGTTTTAGAGGAGAAGATTTTTTAAAGTTAGCAAATATGATGAACAAATTGTGAAAAATTGTCATTAAAGGACAATAACCCCTTAAGGGGTCAATTGACAATTTTGGTCATATTAACTTATTTGTAGATCTTACTTTGCTGATCATTTTTGCTGTTTACAGTTTATCTTTATCTATAATAATATTCAAGATAATGACCAAAAACTGCAAAATTTCCTTAAAATTACCAATTAAGTGGCAGCAACCCAACAATGGTTTGTTTGATTCATCTGAAAATTTCAGGGCTGATAGATCTTGACCTAATGAACATTTTTACTCCTGTCAGATTTGCTCTAAATGCTTTCGTTTTTGAGATATAAGCCAAAAACTGCATTTGACCCCTATGTTCTATTTTAAGTAACGGCGGCCATGTTTTTTGACAGATCACAAATCGAAGCACACACTTTATGCAGGATAATCTAAGGAACAATCATGCTAAGTTTCATCCAAATCCATTCAGTAGTTTCAGAGGAGAAGATTTTTTAAAGTTAGCAAATGTGATGAACAAATTGTGAAAAATTGTCATTGAAGGACAATAACCCCTTAAGGGGTCAATTGACAATTTTGGTCATATTAACTTATTTGTAGATCTTACTTTGCTGATCATTTTTGCTGTTTACAGTTTATCTTTATCTATAATAATATTCAAGATAATGACCAAAAACTGCAAAATTTCCTTAAAATTACCAATTAAGTGGCAGCAACCCAACAATGGTTTGTTTGATTCATCTGAAAATTTCAGGGCTGATAGATCTTGACCTAATGAACATTTTTACCCCCATGTCAGATTTGCTCTAAATGCTTCCGTTTTTGAGATATAAGCCAAAAACTGCATTTGACCCCTATGTTCTATTTTAAGTAACGGCGGCCATGTTTTTTGACGGATCAAAAATCGAAGCACACACTTTGTGCAGGATAATCTAAGGAACAATCATT
Organism: Mytilus galloprovincialis; assembly: GCA_037788925.1. NCBI lineage: Eukaryota > Metazoa > Mollusca > Bivalvia > Mytilida > Mytilidae > Mytilus > Mytilus galloprovincialis. The sequence continues at coordinate 20,024,193 of CM075338.1, read as the reverse complement.
TTAAGTTTCATTCAAATCTATTCAGTAGTTTCAGAGGAGAAGATGTCTGAAAAATTGTTAACGACGACAGACGACGACGTCGACGACGACGACGACGGACGCCAAGTGATGAGAAAAGCTCACATGGCCTTTTAGGCCAGGTGAGCTAAAAAAGGGTCGGTGCATAGAAGAATATTGTATGAACATATATGATAATTATAAAGATATAATGTCTTTTATTCAATTTACTTACGAATTCAGAATTGAGAAATATTTCTGGTTCTATTTTTTTCATATATTTTCCTCAATTCATGGACTTTTCGAAAAAGCATTTCAAGTCGCTATATCTATTTATTTCCCACTACAGTACATGATCTTGCAACGTTAAACACAAATCAATTCAAAAAAATATTCAAAAACCAGTTACTGTATATGACACAAAACTTAGGTTTGTACATTCAGAGATATAATTATACTACATGTACAATGTCTCTGGTACATCACATATGCATATCATTTTAGTCTTAACAATTAAAGTCAAATATATTTCACGTCAGAAAATGTTTCTGTAAGAAGACTCCAGTTATGACAGCAAGTGCGTAAACGGTCAACTCCAAATTGAAGATCAAACCTACTGATGCTGAAAAAGAAGATAAGAAAAATATAGACGTTAAAATCTTTGTTATAAATATGTTTGTAGTACTTCGTTTTCAGTTCAATATAGATTATACTTATCAGTTGTATCTTATTTCAGGATCATTTACTGTAAAAGTATAACATTTTGTGCCATAAATGAGGGTCTGATGATAAACTCATCATAGATACCAGGATTGTAATTTCATATTTGTGCCAGACACGTTTCATCTACAAAAAAATCATCAGTGACGCTTGAATAAAAAATGTTAAAATGGCCCAAGTACATGTACGAAGTTGAAGAGCATTAAGGACCAAATTCCTAAATGTTTTGCGAAATACAGCTATGGTAATCTATTCCTGATTAGGAGTTGTATTCAATAACTTTTAATGTAATCTTGTATACCCTTTATCTTTTACTCAAGTGGTTTCTGTTTTATTTTAGTGCTCTTTTGTTAGTACTCTTTTTTTGTATTATTTCTATATTCTTGTATAATGGCCTAACATCCTCTACTCTGTAAAACCCACCTAGAGACTAATAAAAATAGATATATATTATATATATATATAATTACATTAGATGTATGTTTCATTATAATACTTTATTCTGATTGGCTAACTGCACATCACGTGTTATTCCGTAAGCAGTTGCATTGCTCAATACAACTTTTCATTCATGATAACACGTGGTCCAACAATAAAGTGCACAGGTGAATTAAATAAAAAAATATATAAAAACATGTGTTTTCATGATCATAGCTAAAAAATGTAATTATAACTAAAGTATTGAATGCTTCTTTTTGTAACTTTATAGGGTTGTAAAAACGTTGACCGTGCGCACATTTTTAGAATGAAGCGCTTCCGCGCTTCATACAAAATGTACTTCGGTCAACGCTTTTACACCCCAATAAATTTACAAAAAGAAGCATTCAATTCTTAAATAAACTATCAATATAAATTATTCATTTGAATGAAATTATTTGATCAGGGGTTAATCTAATAAAAGGAAATTTTAAAGATAGATTATTGCACTGGACCTAGCGTGATACGTCAGCTCATATGTCTAATTCTATAACTAAAAATTGTTCAGAGTTAAAGATCGGTTGCTCCTATCAAATATAACTTTGTATATTGAACTTGTTAAAACATACAAAAACAATGCTCTGATACAATAAGACAGAAAACAACTACAAAATTTAATAAAAGTTTAGAATTTTCAAAGGAATTACATGTAGTTATAGACGATTTATCATAACGTGATTAATGGTTATAAAACAAAACTGTCCAGAAATTCGTCGAATCAAGATCTAAAGGATTATGGGTAATTTCATTTCGGGGTATTAATTCGACGTGATTTATTGATTGATTGATTGTTGGTTGCTTAACGCCCAGTTGCAAATATTTCATGCATGTGCAGGACAACCATTGGTTGAAGTTACCTTGATAATCGTTACTAACGTCGATAACACAATTACGACGTTTTGATGTATACTTTTGAAAATGTTACCCAGAATGCACTAGATTATATAGATACTCACTGCATAAAAGATAGCCAGGCCACATATATATAAATGAACTATAATTTACAACAATCAATAAAAACATATATATTGCTTTCTTCAAACCAAATTTTACGTTTTAGGTGTATTCTTTTGAAAATGTTACCCAGAATGCACTAGATTCTATAAATACAGACTACTCACTACAACACATTTCCGTTTGGGTTTCTGAGAATGCAGCTTGCCACGCTGCTGCATTGTCTGTGATCGTCTGCTCGAAATCATCTACTGAACAAGATGACACCTCCGATGCTGCTATGGCATAACATGTAGCCAGGCCACACAATGTACTATAAATATTTACAATAAGTCAAAATAGATATAAGAAGATGTGGTACATGTATGAGTGCCAATGAGACAACTCTCCATCCAAGTCACAATTTATAAAAGTAAACCACTATAGGTCAAGCTACGATCTTCAACACGGAGCCTAGGTGCACACCGAACAGCAAGCTATATAATGACCTAAAAATTACCAGTATAAAACCATTAAAACGAGAAAACCAACAGTCTATAGCTAATCTACATAAAAAATGAGAAACACGTATGAACCGCATCAACAAATGTCAACTACTGAACATCAGATTCCTGACTTAGGAGAGGTGCAAAGAACTGCAACATGTTTAATCGTTTAAATGGTACCAAAACCTTCACCATTACATGAAACAATAGTAAAATCACAACATAGAAAGATAGAAATCGGGAGTATTGTAAGTGTTCCCGCTTCACATGAGGCACCCGTAATAATTGCTTTACATTCGGAAATCTGTTTACACGGGTTTTGCAAGTCTCAGATTAGCATTGTAAATCATATTTATTCCTTTAAATGAAGCCGATAATTGGCCGTTTTAGAATCTAAAGAATCATGGGTAATTTCATTGTTCGTACCCCAAAATGAAAATAACGCCACGTCATTGGTTAAATTTCCATTGTTTGTGACATTTTTAACCAATCAGGACGTTGTGGTGTACTCTTTTGAAAATATTACCCAGAACATGTTCTTGGATTAATTTGCACTTCTCATAAGTGCAAATTGGAACCACACTTTTTTTGTCGTAGAATCATCAAATTTGGCAATAATGTACCTCTGGGGGTAAATAACACAATACAAAAAAAAAATTGGTGTGGCTCGCCCGGTTCGGCAACTGGAGTGAAAATAGTGACAAAATCCTGTAGGATATTTTTTTCTCCCATAGGATTTTTAAAAATCCTACAGGATTTTGAGAAATCCTATAGGATAAAGTCATTATCCCATAGGATATTTTTTATATCCTACAGGATATTTAAATCCTAAGGGATTTATAATCCCTTAGGAGAATAAAAATATCCTATAGGATATAGTTTCGCCCTTAGGATTAAAAAAATCCCTTAGGAAAAATAAAAGCATTTCCTATAGGATATTTTTTATCCTACAGGATATTAGTCTAATAAAATAATCCCATGGGATTAAAAATATCCGATAGGATTAATAAATATCCTAAGGGATTTCATAACAGAAAAAATATCCTGTGGGATAAAAAAGAATCCTAAGGGTAATAAATAAATCCTAAGGGTAATAAATAAATCCTAAGGGAGATTAAAAATCCTAAGGGAGATTAAAAATTCTATGGGAGATCAAAGCAACTCATAAGAGAGAAAAAAATCCTATGGGAGAAAGAAATATCCTATAGGAGAAATAAATATCCTATAGGAGAAACAAATATCCTATGGGAGAATGAAATATCTTAGAGAAAAATCTATTTGTGAACTCAACCAAAGAACAGAGAATAGTTTTATATGTTTTTGTAGTAGGTAAGGATATTATTTTATGGGAGCAGACCAAATATTCCCAGATATTATTGTTTAAGAATTGTTAATTTTTCTACCAATGACACAAACTACCGATAAGTGTACTTCAAACATGGAGCTTGCATTGAGTTACTGCTACTGGTCCGTTTGTTATTTTATGTTTATTATTGCCATTTGCGTAGTTTCTTCTGTTACCTATTTCTACATTTGACTCTGGCTTCTTTTAAATCGAGTTTTCTCTTGTTTAATGCATTGTGGTTGTTTATTCCTCATTTGCTAAAGGAATAGGGGCCGGTTGAGATATCGAAAGTCATGAGTATACATCCATCGCCTGTCTCAAAGCAGAAACCTTTATCCTTTGGTAATCGCATGTGTTTTTTTTTTCAATTTAAGTTCAAAAGTGCATTTTAGTGTTTAGTGTAGCAACCATTTCTCTGAACTATTATTCATTATTGTTTAGTGACTAAAAGAGGCCCGCCTCTATGTGCGGAATTTTCTTTCTGCATAGAGGACTCATCATTTTGAACTCATCAGGGTTCCTGTACTCAACCGACTTGTTGGGTACTGAGACATGACTGTGAAACCATCTGAACAAAAACTGTGAATAAAATCAGAAGCAATTTTAAAACAACACATGGTGTTGGGGCTAAGAATACCACCAGCTTTTCATTGAAAGTAATGACAAGACAGAAACATGCGTCCAACGGGTATATCCAATACACTATAATTACTTAAACAACTTTGAAAATCGTACATAAGTGTTTTTTATTTTTTTATTTAGTATAGCTTGCTTTCCGTGAAGATATTTTTATTGTGGAGATGCCTGGATAGCTTGCCAGTAACCATACTTCTTCTATTGTGTCCTCAATATGCATGTAGTATTTGCAACTGAACATTTACATTAACTTTCACCAATAAATTCTTCAACAAAATTTGATAATAACTGAAATTTTATGGAACTAAACACTAGATGTAACTAAAGACAGTATTGTTCACCTAGGTCTATGTGCATCTCTGACAACAGACACATCAACACGTTAGGCTAGAATATCACGGTACGTCTAAACACTGCTAAGGACTCCTTAGTGCACTAAGGACTATACAATGCCACTAAGGACTAGAAGGAGTGCTGTTGTGTGTATTATTTTTACATATTATGTTAGAGATTGATATTTCATGCATAAATTTTTAATTTTATAGAAAAATAATCATAAATAAACAAGATATTCAACATTATTTAGGCACGTGCCCGTTTTTCTTTGATATGCCGAAAATCAATGAACCGTTTGACACGTGCCAAATGACAAAACAATTCATTAAACAATCATAATCTTTTTATTTTAGGTAATAAACAATTGTATCTAAAAAAATGTATGCTTAATATTTATAATTAAATGTGTTGTTCTTATGAAAAATGATTACAGAACAAATAATTTTGTTTTTGTTTTACTTCTTTCCCGACAAAGTTATTTGCCACAGGTGCACGACTTTGATGTGCGCCTACTAAATGACTAATAAGTTAGAGTGTGGTCAGCTTGTTATGTAAGAGATATGAAGACAAAATAAATATATATATATATATTGATAAGTGTTTTGTTTTTATTTTAATTTCGACAAAGATGCGTGTATATATACAAATGGTTTCACTAAAACAATACGATGGAATTGAGAGAGAGAAAATTATGTGTCGTTCTTGGGGTTTATCCAAACCACTAGTTTTCAACCAGCTTGATATTTGTTTACAAAGGCTTCATACGGTACTTATTTGTTTGTATATTTCGACATTTTATTATTCTTCTAAAAGTTAAAGAAGTTAAAAAAAAATCATTTCCCGATTTTAAGTCAGATTAAGTTTCATTTTCAAATATATAAAAGAGACAAATGTTTTAAAAATGTTCCACACTTTTTAGTACAGTATTCACGATTTTTTTTTTCAGTATGTGTAAATTTAGAGCTAAAGATATAATTCTGACAGAGAAAGAGAATGCTTCGTATGAATGCCTTGAAAATATGCCTTTACCACATGATGTGTAAATAATTATTTTTTGTAATGCAATATAATCAGAATAATTAAACCTAAATATATCACGCGAAAATAAGAAAAAGCAGACAGAAATATTTTCAAATATAATTTCTTTAAATCTACTTTTCTTAAAGAAGAACAAGTTTCACAGGCACTTGTCTCAGAAAAGGTATATAGGAATTTTTTTTCTGAGACAAATGCCTGTGGCAAGTATGTCAGAAGGAAATCCGATTTGTATTGTTTTTAACAAATTGTCTGCTTAACATATCGTACGAAATAATTTATGAAATAATGACTATGTGCTATGCGCTTTACTCACTGTTGAAGGCCCGAAATATATTACTCAAACGGGTCATATATGAACTTAGTGTGTTGCATGTAGTAAAAATGCATTATCTTATTGGTTTCGTTTTGTCCAGTTATACATTTCTTAAAATGTCTTTATATATGAAAATAAATTTTGAACAGTGCACCATAAGAAACAAACTAAAGTGTTCCAGCTCCAAACCAGTCTATTGTTCAAACGCATGTCCGTCGTCGCCTGTCACCACATTAAAGCACGCTTGCAAGAAAAAATAAACAGAATAGAGATACGGGTACAAAACACATTATAGATAATGTGTCCGACCACCTGAAAAATAAAATTGGTTCAAGAGACAAAGAACGCTACGAAATATTAGATTAATTTTTCGGTACTACCGGGCTTATCACAGCCCAATAACAAGATGAATTTAATGAAAACGCAACAAGCATCTGCCGGTTATCCAAACTTCAACACGTACTTTAAAAAAAATATATATAAATGTGAATTAAATATCTATAAAAATTTGTATTTCAGTCACTTATTAATATGAACATCAAATAAAAATCCGACATTAGATATATTTCTCTGGTGACAAATTTATTATTTACAAGAAATATACACTTGAGAAAATACTTCTTCATTCAGATTTTTTTGTTAATAAAATTTCAACAACAATTCATTTATTAGTATCCAACTTTACCAAAAGGATTCCGTGTAATCAATTAATATGTAATTTGACACGTGTCAAACGGTTCATGGATTTTCGGCATATCAAAGAAAAACCGGCACGTGTCTAAATAATGTTGAATATCTCCTTAATTTATTATTATTTTTCTATAAAATTTGAAATTTATGCATTAAATTTCAATTTCTACCGTAATATGAAAAGAAATTGCATGTAACAGCTCTCCATCTAGTTCTTAGTGGCATGTTATCAGTCCTTAGTGCACTAAGGACTCCTTAGCAGTGTTTAGACACACCCAGAATATCATTCGTAACTAAAACTTTAAAAAAAAAATCATTATTGCTGATAATTTCAGAGATTAAAAGGACAAATCATTTTGCTTTTGTTTTATTTCTCTTCCTATAAATATTTTCGTGTGCATGGCTTTGATGGGCGCCAACTCATAAATTAGAATATGGTGAGCTGGTTAAAATGTTTATACATGTATTAAAAAGTTTGATCAAGAAAATGTAATAGAAATGTCGACAATAACAAACTGAGATATTCTATGCTGAAAATAGATATAAATATAATTAGTGGTATGAGTGCTAATATTACAGTTGATTTGGCAATGGAGAAAAATGTTCGTATCCATCAAAAATTTTAAAACTTTACACACTCTGTGTTCTCTTTGATTTTTATTTTTGTATAAAAACCTATCTTCATTTCCAAGTTGTGGTCCCTTACGCGGAATTTTGTTGAAATTTGAAGACTATTAAAAATTTAATAGGTCAAAGAATAGCCTTCAACATTTGAGGCTTTTTATAGCCAAGGCTGCGTTTAGTTTAAACATATTTTATTTAAAAATTGAATAGGTCAAAGAACAGCCTTCAACACGGATCCTTGGAAATTAGAAAATTTGCAATTAGAGGCCGCAAGAATAGTAACAGGTCTATTAATATTTACAAAACCTGAAACTTTATATTCTGAGGTTGCCTGGGAATCTCTTTTTGAAAGAATAAGGATGTAGTCGTAATTGCGTGTCGATATCTTGTCAATCGTACTGTTGTTTTATTCGACTAACTAACTTTACACGGAAAATTTGCCTTTTTTTTTAAATTACCATGGTCTGTTGTTTTTAAACTGTTAATAATATTGGAATTAAGTAAAGAGTCAAAGTTGAAGTCATGAATAAGTGTTCCGTGAAAATTGTTTTCGAAAATATAATTTGTTCATCTATACTATTAAACGAGAAGACCTCATTTTGGGTGTCGCTTCTCCTCCTTCCACAATAAATTGATCATTGTAACTGTATGTCCAATAGGTACCATGCATAGTCGCATTTGTCATCCATTCTTATGATTATTCAGTTTCGTTTTTTTTGGGAGAAAAACGGAAAAAAAGAAGTCCGGATATGTGTCCGTCATCACACCGGCTTTTATTCATAGACAACTTCCTCTTCCGTTTATTTTCCCAGAAGTTTTTAACCCGAATAATTCAGTCGTTATATTCCGCTTACTACATTAAGTAAAGTAAGTAGGAGAGATCGATTACGGGGAGGGACTGAATTATTCGGGTTAAGAAGTTTTGTAAATTGACATTAGGGAGCTACCATTTGATTTTTATGGGGGGGGGGGGGGGGGGGGGGGGGGGGGGGCTAGGATGAAAAATTTTGTCCTGCATTTTTTTTTAGCTGTAATCTCTGTCCTGCCTTTTTATTTTTCACTCTGTTCGGTCCTGCCTTTTTTTTTTTTAGTTTATCCTGACTTTTTTTACCTAAATTATCTCAAAACTCCTGTCCTGCCTATTTTTTTTCAAATTTCATCCTAGCCACCCCCCCATACAAATTTATTGTTGAAAGTGAAAGTAGTGATTTGATCAAAATGAAAGTAGGGTAGAGATTAGCGGGAGGCAAGACTTATTAGGAACGTCGGGGTCTGGTGCTTTTAAGCTCGGGATTTCGGAACTGATTTTTACGGGATGCGGGAATATTTTTTTTTTATTTCGGGATGTCGGGATATGAATTTCGTTAAAATACGCATCTCGGGATTTCAGAATCAGGGCCCCTCAGACCACCCCTCAAATGAGCGTTAGTCATTTATACGAGATTCAAATCCTACCATTGGCATGTTAATAGGGCTTTCAAATGGAAAAGCACTGATGGATTGTTCTACAAGCACATTTTATTATCTAATAATAATGGTATGTAAGCAGTTTCATTTGTTTCATGATTGAAGCGGTGCAAATTTTTAATTTAATTTGACTTTTATCAAAAAATGCATTGTACCAAAGAGGAAGAATAATTGTGGCATAAGGCCAAAAACACAAAAAAATAATCGAATTTAACAGAAAGGAAACACATAACGGAGGGCTTTTTGATACCTTTTATGAAATTCTCCAGTCAAAATATCTTTTACAAAAAATCATCCTACAACAGTTTACAAGCTGTATATGCCCGCGATTTCGCGGGTGTGTTCTAGTAATTCTTTAAAGTAATAAACTTTTTTCAAATAAATTCTGATCTTCCCTCATCTGATCACCAGCATGGCTTAAGGTATTACTTCCAAAGGTATTGTAAGGGGTGTGAGGTGACACTTCCAGGTATTCAAGCGATTTCCTGTCGGACTTGCAGGTTCATGCATCGTTTCACTTCTGCAGGTAATATTCAGTGTACACGGCCGATAACTTATAACTTTCCATTTTGAACTATCAGATGTATAATATACAACTCTGTCTTACTTGTCATAACTAAACTCATACGCTTGTTTATAAATAACATTTCTGGTGTAAAATAAAAATATAAATAATACCCAAAAACTAAGATTTGATGAAATTACAATCTATTTAAATATTTTTTCCAAGGTTGACTTTGGGAAAATGTAATATATACTCGATGTCAATAGTGAAGGACAGATTGGAACATACCAGAAATATTGATTTAAAAAAATGTACGCACTTGTCGATGATTCGTCTATACGACTGGGTAGAAAGTTACGGAACTATAGCGCAATTTAAAATATATACATGTATACATTAAACATAAGAAAAAAACATATATTTTGAATAAATTGGGGTAAAAGTTTGGTAAATAGACTAGTCCACGTATGCCAACAGTATGTAATCATCGAATGTCGATAGACTATTGTATACCAAAAGAAGAAGACGAAGAAGAAGAAGAGAACCAATTTGATTTAGATACAGGTCGATGTTTAACCTGCTTTGGTTCATCGAAGTTGTGGACATAGTAAAATCACAGATTTATATTGACGTTACGCACGGTATTGGTGCCACTTAGCGTAACACGACGTTCCTAATAAAACAACGATTTTGACGTTGTTCCAAAAAATGTACGCACTTGTCGACGATTCGTTTATACGACTGGGTAGAAAGTTACGGAACAAGACTGAAAAATACGGAACAAGACGGAACAAGACTGAAAGTTATGGAACAAGACAGAACAAGACTGAAAAAGTTTCAAACGTTGACCTTATATTTTACTCATGTGAAAATGCCGCTTAAAGTACAGAGAATTTCGATGTTGCTTCTTTATATGTTTTTATTTTTTTCAAGCGGGTGCAAATGCAAAATTCCATTTAATTAAAATGATTTTTAATATTTGAAAAGAATTGTCTGCAACAGTAACACAAAATAACAATTTGATGTCTTGTAAAAAGATTTAAATACATAAAAAAGATGTGGTATGATTGCTAATGAGACCACATTTCACAAGAGACCAAATTGTCACAAAAAAAAACAACTATAGGTCACTGTACGGCCTTCAACAATGAGCAAAGTCCATACCGCATAGTCTGTTTTACAAGGCCCCGAAATGACAATGTAAAACAATTCAGTCGAGAAAACTAACTGCCTCATTCATGTTACAAAATGAACGAAAAAGTCTGTTTTGTATATTTTTTTACTTTTTTTTTTTTATCTTCGAAATGTTTTAAAACTTTCGGTGTGGTCACGTTTCTCCAACATTTGGTAATTAGACTAAAACAACATTAAGGATTATGGGGTCCTATAAAGGACTGGATCTTGATATCTACCTGTAATTCACCTGTTCTTGACCAAAATATTGTTAAAAAGGTATATATTTTTTAAAGATATATATATTTTAATAGTCTCCCAAAATTGTAAAAATCCATATAGTCTAACACAGTGATGTAATTTTTTAGTTTATTTAAAAAAAAAGATGTTTATGGTATAATAGACTATGAGACAACTCTCTACAAGAGACCAAATGAAACAGAAGTTAACAATTATACATAAAAAAGAAGATGTGGTATGATTGCCAATGAGACAACGCTCTGCAAGAGACCAAATTACACAGACATTAACAAATATAGATCACCGTACGGCCTTCAACAATGAGCAAAGTCATACCGCATAGTCAGCTTTAAAAGGAAATAAGAAAACAAATGTTTAACAATTCAAACGAGAAAACTAACGGTCTAATTTATGTACAATATAATGAACGAAAAACGAATATATTACACAGCAACGACAACCACCGAATTACAGGCTCCAACACTCCCCCTTATCTTAAGACATTGGTGCAACAGAACAGTAAAAGAACTGTACAAAAACAAGCAACAAATAATCTAAGACTAAATTATCAATCACTACACATCCAGTATCCGTTACCGTACGACCGGAAGCAATTTTTTTGCTTTTTTTCAAAATGTTGTTCTCTATTTTTCATAATAATGTATTATAGATTACAATGTTGCGATCTTGAATAAAAATTTTAAACATTTTATATTTTGAGAGCTATGAAGAATTTATATAACTTGAGTCATTAATCTTATATAAAAGTACAAAACGCAGCTTATTATCACTGATACAGTTTATTCAAAATTCTTAGTCAACTTGCATTAATTGTCCAAAGCTTAAGCAACAAATCGAAAATACTAGTAGTGCACACTATTCACCAAGCCAGTTCCCACAGTTAAACACTAAATAGATCACGACGCGACGTGATGTACCCATTTGTATCAGCTCCGTTTTCGTGGAAAAAGTGGACAGATATACGACTGATTATTTCATCTGCTAAGACAGCATACCACGAAAACTGGCTTCGGCTCTAGTGATATACAGACAGAACGACTAGGTAGATATATTGTTCTTTGCACTAGAAGTCAATCGCTTTTTGGTGTCTTTTTACATACATAAAACTTGGCTGTTTTGCATCGGTTTAGATTTTAACATCTACATGTAACACAAATACAAAAATATATTAAGTAATATAATAAATTACTAAAATGAGGTACAGTAAGTGAACATTTCGATTTTTCATGTTACTTTTAATAAAAAAAAATCTATTAAAAATAATAATTTCGAGATTATTTCTTCATAATTTTTTATGAAATTTTCAGTTTGATTAGAATTTCCCTTGATTATTTATGGATTTTTTTGTAGAATAACCTTTTTAATTTTGTAACTCAAATACGGATGAAAATAATTACGTAACCGTTTCGGGTTATACTCGACCAAAAATATATGGTTTGTTAATGTTTTGATATAAATATTTTTTAACAATATCCCTTTTTACAATATTTTAGTTAAAGACCTGATATAGGTGAATTACAGGTAATTATCACGATGCCAGTCCTTATGAGGACCCCCTAATCCCTGATGTTGTTTTAGTCTAATTATCAAATGTTGGAGAAACGTGACTAAACCAAACTTTCAAATGTGAGGCTCTTATTTTATCAACACTTTAATTCTTGGACTATTATACTAACGTTAATATAATAGTCCCAGAATTTTATTTTTTATTTTTCTTAAACAGTGACTTATATATTGTAGGCAAATAATTAAGAAAATTCAGGTTATCAAGGAATTTTCACATTTTGTACATAAATCAGGCCGTTAGTTTTCTCGTTTGAATTGTTTTTACATTTATCATTTCGGGTCTTTTATAAATGACTACAAGGTTAGGGTTTTGCTCATTGTTGATTGCATATAGAAATAAGATTGTTATGTATGCCACTGGACGAACACTAATTGTGAATATTTTGATGGGAAAATATTGAGTATCAAAGTTCCAAATTAATTTCGGGATTTATTTTCTTTCTCGATATTCAATAACAGAAAAAAAAATGCTTGTCCGCTAAATAGGGATTTTCTTGTTAAACATCTTTAAAAAGATGTGTGTCTAAGGTGAACGCCACAGGAACCCTGTAATACTAGTACGAGAGTATAGCATGTAAACATTCCTTCTTAATGATATGGTTGTTTTGGAAATCTTTTCTTACAACTCATGTCGGCGCTAACATGTTCTTAAGTAGTTTTTTTTTTCCAAAAGTCCAATTTCACGTTTCCGCATTTTCGTGCATTACTTTTCCGAAATAAGTAGCGGCGTTTTTACGTTTCCGCAAATTGGTATTACTTTTCCAGAAAAAGAAATTACTATTCCGGAAAAAATTTAATTAAGGTATACCTATTGATTGAATTAATAAAAATTAAATATTTATTAAGTTAAAGGTCATCATAACAAAGTCTACAGTATATATATACATATATATATATATATACATTCACCGTTTACTAGTTTTGTATTTTGGTCAAGAAAGAAGTCCATCTTTTCCTTTTTATATTTCTGAACGTTTTTTTTTTTTTAAGTTAGAGTTATCATCTTTATGCAAAATTGAATGATTTCGTATACTAGTAGTATTACGTTTTCTGTGTCTCTTAGATTTTTTAAGAATACATTTTCGCATGCTTAAACATGATAAAGAAAGCACGTCAACTGTTGGACTCGTGAAAATATTTTCCAACTTTTTAAAGCTTCATCTGTGTGATCGAAATTGTCGAAAGATTCTTATGACAATTTTAATAAAAAGTGATGCAAGTACATGGGACCAGACGATATGATATAATTGGCACTAGGGAATGAATTATAGAAGTAAACTATTTCAAAATAAATAATTCAATATTCTATATTTATAACATCTTTAAGAATTACAAAATTTAATGTTTTATCGACACATGCCACGTTCAATATTGATTGCAATCTGTGTAATCGATTGAAATTCATGATCATTCAACCATGGACCGCTAATCACGCACGTGTGTACAAACAGTTTGACTATGAATATGTTATTTCGGCGACTGTTTTTTCGTCATGTGTTTGGTATTTCAATTGGTTTATAAAACAAATTATGGATATTAATAAATAGGTCAATCGGGAAAAAAAATATTCCATTTATCATAAAAAGCTTCACAAGTTCCAAGAAATGGTTTGACACGAAATAAAGATATGTATCTGCTTTTAAGCTATTCTATAAAATATATATATTATAACGTTACTTAAAACTGCGGGAAAAAAAACTGAACCATTTGTCGATAAAAAACGGACGAACGAAATTGGATAAAAATATATATTATCTTTAAAAAATTTTAGTATACTTATTCTAGTTTATAAATCAAAGGTTGATCACCAGCAGTATGTGTGCCTTACTAGTTTATAATGTCGTGGACTGTGATGTATGCTGCCACCTTCGAGACGTATTTGCTAACGGTTCATTAAAAAAGAGGGTCAGGATGGGGTCGATGAATAGTGAATAATGGGTTAAAAGTGCCGAATAAAGGAAAATAAATAATGACTACAGAAACATAGAGAAAAAGATAAGGAATAGAGAATGACGAAGTGCTTATATATATAAAGAACACAGAAAAAGACTGAACAATTATAGAATTAAGGACCCCCGTACAGGTCCTCATACAATTGACACATCTTATTTTCACACCTAGCAGTTTCTTGGTATATACACATAGTGGTCAGCGTACATCTGCAATGTTCAATTAGGTGTGAAATTTTAATCTGGTAATTGAGATTAAATATAAAAGATGAATATAATGATTATTTCATTATAGTGTCGCACATTGGTCTTACAGTTAAAACAAAGATCGATAGCCAGCCTTGATAAAATTACGAGACACTAAATTTACAATAAAATTAATTAAAATATATACAATTATGAATTAGTTACAACAAGGATTTGTATAGTTACACACACATCTTTATCAATGAAATCCAGGATTTGTTTAGTAAATCTTTGATGAAATTAAAATAATATCCACATTTGATATAAGCAGAGACATATAATACATATGTATTATATGTCCCTGATATAAGTAACAAAATAAACGAATAAAATCTTTATTAAAATGCTAATATTCTGATGATGGATATTATAATAAAATTGTCAATTGAAATTATCTTTGCAAAAGAAAATAAAGGTATATAAACTTGGGATTTTATTTGAAACACATCACAGTAACCTTTATGTAAGAAACAAATATGCATAAAGAAAGACAAAAATAATACTGAAGATATATTGTTTGTAAATCATAATTTCATAAAAACTTTTTTCTTCTAATAAAATAACTATTTATTGTACTAGCTAAAAACTTTTGTTTGTATTTACAGTTCATATGAGCAATACATCTTTTCTCTGTGTTCATTCTGTCAAAGTTAATATGTTCACGTGATGTTTTAAAAAGTTCATATCGGAAGTCTGTATATAAAAGACAGACCATTAAAACATGTATTTCGTTTTCCACACAGTTCGAACTACAAAATTTACAAAGTCTATCATTAAATGGTATCTGCGGTATGGAATATCGTTCCGTCTTAAGGCAGCAACCATTCGATTTTCTGGGGGGGGGGGGGGGGGGGGGGGCTATGTTTTTTTCTTTTCTGTACAAACATTTTTTTTCGCCTATGGCGAAAAACAATCTATTTTTTTCGCGACAAGTCGAAAACAATTTTTTTCTTTCAATTTTAGCATTACATATAGTGGCAGCTGGGGGTGAAACAAACAATTTTTTTTTCTCACAATCAAAAACAAATTATTTTTTTCTCCAAAAACTGGAAACAAACTTTTTTTTCCAAAAAAAACCATAGCCCCCCCCCCCCCCCCCTCCAGAAAATCAAATGGTTGCTGCCTAACGGCTAGCAAAGTTATGATTTCGCAGAAAAAAATATGAAGATGTTAAATAAAATTATTTAAACCTTTCTCACAGACTTTTTCCCTACGTGTACACTTTGATTACATTTTTGTGACTTTCGTCCTACTTATAAAAACATGTGCGACTTTTCCCTCAGCATACATGTAAATCATGGGATTCGTAGAAATATTACAAAGAACCTCCTTAGTGCACTAAGAACAAAATTGTACACTAATGACCTGATGGAAAGATACTATCACAACGGATATGGCATCTAGAAAAAGACTTTGTAAAAAATCATAAAATCAAATTTTATAATTATGTCATTTTTAATTAGAAAGTTATCTAATATTTTCTCGACACGTGCTTCAATCGGTTGATTGCCACCTTTAGTGTAATCAGTAGAAATTCATGTTCGCTCAACCCTGTCCCGTTTATAATCCGCTTGTATATACCGATTTTAACATGTACATGTATATGGTATTTCAAATTGTTCTCTTGGTTTTTTTTCGTTTGTTTGTTTCTGCCGTGTTTATTCTGTCTGGTAAATTTTTTACTTCTAAGGTAATAGCGTCTTCTCAAATATTTTCAGTTTTTGGAAATGTTTATCCTTTTTTTTTTATTTTAAAAATACAAATAATTGTAAACACTTCACGGAAAGGTGAGGTTTAATACTTGGTTGCTTAACGTCCAGTGGCCTATACTTCACTTTTTTTTCTGATATCAGAAACCATGCCTCACCGCAAGGTTTTTAAAAGGATAGAACACAGGCAAATGCAAAAAGATTCTAATGACTATTTTTGCTGCCTAGGTCTCTATATAATGATTTATGTTTTATGGGATACTAAACTCCTGTTCTACAAAAACAAATATATTCAGTTTAAGTGAGGTTTTAGTCTGATCTAAGTTCTGATGTGATTTACTGAGAATGTTTCACTTATTTATAAGAGGCAGTACCAAACATGTTTATCTTTAACATGTGGTCAGGTTAAATACATATAGGGTTAAACACTTTCCTCGACATGTTTAGGAGAGGAACATATTTAGGGTACGAACTTGTTTATACAAATGCATTACAAGTATAGATATGTGTAATTTGATGTTCAGGCCCCGGCTAAACACATTTTTAGACTGTAAATATGACTTATTTATTTCTTACAGCTACTTCAATTTCAACGTTTGTGGATAGGTTTTTCATTGACAGCCATACCACATCTCCTTTTGCTTATTTTTGTTGTATATATATTTTTTTTCATTTTCCTTGTCTTTTAAAAAATATTCCATTATAAATTTTATTTGATGCAGAAAATAAGAATACGAAGAGTTATTTGTTAAATGCTATAACTAAGCGAAGTAAAACAACCATTAATAATTATGTATAAGAGCATCATATATATTTATAAAAAAAAATCAAAAACAAGCAGACATACCATTTGTGACACCAATTTCATTTATTTCCAAATCTTAAAATCTTATATTTCCACAGTTGTCCAGTTCTTTAGCGTCTCTTAATAATGACAGAACGGGCTTTAGAGTCATATGATTAAGTTAACTAAATTATTTAGTTCTCCCATGCACATTGTGAATTATATTTCTTACATCACTGCTTATTACATTATACAATAAAATGGTATTCATCTTCAATTGTTGAATAAAGATGAATTGTTAAAAAAAAAAGCATTGACATCAGTTTTAAAGTTATCGTTCATAGAAGACAGTTATGATTTATATTCTCTTTTAAAAACGTAATATAGTATTTACCCCTTGGAGTTTTTCTATATTACTTCTGTAATCGAATTTAAAGAACCCCACGGACGCCACATACTCTCATATGTCTCTCAAGGTATAATGATAGTCTGTAAACTCTAGTGTTGTAAATAAGGAAATGAAATCGCAAAAGCTTTGTTTCTCACTTTGTATCTCAAAATTGGCTTCTTTAAATAAACAAAGAAGCTTACATAGCAATTTCATTAGAAACAAAATAAAACAAAGGCAAAGTAAACACAAAAATTTTGAATTGTGGTTCCATTTTGCAGGCTTTCCCTGAATCGTTTATTCCTTCTATAGTTCCTGAGTGGAATAAACCTGATACAAAACATTGCAGTGTCAACTCTATATCTAAATTTGAGAAAGAATTGAAAACAAAAACCAATATCTTTTGGTAGGAAATTAAATATTAATTTTTAACGCAATTGCGATGCTCCGCTTTATTCTAAAACTATGAAATTTTTCCAGCTTATATTACAAATGACCTGTTTTGCAAATGTGTGTCAGATATTGTGGATCGGTACGTCTAAATAACAACACAGGACTTCCTGTACGAATAGGGACATAAAAAGTATACCCAAGGCAAGTTATAGATATAGGAAGATGTGGTGTGAGTGTGAGATATAGGAAGATGTGGTATAGATATGCATTCGGCACTTTATTTATTTCAAAAAATATTCGTGTATTGAAAAATTTGTGTAAATTAATTAGAAATATCAATATAGACGTATGTTCTCCAGGTTGATCCCCAATCTCTCATTCTTGTTGCTCGTTTTGTGCAAACTTGTCATGCGCAAAATCTATATGTTATTATATGTAAAAATATCGTTCCTTGTACCATTAAACTTGGTTTTATAAGAAATAAAGAATCTTGATAGAAAATTTAATTTTTGATCTTATACTTTTTGTTTTGATAAAATCAATTCAATATTTGAGAAGCTATTTACAAAAAACGTTAAATACACTTTTCGTTTTGTTTCAACTTTATAATGAAACTCGTCCTCAATTTCACCTAATTTTACATAAAGTATATATAATAAATAAAATGTTCTCTTTAACTATTTTGCCATCTACCAATTTCAATAGACATTTTTTTAATTGTGTTCAAAGTTCTAAATCTACAAAAGAATAACTATTTTTGTAACATTGAATACCAAAGAAAGCTTCGCAAGTTAAACTGTTTTTTGGCATAATTGTTTTTATTCCCCCTTTTCTGAAACTCCTGATAGAATAGAACATCACAAAACAGCTTACACATGCACATTTGTTTAAAAAAATATTTTTCGCCATTAAAACTCATTCTTGTCCCCTATGACATTTCCTGAACGAGTGAAAATCTGAAATAATTATTTTATTAAGCTTATATCTTTATTGCGGTAGCCTATTATTGAAAAAGGGTATAATTTTAAATTTCATGAAGTAAGATTCATACCACCAGAGACATTCAATATACCAGTAAACAAAAGAAACGACACAAGGCAATACATTAATCATATAAAATAAAATTAGATACAAAAGCTTTGCTCATTGTGGGAAGCCGTAAGGTGAACTACATGTATAGTTGTTAATTTCTATGTCATTCGTCTCTTTGGCAATCATACCACATCTTCTTTTTTTTTATATAAATTTGCGTTCATCAGCTTCATGTGGACCTTGGTGGAAAGCAATAGTTTGAAGTTGTCTCATTCACAATCGAACCACATCTACTTTTTATTCTGTCCAAAACCGGGAATGATAGCTGCAATAGGCAGCGATTGAAAAACAACAGCATAAAGCATCGTAGTGGCCATCTTAGTCTGTTAACTAATTTTCACGTTGGTAGGAATAGGGGGGGGGGGGGGGGGGGGCTTTTACTTTTTCAGCAAGGTTAAGTCGAAAGTCGAGCTGATGAAGTCAAGAGTGGACAATATTTCTGTGCTCAAGTCTACCCTTTGGGTTCGAAAAAAGGGATTAAGAGTAAATATTGATGAGACAACAACCCAACAACACAGACAATCAAGATATTGAAAGTTTTTTTACAGTCTTTTGGGTTTTTTTTTATTATAGAGAGATCCCTATACACCTTATCAAGCCAAACAAAAACGTTCCATGTATAAATAAAGTAAGGAGCTAATTTCATATTACCTGCCATTTAAAATATCACAAAAGGCACATACATATTTTGTGAAAAGTTTAACCATACCATTTTTATAATATCAATTCGTGGAAATCAAACCAAGTACATGAAATAAAAATCAGTACAAGAAAAATACTTCTTTATTTATTAACGATTTAGTAGATATATAATGAACGTTGAATATGCCTTATATCCAGACCTGTCCAGAGACAAATTCAAGTTCCAAATGTTATACTGAATATGAACCCTGTTCTAGACTGATAGTGTCGAGAAAGATTTTTAACGTGCTAGTTCACAAGGTAACACTCCGCATTTGGACATCATTTAGCCACTCGAGCATACCAGTCTTTTTTTACAGATATATCATGTAATGGAGGAGAGGTGTAATTAAATTATTAATTCCACTTGCTTAGCGGAGGAACAGCAATTTTAAATGTTGACGTATTTGGATTGACCAGGCCGGGATTTGAAACCACGATTTCCCGCACTAAGTGCAAAAACATAACCAAGAGAAATCTGAAATATAGTATCATACCAAAAAAACTAAAGTGCTATAAATAATCCAATCTAAAAGAACTCTCCCTTTTATTTAAGCCATCAAAATGCATTTAACCAGTTGATATTATTAAAAACTGTACTTGAAAAACGATGGTCGATTTAAGCATAGATTTCATGCACGGAAGACTTCTGCACATTTGGTACTCTTGCACAATTTATTGAGGCAGCTCTGTTTTTTATTCAATATATCCTCATTTTGCATTACCATTCCAAGTTCCATGTCCATTCTCTCAGTCGACCTTTTATATTTGCTATGAAAAGCCTACCTATTGTGTTCTCGTTATGAACATACATGTAATATTTGCCACAGGACGTAAAACAAACAACATTTATTAAACAGACTCATTAATAATTAATATCATGAAAACCATATACGAAGGCAAGATTTGCACAATCCTATAAAGTAATATTTCCATGTATCCGTTTCGATAATTATTGAAACTATAACGACCCTTTTCAGGGTTGCGTTCAATATCGTAGCAGCTACGTAGTGCGACGTAAATTTATGACTATTGAACGAGAAGCTAGCTTAGCTGCTATTAATATCTATGTAGCAGCTAGGCTAGCCACCCGTTCAAAAGTCATAAATCTACATAGCCCTATATAGCCGATAAGATATTGAACACAACCCAAGGTCGTGTTCAATATCGTAGCGGTTACGTAGATGGGTCGAGTTCAATATCGTAGCAGCTACGAAGTGCTACGTAGATTTTGACTATTGAATGTGTAGCTATAGACTAGTTGTTACATAAATATTGATAGCAGCTACGTAGCTGCTACGATATTGAACCCAACCCTGGGACGCGTTCAATATCGTAGTAGCTACGTAGTGCTACGTAGATATTGACTATTGAACGTGTAGCTATAGACTAGTTATTACTTAGATTTTGATAGCAGCTACATAGTCGCTACGTAGCTGCTACGATATTGAACTGATCCCTGGTATCAATATCTATGTAGCAGCTAGGCTAAATACAAAGGTTGAGTTCAATATCGTAGTAGCTACGTAGTGATCAATATCTATGTAGCAACAATTGTTAACGTTTGTAAGATACCAACAAAACTGACGAATCCATCTTAGATGACAAAACGTATCAAAATTTAATCTTATGGGAGAAAAAATAATCCTATAGGACAAAGTTAATCCTAAGGGAAAACAAAATATCTTACAGGACAAAATTTATCCTAAGGGAGAGAAAAAAATCCGGTAGGAGAAAAAAATATCCCATGGGAGAAAAAACATCCCACAGGACAAAATAAATCCCTTAGGAGAAAAAAATATCCTAAGGGACATTAGTTTCTGTCAAAAAGTCTTTCATGATAATCCTATAGGATAAAAAAAATCCTATCGGATTTAACACTTTTTTTGAAAATCCTACAGGATTTTAAATCCCATAGGATATTAATTTAATCCCATAGGAGATAAATTTTCCTATAGGATAAATAAATCCGATAGGATTTATATATCCCATAGGATATTTAAAATATCCTACGGGATTATGACTTTATCCTATAGGATTTCTCAAAATCCTGTAGGATTTTTAAAAATCCTATGGGAGAAAAAAATATCCTACAGGATTTTGTCACTGTTTTCGCTCCAGTTGCCGAACCGGGCGAGCCATATCAAATTTATTTTTGTATTGTGTTATTTATCCCCAGAGGTACATTATTGCCAAATTTGATGATTCTACGACAAAAAAAAGTGTGGTTCAAATTTGCACTTATGAGAAGTGCAAATTAATCCAAGAACATGTTCCAGGATGCATTAGATTCTGAAACGGCAAATTGTTTGATTGATTATTGGTTGCTTAACGTCCAGTGGCAAATATTTCATGCATATTAAGGACGATGACACATATAAACAAACTTTTTGAAATTGTCAAATAAAATACGACGACTTATTTGAATGATCGAGTTATAATCGAATGCAGAATAAAAGGAAATAAAAATACTGAATAGAAAATAATGGGGTTTTAGATTCTAATGAGTAGACAATATTTGGGAAAATTAGATAAAATTTTAAAAATCTAAAATATACACAACTGAAGGATATCCCCTCCAAATATATCAAGCCCCGCCTACTAACCTAATATGGAATATACACGGTCTCCACGCGATTGCTTTTAACCAATCATATTCCTAGAAATGTAAAGGGGTAAGAAAAACTCTCATATATGGTGTAATGTACCTGCAATTAGTATGTGTCTGGAATTCAAGGAGTTGCTCAGAACAAGCTCTTGCTGCATAGTATACAATAGATGTAATATCCCCACAGGTAAACGTAGGTAGACCTGTTAAACAATAAACGTTGCATAGATTCATTTTAGATTCATTTTACATCAAGAAAACCACCACGGTCTTGACTACTATTTTGTTTTTCTAAGAATTACTGCATTTAAATAAATAGCTATATATAGGCAACGAGACATACCTTCTCCAAAATTTCTAGAACAATGTTGCAATGTTTCTTGCATGATTGAAAATTTAATGTGATACCGTGTGTTACAGAATAATATACAGTGAAACCTGGCTAAACCGAATCCTGCATAAACTGAAAACCTGTATAAACCTAACATGTTCTTAAGCACCGTCATATCAAATTTTATGCGTTGTGAAACCGATAAAACCGAACATCGGCCAAAAAAGGACAAAATCTTAAGTCTCGAAGAGGTTCGGTTCAGCCAGGTCTCACTGTACTTGCAATTCTTCCGATGAAGAATAGATTGAACATTAACATATTTAGACATACAATGTACATGTAAACCCGCAACACTTTTCTAGCTTCAAATCAGTAGCCGTAATTCAGCGGTTGTCGTTTGTTGCTGTATATCATATTTGTTTTTCGTTATAATTGTTTTGTATTTAAATTTGGCTTTTTATAGTTTGAACTGTTTTACATTTGTCATACCGGGCACTTTGTTGCTGACTATGCGATGTTTTCTAATTTATGAAGGTCGTACAATGACTGATAGTTGTTAACGTCTTTGTAGTTTGGTATCTGATAGAAAGTTGTTTCATTGACATCTATATATAATACATGTTATAGCCGATTGCATTGAGTGTGTAGAGAAAGGCAATATCTTTGGTTAGCTTGCTTGCTAGCTGAAATGAGAAGTCATTATTAGGTTAGGTAAACTACAGCCATAGTCCCACTAGACCACGAGCGCACCACGCTCACCGTGATCTAAAATAAATTCAGATCGTGGTGAGGTCGCGGTATGAGCGGCATGAAAATGTAAATTTTCGTTGCTTTCACGATGCTACTACGTCCTCATTACGCTTCTAAAACGATCCTGCTACGATTATACCATGTTCTCACCGCGCTTATTCTGCGACCTCACTACACTTATCAAGATCTTTCTACGCTCATCACGACGTCGTTCTCACTACGAACATACCACGAGTTATCCGATTGCAACACGAACTTACAACGCTTCTACTGCGATTATACGTTCTTACCACGATTATACTACGTTCATATTGCGATCTTACAACGCTCTCAACAATAACGTGAACATCGTGTTCCATATCAATATAGTTCCATTCCTTCTATTTCTGATTAATACGTAGATTTCTCGAAACATAGTCATGCCACCAAAATCTACTAGAACACGTGGATGTGGTGGTATAGGGCTTGATGTATAGGCAGAGGGAGCTTTGATAGTAACGATCCTGATCAAGTAGTTATGTCGGACCGACTAATCCGACCTAAATTAAAACCTATTGCTCTTCCATAAAGCTGAAATGACGATATTTTAGTGAACGATAGCAGAGATGACACAGGTGTGTCAATAGATATAGGAAGATGTGGTATGAGTGCCAATGAGACAACTCTCCATCCAAGTAACAATTTTTAAAAGTAAACCATTATAGGCCTAGGTACGGCCTTCAACCAACACGGAGCATTGGTTCACACCGAACAGCAAGCTATAAAGAGCCCCAAAATCACTAGTGTAAAACCATTTAAACGGGAAAACCAATGGTCTAATCTATATGAAAACCAGCAACATGGTTGAGCCGTTAGAGAAAATGGACAAGAAGTTTCGATTACATACAGACAAACAAAACCTGGAGAGATTAAAAATGACAATGAGAATAATGATCGTAGTATGAACGTAGTCAGGTCGTGAGAAGAGCGTGATGAGGACGACAAGGGCGTGCTAGAATCATACTATGGTCTTGAACAGCGTGGTTTAGTTGTAGTGGAAGCGTAGTTGGGTCGCAGTGAGAACGTGATAGTCGTAGTGAGGTCGTAATAACGTCGCTGTGAGATCGTAGCGCAGTTTCTCCGAAAAGAATCACGCTTTCGCTACGCTCGCGCTACGATGGTACAACGACCTTTGCGATCTTACTACGATCTTAGTGCGCTTTCATTACGCTTTTACTACGACCTGATTTCGCCACGACCGCACCACGATTGTTTTGAACATGTTCAAAGTTGGCCACCCTCATCACAATCTTGAAGACCTCACCACGACCGTGATGCGACCTTACTGCGATCTATACGATCGTACTACGCTCATCAAAATTTGCATTTTTTCACAGATCGTAGTGCGATCGTGGCCTAGTGGGACTAAGGTATACCCTACTTTAAGAGTAGACTTGTCCGACAGATAAACAATCCATCTGTCTGTAAACTATACTACTTTAAAAGGAGGATAGTATACCTTAGTTTAGTTTAAACATATTTATTTATAGTGGATTGGGGAAACAAGTTTTGAAACTTATATAAATCCCTTTCCACTTTGCGGGTTCGAGTTCTGCCTTCAAGGCATTGTAGCGGCATTAGGCTGCTTTTTTTTTTTAAATCTAAAAGGGTATAGTATACCTTATATTGACTTAACACTGTCAAGCTAGCAATCAGCTGTAATTGTTTGGTATTCAATGCTACTTTTTAACACCTTTCGTTATTTCAGTTTTTATCGGCCGAGGAAAATGGAGCGTTCAGAGAGAATAATCGACGTTCGGCAGAAAAACTTACAATCCGAATTAATTAAGATTGAAGTCGAGCACACCTGGCACGTGCACAAAAATACGGAACTCCGAGGAAAATTCAAAACGGAAAATCCCTAATCAAATGGTAAAATCAAAAGCACAAACACATCAAACAAATGTACTACTTGACTTGGTTATGTTGGTACAGGCATCGGTATTTAATTTTTTTACTTACATTTTTCAACAACATCGAATCCTTGTAGAGCTGTTGTGATGGTTGACCTGAATCCTATTATAACAATGTATTGTTGTGCGTCGGTACATGTAACAGTGTACGTGTCCTGTACTGCAGTCGTTATACATGGCAAGATAGTACCTGTAGCGATCCTAAATAAAACAAACAAATACGTAAGGATCTTGATATTGGAATTTTTATTCCTACTTTTTTTTTATTTAAACCGTTTTTTTTTTTATTTTTGAAATATTTTGCTGATTATTCTATGTTTTTTTTAATTTTTTTTTTTATATCTGAGGGTGCTACCATTTGAATTTGTATTTGGGGGGGGGGGGGGGGGCAAAAGATCTGTCTTGCTTTTGTTTAAGCTGTAATTTATGTTCTACCTTTTTATTTTTCAATCTGTACGTTCCCCTTCCCCGCAAAAAAATCAGATGGTAGCTCCCTCAGTAGTCGATTTTTCTCAATTATTGCTCCAATTGTTTCTGTGGTATTCCTCCAATATTCTGTATTTTGTAAACCTAGTCCTGACACACATACATGGAATTAGATAGAAACATTCAGTTTTAAGTTTTTGAAGGAAGTATACATTATTTTACACTAGTCATGTTTTGGGCACTAGCTTCTCTACCATAAGCCTCGGTCCAATGTTTCGTCATATTTCAACGACAGTCCCAATTTATAGCTTTTACCGTCATCAACGTTTTTTGATGATTAGCTCCGTAAAAGGGGATTCCCGAAGGACTGATTATAATATTTTCCTGTCTGTTGGAAATAACCTAAAAAATGTGGTGTAACTTCTAAATAATACGCTACGCATGTTACTCAGTGTGCACTTTTTTTTTCTTTTTCTTCATAGAAAATATTCAGAAAAAAAGACAGAAAAATATTATAGTCGTTCCTTAAAAATAGTACCAAGAAAAGAATGCAGTCGTTAAATTATCAAAGCGAAATAAAATGTTAAATAATTAGACAATACTACCGTAAACAGAACACAAGTCTATAAATACCTGAAAGTAAATTAGCATCTTCAATATGAGAGAGATGTTACATGCAAAAGAGGAAGAAGATTGTTTTTTTGGTAAGCAGGTAAACAAATATTACGAAACAATCGTATGCTTTACAAGATGGCTGCCTCTGTCGACAATAACACGTGTTTTTGTAAAAAATAAAAGATTCAAGATAAACTTGCATATTGATAACATGAAATTGACAATATAGAATTAAATGCATAATCATAATTGTCAATTATTTATAACAAAATTTTGTTTTGAAATTAATGTTTTTTCTTATTGTTAATTAGGACATGGCCCTCACAATTATTTCACTTACACGCATTTTGCTGCATCATCAGCAGCCGCAGAAAAAGCTACAAAACTAGTTGTGACACAGTTAGTAGCAAGGGGTTCAATCAGTGTTGAATTCGTACATTCCTCTGAAAGATAATACATATAAATAAGCATGAGGAGATATTGTATGATTGCCAGTGGGACAACTATTCACCATAGTTAAAAAAAAAGTTGTTTTAAGCAATTACAGACAACTGGAAGACATTCAACAACGACGGCCCCACAATGCGAATAACCCATACCGTATGGTCGGTTATACAATGATCTAATGTAAACACTGTCTCGTTTAGAGAAGAATCTGTTTATCCTTCCGGAGCATATCGGATCACTCATATACTTTAGTTTCTAACTTATACATGTATGTTATTTGGTTTCTGATGCAACGCTGCTTGAATGATAATCATATCATTTCTCCTTTTTTTTATTACCAGATTGCCAAGATAAAAGGCTAACATTTGTTTTATACCACTTCATTCGTCTCAACTCGGCCGATTCCGTACCCTCAGAAGGAGAGTAGTGGATTCTACCGAGGATTGCCGAATGATACCACTTCTGCGTAAACGACGAAATCACGGCGACCGATTTTATCTGTTACACATAGGAGACTAAAATGTCAGCCTTTTATCTTGCCATTCTGGTTAAAAAAAAGATAAGGAGATATGAATTAGATTATAATTTAATGTTCAAAATTCACATTGCTTACTGTTAATTAACATGAATTAGTAAGGACTTCTGTTAAAATAAGAGGTTACTGGTAATAAACATCTGAAATATATGTACGAAGTTCAACTGATTTATTCCACTTTTCATAAACGTCATTTTGCTGGATTAGATCATAATACTATTTTGTTTTAAAAGAAGGGTATTCACATTAAATTCACAAAATCAGTACGTGCACAGCAATAAATAAAACACACACACAAAAAAAAAAAACCAAACTGCGTATTTATTGCTGTTCTTCATCTCAAAGTCACAGTGAAGCTTGAACTAATTTATGAGGGGGTGATAAGGAGATGCTGCTTTCTAACACCACTTTTTTGAATTTTTTCACTCACAACTTTTCTTTCTCTTTCACAGGTCCCACGCCAATTCTTTACCCAAAATTATTTACCTCCTATTTCCAATTTTCAATCGTATATCCCCCCTTATTCATATGTTGAAATAAATTTCTAAATTTTCTCAAAAAATCCAAATTATTTAGGCAAGGAGTAGTTTTAATTTTTACAAAATAAACATAGAAAAAGCATTTTGCCAGCACTATCTTAAATTTACATTTTGTACCAACAATTTAATATTTTTCATACACAATTGGCACAGTAAAAGAAGTTTGGCATCCCCCTTTCATCAAAACACGCGTCTGGCGTATACAATTTTACTCCTGGTATCTATGATGATATTATTTACTTACGATCTAACGCATTTGTTACTGTGATGTGCAAAACAACAACAAGAACAGCAAAATACAGGTTCGCTCCACGTTTGCGATCTATAGTGCTAAAACACAAGCAAACACAAACTTTTTTATAATGTAAGAGGGATTGTGGAGAGAAAAATCTAATTAACGACATAGTACTATTTCTTATGACCTAGCTAAATATATCACATATTCAATGGATGGTCAAATTGCACAGACGTGTTTTTGTATTTTATATAACAATAGTTTAACGATACATTAAGAAATCTGAATACTCAATACTTTGATGCACTTTAATACAAAATTAAAGCTAGTAAATAAATACAATGTTAGACATAGCTTAAAGGTTGATAGAACAAATAGGGCAGTTAAGGCCAATGTTGATAATGTTTTTTTTACAAAGGGTAACAAAGAACCCTATCATTCTTTCCGGTATAAAGATTTTAGATCCACTAATTATATTGTTTTTAAATAACACAGAGTTAAAAGAACGATAGTGCAAATAGGGCATAGCCAATGTTGACAATATTTTATGAGGGTTAACAATTTCAGCAATCATCATTGAGCTTTCGGTTATGATTTTTTTAATCATCTTTTTTTTTTTATAGTTTACAATTTTTGTCATTAAAATTTTCAATTTGTAGGTAATAAACTATAACTTTATTCACAATTATTAGTAAAGTAACACACTATAGTAAAACCTGTTTAAACCGAACCTATTCGGGACTTTTTTTCCCCTTTTCGGTTTTATCAGGTTCACAACGCATACAGTTTGATATGGCGGTGCTTAAGAACATGTTTGGTTTATATAGGATTTTGGTTTATGCAAGATTCGGTTTAGCCAGGTTTCACTTTATTTATCATTGTTTATGTTATGTTGATAGTCTATGGAAATGGGTTGCATGCGATTGAAACGTACAACTCGAGCATTGCCTTTAAAATATTGATGTTAATTCAGTTCATTATCTTTTGAATTATCAATTTTGATTGGTGTGTTCGAGAGAACGTCATTAATAAAAAATACTAAACATTGGACTAGTGTATATGTTTACTCACAGTTCGTACGGTGACCTATAATTGTTAATGTCTGTGTCAATTGGTCTCTTGTAGAGAGTTATATCATTTACAATCATACCACATCTTCGTAGCTTATTACTATAACGTGTACATTTATGCGCCCTCTTTGATTTTGTTTTTATCCATTGTTTCTTGTTTCTTGTTTTTTATTCTGATTGTCTTATTTTTCAGAATTAAGAAGTGCTTGTAAATGCCTTTTTTGTGAGGATTTATATTGGGTATTTCAGAAAGTCCTGTGATAGAAATTAGATAAGGAGGGTATATATGAAAAAGAAGATGTGGTATGATTGCCATTGAGACAACTCTACACAAGAGACCAAAATGACAAAGACATTAACAACTATAGGTCACCTTACGGCCTTCAACAATGAGCAAAGCCCATGCCGCAAAGACAGCTATAAAATGCCCCGAAATGACAATGTAAAACAATTCAAAACGAGAAAACTAACGGCCTTATTTATATAAACAAATGAATATATACAATTACTCGTTAAACATGCCTGTCATATTTTTAATCGCCTGTCCACTGCCAGAACCCTCGTATGAGGTTATCTTAATGACAATCAAAGAGTACAATAGCCAAAAATATCGAGCTCCAATGAAGATTCAAGAAGTCCTTTTCAAATGACAAAATCAAAAGCTCGAAATCATCAAACCAAAGGGAAAAACTCAATCATATTCCTTATTTGGTACATTCATTGCATGCTCTTGATTGAAATATTCAAGGACGATAGATACCTTTATCATATTAAAAAGTAAAATCACAAAAATACTGAACTTAGAGGAAAATCAATTCGGAAAGTCCATAATCACACGGCAAAATCAAATAACAAAACGCACCAAAAACGAATGGACAAGAACAGTCATATTCCTGACTTGGTACAGGCATTTTCAAATGTAGAAAATGGTGGATTAAACCTGGTTTCATAGCACTAACCCTCTCACTTTGATGACAGTCAAATATTTATAACATTATATCTTATTGGAAAACTTCCTAATTGTATACAAGGTTAGGAATAAGTAAAAATATTTATACATAGGTAAAGTACCACGAAGCGGGCTAATATAAAATCTTGATTATTCTAGTATTTGAATACTCTAAGACTAACATATTAATAGTAATATCATTAATGTCAAATTCACGGGTATGCAGGCTCCAATTATTTAATATTATAGAACCAATTTATTGGTTTTTTTGCACTCGGTCAAAAACAAGTAACCTTCAAATAAACTTTAAACATTGTTATCTAATTGTAAAAATTATTTCCAATTGACTAACTTCCTAATTGCATGCAAGGTTAAAATTAAGTAGGAACATCTAAAAATAGGTGAAGTTTAAATACCTACAGTACTACATTTGCATTTTGATTATTTTGGTTATTGTAGTATTCGTCTACTCTTCACCACTCTAACTAGGCGTTGTGTTAGTCTTGACAGTCTTTGCGTTTGTTAATCTTCCCGTCAATTTGTCTTTCAGTTCGTCCGTCTGACCCATTTCCGTAAGTGAACTCTTACTTAAATTTTTTTTTTTTTTTTTTTTACATAAATAAGGCTGTTAGTTTTCTCGTTTGAATTGTTTTACATTGTCTTATCGCGGCCTTTTATAGCTGACTATGCGGTATGGGCTTTTTTCATTGTTGAAGGCCGTGCGATGACCTACAGTTGTTAATGTCTGTGTCATTTTGGTCTTTTGTGGATAGTTGTCTCATTGGCAATCATACCACATCTTCTTTTTTATATCTTACTTAAGTTTTCCTCATCCAAATTTTATGAAACTCATGTAATATGCTAAAAACCAAAACTAACAGAACTAGACTAGTTCAAAACAGGGTAGGGAGTCACTTACTGTTCTAGAATTATATACTTTTTTTTATATTGCAAAGCGTGAGTGGGGGAATGTGTATCCTCAGACACATTCTTATTTTTAATTTTATGCATTTTTTCCAATTGTGAACTTTCCATTTCTAAGTAGCAACATTCCAGCAGCACCTGCATACGGGTTATATATCTCCCAATCGATACGATATTCCCGTGCTTGCAATTCCTATCATGATTTTCTTGATAAAGGGTTGCTGCTCACAAGGAAGCTATTAAACCAAGAGTTCCAAATGGTGAAGTTGAAATCATCCCTTCGTAAATTTTACGGACGCCATCACCAGTTGGTTGAACGTTATGGAATTAACCGTTCCACAAATGATATCGGATATGTTAATTACGTCGTAACTACAAGCCCCTCCATTTCATGAATGTGACCTACCGAATTAGACTATTTACCGGATTTGTTATCACATAAGCAACACGACGGGTGCCACATGTAGAGCAGGATCTGCTTACCCTTCCTGAAAACTTGAGATCACCTCTAGTTTTTTGGTGGGGTTCGTGTTGTTTATTCCTTAGTTTTCTATGTTGTGTCATGTGTGCTGTTGTTTGTTTGTCTTTTTCATTTTTAGCCATGGCGTTGTCAGTTTGTTTTAGATTTATGAGTTTGACTGTCCCTTTGGTGTCTTTCGTCCCTCATTAAATGCATTTTTATTTTTATGTGTATATTATTTTTTTAACTTCTCTGTAACCTTTGTACATGCATGGTTTTATGAGAATAAAATAATTATCTATCTATCTATCTTTTATTTTGGCAGTTAATTCAGTCACTCAAGATGTAATGGATATGCTTTATCCCTATACGCAAATATTTGAAACAACATTCAAATGATATTATTATTTTTATAGTTAACATGACAACTTTTACGCCAATTTTATCTTTTAAACCCTGGACAGATCGAATTATAACAAGTAATCGGTTAATTAACATATATTGTATATTGTATATTGTATATTGTTACACCGATTTGTTTTTAAAAACAGTGTTCATTTAACTAAATGATTATTAAAATGAATGTTACATTCAATAGAAGACGATACAATTCGCCGTTTCAGAATTTAATGCATTTTGGGTAATATTTCCAAAAAGCATACACTAAAACGTTGTGATTGGTTTAAAACGTGATAAACAATAGAAATTCAACCAATGACGTAACGTAATTTTCGTTTTAGTGTACGAACAATGAGATTACCCATAGTCCTCTAGATTCTGAAAAGATGCAATTTTGAAGAATCATGTGAGCGATTGCTATCCGATCCGCACAATAAGTAATGCTATTGGATAAAATGGTTTGTCTACAAATTATGATAACGAAAGTGTATTTTTTTTAGCATAATGGTAACGATAATCGAAATAAATATAATTAGTCAATTTATAATTCCACAACTGCAAAAAGTGTGTTATTATATTTCTCCACTCGAGACAGTTAAATTTTAATATTTTTAAATAATTAAAATTTAACTGTCGAGAGTGGAGAAATAACGTAACACACAAGTTATAGTGATGGAATCTGTTTCTCTAATTATTTTATCATTCCTTTTCAAATAATTGAAGAAAGTGTGTGTACTTTTTATGTGACGCATTAGGCATGGTCGCCTTTTCATGACATCACATTAGAAAAACTCAGAAAAAAACAAGAAAATTAATGTCAGAATTAAATTTCGATCAATCATTTGCCGAGAACATATTTATCACTAGTGAGGAGAAACATTTCCCCGACCGATCAAGAAATGTGAAAATATCGCAAAAATTAGAGAAAACATGATGTATAATTTTTTAAAAATGTGTAAATAACTTACGAAAGTTGAATCCTACCTACTTGTAATCATTCACTGTCAATCAATGAAGATAAGTACACAATTCTATTACTTGTCTTGGGTTAGAGTTTTATGTATTATGTATTCAATTATACCATTAAGACATGTTGCGCACGAATTAATTTTATAGTTGCATTTATTTTTATAAGGCCCAAGTACAGCTTTATATCCAAATATATATTATTAGATGCTGTGATACATTAAAGGTGATATGCATCAGCAATCTGTGGCTGATTTCAATTCAGGTTTATGTGAACCAAATCTATATTAAGAAAAAGGTAACAAAATATAAGGTTATGTGTCACTGTTGAACGATAAAAGTATAGGGGTCTGGCTTATATCATTAGTTTACAAAAAATATAATAATAGGTCAAAAGTGAGGACAGCTAGAGTAAAAAAGGTTAACAAACAAAGAAAAGTATATTATAGAGTAATAACTATAAAGAATAGAAAACAATTGTCGTTATTTGAACATTTTGTGCACCGAACTATGCAGTAATATAGGGTTATTGCATGAATATTGGGGAATATTGTCCCGAGTAGAATTTTATATTGCACGAGCTTGCGAGTGCAATATATGTTCTACGAGGGACAATATTCCCCAATATTCATGCAATAACCCTTTTATTGTATAGCAATATAATATTTAAAAGTAAAAATTGCTTTAAACTAAGAATTTGTCGTTGATGACGTCATGAATTTTGAAGATTTATTGCACTAGTGCAATATTAGAATTTATTGCACGCTAACTTTTGGTTACTTTCTGTGGGAAATATTATATTGCTATACAATAAATACAACTTATTTTGTTCCATACATAATATAATCATTGATATAGTTATATTTATGAATTTACTTGTTACTTAACTTTGAAGTTTACGAACTTAGTAAGAATGATCTACCATAATAGCAATAGTTAAACTGTACCAAAATCCTCTTCGTAAATAATTTTTAAAAACTTTTGTGTAGGTCAAATAAGCGTCTGACGTACACAGTTTTAATCCTGGATGAGTTTATATTGTATATGCATAATTTTCATCCACTACTTAACTGTGCATTAATTTCTATTTTTTTATATTTTTATACTCTATTCTTATTTTGTCAAGTATTTTCTTTTTCTGGAAATCCATTCAACTCTACATCAAAATAAGTATACTTAAATTGAACTCACGAAGTGCCACATTGAAAGAGGCATGTGATTTTCTAAACAGTTGAAGATAAGGTTACCTATAAAGGTTACGTTTTTTGTCACCTCTAGTGTACTACAGTGAAACCTGTTAAAACCGAACCTCTTCTGGACTTAAGATTTTGTTCGGTTTTGGCCAATGTTCGGTTTAATCAGGTTCACAACGCACTTTATTTGATATGACGGTGCTTACGAACATGTTTGGTTTACACAGGTTTTCGGTTTATACAGGATTCGGTTTAGTCAGGTTTCACTGTATAACGATAGATCGAAAAATAATCAAAGGTATCTGATAATGATATTTGTACACCAGCAGAACGTTTCGTCTACGCAAGATCGTCAGTGACGCTCAAATCAAGTCAGTTGGAAGGTCAATTAAAACGGATGTTGAGGGAAAATCTTAATAAAATTAACGGTACCAATTTTCTTGCACCAGATGCGCATTTCGACAATACATGACTCTTCAGTGATGCTCGTAGCCAAAATATTTGAAATCCAAAGCTTATATAAAAGATGAAGATCTATAATCCAAAAGGTCCAAAAAATATAGCAAAATCCGTGGAAGGAATCATCTTTGCATGAGGGAGATACATTCCTTAATTCATAATAATTTCCATCATTTTGTAACAGCAAAAGGTTTCAACAGACGAAAAAAATATTATGAACGATTGAAATAAATTCGTAAAACACATTTGAGGCTAATATAACAAGTTGTTATTGTTGGTATTTGTTTTTGTCTAAACCAATAGAAGTAAGTCACGGTAGGTATAGTGTCCGGCTAGGATCGTGGTTTTTCGAGTGATATGATCGGGCTTTTTCGAGTGAATATGAACAAAAATGTAAACAAACAGACTTCTTTTCAAACAAGACGTGATATAGAAGCTCGAGTTTGATAAACAAAGTTGTACATGATATGTTAGCATTTGAGGTATAAAGATGGTATCATTCTGACATTGCTTTTCGTTTAAAAAGTTAAATTTAGCCTTAAAATGCTTTTATTCCAAAATACCGAATAAAGCCATTTTCTTATACATACCAATGCAAATGTCGACGGAAATGCATACATAGAATCTATATATCCTTAGCTATACAGACACTTTACAAAAACTATTGTTATTGTATTGAAAACGACATTTTGAGAGTAAATTCAGTTTTTCATGTCCGGGTTTTTTCGAGAGCAGTCCGGTCTTTTTCGAGTGTGTTCTTTTTTTATCGAGTGATTATACACATTTCATATAGATAAAAATATTATGTGTTTAGTTAAAAACTATACACTAAAGGCTCAAATTAAGTACTTTGAAGGCACATGGTGTATCAACACTTGCATTTTATCATGAAACAAGTATCGTTCATTTATATATATATATTTTTTCTCACATCTTATAAATTGCATGTACAGTATATATCCGTGATGTCAACAATCTAATGTGAGTGTTCCGGACCATATAAATATTTGGACCTCATGTTGAGGACTATTACTGAACAGCAAAATGTCGACTTTCAAGATAACTTCCAAAAATGTCTTAATGAACTATTTAACAAGAGTTGACCTGTTTTACTAACTGACAAAAAACAGTTAGGGGCATTACTTAAACAAGTAATTTTTTATAGTTACTTATATATTAGGTAATTTTTGTTTTAAAAAATTATAAAATTACTCAATACAGTTATTTTAAATTTCAATAGAAACATGGACTAAATGTAGTTTTCATGAATTTTTACAGCATTTTATATCATAAAATGAAGAATTTATTAGATTTAAGAGGAGTATAGAGATAAAGGGTTACTTTAAAAATAATGACATAAATATTACTTGAATAAGTTATTATATACATCTTTGAAAGAATTAGTAATAACACTTACTTAAGGAACATATGTAATTGTTTTGGGTTACAAATTATAAGTAACTTCAAGTCTTAATTAATTTACAAGTTTCTATCTATTTATATCTGTCTACCTTCAAGATTTTTGAGGAACATTATATTTTAATAGTCCCAAGGGACCAA
This sequence comes from Mytilus galloprovincialis, assembly GCA_037788925.1. Lineage (NCBI taxonomy): Eukaryota > Metazoa > Mollusca > Bivalvia > Mytilida > Mytilidae > Mytilus > Mytilus galloprovincialis. Next base: position 19,987,946 of record CM075338.1, on the reverse strand, counting down.
TCTTTGACCCAAAAGCGTCGAAATGAAAGATAAGTGCGTCAGAAAGGCAATTAGTGTTTCAGAAAGATTAGATTTTATATTTCATGGGAAAAATAACCAGATGACCGTGAAAATTTGTTAAAGGTAGTAAAATCTGTGTAGTTGGACACCTATAAAAATGAAAAAAATGATAAAAGAGTCTAATAATTGATACTAAAGACGGACAGAAAACAGATACACCCAACTTGTAACTTGTGCTGTTTTTGGGTAGCCTTTGAAATATAAATCAATACATTTCATGTAACCGTCATTGTTATAGATAAGTTTATTGTTTTATTGAATCGTTTCTAATGTATAAAATTGAGAATGGAAATTGGGACTGTATCAAATTAAAGAGACAACAACTCGACCATAGAACAAACAACAGCAGTAGGTCACCAACAGGACTTCAATGCAGTGAGAAATTCCCGCACCTGGAGGTGTCCTTCAGCTGGCCCCTAAACAAATATATATACTAGTTCAGTGATAATGAACGCCATACTTAACTCCAAATTGTACACAAGAAGCTAAAATTAAAAATAATACAAGGCTAACTAAGGCTAGAGGTTCATGACTACTAGACTTCAATTAAACTGATTGAAAGATTATGTCTTCATCATATGAATATCAGGCACAACCCTTCTCGTTAGGGGTTTAGTATCATACCATCATAACATATATGAAAAGATATACCTATATGGTTCCAAATTGGGTTTCCCCTTGGACACGTATTTTTTCGCCACCTCTTTCACCAAAACAATATATTTTTCGCCACTTTATTACTTTATTACTTTATTACTTTTTTTGCCAAGTAACATAACTATATCTTTCGTTAATTTACTTTTTTTCTACCACACCCCACCACTAAAGTTATCAAAGGTACCAGGATTATAATTTAGTACGCCAGACGCGCGTTTCGTCTACATAAGATTCATCAGTGACGCTAATATCAAAATATTTATAAAGCCAAACAAGTAAAAAGTTGAAGAGCATTGAGGATCAAAAATTCCAAAAAGTTGTGCCAAATACGGCAAAGGTAATCCATGTCTGGGACAAGAAAATCCTTGGTGTTTCGAAAAATTCAAAGTTTTGTTAACTAAAAATTTAGAAAAATTGACCACATTATTGATATTTATGTCAACACCGGAGTATTGACTACTTGGATGGTGATACCCTCGGGGACGAAACGTCCACCAGAAGTGGCATCGACCCAGTGGTGCAAAAGTTATCAAAGGTACCAGGATTATAATTTAGTACGCCAGACGCGCGTTTCGTCTACATAAACCGTTAGCTTTCCCGTTTGAATGGTTTTGAACTAGTTATTTTAGGGGCCCTTCATAGCTTGTTGTTCGGTGTGAGCTAAGACCCCTTGTTGAAGGCCGTACCTTGGCCTTTAGTGGTTTACCTTTATAAATTGTTATTTGGATGGAGAGTTGTCTTATCGGCACTCATACCACATCTTCCTATATCTATCATATGTCATATGGTCCGACCATACTTGTACAGTTTGACCATATGAAAATACGCATATGGTCGTGACCATACGCGTATGGTCCCAATACTCACAAGTTCAGAAACATAAGCATAGACAATTCGATTTGAGACGTACATACATATATTATATAAGATGAGATGTATGTTCTTAAAAGAGTATACATCATAGATATTTCATGATCTATTTGTCTTGTATCTTATATTATTTTTTTTATTGTTTAAGAAATGGAAACCGAAAACGACTAACTGCTACAACTGTGAGGAGGAGTCTGATTAAACAAATATAATAATTGGTCATACAGCAACTAAACACCATGATAACTTCCTTGCAAAAAAGAATAGTGTTTAAAAAAGTGGAAAATATGAATATTAATCAAGACATACGACCGTTGCTTTTCCAGTTTGAATGGTTTTACTTTTGTAATTTTTGGGCCCTTTATAGCTTTTTGTTTTGGTGTGAGCCAAGGCTCCGTGTTGAAGGCCGTACATTAACCTATAATGGTTTACTTTTATAAATTGTTATTTGGATGGAGAGTTGTCTCATTGGCACTCACACCACATCTTCCTATATCTATTAAAATGTTATTTCTGGTGTCGTTCGAAGCACTCGACAATCTAGCTGGTGATAGCATATGATATACACATTTTGTATTTGTCTATCATTGCTAAAGGATCACATTTAGGCTAATGAACTATTCATTTCATTGTTGATTTTATCTGAAATTTTATTCAAACTTTGCGTTCAGTGGCAATACAAATGGGATGGAGTAAGTGTGTGTGTTCTTTATGATTTTATATTAATAGGTTTCTCTTATTAATCTCCGGAGTTTACCACAAGAAATATTATTAACTGTAAAAGCATAACTAGCATGAAAGTTAAAATGAATATGAGATCCCTGCGTAATGTTGTAAGTTGTAATACGCTCTCCAAATAGAATATTTGCATTAAATTGAAAAAAGATCCATTGCGATATGTTTTGAGGACTTATTTGGAGTATATGATATTGTCCTTCACTTAAAGTCATATGAAACCAGTGAGTGGTGAAAAATAATGTTTATCCAATTCTTGAACCAATGCATGTATATATCATAAACTTAGAAGTCTGTGCACGATTTTATCATCGTATAATCGTCATTTTTTTTTTCTCTCTGTCTGTTATGATTTAAAAATATGGCTGCTCATTAAATGCCGTGCTTTAAAGCCGAAGTTTACCGATTGTCACCTTATTGTAAACACATAACAAAAATCATGGATATTGAGCACGTGTTTAACATGTACAATCAGATAATTGTTTATTTTAATGACAGACCCATGGGTATTGCGATCACCGGATTTTTACGAGGAGGGTTACGCTCAGGTCACTATGCATACGGAAAATATGTCGGCGAATTGCTCCCTGGAAGCAAGCAATTAAAAATAAGAAAAACTTCTTCTAAATGTGGACAAATTAAAGAATTTTCCTCAGAAAAAAGTATCTGTACATAAGTTGTATAATGAAAACTATCCATTTAGTTACAAAAAATATATGCATGATTTTCTTTAATTTGAGGTTTCTTATGACTTTGATTACAGTAATAAACTAGAAAAAAGTCAATTTTTAAGGCCTAGAATACCTTCAAATTTTCTGTAACAAAACCCGGACCATTTGTCTAAAAACCCGGACGAATTAACAGTTGCTCTCGAAAAAACCCGGACAATAACAAACACTAATTTATTTAATAAATACAAGAAAATCGAGCTTCTTTGTTGATCAAAACATATATAGTATTCAATATAAGATGGGTAGTAATGTAAACAACTGTTATAATTACGAAATATTCGTTAATTGAACTTATCACATGTTTTATCACTCGAAAAAGCCCAAACTACACTCGAAAAAAGGACAACAATCACTCGATAAACCACGATGCTAGCCGTGTATGTTATTAATACTTACAATATTGAAGACTTTGATATGCCATTCGTCTAAATGCCACATTCTAAGATAGTCGGTGAGATAAATTCGTTACATAGTGTGCTAGTGATCAAATACTATATATGTATGGGGTCAGTAATTTCCATATTGGGATTCAAATTCGCTCTCACCTAAAATGAAAGTTGTTGATCCCATATATATCGTATTATATCACTAGCACAGTATGTAACTGAAAAAATATTAACTATTATAGAAATAATATCCGCTAACCAATATATAAATAAAAAGAAGTTGGTGCTGTTACACAAATGTAACATCTGTTATCTTAGTGTTTTACAAATTACAATCAGTACTGCCACTGACCTCGGAAAAGACGCTTAGTTAACGAGTTTTATGTTCCAGGATAACACTGGAAATTGTTTTAAATGAAAGAATAATATCTATATTTTAATTTTCGCCAGGTCGTAAAAAGTTTCCATAAATACATTTTTGTATTTTAGCCCTTTAATGGGGTACCTCTCAATTTACGATTGTGGGTTAGTCACTTTAAAATAAAAAAACTTAATATTTTTGTTAAATCTGCTATTTTCGTAAACATTTTCGATGCACATCAAGGATCATAGAAATGATAAAGACATAAATATAATACCTTTCCCAAGTAAAACTTTAAAACTTAAAGTTGGCTATTTGTAGATGGAAATTTAATGCGTTTTTCTTTTAAAATGAGAAAACATATGACTTAATAACAGTATTTGACATTTGAGAGGACAATATATGTTATTGCAATACTGCATCCAAATTTTGTTGGGCAAATCTCAAACAATTTTGTCAAACACTCAAAAATAAAAACATCATTTGTACCTTTTTTAATTACGGAAATTTTCTATCCGTCAATCAACTCCACAATTAATTTTTCCTTTACAATGAATTTGATATCTTCGATGTGATAAATGTACATTTTTTAGGAAAAGTAAATCTATTTTTGAAAGATTTTGATATAAACAGTAGTTCTTTCGTGTATTTTCTGTTAATAAGATATATTTCAGTTAATAAAATTTTGACTTTTTATAAAAGTTAACCAAAACCTTCGGATAAGACGTTTTTCCGGATAATCACTATTTGAAATTGTGTGAAAAAAACATTGTATGTAAATGTTCAACCCCCAAAGCAATAAATATGCATGCAAGCGGTATGGGGAAAAATACTTTAATTGTAGTTTCGCAGAAATTTAGTGTGTGACAAGGTGATGCTACAATCAATTTCTCTTGATATTCTGCTTTCCTTTGGCGAAAGAGTTCTGAATCATCAATAATGTTAAAGACTTACACAAGAAGGCAAAAATGTTGCGTCTTTAAATCAGAAATAAGAGAAAGCTATATATGTGATCAAACTGATCCACATGCATCCTCACAACCTGAAACTTTTATTCGATCTCGCGCTTAGTTTGCTCCTTGTAGTTTGGATATGAAAACAGTTTTTTTGATGTAAAAGCGCAACCTTTAAAAACGACAGAAAACTACACAAAAATGAGTCGTTTGAACGTGTTGACAGTCTTTTGAGGCGTGCTAATGTAAGTAATCATTTATTCATGCATGGCAATAAAAACGCGAGTACAGTTTTATTTTCAAATGCAGTCTACCTTTCAGTTAAAACACTTACTGAAAAATTAAAATTTGAACTTGCTGTCGATTCATTGAAAACGATTGTTAGTGATAATCTGTTCTTTCATAAAAAGTCCTTTCTTACAAATGTATGAAGAACATCCTCGATATATACCGATCACTTTTACCCAAGATAGTCTCTGATGCTCACCAAACTGTCAAACTCCAGCACACATTTACTAGATATTATGACACCTTACAATTCAGACACAGCGTGGCCAATGGATATCAAATATAGAGTTTAGTTCTGACCTCAATATAGGGATGCCATATCTGCTGCTGGAAAATTGACGTCTATGTAAAGAATTTCAGAATTACACAAAACTGTGTCTAAAGATATCAAAGATACATTAAAAGAAGAACAATTACTTCATTCTGCCACCAGAGCGCTCTTGTGAGCTATGTCCTTGTAGGGTGTTTCTATGGAAAAGATGCCCGCATCGCTTCTGAAGTAAATTTGTTGTTTTTATTGATGAAAAAATCACACAAAGGCGCTTCTGAACTGTATATTGTTCCTAAAGATAACACACATTAGTAAATGTATGGATATTACAACATAAATCGCTTTTGGCGCAACATTCGCCCCATTACATTTGGGATTGGTCTTGCAGTTTTATCATGAATATAGAACTATGGGTCACGAACATTTATAGAAACTTTGTACTCTTGGCTTTTGTGTTTCCTATGCTGAGGTACACTTAAGACTGAACCTGTCAGGCATTGCCAATGCACTAGTTTGACCGAATCAATACGGTATTTACGCTCCAAATGGCATTGTTTCAAAACACCAAGGGGGAAGTTTGATACAAAAAGGTGCCGACAATATAGTCACCAACACGAAGACAATTGATAGTAAGGAACATTTCATTCCATGGCACGAGCAGATTTCAGGTTTCTCGCTGCATTGAAAACCTATTGGTGGCCGTCGGTTGTTGTCTGCTCTATGTTCGTGTTGTTTGCAGTGCATCATCGTTGGCGGCTGTTTCATTATACCAAAGGTAAGAGAGGTCCTGTTCGTGTTCCGAATTCTTTCAAATGTTCGACCGGGAAGACAAAAAATGATAAACCCCAACATTTTTCATGGGACAAATGTCATCAGATTAATAACAAGATTAACTTTGTATCGGCAAAGGTAAACCTTTGTGCTCAAAAGCTGTGTTTGCTTTGAACAAACTCAGTCCTACGCCGAACTTGTTTTTGTCAAAAAAGGGAAGTGTAATGAAATGCTAATACGCGTACTGAATCCACATATGATGACGAAGAAATTGGTTCATAAGACTAGAGCTATTGTATGTCGCTTTTGAAAAAGTTATTTAGGGTCATGGCTGATTTTAGATAAGAACATCAGCAAATTGGCATTACATTGTATTATTTCCCATCACTTCCCCAAAACATTGATGAGTCTACACTTTTTCACCACTTAAAAAATGTTCATGCACCAAACTGTCTTTTTTTACACGCAACCAAACGCTAAATCAATGCAAGTCACACTTTTTTAAACCTCACATTCGCCTCTGTTGACTATGGTATTTTTTGTGTTATAACTGATTTGTCCAGACTTTGCATATACACAATATGTATTTATCTATAACTAGATACTAATTTTCACAAAATACACAACCTTTTAGATGCAAAATAAAAAACACTGTTTGAGTGCTTGAGTCCAAAATAGAAAAAAAAATATTGAAATAATTGGTGTTTTATAGTTTTGAAAATAGTTCTGTAATATACTGTAGTGAAAAATTTTAAGCAATATGAAAGTTAATGGATGTGAAAAGGTCAAGGCCACCTCTTCTTTTGATATGTCAAATGGTAAAAATCAGAAGGTTCCAGATCAACGCCATTTTGTAATGGCAGCTCCTCATAAAAGTAGTCAAATTTGTCGTTTTAACATCGTTTATAGAATATGCTTATGATTGAACCGCTATTGTAGCATTCTATTGAATAAATATCAGAAAATTTCTCCTTTTTGTGCTTGTGGTTGAAATATTGATATTTTTAGGTCTGACCTTTGACCTCAATTTCACAAAAATGTTACCACTCTGGATTTTTACGACCTAGTTTTTCTTATTGTACACGTGTTCCTCTTTCCATCGATATCATTTAGGTATGTGTTTTTCCGGAACATTAAAGTTTAAAAAAAGAGAACTCTAGTTGCAGTACTAAATATCTTTAGTTAGTAAGGATGTTAAAAAATCGTCTTACACAAAAATCTCATTCTTTACCAATTACAATATCATAATTAGTTATTAAGGATGTTAAAAAATCGTCCTTCAAAACAATCCTATTTTATACCAATTACAATATAATTAGTTAATTAGAATTATAAAAATCGTCCTACACACCCATCTCATTTTTTTACCAATTACAATAGCATTTAATAGGATGATTAAAATCGTCCTACACACCAATCTCATTTTTTTTTACCAATTACAATAGCACTTGATAGGATGTTTAAAATCGTCCTTCACAACAATCTCATTGTTTACCAATTTCAATATCATTAATTAAGTAGGATGTTAAAAATCGTCCTTCAAAACAATGCTCTAATTCGGACTTAATTTTTAATGACATCACGTGACTTATTTTATGAACGGAGTTGCGAGATAATGACCTTATTTTTTTTAATTCTTCACCTGTCTTCTTTTTTGCATTTTAAATTGAAAATACACCATTATAGCAAACTGTTTGTTCGACAGGCTTTTATTTTGCATTTAAATTGAAAATACACCATTACTGCAAAATTATCATGGCCACTGACAATGAGACTTTTAATTGAACAATAATGTATGTTCCTGTTTAGTAGCTATTTTAATATATGGTAAATTATTTATACTAACCGACAATTGCCATATACTTAAATTGAAAAAAATTATTATGCATAGATAAAAGATCATTGACATATAAGAATCTGAGTTATTTTTGTTGTGGTGTCAATATATATAAATAAAGGCAACATTAGTATACCCTATTCGGAATTCTTAAATCGACTGAGAAAAAGGCAAATCGATCTGGATTACAAACTAAAACTGAGGGAAACACATCAAATATAAGAGGAGAACTACGACACAACAGAAACAACATGAAAATGTAACACACACAGAAACAAATTATGATATAACAATGGTCACTTTTCTGATTTAGTACAGGACATTTTAAGATAAAAATGGTGGGTTGAACCTAGATTTGTGGCTAGTCAAACCTCCCGCTTTTATAAAATTCTTCACAAGGGTTTGGTATCGACCATCCAAGGGAAAAATTGTTTCTCCAAGTAAATTTTGCAGTGATGAAAATTATCTAAAAGAAAATCTAATACTAGAAAAAAATATATTTTATGAAACAAAGACTCTTCACATTGCCAACCTCTACTGGGAACCCTGGCTTCCATTACAAGAATAATTCACACTTTATTGAAACCTGCATTACCTTATGCATTCTATGTAATGATACAGTGTATATTGTTTTAGCCTTGTCCACACCACCATATATGATTCTATGTAATGTTACAGTGTATATTGTTTTAGCATTGTCCACACCACCATATATGATTCCATGTAATGTTACAGTGTATATTGTTTTAGCCTTGTCCACACCACCATATATGATTCTATGTAATGTTACAGTGTATATTGTTTTAGCCTTGTCCACAACACCATATATGATTCTATGTTATGTTACAGTGTATATTGTTTTAGCCTTCTCCACACCACCATATATGATTCTATGTAATGTTACAGTGTATATTGTTTTAGCCTTGTCCACAACACCATATATGATTCTATGTAATGTTACAGTGTATATTGTTTTAGCCTTGTCCGTATTTCTTAAAGTGATCATAAATGCTCATTTAAACGAAAAGTCTTTCATTTGTAATCATTTTAAACACGGGTAGTAAGGTCGTCGTCATACCGAGGAGCGCTTAGTACAGGAAATAAACCGAGGATAACCAAAATATCCAAAATGGTATGGTTTGGTTAAGCAATTGATTTGGTTAAGTGAAGAGTCTAGAAATTCGTCATGGTTTTGGTTACATTTGTCATGGTTAAGATAAAAATTAATGCATCTTTGTGGCACCTTAATATTGATAGTTTTTTTGAATACGATTGTGAAAAATTGAAGTAACACAATTTACTAATTGAATAAAGATGAGAAAAGTTTTTTGACCAAATTGGGTGGGCGTAAGCGGCAAAAAGGACGGGCAAATAGTACATTCATATATTTGTTTTACCCCGCGTAGCGCATTGCAGGTACAATGGAAATATTTGGCGTTTGTATTTTCGTCCGTCCGTCTGTGCGTTCATCTGTCCGGTCTCACGTTTACAATTTTTTTTATGTCATATAGTTTTTTTATAATAGTTTTGTTCAAAATTGCATTGTTAGCACTCTTAAATGTACAATTCTTGCCAAAATTTTATGGAACTTGCATCATATGTTTATATTAGCAATGTCTTGGACGAATTCAAAAATTGGTGCCGATCAATTAATTTTCATAGAGTGGTGTCTCTTAGAAATATAATTATATTGAGAACTGTATTTTAGGTGCTCTCATATTTACAATTCATACCCAAATTTTATGAAAGTTGAATCATAGATTTTCCAAAATTTGTATCCGTTCGGTGTCCGTTGGAATACTGATCAAATAAAAGGGACGGGTGACGAATGCCTAGAACGGACACTTACAGGATATGCAACGTACGAGAAACGGAAACGTACCGGACAGGACGGACGTCAAATGTACATCCAAACGGATAAAACGGACACCTAACAAAAGCGTTCCGGATGAAAAGGATGAACAAGATACTAGTAAGCGGAAAATTAAAGTGAGCGATAATTACAATACATATCTTTCATGACTAAGCAATGATGTTGCCCACCTCCTTTGCCTTTAGACGTTACTAATCATTTCTCACGATAATCATCCCCGGCAGAGTCAACCTACTTAGAAATGATACCGTCCATGATACAATAACTCAACTATTATATTAAACAAACCATATCGAGAGGACACCATAATGTCTTCAAATATCAGTTTAAACTTATTCATGTAGTAAACTGTTAGTGAAATTAATATGAACATTGATATCAAAGTGTGGAAAAAGACATGGTCGAAATATAAAAAGGTCCAGAATGTCTTTTTTTAACGAACGAATAAAAGTGATTTTGTTTTTTTTAACTCGTTAAACTATTTTTTCTTGTATGTCATAAGGTTCCGATATCAGAAAAAGCATTGTCGGTTAAGTATTTATTATATCACAATGTACATTATTACATTGGATTGAGAACATAATTCAATGATACACGTATACTGGTGTGCTTATTACAAGTACATTTATACTGTGTACAGCCTCATTTCTGACCCGACAAGGCGAGAATTCACAGACAATAAGATGAATATTGATAGGAGTATTCCATTCTGATAAAACCACGTCACATTATGAATTACATTGTACAGGCTGTGATGCACTGGTTGTTGTTTTTTCCTGTATATTATATTTATTTTTTGGTTTTGTTTTGGACATAAGTTAGGCTGTAAGTTTTCTTATTTGAATTGCAATATCTTTAATTTTGTCGGAGCCTTTAATACCTAATACTAAAAGGTATGAGTTTTGTTAATTGTTTAAGGCCGTACGGTGACCTAACATTTACATCATTTGTTTTAAGATGGATAGTTGTCTCATTGGAAATCATACTGTATTTACTTATTGTATATTACTATGTGCTTTCTTAGGTCATAGTGTAGTCAGAATACACCAACTTTAAAAAAAATTGCTATTATTGAAATTCATTTATTATATATTACTTTATAGTGAACTCTTTATATATGCTTGTTCTAAATTAAAATTATGATAATTATAATGATTAAATATTAGTTTTACTGTAGATGACTTATTTTCTTATAGGTGTATTTTTGCAAGAAGTAAAGATCATCTTTAATATGTAAAACTCAGATCTACTCGTCTGGGTACAAAAAAAATAATAACATAGATAAAAGCGACACTATATCGACTCAAAATAGGATATAATGTTTTAAACACGAAAACAATTATCAGCGAAAATATTGTTTTACAGTATTTTGATACTTGTACATAATGTATGTTTATTTTATTCGTTACACTTCCATCATTCACGACAAGAATCACATAACTGAACCATGTCGGACATGAACTTAACCATGACACTAGTGAACCAAATCATTACACCGAATTTTCTGTAATCTTTAAATGTGTGCAAATGTAGGATTTTTTTAGGAATAATTGATGGCAGATTTATACCATAAAGAAATATCGGATCTAACAGACAGTAATAAAATAACTGTACTTTATGCATTAGCAACGAACAACAACTTATGAATTTTGACATACGCAAGCTTTATTATGTGTCAAATTATAACCATCTGATAAAAATAGTAATGTAATAAAAAAGATACCTACCAGCTTGAATTTATATTCAGAGGTTCATTTAGCGAAAATTCCGAATGTTTATATTGTGTCATTGATTGTCAATAAAAACTCTTAACACAACCATGTCTAACTTAACCAAACTATGACAAAATCACTGTACTAAACGCCCATCGATATCACGACCTTATAGTACTGCAACTGACATCGAAAAAGACGCTTAGTTAACGAGTTTAATGGTCCGGAATAACACACGGCTGCAAATTGTTTTAAATGATAGAATAATATCTATATTCTAATTTCCGTCGGGTCGTAAAAAGTTTCTATGGTCACATTTTTGTATTTTGTCCCTTTAATGGGGGTACCCCTCAATTTACTGTTTTGGGTAGTTACCTTAAAATCCCAAAATATATTTTTTGGTTAAATTTCCCGCTATTTTCGTAAATATTTTTTATGCACATATCATCAAGGATCATCGGAATGATGAAGACATAAATATAATACCATCTCCAAGTAAAACTTTCAAACTTAAAGGTGGCTGTTTTTTAGATAGAAATTTAACGCGTTTTTCTTTGAAAACGAGAAAACATATGATTCAAAAATAGTATTTGACATTTGAGAGGACAAAACATATTATTGCGATACTGCATGCAAATTTTGTTGGGCAAATTCTAAACAATTTTGTCAATAACTCAAAAATGAAAACATCATTTGCACCTTTTTCAATTACGGAAATTTCCTATCCGTCAATCAGCTCCACCATTTATTTTTTCCTTCACCATCAATTTGATAGTTTCAATGTGATTATGTAGATTTTGTAGGAGAAGTTAATTTATTTTTGAGTGATTTGAATATATATAGTAGTTCTTTCGTGTATTTTCTGTAAATAAGTTATATTTTTGTTAATAAAATTTTGACTTTATATAAAAGTTAACCAAATCCTTCGGATAAGAGGGTTTTCCGGATGATGACTATAGTTGACATTGTGTGAAAATACATTGTATGTCAAAGATTAACCTCATTTGCATGCAGGTGGTCGGGGGAAAGGTACTATTAAGGTTTCGCAAAGATTTTGTGTGTGACAAGGTGATGCTAAAACCAACTTCTCTTAATATTCTGCTTTCCGTGGGCGAATCATCAGTGATGTTATGAGACTTGCACCAGAAGGCAAAATTGGTCTTTAAATTAGATTGATTGATTGTTGGTTGCTTAACGTCCAGTGGCAAATATTTCATGCATGTTCAGGACGAGAACAAGTTAATAATAAAAACAATAGGTAGGTTTTGTCATAATAGAGGCCATTCGGGATGATGATCGGGAAAATTTAGACTGCCACTGGAAAATGATGGTATATTGGATTGGGACAGAAATTTTCCATTGCATCATGCCACCTACGGACTCCTCAAAGAGTTGATGCAAGGGTTTTTAACGTGCAAAGAACGTGACACTCCCTTTACACGAGGCATCGGATTTAACGTACCCATTCTGACCGGACGTGACTGCGAACTTGATACATCCCGCACAGCCAAACGGACGCCCCACTTCGTTTTACTGCCGGTGGGGAGAAGACCAAGTGACCATATTTCGTTTCCCCAGTCACCCTTGGGGAACTTTAAATTAGAAACAACAGAAATCAATATATGTGATCAAACTGATCGACATGTATCCTCACAACCTGACACTTTTATACGATCTCGCGCTCAGTTTCTTCCTTGTAGTTAGGATATGAAAACAGGGTTTTTGTGTAAAAAAAAAAACCGTTAAAAAAAATGCAGAAAACTACGCAAAAAACTGAGTCCTCTAAACGTGTTGACAGTCTTTTAAGTTGTGCTTATTAATGTGAGTAATCATTTATCCATGCATAACCAAGTACTTATTGAAGTCAACACCTGTGCAATTAAGTAAAACAGTTACTGAAAAATAAAAATTTGATCTTGCTGTCAGTTCATTAATAACGATTGTTAGTGATTTGATTTGTTCTTCCATAAGAAAAAGCCTTTCTCATGTAGCACATCCTCTACATTTACCGATCACTTTTACCCACGATTGTCTCTGATGCTTACCAAACTGCCAAACTCCAGAACTAACTAGATATTGTGACACCTTACAATTCAGACACAGTGGGGCCAAGGGATATGAAATATAGAGTTTAGCTCTGAACTCAATTTAGGGGATGCCCTATCTGCTGCAGGAAAATTGAAGTCTATGTTAAGATTTTCAGAATCACACCAAGGTGTGTCTGAAAATATCAAGGATACATTAAAAGAAGAACAATTACTTCACCCTGCCACCAGTGCTCTTATGAGCTATGTCCTCGTTTTTGGTATGTCTATGGAAATGATGCCCGCATAGCTTGTTAATAGATATTATAGAAAGATGTTGTATGAGTGCCAATGATACAAAACACCATCAAAGTCACAATTTATAAAAGTAAACCATTATAGGTCACGGTCCGGTCTTCAACACGGAGCCTAGGCTCAAAAGTTCATTTGTTACTTAATTGATGAAAAATAAAACAAAGGCGCTTCTGAACCGTATAGTGTCCCTAAAGATAACAAAAATTCGTAAATGTATGGCTATTACAAAATTAATCGTTTCTGTAGCAATATTCGCCCCATTACATTTGGGATTGGCAGTGAAGATACATCATGCATATGCATATGGGCATATGGGTCACGAACATTGATCGAAACTTTGTATTCACATTTCTTTTGTGTTTCCTATGCAAAGGTAAGACTATATCTGACGAGTTTGACCGAATCATGACGGTATTTACACTCCAGATAGCATTTGTACTCAAAAAGTGTGTTTGCTTTGAACAAACTCTGTCCTGCGCCGATCTTGTTCTTATAAAAAAGTGAAGTGTCTTGTAATGATAATACGCGTACTGAATCCGCATATGATGACTAAGAGATTGATTCATGTCCCTATTTTATGAATACTTGAGCTATTGTGTGTCACTTTTAAAAGTTATGTAAGGATCATGACTGATTTTGAATTACAACATTAGAAAATTGGCTTTTCATTGTATAATTTTTCATCCTTCCCTTAAAAAATTAATGAGTTAACTTTTTTACCAGGATTATCCCACTAAAAAAAATGTTCATGCACCAAACTGTCTTTGTTTTACACTCATTTTTTTTAAACCTCGCATTCGCCTCGGGTGACTATAGTATATTTTGTGTTATAACTGCTCTGTCCAGACTTTGCAAATAGTATACACAATATGTATTTATCTATAACTAGATACTAATTTTCACAAAATACACAACCTTTAAGATGCAAAATTAAAAACACTGTTTCAGCGCTTGAATTTTGTTTTTTTCATAGATAGAAAAAATATTGAAATAATTTGATAAACTGGTGTTTTATACTTTAGAAAATAATTCTGTAATATACTATAGTGAAATACTATACACAATATGAAAGTTTATGGATGTGAAAAGGTCAAGGCCACTTCTTCTTTTGCTATGTCTTAAATGGAAAAAAATCAGGTTCCAAATCAACGCCATTTTGTAATGGCAGCTTTTCATATAAGTAGTCAAATTTGTCGTTTCAACATCGTTTATAGCATATGCTTATGATTGAATCGTTTTTGTAGCATTCTATTGAATAAATATCAGAATATTTCTCCTTTTTGTTCTTGTGGTTGAAATATTGATATTTTTAGGTCTGACCTTTGACCTCAATTTCACAAAATTATGACCACTCTGGATTTTTACGACCAAACTTTTCTTATTGTACACGTTTTCCTCTTTCCATCGATATATAATTTAGGTGTGTGTTCTTCCGGACCATTAAAGTTTAAAAAAATGAACTCTGGTTGCAGTACTATTATACTGCCCGTGTTAAAGGCTAGTTCTACATAGGCATATTTAAATAGAAAACAGCAATATATTATTCCGGACACATATATTTAAATAGTACAATTAATTCAAAATATATTATTTCTTTCGTACGTACAACAGTTTCATTGTAAAAAATCTACAATTCTAACCGTCGTCAAACTGATATACAATGTTTACACAGTTATAACACCGAAAAATATATTCTGTTAAAATCGAAATGAAGGCTGATATTAGAAATTGATTTGGCCCATTTCTGTCCAGTAACTGAGTCATATTCCGTTACCAAATTACATTCCGTATGCATTTATTTTTTCATGGTAAAAGACAAACATGGTTTTGCTTGATTGCTTTTTTAGTCATATTATCCCAGATTATAAATGTCGACTCACATAAGAACATCTTCACCACTGCATCTCCAATTTTAATGCTGACTAACACAAGAACATCCACTCCCAAGTCAGGAGCCTCTGACCTTTGTTTGTCTTGTATTATTTTTAATTTTAGTTTCTTGTGTATAATTTGGAGTTTAGTATGGCGTTCATTATCAAGGAACTAGTATATATATTTATTAAGGGGCCAGCTGAAGGTCGCCTTCTGGGTGCGGGAATTTTTCGATGCATTTAAGACCTAATGGTGACCTTCTGCTGTTGTCTGCTCTGTGGTCGGGTTGTTCACTCTTTGACACATTCTCCATTTCCATTCTCAATTTTGTCTGTATGCAGTCACTGCTGGAATGTTGCTACACAGAAATGTAAAGTTCACAAGTGGAAAGCTAGTATACCACTGACAGATGTCAAAAAAGGGATACAGCAGATAACATTGTACATGTGTTATAATCAATATCCCTATAAAACAGACAAGTGTGTCAGAAAGAAAAAACAGTTATGCATATAAATAAAGCAAATTACATAGAGAAAATAACAAAAAAAAAAACAACAAAAAATCAAAGAACAATAACACAATCTCGGGATGTATCAGTACAAAGTCATATGTTACAAAAAAAATGTAGCGCTAAGCGTTGAAATCTTAAGATAAGTAGAAACTTAAATCTAAAAAAAACTATATGCCCTTTTGTATTCAAATTATCCTGTCACATACTGTAAACCAACTTATTTTCGCGGATACTTTATTTCGCGTTATACCCTTCCTAGACCATTTCGCAGCTATTAAATTTTGCGATTTTCTGATTTACTTGATGTAGTTTAATAAGGAATGATCAAAGTTTACATGTTCGCGACGATTTATATTCGCGTTATTTTTCTACTCGCGAAAGTCGCAAATAAATCGCTCGCGACAATAAGTTGGTTTACAGTAATTTTGTCATTATAGTGGTATTTATAACATTGCAATATAAGTGGGATGTTTGGCTAGTCATAAAACCAGGTTCAACCTGTACCTATTGTTGAATATGGAAGTTGTTTTCTTTTTATGTTACATTTGGCGTTTTTTTTTTATAGCAGTTCAGTTTTTCTGTTATTCCGATGTTTTTTTTTTTTATACAGGATGATATGTTTCCGTTGGTTTTGGTTTGTAACTCAGATTTAATTTCGTTTTATCGATATTTTACTATTTAAAAGCGGTATGCTATTATTGTTTTATCAATCCAGTGGAAGTTGTTAGTTGCTGTCTGTCATTCTTTATTTTCGTTTTACCAGGTCGTGAGATTTTAACGATATTGTCATAGTTATTGTATATTCTCACATTTTAATCGATTTGTTGTGATCTCAGCGTCACTGATGAGTCTTATGTAAACGAAACGCGCGTCTGACGTATTATAATTATAATCCTTGTACCTTTAATAACTATTTACACCACCGGGTCGATGCCACATCTGGTGGACATTTCGTCCCCGAGTGTATCACCAGCCCAATAGTCAGCATGACATGAATATCAATTGCATGGTCATTTTCATAAATTTCCCCTTACCAAACTTGGAACATTTCGAAAAGCTAGGGACTTTCTTTTCCCAGGAAAAGATTACATCAGCTGTATTTGGCACAACCTTTTGGGAATTTTGGGTCCTCAATGCTCTTTGGCTTTGTACTTAATTGGCTTTATAACTATTTTGATCTGAGTCACTGTTGAGTGTTATGTAGATAAAACGTGCGTCTGGCGTATTAAATTATAATCCTGGTACTATTTTTCTGTTTAACTATTTAATTAGTTAAATTGAGAAAGGAAATGGGTAATGTGTCAAGCGACAACAACCCGACCATAGAGCAGACAACAGCAGAAGGCCACCAATGGGTCTTCAATGGAGCGATAAATTCTCGCACCCGTAGGCGTCCTTCAGCTGGCCCCTTAAAATATGTATACTAGTACAGTGACAATGGACGTCATACTAAACTCCGAATTATACACAAGAAACTAGAATTAAAAATCATAAAAGACTAACAAAGGCCAGAGGCTCCTGACTTGGGACAGGCGCAAAATTGCGGCGTGGTTAAACATTTTATGAGATCTCAAATCTCCCCTATACCTCTAGCCAATGTAGAAAAAGTAAACGCATTACAATACGCACATTAAAATTCGGTTCAAGAGAAGTCCGAGTCCGATGTCAGAAGATGTAATAAACGAAATTAAATAAAATGACAATAATACATAAATAACTACAGACTACTAGCAGTTAACTGACATGCCAGCTCCAGACCTCAATTAAACTGATTGAAAGAATTTGACTTCATCATATGAATATCAGGCACTATCCCTCCCGTTAGGGGGTTTAGTATCATACTTTCATAAAATATATGAGAAGAACATAAACCGTGTCATGCCAACAACTGTTTTTTTTTTTAAATAAATGTGTTAAGTTCCGATGCAAAGACCCTATAAGTGAATCAATATTAAAACCAAAATATGCAATCTTTAATGACCTGACAACAGTATCGTAACTATATCCTGTCTTAAGAAGTCTGTTTAAAGGGTTTTGTAAGCTTTTGAGGTGTATAATGACATGTTTGTGCTTTGTAAAGAATATTATCATAAAAGATTGGATGTGAAATACCTGAACGTATAAGATGTCTGCATGTTGAGTTATATTTACGAATTATTTCCTTATACCGATGATAAAATTTAGTAAAAGTATCTATATTTCAGACTCGCATTGTACTGTGTATATTTTTGTTCTACCAATTGTCTGTGTGAAGAAAGATAACTCTATTTGCTTAACTTTTACATAATTGATTTAGATATTGTCTGTAAGAAAAAGGTGATAAATTTTTCCTGTTAAAACTTGTGTTCTGGACAACGAAAGGTAACCCATTTTTTACCATGGAACAATACAACTTTTATTACTGTATACATCTAATCAATTCCTAATTGAAGTATGAATTATAAATATTTCCTATCTTTTGTATAATTTTGCTGCTGTACTTCGTAAATTATTCAATGTCTTTTTTTTATACAATAATCCCGCGAGACGAAGTCGAGAGTATAAAATGTTCAGCTATGTCGCTTCTCCATGCATCTTTTATTGTATTACATGAAATGTGCAGGTGAAATAGTACTGACATTCTTAAAAAGAATTAATAGAAAATAAAGATTAATAAGTTAATTTATGAGCCTTCTGTTTATTATAGTATTTTTAGCTGACGCTTTTAATTTTGGTTGATAAACTTGAGTCATACTGTTTCACGATTCTGATCCTAAGATCGATTTGGATCGATCTCGTTATGTATTTTTACTTGTTTAACAGTTAATTGATATTGAATATTTCCTGTGTAATTGTAATATCATTTGTGGTCAATGATCGAACTTCTAAATATTGATGGTTTTCACTAATATTGTCTTCCTTTTGTTGATCTTGGTTGTAAATGTGACTGTCTCTTTTTGAATTTGGAATCTCGTAAGTTTCTAGTTTATCCGTCGAATTGAAGCTATTATATCTGTGCTGTAACAATTTAATGTATAAAAGAGAAATTACAAATGCAAAATATTTAATGGTACAGTTGAACAACACAATATTCTGAGTACATGTATATGAACATACTTAATAAATTTAAAGGAAGATAACACATAGATTGATCGATTTTTGGTGTTCTAACGTCCCTTCCAAGTGTATATTTTTCTGCTATTTTGTGTCGGCCTGTTTTAACTACTGGTGGAGGAGGCATTAGTGCCCGATTTTGATAAAAAAACTGACAATTCTATTTAGTTTAGGTTGGAGTCGATTGCACCCGCACATGTAGGGTACAAACTCTCAACCTCAGTGTTGACTGGCTAGTGATGACAGTAGAAGAACTACTTAGACGACTGTGCCATCGAGGCCCCTGAGAACACACAGAAAAGACACACTATTGGTTAACAGTTCGCGTCTTGCATGATTTAAAATATTGCTACAGTGATCACGACAACTTGTTCATGGATCCCTCTTTTTTAATATTCGAATGTCACTAGTGAATCAAGTCTGAATAACGAAATTGTAACGCTTATTTGTGTAATGAGTTGGTTTAAAATATGAATTAATTCTTCATGATTAAGGACTAAACATAATGTATATATTAAAACATTTTTTTTCATGTAAATTACACCGTTGGTTTTCCCGTTTAAAAGGTTTTACACTAGTCATTTTTATGGCCCTTTATATCTTGCTGTTCGTGTTTAAGACCTTACTTTGACCTATAATTGTTTACAAATTGTGGCTTGGATTGAGAGTTGTCTCATTGACACTCATACCACATCTGATATATACATGTATTTAAATCAAAACATTATGATTTTTAATAATGTTTAGAGATTTAAGATATTTCAGTTGCTAGTATTTTTTTTTGATTTTTAGATTTGTTTTTTTTTGGTGCGAGGGGAGGAGGGATTGTATATTATAAGATAAGGAGACAACTATCAAACAAAGAACATATTGCTGAATAATTTTCGTATCATTGTGCATGCAACGTTTTGGGCAAATATTACACTAAATTCAAAATCTATATTGATCATTTGTTACAATCGACAAGCATAAAGCCTAAAATTTACCCTTCGCAGCATGAATCGTCATCCGTATTATATTGTGTGCAGCGGCAACCACTAGAACATTTTAAAATTAATAAAAAAAAAAACACTTCTTATATAAACGACTTGTTGAAAATACATCATTGTTTTTCTGTAATTTTCAAGCAGGTGATAAACTTTCAACGTGCTTTATAAACTACCTGTAAAGTGTTCGAACTTACTTCGTTTTAAAAGAGGGACGAAAGATACCAAAGGGACAGTCAAACTCATAAATCTAAAACAAACTGACAACGCCATGGCTAAAAATGAAAAAGACAAACAGAAAAACAATAGTACACATGACACAACATAGAGTTAACATAGATGTATAGTGTATGACACATATAGCCAAGGTAGCAATTCCAGTCACCCCATAGAATAATAAAAATGTCAACTCCGTCGTATACTGTGACGCCTGCAACAATAATTAATTTGTTTACGTTATTTACTTTGTATAAAGTCCAGAGCACTGACCATCAGACTATCAAACTAGGTTCGGCTTGACAGATGAAAAACAATTCAAACGAAGAAAGAAAACCAACAGTGTGAATAATGTACAAAACAACAAATAGATTTTGAACATGTATACAGTATCACATGACACTAGTACAAAGTTACGTTAATATTCATGTCACATTGACACGTCATCGTAGTGAAGATGCCAAATGAAGTTAAGCAGCAATTCATCATCACCATCATTATCAAAGAATTTAAACAACTAACAACCAAAAATAAAGACTTTAAAGTTTAACACAAAGTACGGATCTGAGAGTACTCACAGTTAAGTTCTGAAAGGTAGCGCAAAGCTAATAACAACAAAAGTGCATGCATCCCGAGTTAAAAATCATGAAATACATACATGCATTTGGTGTAAAGCAAACCATTACATATTCAATGAGATATGATTATACCAATGGTATGATATCGGTTCCTATATAAACAAAAAAGTCTAAAGAACGAAGATATATATGTTTACCTACTATTCTATTATATATTTCCTGT
The DNA here is from genome assembly GCA_037788925.1 of Mytilus galloprovincialis. NCBI lineage: Eukaryota > Metazoa > Mollusca > Bivalvia > Mytilida > Mytilidae > Mytilus > Mytilus galloprovincialis. The sequence goes on along the minus strand of CM075338.1, from coordinate 19,966,623 downwards.
ATCTTTGAACGCCTTATTTGTATCTCTTGTGTTATTGTTATCCCATGCGACAATAAAGATTTTAATTTAAATAAATAAATCTGTCCGCATTCTTGATAAAGGTTCGATTTTGACTTTAAACAACAACCCGCCTTCTTCCTGATCTTAATACGTTAATTATAATGTAGATTGAAGAAAAATGACGTTATAGTAGTTTGTAAGATTGCAAACGTAATACGATTATGTAAATATAAATGCAATAATTTAAAGATTGTATCTTTTTTTATAAAATATCGACTCAATGATTTTATGCTAGCTTTTTTTTTGGCTGTATGTATATATGTTTGCAATCGATCTTTTTTTACTTTCAATAAGCTAGCATACGCAAAGAAAATAAATCTTTATTAAATAAATAAATCGTGACACAACTGTTTTTTAAATTCTGAATACACTATTTTCACATTACTAACTTTTGTCATATGACCGTTCATGAATGTTGTAATAACATGAGCAAAACAACAGGCGTGTGAAGCAAGAGCAGCTTACATTTCCGCATTTGTAGATCAGCTTTTGCAGCGCCATTTGATTTGTTTTTTTTTATTTAACAAGTTTAGACTAATTGGCATCATTTAATTGTACACATTTTGTGCTCTTTTGCTGTCTATTGTGGACATCCGATATCCTTCTTTTCTTTTGTTCATTACATTTTTTGGCGGATAATAACATACAGTTCATCTGTAATGGATCCGTGTCTGTGTGTATGATATTGCAAACGTCACGTGTCTGTGCGTATGCTTTTAACAGAAACACCATACTTAACTGTTGAGCAAGGATTTCAATAACAAAAAATATTATTGTATAACCTAGGATTAGAAACAAAGAAAAAATTCCAAGTGTAAATGTTCAAGCTGTACAAACCAAAAATAAGAGTTATAGTATTGTTCTCTTTAGACAATACATACCTAGCACTGGTGTTAAAATCACTATTGATATAAAAGTTCGCAGTACCATTTTATCAAATTTTGTTTAAGTAAAAAACGTAGAAAATAAGGCTTTTTGTCCAAAATACATTTGAGGAAGTAAAAAAGCGACCGAATTTCTTTGTCCACAAACAATTCACATGCTTGTGTTTACATTTCCTTAACGAACGATTTGAATAGATTATTTTATTTTTCATTGCGTCGTGATTTTCTTAAACATTAAAAAGCCATTGTGTTATTTTATATGTCATCTTGACAAATTAACCATAATCAATTTGGCATCTGAACTGAATGTAAATGTATCATGCATCTAAATCAACAGTTATGTGTTTGTTATTGAAATACAAATCCAAACCTGCTTTCTCTGTTGCTTCCTGATGTATATATAGACAAGTAGGTGGCATATTTATATATATATTATTAGTTACATAGTGTGCTAGTGACCTAATACGGTCTATATGGGGTTAGTAAATTCCATATGGGGTGAGAGCGAAGTAACGAATTTATCCTACCGACTATCGTAACGTGTGATATTAAGACTAGTGATTCTCAAAACGAGCAAGTCTTCAATACTGTTAGCACTAAGAAAATACTTCCATTGATCCTACAAAAAAAAAAAAATGCCAACAATAACGACTTGTAAGGTTTAAATGTGTTTTATGAATTTGTTTCAATCTTAATCATTAATTTCTTCGTCTGCTGGAACGTTTAAGATTTTTTCTCATTACCGTTTTTTTTTGTTTTTGTTAAAGGGACATAACACCATTACTAACCGTGTATGAAATAAGCCCCCTTCTTACCTAATAATGAATATAAAGGGACGTAACTCCACTACTAACCGTGTATGAGATAAGCCCCGCCTCCCTACTAACCTAATATCAAATATACACGGTTTGCACGCGGACGCTTTTAACCAATCATATTCCTGGAAATGTATAGGAGGTAAGATAAATATATATATCACTCGCAAAAAAATGTTTTAACACATAATGAGAAAAAAAAAAACAATCAAAAGAAAAAAAATGAATTAAAACAAATTACTATTTAGAAACAGTGTGCAAATGTTAAATGTAGAAAGTGAAATTCAATCTTTATATTTGGTTTTCTCACGTTTTTTCTTGTTGTTGTGTTTGTTTTTCTCATTATGTATTCAATATGGAACTGTTGATTTAGATACAAGCAATATAACGTTATTATACATTTAGTTTCGATGCCAAACATCGTACGTGGTTAGATATCAAGATGACATATACAATAATATAAAGCTTTTTTTCAATTTTAAAGAACATCTCGATGCAATTCACAATAAAATAATCTATGCTAATGGTTCGTTAAGGAAATGTAAACACAAGCATATAAATTGCTTGTAGACAAAAAAATTGGATCACTAATTACTACCTAGAATATGTTGTTTTACCAATATCATTATGTACTACGTTTTATTGAAACAAAATTTATAAAGTGCTACCGCGAAATGGTATATTGATGGTGATTTTAGTACCAGTACTTGGTATGTATTGACTTCGGAGAACAATTTTATCTTTGCTTTGTATAGCTTAAAACCAGTTTTGACAGTCAAAAGTGTAAGATACATTTTTTCCCACTCTTCCATAAAGTATTAAATACCTGTATGTGAACTTTAAGTTACTGAGTAAATAACTTTGAATCCAATTAGTTGAAGTATTACAATTTGAAACTTTTGCTGTTATAATCATTTTGCTTAAATAATTATAATGTATGCATATGCCACATACCTCATGTTCGTTGAACTTTCACGAACATTAGATTTCAACTACTATGATCCAATTGCAATTGTATATTTTGTTTGATCTATATAATTTTATATGTATCCTGCTTCATCGTCCGTGTTCATAGCCGGCATTAAAATGGGACATGTAGTTTTACTGATACTTACACTGGAAAATTGTTCTATTAAGCATACCGAATCGAGGCATTACCGATATTCTGTATATAGTCAGCTTAAGACAACAACATTTTTATACTGCCTTATGCGAAAGGAAAATGGTATTTCATAGGTAATTGTGTACACAAACTTAGGCCAATACATTGTAGGTGCAAACCCTATCATTTTACAAAAGGAATTGTATGAGCGGTTGAATTTAAAAAAAAAATGATATTGCTATCGTTTGAAGCGGAATTTTGTCTACGTTACTAATCTCCATTTTTACTGTCGTGTATAGGGAAAATGTGTAACCTCAGCAGTTCATAGCATGTGGGAGTGAGGGTTACTTTTCAAAATGTATACTTTGGTCTAGTACGAACTGACAAAATCGTCTGGCCCAAGACATTATGGAAATGAAAAATCTATCCGGCAAAATGCATGAAATAATTGCGTAAAATAAGAAAATCATTGAAAAAGAAGGATATTGGATATCAATCATGACAAACAATCAGTGCATAGACAGCAAAAGAACACAAAATGCAAACACATAAATCGATCGAGATAAATAAAAGCAAGATTCAAAACGGAAAACAATGGAGAAAACATCAACTTTAAGAGAAACACAACGTAACAACAGATATACTGAAGTGCAACAATCACAAACGCTAATGCAACATAGATGCTATCACTACACATCGATTTGACTTCCTGAATTCGAGGCGCATTCGTAGTATAACATTGACACAATTGAATATCGGTAAAAAATAAGTGCTCCTTTTTAATAAAGTGTCGAGTTTAATACACTATCTTAATAGCACCACAACATAAATTGATCTGTTCTTGTCGGATGTGAATATACTGTACCACATTATGTACTGTGTATTAATTTTTTTTTCGTTGGATTAGAATTTTCGTGGATTTCGTGGTTACCTAGGAACCAGGAAAATAAAAGTTAAATTATTTACAAATGGCATACAGAAATGTGCAGATCTTGTCAAAATCACAAAATCAAATATCCCCGAAAATGATGATTTTATTCGATCTATTTAAATTGGTACCAACGAAAATAAATGAATGATTGACTGTTTGTTTTGGGTTTCTGTTTTTTTATTTTTTTATTTTACTATAAAAATCATTATTGGCAAATTTTTATTCTGTTTTTATTGAAGTGTGAGTTAAGAATTTGTTTAATATTATGAAAACAATGTATAATCCCATTGGGATTCCGCTAACATGTTTAACCCCGCCACATTATTTATGTATGTGCCTGTCCCAAGTCAGGAACCTGTAATTCAGTGGTTGTCGTTTGTTTATGTGTTACATATTTGTTTTTCGTTCATTTTTATTACATAAATAAGGCCGTTAGCTTTCTTGTTTGAATTGTTTTACATTGTCTTATCGGGACCTTTTATAGCTGACTATGCGGTATGGGCGTTGCTCATTGTTGAAGGCCGTACGGTGACCTATATTTGTTTATGTCTGTGTCATTTTGGTCTTTTGTGGATAATTGTCTCATTGGCAATTATACCACATCTTCTTTTTTTATATAAATCATTTTAATGATGTTGGAAAATAAATGGATCAGAATGTGTCCTATGATATAAAAGTCATAATTTGTAAAAGTAAACCATTACAGGTCAAAGTGCGGTCTTCAACACAGAGCCTGGGCTCTGATCGAACACCAAGCTATATATCTATAAACTGCTTCAACATGACTAACGTAATTATAAAAAAAGATGTGGTATGATTGCCAATGAGACAACTCTCAACAAGAGAACAAAATGATACAGAAATTAACAATTATAGGTAACCGCATGGCCTTCAACAATGAGCAAAGCCCATACCGCATATTCAGCTATAAAAGGCCCCGAAATGACAATGTTAAACAATTCAAACGAGAAAACGTACGGCCTTATATATATAAAAAAAAAAATGAACAAAAAACAAAAATGTAATACATACACAAACGACAACCACTGAATTACAGGCTCCTGACTTGGGACAGGCTCATACATATATAATGTGGCGGTATTACATATGTTAGCGGGATACCCACCCCCTAACCTGGGACAGTGGTATAACATTACAACAAAATAACGAACTATAACTAGAGGCTCTTAAGAGCCTGTGTCGCTCACCTTGGTCTATGTGCATATTCAATAAAAGACACAGATGGATTAATGACAAAATTGTGTTTTGGTGATGGTGATGTGTGTGTATATCTTACTTTACTGAACATTCTTGCCACTCACAATTATCTTCATCTTTAATGAACTTGGCCCATTAGTTACAGAGGAAAATATTTTGTTAAAAATTTACAAAATTTCACAAAATTTATGAAAATTGTTAAAAATTGAGTGCAGAGGGCTGTAACTCCTCAAGGGGTCAACTGACCATTTTTGTCATGTTGATTCATTTGTAGATCTTACTTTGCTGAACATTATTGCTGTTTACAGTTTATCTCTATCTACAACAATATTCAAGATAATAACCAAAAACGACAAAATTTCTTTAAAAATTACCAATTCAGGGGTAGCAACCCAACAACCGGTCGTCTGATTCGTCTGAAAGTTTCAGGTCAGATAGATCTTAACTTGATGAACAATTTAATCTCGTCAGATTGGCTCTAAATGCTTCGGTTTCAGAGCTATAAGCCAAAATCTACATTTTACCCCCTATGTTCTATTTTTAGCCATGGCGGCCATCTTGGTTGGTTGACCGGGTCACGCCACACATTTTTTAAATCAGAGTCCCCAATGATGTTTGTGGCCAAGTATGGTTAAATTTGGCCCAGTAGTTTCAGAGGAGAAGATTTTTGTAAAAGATTACGAAAATTTACGAAAAATTGGTAAAAAATGACTAAAAGGGCAATAACTCCTTAAAAGGTAAACTGACCATTTAAGTCATGTTATCTTATTTGTAGATCTTACTTTGCTGATCATTATTGCTGTTTACAGTTTATCTCTATCTATAATAATATTCAATATATTAACCAAAAACTGCAAAATTTCCTTAAAATTGCCAATTAAGTGACAGCAACCCAACAACCGATTGTCCAATTTGTCTGAAAATTTTAGGGCAGCTAGATCTTGACTTGATAAACAAATTAACCCCCATGTCAGATTTGCTCAAAATGCTTCGGTTTCAGAGTTATAATCCAAAATCTACATATTACCCTTATGTTCTATTTTTATCCATGGCGGCCATCTTGGTTGGTTGGCCGTGTCACGCCACACATTTTTAAAACTAGATACCCCTATGATGATTGTGGCTAAGTTTGATTAAATTTGGCCCAGTAGTTTCAGAGGAGAAGATTTTTGTAAAAGTTAACGACGACGGACGACGGACGACGGACGCCAAGTGATGAGAAAAGCTCACTTGACCTTTTAGCCCAGGTGAGCTAAAAATCAGTTGAAAAAGGCTTAACTCATCAGATGGACAAAAAAGAAGTGGACGTGGCCGGGCACTTGTACATCCCATCAACAAAAACACACTATGAACAGATCTAAGCGTAAAACCATTTGAACAGGAAAACAAACAAACCATCAACAAACGTCAGAATCCTGACTAAGGACAGGTTCAAAAAATTGCAGAGGGTTTAACGTTTAAAACGGTACCAACCTATATTCTTATCTATAACAATAGTGTCACAGCAAAACATAGAAAGACACAATATAAAAAAATATAAATTGAAAAACGCTAATTTCATTCAAAAGACATATTAACACTAACTATATTATATTGTTCCAATCTAAAGGAAAATATTTTTACTGTAACTTTTTCGGTCATAATGGTTGACGTATCTTGTGCACTTTTAGGATTTTTGTGTCTAACAATATCTTAATATTGTATAAATTATTCTTCTTATCTATTGACTTTCTCATCAACGATAAAAATGAAAACATATTAACATAATGATCAAGTAATTATGATCAGTTGTTACAAAAGTACTTCTACATTGTCTGAAGATTGAGTAATACAATCATTAAAAGTACAAAGTAGCAACAACCTTTCAGTAAGTTATTGAACTGTTATATATACATCTATCTGTGATCACGTACACACATCAGACAACGGATAATAAAAGTTCTAATAGTTATCAAAGGTACCAGGATTATAATTTAGTACGCCAGACGCGCGTTTCGTCTACATAAGACTCATCAGTGACGCTCATATCAAAACTATTAATTTTCTCATCCCGGATGAAAATAAAAATAATCTAACAATAGTATACAGTTATAATTAAACAAATGTTAAAGAGAATCTGGGATGTTTGAAGATTGACTTATTAAATCATTGAAAGGCAGTAGTAACTAAAGGCAACAGTAGTATACCCCTGTTCGAAATTCATTAATCGATGAAGAAAAAACCAAATCCGGGTTACAAACTTAAACTTAGGGAAACGTATCAAATAGAAGAGAACTGTGACTCAACGGAAACATAACATTAAAATGTAACACACACAGAAACGAACTATAATATACAATATTGAAAGATAGTCTTTAATCTACCTACATGACATTGAGAATAAAAATTTGGAATGTTTAAAAGAGACAACACCCCGACCATCGAACATACAACAGAAGAAGGTCACCAATAGGTCTTAAATGCAGCGAGAAATTCCTGCACCCGGAGCCGTGCTTCGGCTAGCCCCTAAACAAATATATACTAGTTTAGTGATAACGGACGTCATACTAAACTCCAAATTTTACATAAGGAACTAAAATTAAAAAAAAGACTAAAAAAGGCCAGAGGCTCCAGACTTGGGACAGGGGCAAAAATGCGGCGGGGTTAAACATGTTTATGAGATCTCAACCCTCACCCTATACCTCTAGCCAATGTAGAAAAGTAAACGCATAGCAATACGCAAATTAAAATTCAGTTGAAGAGAAGTCCGAGTCCGATGTCAAAAGATGTAACAAAAGAAAATAAAGAAAATGACAATAATACATAAATAACACCTTACTACTAGCATTTAACTGACATGCCAGCTCCAGACCTCAATTCAACTGATTGAAAGATTATGTCTTTATCATATGAAATCAGGCACAAACCCTCCCGTTAGGTGTTTAGTATCATAGCATCATAAAATATATCAGAAGAACATAACCCGTGTCATGCCAACAACTGGTTTTTAAATAAATGTGTTTAGTTTCGATGCAAAGACACTATTAGTGAATCGATGTTAAAGCCAAACTATGCAATGACCTGACAACAGTATCGTAACTATATCCCTTCTTAATAAGTTTATTTACAAGTTTTGTTAGCTTCTGAGGTGAATACTGACACTTTTGTGCTTTATAAAGAATATTACCATACAAGATTGGTTGTGAAATACCTGAACGTCTTAGAAGTTTGCATGTTGAGATATATTAACGAATGATGTCCTTGTACTGAAGATAAAATTTAGCAAAATTTAGTAAATGTTTTGACTAGTTTATGATATCGAAAACCCTGGTGTAATAAGTTTACAGTAATTTATTAATATATCTCGTTAAAATCTTAAACGTTGTTACATACACGAGCGAATCGTACAAGTTGAGATATATAAACACCGTAAGATGGTGACAATGAAACGTCACCATCTAAAATGTAAAATTAACGAAAGGAAATGAAAAATCATCTCTTTTATCATAAATGTTTGTATTAAGCTTTCCGTGTGATATAGATATCAAGATCGGGGAATGGGTAGTTGCCATTTTTATTATTAGCATTATTTAAAGTAAGATCAACATGATACATTTCTTTCGTATACATACTGAAGTCGTCATTATTGAGAGCCAGTATATCATCAAAATATGTAAAAGTATTATTAAATTTTGTATCAGATGTTGTTTCGGTGGATTTTTGCTGATGTTGTAATAAATTGCAAGTCATAGCAATACAAAAACAGGTCCGCAATAAGTGGTGCACAGTTCGTTCCCATTGGAATTCCGATAACATGACGATATACGGAATATACAAAGCGAACAAAATGTTATCTATTAAAAATACAAGGGCATATATAGTATCAAAGCATGTCCAATTGACATAGTTCTTTTATTTATTGCTACTTAAAATGACCTAAAAGAGTTTGAACATATGTATTCGCATACTGACTTTTTAAATGCCCATTTAATTAGGTGTGTGGATTTTTTCTTTATGAAAATGTAAGGCAACGTGATATATAGGGAAGAAAAATCAAAACTTTGAACAGATTCAAATTCACTAATATACTGTCCGCCAAAAGTTAAGCACCACCTATTTTTATTGCATGAATTTTTTTCCCAATTTAAAAAATCAATTATACCTCGAAAAAAAGAAAACATTCCTGTAATACTTTTGTTAACAAATACCATAATTATACTATTAATATAATTTTGGTCACTTATGAAAGGTTCTATGCATTTAGGTTTTGCGTTCACAGAAATGGTGCAAATTAAACAAATCAGCAAGAAATTTAAGTTTCACTGTGAATTTATTATTTTACAACAATTAACATATTTTTTTTACAAATAATCTTTGGTATGTTTTGAAAATTTAATGTCAATAATTGAGTCAATAGCATGTGTAACAACCTTTAGGTACAGGTCTATAACACGACCTCTCATACTCTGTACAAGCCGTCAAAACTTTAAATGAGGAAATCTATTCCATTCATCAACAATTCCAACTTTTAAATCGACAAGATTTTGTGCAGGTGGATCTCAGCGATTGAGATTTCTGCCAATGGCATCCAAGACATGTTCGATCGGGTTAATGTATGGAGACATGATAGGCCAAAATATAGTGTAAATGTTGTTTTGCTCTTTGTACTCGGTTACAATCCTTGCCCTGTGTGGTCTATCGTTGTCGTCCATATTCGAGTTATATATATTTATCTTAATAGCACCATAACATTTATTGATCTTTCCTTCAGCTGCTTTTCTTTCCTCAGGTGAATAGAATTTTACCACACTATATACTGTGGACTCATTTTTATTCGTTGAATACTGTTATATAGCTGGAAACCACGGATTTTATTGTCAAACAAATTACAAATGTTATATAGAAATGTATGCAAATATCCCCGAAAATGATAATTTATTCAATCCACGAAAGTTGATCACCACTAGATTCAATCAATCCCCAGTATTCATTTTTGAAACATTTGTTAAACATATAAGTCCGTGTATTTGTTTCCCTTTTTTTTTCTCTTTTAACTTTATAAATTGTAGTAGTTAAAATTGTTATTCTGTTTTATTAGAGTTAGAGACTGAGGAAATCAAATGTTGATCAGAATGTAAACATTGTATAATCATGTATAATCCGTTTTAATGCAGTTGTAAAAAATAATCATAATGTGAACTATTATATCCTAGTCACAATTTGTAAAAGTAAACCATTTTAGATCAAAGTACGGTTTCAACACGGATCCTTGACTCACACTAAACAACAAGCTACATGTATAAAGGGCTCCGAAATACTATTGTTAAACCATTCAAACGAGAAAACCAACGGTCTAATCTATATAGAAAAGCCGATAAACACTTATGAACAACATCAACAAGCGACAACTACTTAACATGACATTTTTTATTGAATACAGGTGCAAAAAATTGCAGCGGGTTTTAACGTTTCAATAGGAACTAACCTTCGCCCTTATCTAAAATAATAGTGTACTATCACAACATAGAAAACAAGAGGGACTTGAAAAAAAATACACCAGGTCCGTAGCCAGGAATTTCGAAGGAGGGGTTAGTTGGACTTGACTTTAACAGTCACAATTTGAACAAAACGTTGACTTTAACAGTGCTTATTTGATTTCAAGGGAGGGGGGTTCGTCTGAACCCCCCGAACCCTCCTGGCTACGGGTATGTACACCACATAAGATATCTATTGAAATGACTTGTCTCGATCAAAAGACATATTCAAACAGGTGAATACACAATATGTTTCAAATCTTAAACCATTTTGAATTTTACATTTTTCGGTCATAATTGTTGACGTATCTTGTGAATTTTTAGAATTTTTGTGTCTAACAGTATCTATATATTGTATAAATTCTTCTTCTTATCTATTGACTTTCTCATCAACGATCAACATGAAAATATATTAACATAATTATCAAGTAATTATAAACAGTTGTTACAAAAGCACTTCTACATGGTCTGACGATTGACTAGTAAAATCATTTAAAGTACAAAGTAGCAACAACCTTTCAGTAAGTTATTGAACTTTTATACTTTATCACGTACACCCATCAAACAACGCAATCTAAATAAAAACCGATCTCTCATCGTTCCCGTTTTCTTATATGTCGCGTGGTAGATCTAGCGAATCCCGACATATCAGAAAACGGGAGCGATGAGAGATCGGTTTTTATTTAGATTGCAGACAACGGACAATAAAATTTCTAATCTATTAATTTTCTCATCCCGGATGAAAATAAAAACAATTTTACGAAATAATAAAGTTTTAATCAAACACAGGGTCGGTTGAAAAACAAAACTTTACGACAAAAGAGATGATTTCAGCTTTCCAATTGTGAACTTTCCATTTCTTAGCAGCAACATTCCAGTAGCACCTGCATACGGGGTATATATCTCTCAATTGATACGATATTCCCGTGCTTGCATTTCCTATCATGATTTTCTTGATAGAGGGTTGCTGCACACAAAGAAGCTATTAATCAAAGAGTTCCAAATGGTGAAGTTGAAATCATCTCTTCGTAAATTTTACGGACGCCATTACGAGTTAGTTGACCGTTATGGAATAACCGTTTAGCAAATGATATCGGATATGTTCCTAACGTCGTAAATACTATCCCATTTTTAAACAGGCTTTGTCAGTTTATTTTCGATTTATGAGTTTGACTGTCCCTCTGGTATCTTTCGTCCCTCTTTTATAGAGTGTTTCGGATGTTTGAAGATTGACTAATCAAATCATTGAATGGCAGTAGTAAAATATTGAAAAAAAGTATTTTCCCTACCTATATAACATTTTCTTGTTCTGTTGGTACACAAGAAACAATCTATACATTTGTAGCTTTTTATTGTTTATGTTTTTAGAATAATTTAATGTATGCTTAAGAAGTATACATTGAAAACTAGTACATTCACTACTTTATTACAGGGGCAGTAAAAAACTTATGAAAAAATACTATACTAGATTCAGTAGCAAACAGAAGACAGAGTCAGAAATAGTGACACATCAAAGGGTAGAAGGAAGAAAAAACTTTTGTGAATAAAAATACCATGTTAGAATAGTGATCTAGAAAAATGGCTGTATACAGTGGTAGATAAAAAGTGAAAGTGAGGCCGAGAAGACGGACGCACTGTTATTCAACATTCCTGCATTAACACTTGGTTTTCAAAACCTTTGTATAACACAATCATCCCTACACGTTCACATTTAATCCCTTTGCATTATACACAAAAATAAATCCCTGTTAAATTCCAGAGATCTGACAAATCCAGATAGTTAGTTCACATTTTCCCGGCAAACCGCCATCTTTGATTAAGAAGGGAAGACATTGTCTTTTTTTATTTTTCTTTCTCATTTTTTTTTTTAATCCCAAATCCTCACAATTTGGTTTAAACCGGATTTAAACATTTTACATTACTATTGATAAATCTGTTAAATTTATTGAGGGGTATTAAAAAAATCCAGTGGTGGTGTCACTCCCGGATAATACCGGCATTTAAACTTGACACTTAAAGGCTAGGGAAAGCCTAAGGATAAGAATGTATTCACTCTCATCTGTTCCTTTTATCTGCTATTGTACTTTGTATTGCATAAAGAGAAACTGTGTTCTCTTCTTAAATAAGTTGTAGTCGTTTAATAGTACAGGTGTGTAGCCACTCATTCTTGACAACTTGTTAAGTAAATTTAATTTAATAACCATATTATAATATTTTTTTTCTCTTTTCTTTTCGCATTGTATAATACCTCAGTTGGTCAGTGTGGTTTTTCCGCGCTACACCGACTATAGGTATATATTATCCTGTGCAGATTCAGTGAGGTACATATTAGTACATTTTTAAAATATTTAAATTCTTTTTCCTCTTTTCTTTTTTTTTGTTCTTTTTGTTTGTGTATTATCTGTATTATCTGTATCGTAGGGTTTATGTTGTTGATAAAATTAACCAAGTTTGGTAATAAACGCATTGAGGGACCAACAGTAAAAAGGACTCTTAGACCTGTAATTCTGGCAGATAGTAAAGGCGTCAGACTGCAACAACAGTTCATTCACAAAGACCAAAGTAACATCATATGGTGGTGCAAGAGATGTAGGAAAGTACATGAGGCTATTGACTGGTTAAAAACAAATTTCGAAACAGAAATACAACTCATTAGAGATATCTGGCTGTATATCTGGTTTGGCACATGCAATATAACTTCATTTGATCGCAGTACTAGATACATCTGCCTATCATTCTCAAGAAACTGTAGATCAAATTATAACAACACACAGAGACATAATACAACTGTTTGCTAAATATCCAAACTGTAAGCTTACCTTTCTGGAAACGCCTTTTTATTCGATTGTCAACTGGAATTCAAAACAAAAACACAAAAACCCATCAACATTTTTGGAACAAGATCACCTACTGGAACAACAAGTTATTTTATTAAACAAAGAAGTCAAATCCATCATTTCCTCTCTTGGCACACACTCCCCAGATTTCTCCTACGACTTATATAGAACCTCCAACTGTAAAACACCAAACACAAAGGATAGAAACAACGAAAATACTTCAACGTCGCTCTTTATCCCGACGGAATACACCCTGACCCTGTTCTGGCCAAAGTCTGGTTAAAGAAGCTTGTAGTGCAAATCTTTCGTGATTGTTGGACTAACTAAAAGATAATTCAATACTGGTTATATAGATATAAATCAATACAAATACAGTTTATAGTAAACTTTTTCTCATTTTTAGATTTTAATCAATAGGTTCTTGTTGCAGTATATCACATGTTATAATCTGACATATAGTGTTGTTTTAGATTTTAATAAGAATATTTGGTTACGTTACATTTGCGGTATCTGTGTTATGATTTTCTTGTGAGGTTAATCCAATTTTATCTTTGTATTCTTTTAATTTTTTTTTTTGTATTTTGATATTGTTTGCCATTTTAACTGTCATCTTGGTTGTCCTTTAATCTGTTACATTGTATTTTATTTTCATTATTATGTTTAGTTATATCCAAATTTTAGAACTAGAGACAGCCTTCATTTTACTTTAAAAGTTTGTTTTCTTTTATTAAGTAGATAATAAATATAAAAGATGTACATTGTAACCTTCTTTACATATTCATTTAATTTAGATTGGTAATCTGGTCTACATTTAACAATTAAAACCTATTTATCTACAAGGAGAATTTATATAGAAAACTCATTTTACATTTTTACTGTTCTGTATTTTGTCTTTTTGTTTCAATTTATATTATCTCTTACTGGATATCCAGTAGTACTTATATTAATATCAAATTATCAGCTCTGGTCATCTATCTGGCACAAACATAATTCGCCATTACCAATTCCTCCTCCATTTGTCCTCCACCCCTCTAATTGGTCAGTGTGGTTTTTTCCGCGCTATACCTGTTCAGTGGGGCTTCAGCCTACTCGCAGCCTTAGTCAGTGTGGTTTTTCCGTGCTACACTATACTGCCAGTTTTCCGCATTAGAGTATACCCTTATTGGACAGTGTGGTTTTTCCGCGCTATACCTTACACTATATATACACACATCGTTCAAAAATAGCAGGGTGAATTACGGTGGTGCCAGTTGAGACACCAGTGATTTTTATTCTGGTCGTTCTTTAAATCCAGGTTTATTCTAACATTCAGTAAATCCCTGGCGGCAACAGCAAAACAACATGGATAGATCAATGGAGACTAGAACATACAAAAGAGCTCTATCAACAGGCAATTTACTGCAAGTTAACCAGACAATAGAATAGAAATTATACTATCAATCGAGATAAGGCTCTGGAGACCAAAACTGCGAAATGCAACTACCAACACTTAACACTTAACTTTTGAGATGAAAGCTGGTAAAACCTTTGTAGTAGAATTTAGTACAGCAGCATATGAACTTGCAAAATCTAGAATCTTAACATTACTACAATCGACAGATATCTCTACCAACTATACTGTATAGCAACATGGTGTGGAACTATCAAATTTCAAGATTGACTCCTGTTACAAAGTTTACAACAGAAAGAACAATAACCAACCAGGAAACTTGCTCAAATTTACTATCAATCTTTTCCACACAACAAACAAAATGACAGTTAATGGTAATAGAGTTGATATCTTCATCAATGAGATCTTTGACAGTCTTTGCTCTGAAATTAAAAGTAAATTTAAAGTACTAAACATCTGTAACAACACTATCCAGTCCCAACTCACAAATTTAAAGGATTGCTCATCAACAGTCATACATTAGGATGGAAAGAACAATCCGCAATCAATGTCATTGCAACCTACAACAGTAAAAAGTAATATGGAGAGTTGAGGGAAAACCACCTCAATACCTGCCATCATGGATGTCACTGACACATCCAGTACCCAACACCAGACAGATGATAAAAACATAAGTTATAAGATAAGTTATATGTCCTAAATGTGAGAATCCAGTAGAAAACGAAGGCATAGCCTGTTATTCCTGTGACAATTGGTACCATTACATATGATCTAACATCAAAGAAGACGATTTGAAACTTTATGAGGGATCTGACTTTCACTGCCAGCAGTCCAATGACGACTTACTGTATACAGAACAAACAAACTTCCAAAGTGAAAGAAATGTTAATCCTAATGAAGGAAAACATCTGTTCACCTTGAGCTCCCTTGCACTTACACAGATCAACAAAATGAGGAGGAGAATGAAGATAATACAATTCCTAAGCAAATTTTCTATGAATTAGGAAACCAACAAGCTCAAATTGGAACCACTATCATAAATGCTTCAAGCATACCAAAAGTAATTGACCAATCAAAACAATTACAAGCTACAGTTGTACCTGATATTACTCCTATGACAGATGCACCTAAACAAAGATCCCTTGACCCAACCAATCGAACGAAAGGGAAACAAGACCACAAGAGGCAACCAAAGTCTAAAGCATATGACTCTGAACAACATATTAATACCATTTAGAAAACAAGAATTCTAGATTTGGAAAATGAGGTTAAACAACTCCGAAACGTATTGCAAACTTTCAAGGATTATGGCAGAACAGAAGTAAATACACAAAGTAGAGACGGAGATCTTAATATACCACCTAGATCACAACCTATAGAACAACTACCTCAACAAGAAACATGCTGTCCAAAAAGAACTATTCATTGCAATCACAGGGAAGACTTATTAGAAACAAGACTAAAGCTTTCGGAAAGTCAAATGGTACAGAACATGATTATCAACTCTTCACTTATCAATCAGCTCTCTTTACAGGTGAGACCTCCACACCAGAATCCATCTTCTTATCCATCTCTACCATACTATGCTCAAAATCCACATATACCATATCATGGACAAAACCAAGTGCATCAACATTTTGTACCTCATCTTGTCAATATTCAGCCGCATCAACCTTATCCATCATATCCGGTTCATAACCAGCATCACCGTACTTTTGTACCGTATCCTTCTTACAATCACTTGAATCAATCATATATACCTCATCATGGACAACCACCTCAATTGTTTACAGGTGTACATACTCAGGCACGAACCATTCCAGATATTATTCAAGGTTACAGAACTCATCCTATCGTCTCTAACCATCATAGTCAAGCTTTCCAGAATAGTACAACTAATACGGGCAACCCTGTATTACAGAGCAATCAAACTCCTCAAGCATACCACCAGCAGCAACAAACTCCTCATCTTAACATCATGACTACGGCTACTGCATCTGCTCAACAACATCCTGAAGCAGTTCCAAGTAGGATTCATAATGTACTCAAGGATCCATTTAACCAACAACCAGCAAGACCATGCTCCCAACAACCTGGAGACATATCGTCAGACCAAGACAGAGTTGCACCACAGATTAAAAACATCATGACTACGGCTACTGCATCTGCTCAACAACATCCTGAAGCAGTTCCAAGTAGGATTCATAATGTACTCAAGGATCCATTGAACCAAAAACCAACAAGACAATGCTCCCAACAACCTGGAGACATATCGTCAGACCAAGACAGAGTTGCACAACAGATTGTACACTCCTCTTATCCAATCATGCACGATCAGACTCGTCATGTTATATCTGCCTCTACCTAAGAGAAGCCAGTTCATCACACAAGCTGTACAACGGTTCGGAACAACAAAAGGTCTAACCGTAGGACAGAGGTATCTGACAAACGCCAACAACCGGGACACTCCTCGACCCTGCCAAAAGATGATAACATCACAGTAGATGAAAAGAACCACCTTTTTCAGGAGATGAGCCTCACAGAACAGCCACCAGATCAGTTTCTTCAGGAGGAAATACTCCTAATAGAGAGAATATCAGAATAACAACCTGTAACATAGAGGGAGTGAGATCAAATACATCTTTCCTCCAGCTCATATCTTAAGATTCACACATTGTATGCCTGCAAGAACATTTTCTCTGGGATTGCCAATCAAATATACTACACTCAATTTTCCCTGACCATGATAATCATACTAGATGCCATTACACAAACGAACCGTTATCAGGTTTTAAACTTCCTAGAGGTCATGTAGGAGTGTCTATCTTGTGACCAAAACAATGGAACAGCCAAATTCAAAAGCTTCCTGATGGAAATGAGAGGGTGATAGCTATTCTGATTTCATCAGACGTGGACGTATGTCGTATAAACGTCTATATGCCAACTATGGACAAAGACTCGTCTTATGAATATGGAGAATGTCTCGACCTGATTCATAAAGTAGCAACAAAATATCTGAATACTCATGCTATTATACTATGTAGGGATTTGGATGGGACAATTCTACAAACCAGAAATAATAAGCAGGATTAATTATTAAAGGAATTCATTCAAGAACTTAACGTTACTGCTGATAAAGACAAATCTGACAGACAAACTTTCTTCCATCATTCAGGACAATCAAGCTCCCAAATAGATTATATCTTCTCCTCTAAAGAAAATCTGATTAAAAGAATACAATATGGAATAATTCATCCTCAAATGTCTCAGCTCATGTGCCAGTATCAGTGACGACTAATATTATCATACCCACAGGTGTAAATAAAGCCAATAAAGAAATTAAAACAGTTCATAAGCTTCAATGGGACCAGACCGATCTCCCTCTTTATATAGAATCTGTTCAGAATGAAATTTCAAAGCTGCAATTGACTCAAAAACCATCCAACAGCATCCAAAATATCACAAAAGCCTTACTCACAGCCTCAAACAAAGCAGTACCAACCAAACCCATTAAACTGAAAGTACCAAAATGGAAGGCATCACCAAGAGTAAAAAAAAATTAAAAAATTGCAAGCAGCTATACTCAAAATAGAAATTCGAAGGCAAACAAGCAGACCACCCTTCCAGGAAACAACTAAAAGCAGAAAAGAAAAATCTTCGTAGTCAGCAAAGAAAGGAACATGCTGAAGATAGATTGAATTTATACCAGCAAATTATGGATAATCCATCCATAGACCTATTCTACAAATTAATAAACAGGAATAGATCCAAACCTAGAACAAATTCAACAGGTATAGACATAGAGGGTGAATTATAATTAAATCCTGCTTTACAGAGAAAGGCATTCGCAAAGTACTTTGAAGATCTCAGTATCCCAAAAGAATCAAAGTTTGATAACTCATATTTGGAACTATGCCAAATAAGGCAGCGACTCGTGGTAGAAGTTCTATATAACCAACACACAAATATAGAACCGTACAAAGAAGATGACATCTCCAAAGCTATAGACAACCTAAACACTGGCAAATCTCCAGATGGGTACGGATTATGTGCAGAACATCTAAAACTTGCTAAAGAAACAGTCACACCAACGCTCACAAATATATTTAATAATATACTCATTAATAGAACTGTCCCAACTGAATTCAAGTCCGGAATTCTAACTCCAGTACTTAAAAAGGAAAAAAATCAATGTCTAGTTTTCAGCTATAGAAAAATCACTGTAACCCCTGTAATCTCTAAACTCCATGAACTCTGTATTCTTGGCAAACTCAGTATTACTCCTAACACTGATCTACAATTTGGATTTACAAAAGGGCTATGTCCACTAATTGCTAGTCTCATTATATCAGAATGCAAATGTGAACGGAAAAACAACACTCTCTATCTGGCTACTGTTGATGTCCAATCGGCCTTTGATGTAGTCCAGCATCTGATACTCCACGACAACATGCTAGATAGGAATATACACCCAGATCTATGGTTTGTCATCAAAGATCTATACTCTGGCCTTACATCTAAAGTCAAATGGCAAGGATAACTTAGTGACAGCTTCAATATACTCCAAGGAGTTAGGCAGGGTGGAATATTGTCAACTCATCTGTATAAAATATTTGAAGAGGATCTACATGTACTAGTAGAATTAGAGAAAAATGCAATAGGATGCAGTCTGGGAGATATATATTGTGGAACGCCTACCTGTGCTGACGACATTGCCCTGATAAGCTTTAATCCAGCAGAACTACACATAATGCTAAACACCATTGGAAGATAAGCAAATCAATATCATTACAATATACATTCAACAAAATCGGAAGTCATCTGCTACGGGCCTGCAAAGAATCACAGAACAAACACCTGGAACTTATCAGAAATCATAATTGAACTCTCAAATGAAACTATTTATTTAGGCCTAAAAAGATCAAGCAAAAAGGAAAAAGAAGTAAATATAGAAGACCGTGTAAAATCTGCTCGTAGAACAAAATATGCCCTTATGAATTCAGGTCTGCATGGAACAAATGGACTAACCCCTTAAATCTCCTACACAATATATAGGACATACGTGCTACCAAGATTACTATATGGTATTGAAATTCTTTCTCTAACAAAAACTCAGATTCAGATTTTGGAGAGGTTCCATATTGGTACACTGCGTGCAATACAAGCTCTTGCCACGAGGACTGCAAAACCGGCGGTATACTTACTTCTTGGAGTTCTCCCTGTACAAGCAGAAATTCACAAGAGGAAATTAACATTTCTACATTCCCTTACAACCTGCTCCAACAATAAAATTCAAAAAATCATTAACAGACAAATTGCAGTGAACTTTGACAACAACAATAGCTTCTTCTTTCAAACTGCTCTATTACTATCAAAATATAATCTACCGGACATCTTTGACAAAAACATTCCAATTCCATCAAAACTATCCTGGAAGAAATTAGTAAAAACAGAAATCTCATCCTTCTGGACCCGCAGACTCAAAGAGGAAGCTCACCAAATGTCATCTTTAAAATTTCTGAACCTCAACTTTGGCATTGCAGAAACAACTCATCCTGTATAGGACACAGTATAGCAGAATATGATAGAAATTCGAAAAGCATCTACTAAAGTAAGGATGCTGACAGGGACATATATGGTGCAAGCCGACAAACACAAGTTCAGCCAATATACAGTTGACCCCACATGCCTGCTATGCCACAGGGAAATAGAGGATATCTTACATGTTCTTACACAGTGTCCTGTTCTAGGCAATGAGAGAAAAGAATACTTCACTCCTATTAAACAACTTGTGACTGAAAACTCTCCTCCTGGAACTTGGGAACTGCTGTTTAATAATAAACTAGCAGTTACGCAACTTGTACTGGACTGTACAAAATATATCAAACAACTTGGATTCAAAGAAGAGTTAATTCTTAAACTGGAAACGCTTACAAGACACTTCTGTTTCAAGCTACATTACAAAATATTATCTCTTCTGAAAATGCTTGACGGCTGACAATTATCATATATAATTGGATGGTGAAACATAGACAATGAAAAAGTGAAATATAAGATAATTTTTCAAAATATCATTAATGTTACTGTATATATCGATCCCACTATTCTGTAACATGTATTTTATTTTTACATAATTTTAAGAAAGCTTTTTGCTGGTAAAATGAATGACCCATTATTAGGGTTATCATTTTTATGTATATAATTGTATATTTTATCTACTATGACTTTTTTTTAAATTCACTGTCAATGTATAGCACACCACCACTGGATTTTACCTTGATGTAATATATTTTATCCCTGTTTCTTCCCCCTTTTTAATATTTTAATATTACCCGGTAAGTGGTGTTTCTTATAATAGGAAGCTCATACGAAGAAAAGAAAGAAAAAGAAAGACACAATTAATTATCATTGCCTTCATACTGGGCTTTGATATTGCAACACAAACCGGAATGATTTTATAATGATATCAGATATGTTCCATGTGTTGTTACTACAATCCCCGTTTCCCTTTCACGAATTTAACCTACTGAATCAAACTATTTACCAGATTTGTAGTAACATTAGAAAAACGACTGGTGCCACATGTGGAGCAGGATCTGTTTATCCTTCTTGAGCACCTGAGATCACCGAAAGCTTTTCTAGGGTTCGTGTTGCTTAGTCTTTAAGCAACTACATTGCAACTTTAGGCAACTAAAAACGATGTGTTGAGTTTGCCTGTCCGTTTGGTATCGTTCGCCCCTCCTTTATAAGTTGTGAATGAATTATCATGCATAGACTTTATAATTTCATTAAAGATCTGATTTAATAATGTATTAATACAAAGAATTAAACTTTTATGTTTACTGTTTGCTTAGCTAATAATAATGTTCATACCTTTGTCTTTCATTATTTAGAAAAATAGGAAAAATGATTAAATGTATTATTATTCGTTGAATACTGTTATATACCTTGAAACCACGAATTTTGTTGTCGATCAAATTACAAATGTTATATATTGTATAAATTATAGTTCTTATCTATTGACTTTCTCATCAACGATAAAAATGAAAATATATTAACATAATGATCAATGATTATAAACAGTTGTTACAAAAGTACTTCAATATTGTCTGAAAATTGACTGATACAATGATTAAAAGTACAAAGTAGCAACAACCTTTCGGTAAGTTATTGAACTTTTATATACGTTTACTTTTTTACATTGGCTAGACCTAGGGGGATTGAGATCTCATAAACATGTTTAACCCCGCCGAATCTTTGCGACTGTCCCGAGTCAGGAGCCTCTAGCCTTTGTTATATTTTATTATTTTTAATTTTAGTTTCTTGTGTACAATTTGGAGTTTAGTATGGCGTTCATTATCACTGAACTAGTATATATATTTGTTTAGGGGCCAGCTGAAGGACGCCTCCGGTGCGGGAATTTCTCGCTGCATTGAAGACCTGTTGGTGACCTTCTGTTGTTGTCTGTTCTATGGTCGGGTTGTTGTCTCTTTGACACATTACCCATTTCCATTCTCAATTTTATCTATCTGCAATGACTTACACACATCAGATAATGGATAATAAAACTTCTTATTGATTGACTTCCATATCAAGGATGAAAACAAAAAATAATTTAACAAAATTATAAAGTTTTACTAAAACAGATGTTAAAGAGAATCTGGGATGTTTTAATATTGATTAATTAAATCATTAAATGACAGCTTTGGTAAAAATCAGGCAATTAATTAATTCAAATTAATTAATTAATCAATTAAATATTTAAAACATGGCAAAAAAAATCCCACTAATTATACTTTCCTGTTTTAATGTAACCGTCTTCCTGGATCAGAAACAATAAATCATTACTTTCTTAGTGTCTGGTAATTCTGTGATTCTCTACATCACATTTGGGTACAATAATAGTTTCTTACGGAGTAATCTCCCCTCGATTTGCCACTTCTAGTACATTTCAATCATATTTTGAATCAGATACCGGAATAGGAACATGAAACAAATGTAAATCCAAATCGATAAAACAGGGAAGTAAAGGGTTATTTTCGTGCAACGTTGTTTGCCATTTTTGTTTCACGTGCAGCCGTGAAAGGTTCGTTATTCACCGTGTTTCGTGGAATTAGTAAGAGATCAACGTGAAGGTAACATTTAATTGTTCGTTCATTGTGAAATGGCAATTTTATTCGCAATCTTCCATTCAGATACCCCCCTCTTTTACGCGCCTCATAAAAAATGTTGGGTTCTTGTTTGTTATGTTTGCATCACAATTATTTGAACGCTTTGTCATTCATTTCAACTTCCTGAATATAACCTAGCTGAATCTGCTATGTAGAGAATGTTGATCATTACTGTATACAACATAATTTTACATATACACATGTGCACGTGTAATTTTAGATGTACATATGTACATGTGTAATTTTACATGTACATATGTACACGTGTAATTCTACATGTACTCATGTACACGTGTAATTCTACATGTACAAAAAGTTTTGTTTCAAATATTTTGGTGTGTCAATATTTGTACTTTTGAAATTTTTGAAAAGAAGAAATGGAAAATCCTCAATTATTATTGAAAATTACTGATTTTTATTTTTAGATTTGTCCGAGTCTCTCTTTAGACATCTGGAATGTAAACCTGTTATATACCGACGAATATATATGACAAAACGACATAGATCCACGTCTTATAGTTAACCTCTATGATTAGTTAGTAATTTGATTGGAAATCAACGCATTTCAAGACTTTTAAAATACCTCCATTAGAAATGAAAACTCTTATAATATTTAATTACGGCGCGAGCCAACGGGACAAACACTTACACAAAATGAGTGTCAGAACCTTAACAATTTTAATTATTGCTGATCGAATTATGTTCAAGTAATATACAGAAGGTAAAATTTAAATATTATTATTTTTGACCCCATAAGGTCAAGACTCAAAATGGAAAATAGTCTAGTTAGTACTTTGATCCTCAATGCTCTTCAATTTTGTACTTGTTTGTCTTTAGGAATATTTTGATATGAGCGTCACTGATGAGTCTTATGTAGACAAAACGCGCGTCTGGCGTACTAAATTATAATCCTATAACCTTTGATAACTATTGCAATGGCTCCCTTCATATAAGAATTGAACACATTTCTGTAAATGTATTAAAGTGTATAAGCGTTGACTGAAGACATTTTTGAATATGAAGCTTGCACTATTAATGTTTTTTCAACTTTATAACATTTCTTTACTTAGCATTCAATACTTGCGGGATAATAACATTTTGTTTGCTGTGATCACGAAAACACGATTTCGATTTAGTTTTCTTATGTTTATTATGATTTTTTGAGGCGGAAGCACGTGTCATCATGAATGTTATATTTCATTCTGAAATGAAGGTAAGTTTCAGAATGACGCAATATTGCTGTCAGCCATATAAAAAATACACACATGTAATGTAATTTTATCTTTCTTTTACATGAATCTGTCAATTATGAGTATCTATCTTATTAAATTTTGTTTTACAAATTGCTATTTAGGATGTTCTTGGGTGAGGTCAAGATATTGGTCTCAAATGTTTGTACTCCTTTGTTTTTTTTTTCTGTCAGTATGGGGTAAAATAATTTGCCCCATTTGTCTCTTCATATAAAACTTCAACAACTCTTAAAACAATCATTTACACACATTTAAGCAGATTCTAGATTTCTTTTCTTTCGAATCGAGTCCCATCTAATATCAATATAAATACAAGGTAAAAGTCCAAGTTATCCTTTTTCTTTTTCTTTTTTTTAAAACTCTAATTGATTCTTTATTGCACATATTGCTGTTTAACATTTAAACTTGGTGTACAGCATTTCAACAAGTTTCCCTGTTTAATTACTACTGAATACCTAGGGAGAATATTCAGTAAAATTACCTAAAAAAATACATTTGTTTAATTATCTGAATACATTAAACTACAAACTATTATTATAGTTGTTACAGATAGTCTTTCCTACTTCACAACAAATATTTTCGGCTATATAATTAATAAATCATCCTTTTGCAGTATTTTTATGAAATCAAATATCTCGAAAATGAGCTCGATAACCAATCGATATTTTAGCCTGTTTTTTTTTCCGGAACTACTGCCCTTCCAACATATAGTATCATATTAAAATTCTTGTTTTTCTTTTGAATTCACCTAAGGATACATTTAAGGCTTTATACATTTTTTTTCGTACCTCTTACATATTTCGTGGAAATCTGTGAAACCTGCCAAATTCATTTGATATTTATTTCTTGTCATGAGTATTTGAATTTAAATAAAATGATTTTAACCTAGATGATAAAAATGTATAAGACCTGAACTGATCTCGATCAGGATATTGCAAAGGGCACTAGGCGTCAATTTTTTTCGGAAGACAAAGGGTTAATTTATGGCGTCCGAAAAGTTAGCATTGTGTTAGGGAAAAAAGCCGTGGCGTCTCACAATGCTCAATTGCTTTAGATAAAACGCTCATTTAAGAACAGTGTCTTCAAGCATATCAAGAAAGTGAGAAAATTGATCAATACAATCAAAATCATTACTTTAAAACCTGTTAATATTTACTTAAGATTCTGTAATATACAACATTCCTTTAAAATGATCACTTGTATCATAGCTGTTGATAAATTCATCTATTGACACGATATTGTATTTCTATTATTATTTCCTAGATAAGGTAGCTCCTCACAAGGAAGATATTAAGGTTCATGTGGACCCTTTTACTAAAATGGCCGTATTTTCACCTCAAGATTTACTCTGAGTACAGACAAACCTGCGCATCTGTAAAACATTTCAGGCATAGCATGCCCTAGATAAATAAATTTCAAATATGTTTTATGTTTTAGAAAAATAAAAACTTACCAGGATTTTGCAGTGCACTTTTTTTCATTCCTCCAGAAGGTGCCAAAATAAACTAAGTTGGGAAACAGGTTTGAGAACTTCCCCACAGGTAATAATTTAAGTGAGCGGTATTGATTGACATGGACAATAGATGGACAATAGATACCTGACAATAATTGGTGATTTAAAGTGTGTACCTGAGTGGACCATATCAAGGGAAACTCAACTGTTTGTTAATTTTATTATCTTCTGCAGGGACGAAAAAAAGTGCACGGCAAAAGCCGGTTAAGTTATGAATTTTCTAAATCATACAATGCATTCGAATTCTATCTATCTAGGGCATGCTAGGCCTTAAAACTTTTCCAGATGCACAGTTTTGTCTGTACTCAGAGTAAATTTTGAGGTGAAAAGACGGCCATTTTAGCCATAGGGTCCACATGAACCATAAACAAAAAGTTCCAAATTATGAAGTTGAAATCATCCCTTTGTAAATTTTACGGACGCCATTACGGATTGGTTGACTGACCGTTCTGGAATAACCTTTTCACAGAAGATATCAGATACGTTTTAAATGTCGTAACTACAACCCACTTCCCTGCAGCACGAATGTTACCCACCGAATTGGCCTATTTACCGGGTTTGCAGTTTGAAATAACACGGTTCTTTTGTATAATTACTCTAACTACCTGGTCTTATGCTTCCATGTCCGTTTAAAATTTTTATTATAATTTTGTTTCTTTCCTATATTTTCAGTTACGTGTTAAATTGTCACATAACCTTAACTTCTCGTTTGGCTACTTGTGATATACAAACACGTGTAGCATTGTTAACGACAGAAAAAGTAGTGTTTCGCTTGATTGAAGATTGAATAAATTTCAAAATCGTTTTTAGCTCAACAACAAATAAGATTTCGATGGTCTGTAACATGTAATTGTCTGATTGGTCAGGATGTAAATTGTTAGATATTTTCTTTAATCAATACCTGATATTGAGTATATATATTGTTGTCAGTTGGTTATATGTACAACACATTAACGTATTAAATTGAATCATTAAAAGCGTCAACGATGAAGTCAGTAATTCTCACCATAACCGTTCTTTTGGGATTGCTATTTGTTCCAGCCGTTGAAAGTAAGTTTTTATTTGTGAATTTAAAGAAAAACAAACACTTGTAAAGAATCATTTAAATCAAATGCAATGTACCAAGCTTGTAATTGTTTCTTACAGATGGTCAGCACGACGGAAAACACTTTAAATATCTCATATGCTTGTTCAAGACGAAACATATGACATTACAAAATACAGTATAAGACAGGGATTATAAATATAAAGTAATACATGTACGATTGATTTACTTAACAGGATATAAGAAAATATATAAATACTGATATGGTTAATGATATATTTCTTCATGCAGTTGCCGTTTTAACATTTCGTGCCTGTATTAAAAAACACACAAAATGTTTTCTATATTTATCCAATATTGTTAACAAAATTACTAGACTTTCAGGACAATTACTATACTTCTTTTGCGATAATAGTTATCAAATGTACCCGGATTATAATTTAATACGCCTGACGCGAGTTTCGTTTACATAAGACTCATCAGTGACGCTCAGATCAAAATATACTTCTTTTGCGAAAAAAAGACCCGAATATTCATTATGTTAAGAACAGTCTGTAAAGGATAGTCAGAAATGTTTTGCGACTTAGCATATACATTCTTACAAAATGTTAAACATTTATTCAGTGATTCCTGAAAAAAAGTTCTTTTTAAATATAATGGAATTTAATACGACTGTCATACAAGTGAGAGGTTTAGCGCTATAAAACCAGGTTCAATGCATCGTTTTCTACATTTGAGAATACCTGTACCAAGGCAGGAATATGACAGTTGTTGTCCATTCGTTTGATGTGTTTTATCATTTGATTAGGGTCTTTCGTTTTGAATTTTCCTCGGAGTTCAGCATTTTTGTGATTTTACGTTTTTTTCAATTCTTTTTACTTGCATTTAAATAAAGATGACAACATGGTAGAATTCTATAAACATCTTAAAATGGAAATTTTGAATAAAATTAGTTTCTGGAAGTAATGAAAGGCATGGAGTGTTCAAATACTCAAATTTCATATTTATATCCATATCCAACTTAATTATGGAAGAGATAGCAGACAAAACTGTATTATCTTCAAAAGAATTAAAAAAACAAAAATTACAAGATTTGTTCTTGTTTGAATGTAATTACCATTTGTTTTTCATATTGTACGACTTAAAACTAGAATATGTCATTTTTTTTAATTTTAAATTGCACCAATCATTATATAAAACTAAAAAAGCACGTGTTGATATTTGTTTTTGTAATTTTAAAACATATTAAAACGTAGAGTTATTTTTTGACACCAGATGGTCAAAATAAAAAATTCCACAATTTTCAATTTTCGCTTAAATATTACCATGCCATCTTATTTTATTGTGTTTTTGGTACAATTTTGATACTATACTTTCTTTTTAATTTTTCATAGGAAAATAATGAATTACTTTCTGGCACTAGATGGTGATATAAATATTTGAACAATTTTCAATATTTGAACTTCAAGATTAACTTAACATCTATGTTGAAGTTTTGTTAAGCAATATGGATCGGATCATGATATCAGTATTGTTTTCATCTTGTTAAACGTATTTGTCGACAAGAAAAAAATCCAAGAATATTATGTCTAAGATAATCAATAAAGTAATCCATATTGAGTGTACTGTTAAACATATCAATCATTTAAGACATTCATGTTGTTTTGTAGTACCATTATTACACAATGTTTATACTGTTTGGATAGAAAAAACGACTATTAAATGTTCTTTCATATGAGATGTGTGAAAATAAGATTCTATTACTTCAAATTGATAAAAATTTTCTACTTTCAGTGAAAAGAAAAAGATGTCACAAGAGACCAACTGTCGGTAAGTTATTAATATGTCTATACTTTGTTGCCCGTCCAATATAATCAATATAACAAAACTTTAAACAACTGTCATACAAATGCAAGCTTTATAATTAGCTAGCTACTAAACCAGGTTTATCCCATCTTTGCGTCGCACAGTGCTGGTATCAAGTCAGAAATAGAACATGTGTCATCCTTTCTTTTCATTGGTTGATTTAGTCATGTTAATCGAGCGTTTGATTTTGTTATGTTTTAGTAGACTTCCTTCTTAACTAATTTACCAAGGAGTCCTATATTTATTAGTTTTGGATACTTTCTTTATTTCCAATATGCTGAAAATTTCATAAAACATAGTTGATTTATGTTAGATTAGGAACACTTGTGATGTTAAACGTGTCTTGATTGTTTACTAAAAGATGTCTTGTCATTAATCCAAAATAGACTTTCCAAATTCAGATTTTAGATAAATGGTAAATGTATCTACATGAAAGTATAGCACACAGACCTTTGTTAACAGATTTGTAATTAGATATTGAGGGTCAATAGTATATTAACTCAACTTTGACACCAGGATTAAAATTGTTGACGCTAGACGCGGATTTCGTCTGCAACAGACTCGTCAGTGACTCTCGAATCAAAAATGTGAAAAAGGCTAAAAAAAGTACAAAGAAGAAAAACATTGACTACTAAAAATTCGTTCTATCTTATGATTAAGGTATGTATATTTTCCATGTGATGTATCTTTAAAAATATATTTGTAGTTGAGTGTTCAGACCCAATACCAAGAACCTGTGCCAACATGACTATTAGCACAGACCGGAAATTTGTAGGAAGCACAGGAAAATTGACGTGCTCAGCTGGTCATTCTCTTAAAGGGAATAACAGTATTAAATGTTTGGAAGACGGCACATGGAGTCCGATAAATGCCATATGTAATACTTGTGTTTTATTTGATATTTCACCACTTTGCTTGATCTTGATTTATGAGTATCCTTGTTTTCATTTTACAGTGAAATCTCTTCGATTTTGTTCGGTTTCGAACGCATACAATTTGATATGACGGTGCTTAAGAACATGTTTGGTTGATACAGGTTTCCGGTTTATGCAGGATTCGATTTAGTCAGGTTTTCATATATTTTGGAACACTAAATGCAACTATAAAAAATACAAAACACACAAATTAATACAATAATAAACAAAATATTTTTAAAACAACAGCACTCAAATTGTAAGGTAACCCAGGTGCTTCGGATAAGTAATTAAGCAGTTCTTTTAAGGCCTTTTAAACAAGACAAAAGTAGAACTGAAGGTAACCCAGTGCTATGGATCAGAAAACAGTTCATATAATTTAATACTCTTCTGTTGAAATATCTGATAAAGCGTATAATACATGGCAAAATCCGTATCACATGCCGTATCACCCTCGACCAATATCATCCCTCGGGCCTAAAGGCCCTTGGGCTGATATTGATGTCTCGGGATGATACGACATGTGATACGGATTTTGCCATGTATTATTCTCTATGTATCATTGTGATATGTCTCAATCATCTATATTTACAATGATTTAGGTACCGGTGTTCCAAATAGCGTAACTGGTGTACGTTCATTCAGTGGATCCATATACATATTTGTTAAAAATGTCAACGGTTATGACAAGGCAAAGGTAAATTGTTATATACTAGTATGTTCTTATTTAGCACAGATGGGAAATTTTATAGATTTATACATTTTACAGATTTGTGACAGAATTAATGATTTAATGTGTGCATGATATGTAAGGTGTGCATATTCGTATTTATTTGTTTTGTTCTTTTGTCCCTATACCATTGAATTACACTCGTCATTTACAATAAGTTGTGTATACACTATGTTACGTGGGTTACTGTCTGCTTAAATAATGTTTTGAAGGATATTTGCTCCTCCATGTGTGGTACTCTTTTGGAAATAAATAATCAAGAAGAAAACAGATTCATACATATAGCTAAAGAAGAACTTGGTAAGCAGTTATTGTTTTTCAAATTTGAATAGATCTAAAAATTAGGTACATACCATTGTATTAAAAATGTTCTATAGCATAATTTGAAAAGAAGGTAATTCTAGTTTCTGCATGCAAGTTATCACAAACAAAATTAACGACAAATCGAAGAATAAAGCTTCTAAATTGTGAACTGTCTAGTTCTATATAGGTAAATGCCAGCTGCACTTGTATATGAAATATATATCTCCCAATTCCTACAATGTTTCGGAGCTTGCATGCCTTACGAATATCACCATACAAGAGGGTTTTGATTCCAAATTGTCTATTCAACCAAGGGTGGCGGAATATATGTCACATGTGTAGTTTGATCTGTTCACCCTTTCAAAACACCTTATATCAGCCCTGTTTTTTTTAGGTTCCAGTTTTTCAGTCTCTGGTTTTCTATGCTGTGCTTTGGTTACAAATGTTTGTCTTTAGAAAGGTTTTAGTTTTTTGCATTAATAATTTGTGTTCGACTAATGAGTTTGAATGCCCATACGATTGTTTACAACGGATATGTTTCAAAAGAGAGACGAAAGATACAAGAGGGAAATTTAAACTAATAAATCAAAAATAAAATTACTACGCCATGGCTAAAAAAAGTAAAGGACAAACAAACAAACAAACAAACAAACAATAGTACACACAATAAAACATAAAAAAAAACGTGTGAATACGAACACAACAAAAACCTGTGGGTAAATCAAAATAGATTGATATGATTCATCTTACGTCATAATCATACTGATAAAGAATATCTGTTTTTATAGATACTAACATTTGCTGTTTACTTTTTTTAATATTGATATATTAGTGTTGTTTTGCAGACTTTTTAGCATTTTTTTTATATACATATATCTTGATTTACTACTTCTTGTAGAAATAGACTATCTTTTTATTGGATTAGAGTCAAAGGATGGCATAAGTTATGTATGGCAATCTGGGAATACAACAGTATCAAACATGTTTACCGGCAGGACTCCATCAGATCCTAATGACATTGAAGTGGGCAGTTGTTTTATGATGGTATCTGGTGGTACATGGTATGACATGCCAAAGGCCATGTGCAACCGTAGTGACAATGAATATATCTGTGAATCAAGGTAGGATATTTTATAGTTGTTATATTTAACTGAAATTGGATTTATTCTTTTTTAAAGTTATTTTAAAGCGTAACAACTTATTAAAGAAATCACTGCTAAATACAGAAAAAACCCAGACGTTAACAATAAACAATCAAGAATTCAAATGTGTTACATTTACAAAAAATAATGAAAATCCAACATAAACCATTATTTGGAGACATAAAAAAAAATCCCGTTACTACTCAATGTAGTTATATCATTAAAATCAATGAAGTATAGAACAAATGATCAACTCAAAAGAACAGGACAGTATGAAAGACATTACAATTTCCTGAACCAGAGTCTTAAAAAAGATATATACACTTTTATTCTGCAATGGGGAGTCTTATGTATAAGAATAACTGTTTCACAGATGATATCGGATATGTTCCTAATGTCGAAACTACAATCCCCTTCCCTTTTCACGAATGTGACCTACCGAATTAGACTTTTTACCGGATTTGTAATAACATGAGCAACACAACGGGTGCCATATGTGGAGCAGGATCTGCTTACCCTTCCGGAACACCTGAGATCACTCCCAGTTTTTGGTGGAGTTCGTGTTGCTTAGTCTTTAGTTTACTATATTGTGTCTTGTGTACTCTTATTTGTCTGTTTGTCTTTTTTTTAACCATGGTGTTGTCAGTTAATTTTCGATCTATGAGTTTGGCTGTATCTTTGGTATCTTTCGCCCCTCTTTTTTACAATAACAGCTCAACAGATATCGCTTTGTGTACTATACGGATATCGTTTTAAAGGTCAACCCACTGCCAGACTATTTGTGTATTGCCTAGTGACCACGTAATGTGTATTGCTATGACATTCCAATGAAGTATCGCTCCATTTGTGAATGATATAGTCTCCGATCTGCAACCCACTTTCTGCATATAGAAAAATATGAACAACAGGATTAACTCCATTTTCTACGGCGCCAATCTGCAAGTTCAAAACTTGAATGTTTGAATGTGAATACCTCAAATTCAACTGTTGTGCTCCAGAAAAGCACAAACTTCTAGTTTTACATAGCCTTTAGAGTTATAAAACTACGACAGAGCTCACCACTAATAAATAAAGTAATTGTTTTGTCAATATGCATTTATGTTAGAAATGAGGACTTTTAGTGTCTGATTGTTAACAATACATAACATGATCATACACAATTGTACACCTTCTTTGTACGTCTATCTGACTATACAATTGAGAATGGAAATGGGGAATGTGTCAAAGAGACATCAACCCTTACCATAGAAAAAACAACAACAAAAGGTCACCAACAGGTCTTCAATGTAGCGAGAAATTCCCGCAAACGGAGGCGTCCTTCAGCTGACCCTTAAACAAATATATACTTGTTCAGTAATAATGAACGCCATACTAATTTCCAAATTGTACACAAGAAACTAAAATTAAAATATTATACATCAATAGAGCATAGCTCATTCCTTTACGAGTAACAAATAACCTGTTTTAGAATTTGATTTATTGATTTTAATGTACAAAAACTATAGTATACACCCTACATATAAATGATATCTTATTTTCTACTTTGCAGGTTTGACTAACCACCATGACGACAATGACCAGACAACGAGAACATATCGTTATAATAAAATCTCAAACAAAACTTTATAACTGTATAGCATTGTTTTCTGCCAAACACCTCTTTCTTCTAATTTGTGCCAATTGATTTAGTCAGAATATTGTAATGAGGAGATGGATAGGAGTAAGGGACTATGGGGATGACGGGGAGGAATGCAAGAGTTGAACGGGAGTCAAGGTTGAGGAAAGCAGGGGTCAATGATTATTGAAGGCTGTCACAGTGATTTTGTGCATAAATCAATGACATGCCGTTGGTTTGGTCATTTGAGATTGTTTGTGTTTGTCATGTCGATTCCTTTCACGGCTTGGCAATATGATATACAATTTTCTCATTGTATTATTAAATGTCGTAGGTGTGATGTAGATTTTCTTGCATCTACGTCATTTATGTCTCCTGTGGATATATACAGCACTATTCACACGAATCGATAATATTACTACAATATATTCATTTTTTGTCAGAACATTATGTTTTCTCAGATGTTATCAATCGGAGTTAGTTCCTGTTTATTGCCTTAAGGTCTCTTTAATTGTGGATTACAATATTGCTATTTAAGGGATTTCGTCTTGATTTCATATTTTGAATTTATTAGTACAATTGTATCTTTTTTTTCAATTTTTAAAGCTTAAAATATTGTAAAGATGTGAAACCAGAGTGTTCACCTCATTAAGCTTTGGTGCTAACTTGGTTGATGACTCAATTATGAATCTCTGCGTCTCCTTTTATTTACACAAATTGTTCTTTCATGTATGTAGGAATCTGAAGAGAAACGGTCTCGCTAAAATGCGATGCGTTGGCACAGAAATTTGTTTTAAATCACGATGAAGTGCGATTGTGGCATTGCGAAACTATATTGCTGATTAATACGCCGACGTTCGATGGTGGTAAAGCTGAAGTGCGATGGACTACATAATCTATACTTGTCATGACGTATTTTTTTATATTTGTGCAGGAAATCATAAATGGTATCCCTTTTTAATTTAGAACAGTGATGGTAAATAGACATTGTATTGCCAGTTCTAACTATAACAATGGTGTGTTCTTGGTAAATTGCTTCAACAATAACAAAAAAACAGCAGTCTTTCATACTATTGTTCAGAATTTGAACACGACCGATGGGTATAGTCCTTACCTGTAAAAAAGTTAACTTGGAGCAGATTTTTATTTAACATAAGATGTTTCACCGTATACATGTATTTGTTTATGTGTTACATATTTGTTTTTTGTTAATTCTTTTACATAAATAAGGCTGTTAGTTTTCTCGTTTGAATTGTTTTACATTGTCTTATCGGGGCCCTTTATAGCTGACTATGCGGTATGGGCTTTGCGCATTGTTGAAGGCCGTACGGTGACCTATAGTTGTTAATGTCTGTGTCATTTTGGTCTTTTGTGGATAGTTGTCTCATTGGCAATCATACCATATCTTCTTTTTTATATTGTTGACTACTTTCTAAGTTAGCTTGAGCAATTGTAAGCAGACAAGCAAGTTAACTTCGTCGTTGGTTGACCAGACCTGAGATCTGCTTTCTTAGGACTGCTGCAGACCTATTGACAAGGCTGCTCAGACCAGACCTGTGGACAAGTCTGCTATTGATCAGTACCGAGGACAGGTCTGCCAAGACCACACATTTGGACAGGTCTGCACCTGACAAGACATGTGGACAGGTCTGCTACTGACCAGACATGCGGACAGATCTGCTTATGACTAATTACTGTGGTTAAGACTTTTTATATAATACCTAACCTAATTGAATTGTCCTTCCCCCTCCCCTGTATATCAAAATACTTGACTCTTTAGACTCTATATAGATATTATACATATTTAAAAAAAATCGTTTCATATTCTTAAAACATTAAACAATGGCTATAAAATTACACACTTGTGATCACGTGCAGCTATTATAAAAGAAAGGAAAGTTGTTTTTAACTATAAGGCGGATAGAAAGATTATACAACGCACCTGAACAATATTTTTATATCATGGGACATCAACATCACTGTTGATTTTGCTTCATTCCCCATTTTTTACAGTCTCTTCTTAAATTCAACTCCATGCATTACATGGATATTTCATCGTAATTCACTTTGTTTACCTTAGATTTACGATAATGTTTTCGACAAAATGGTCAAAAGAAAATTGTACAGTGTTATTGTAGACAAGATGTTGTATAATTATGAACAATCTCGTCAATTTCGTTAAATTTGTCTTTACGGATTATAAATGATATCTGGGACGTCCGAAAAAAATATATAATTGTTGTGAACAGGAATTGAATATTTGTCACTTGATGTTTACCTACCAACAAAATCAAATCAACCGACATAATATACTAACAGTATACTTTTCATTATAAAGTACAAATAAAATCAGTCATGTCAGTGTTGAATGATGCGGTCGAATAGTTTTATTATACGCACCATCTTGAACTACTGACTTTAGCGACAGTTCGATATTACGAATACAGAGATTAAATGCTGGCATTCTAAATTGATGCGGACAAAATTTTGTATTCATTGTTTTCCAATATTGTTTTCATTTGTATTATACAATCCATCCAGACATAAAACAAACTTCTGATTTATAATGCAGCTATATAGATTTACATACTTAAGTGCAAATATGGTCAGTTTTGGTTGATGCGGTCAAATAATTTTGTCATACGAGTCAGCCTGAGATATCTAAACTACTGAAATGTTGTTACATATCAATATCTTGAACATGTTGATCAAATTAAAAGGAGGACATGCTTGCACTCTAAAATTATGGGGACTTAAATTTGTAGTCATTGTTTTCCAATATTGCTTTCATTAGTATTATACATTCAATCCTGACATTAAAAAATAACACAGAATAACTCTGCGGCTATATAAATTTACATAATAAACATGACAAAGTGCAAATTGATTGATGCGGTCAAAACATTTTGTTATAGAAGCCAGCCTGAGGTAACAAGACTACTAAAATTGTGTTGCGAGACAATAGTTTGAATAAAAAGATGAAATGCTGGCAATCTAAATTGATGCGGACAAACTTTTGTAGTTATTGTGTTCCAATATTGCTATCATTTGTATTATACAATACATCCTGATATAAAAATATTACTAAATTATTATGCGGCTATATAGATTTACACAATAAAGTGCAAATATGGTCAGTTTTGGGTGGTGCAGTCAAAAAATTGTGTTGTACGAGTCAGCCTGATGTATCAAAACTACTGACATTTGGTTGCGAGACAATATTATTTATAAAAAGAGGACATGCTGGCACTCTTGATATCAAATGTTGATACTAGATACTACTTAGGTAGGTTATATTCCTTTACAACCAGGATTAATTGCAATCACTGAAAAACGTGGAAGTTGTTTGAAATGCAAAGACTTCTTGATTAGTAAGAACGAAACATAAAAAGCGACACATCGATCAATAAGTTGCGTTTATCGTCCCTTTCAATGACATTTCACTTATGTCAGGAATATCAGCCTTTTAACTTATTGGTTAAGAAAACCTCTACTGACCTTCCACAAATGGCTGATCCCTTTGGACATTACACATATGATTATGATTAGAGATGGGTACTCTAAAACACAACAAACATCAGTAAACAGGACTTGTGAGGGCGCAATTTGAAAAAAAATGTTTAGTGTATCAACAAATTAAAATCATTAAAGTGTATAAATACAGTTTATAATACACATATGCTGGTTATTTGTGCACCACATTTTTGAGATTGTTATGAAAAAAAAAAAAAACCCAGACAAAATGTTTAGATACATATGCAATCGTATCAAATCGGAATATTGTAATCCACAAAAGTAAGAGACCTTAAGGCAATGAACAGGAACTAATTCCGATTGCTCACATCTGAGAAAACAATAACCACAGCTTTATGCTAATGTTTTTGATTATAATGTTCTGACTATTTATGGTATAAAGTTGAACTTTAATCGATGCATTTGAATATGTTGTTCTGGGGATTTATTCAACACTAAAGATTATTTCCTTATGTCTGCCATGGTCCGGAAAATTATCAAGTCAAATATTTATAACATAAAGATAAGAAGATGTGGTATGATTACTAACGCTGTAAATATCCACCATAGACATAGATGACGAAGATCTAAGTAAATATACTTCACACCTATATACCGCATTTAACAATGAGAAAAACTAAAATAAAAATCCACATGGCAATCTATGAAAGGGTCCGACATGACAAATGCGAACAATCTAAAACGGCCAATACCGACGGAATATAATTGATTTATATACCAAATAATTGAAAACGTAAAGCAAATATTTTACAAAACAACAAACGGTAAAATGCCACGCAAAATCATGTACATGATTTTGGTACAGCCGCACATCGAACTTCGTAACTCATAATTGCCTCTTCCCTCACCATCACTAGTAACCAGAATTTAGCTTGATCAGGCAAATATTTATTAACCACCTTCAAAAAAGATAACTGGAAGATTGAATAAGATTAACAAAAATCAAAACGATCTTCTATCTTATTCAATCCATTTTAAACTTTTTTTTATACCAGTCAAATATATTCCCTTGCGGTCATTCAAGTTATGTTAAGATAAGGTTAACCTCCGTCAAACTAATAAGCCACGCCCATGTTAAACTATTCCAAACTGATCTTAATTCCTTTTAAACTTTGAAGTTTCCGCCTCTTTGTAAGGTAAAAAACTCAAGCAGAAAAGCAACCCCGATAGATATATATGTATCTTCAATCCATTCAATACGTTATCGATTTTCGTAACAAATATTCACAATTGAAATGTCTGAATGACAAATAAATAAGAAAATAAGTAACTAAAAGTTATTGATCCAAGATATTTTTAAAATGCAGCAGGAAAAATTAACCAGATGAAAATAGAAATTTTCGGTAAATATTATGATTTTAATATGTCCACATGCAGTAGCTCTTTATTTGAAAGTGTGTTGATAACTGACATGAAAACTCGTGTTATCTCAGTATTTGTGGTCTCTAAAAAAAACTTTCTAAAAAATTAAAACGAGAAACTAAATCAAGGATTATAAAAGACAATAAGAATATCAAATAGAAATAAATTAAATACAATAAATGTGTCTATCTGTTACTCTTTATGGTGATGACTATTATTCATATTGCTGTTAATTGTCGTATCCCCGTATATTTACTTTTTATCTTCGTCTGTATTCCTTTCCTGTAAACTTGAGGATACTTAATAGGGGGACAAATGCAATAGTCAATGTTTACATAAATTAAATCGATATAATTATGTATCCTTAAGGTTAATGAAAAACTTTTACAATTACCAACATAAAACAATATATATTTAGAGTTTTATTAAATGAAACTTTGATTGTGAAATTGGTGAAATTATTGACTTTTTCCGTAGACAGTATAGACTTGTTGAAAGTTATAAATAAATTAACAAATTAATCTACTTTTAACTCTGTACTAAATTTGTTAGATTTGTCACTGGTGCAAAAAAAAAACAAAAAAAAACGTTCACAACGGACAAGGCTGAAAATATCAAAATGCAACTTAAAAAACAACAAAACGCAGTTATAACTACGATTGTGTTTGGTAAGTATCGTGCAATTCAGTCCTCATCAAACCCTATCATAAGGTACTTCGTTGTAAACTGCAAATAACTCAATTTCCCGGAATCTAATGTACATGAAACAGTACTTCTGGGACTCTTGCATTTTGCCTCAATAATAGAAAATATTTTAAGCTGTAAATTGTCCACCCATTAAAAAAATTATGAATGTATTGAACAGTGGTTTTGAAGAAAAAGCAACTTAAAACAGGGGCGTAGAAATGTTTATACACAAAGGTTGGATAGTATTATTGACTTTCTACTTTTTTTACTGTTAACTTCAAACAAACCTATGTCCATTTATCTTTCTCACTTGTTGTGTGCTGGATGCAGATAAACAGATGATACAAGTACACAGCCAATGTAGCTATTTTTAGAAGTTGTCACAATACACATTACAGATATAATAGCTATTGTATCTTTTAAATTTAGATCAAATAACATGGTTTCAATTAAAACGAGTCAACTAAGTCAACTATCCATCAGATAGGTCACCATACGGTTCTCAGAAAAATCATTACCGAATATTTTAGCTATAAAATGTCCCGACACAAAACAATTTCCTAACGTATTATTAACGCACATGCTATTTGCAAATCTGGACCCCCAAACAGGTTCAAGTGTGATATTGTGTAACAATCAAAAAACGAAAACTGAGTCCCAATTCATCTTTGACCATGTTGACTGCCCTCTGTATACTGAATGTTGAATTAACAAATTAAAAAAAATATATATTAGTTCGTTCATGTCATATAAGAGAGCACTTCTAAGGACTCCTTAGTGCATTAAGGACTTATAAATTGCCACGAAGGACTATAACGTATGCTATAACATGTAAACAAATTTCATATTATGGTAACATGTAAAAAAAAATCATATTATGGTAACATGTAAAAAAAAATCATATTATGGTAACATGTAAAAAAAATCATATTATGGTAACATGTAAACAAAGGACAAGGTACGATAAGGCCCGTTTTTGGCGCCCCTATTTTTTCATTTTTCAAATTCTGTTTTGGAAAGCTATTTATCACATTAAAATATCCTCTAAGGTTTGAAGTTTGTTTGGATGAACTTCAAAACCATTAATTTCAGAAAATGGGTGAGGTGAGGGGGGTTAAAGGGCACCAAAAACGCCAAAAGCAGGAAAAATTACGATTTTTGGTCATTGTTTCTTGAAATTTAATAGGGTGCGCCTACGTCAAAATGTACGTGACCCGGAGAAAATTACAGCAAAAACAGTGCTAAAGACATTGGAATAAAAACATTCCTGGGTCACGTTGGTGCAGGCACTTAAAAACTAAAAATTCCTTGTACGATAGTTATCAAAAGTACCAGGATTATAATTTTATACGCCAGACGCGCGTTTCGTCTACATAAGACTCATCAGTGACGCTCAGATCAAAATAGTTAAAAAGCCAAATAAATACAAAGTTGAAGAGCATTGAGTTTCAAAAATTCCTAAAAGTTGTGCCAAATATGGCTAAGGTAATCTACTCCTGGGGTAAGAACATCCTTAGTTTTTCGAAAAATTCAAAGTTTTGTAAACAGAAAATTTATAAAATGACCATATAATTGATATTCATGTCAACACCGCAGTGCTGACTACTGGGCTGGTGATACCCTCGGGGACGAAACGTCCACCAGCAGTGGCATTGACCCAGTGGTGTAAATAGTTATCAAAAGTACCAGGATTATAATTTTATACGCCAGACGCGCGTTTCGTCTACATAAGACTCATCAGTGACGCTCAGATCAAAATAGTTAAAAAGCCAAATAAATACAAAGTTGAAGAGCATGGAGTTTCAAAAATTCCTAAAAGTTGTGCCAAATATGGCTAAGGTAATCTACTCCTGGGGTAAGAACATCCTTAGTTTTTCGAAAAATTCAAAGTTTTGTAAACAGAAAATTTATAAAATGACCATATAATTGATATTCATGTCAACACCGAAGTGCTGACTACTGGGCTGGTGATACCCTCGGGGACGAAACGTCCACCAGCAGTGGCATTGACCCAGTGGTGTAAATAGTTATCAAAAGTACCTGGATTATAATTTTATACGCCAGACGCGCGTTTCGTCTACATAAGACTCATCAGTGACGCTCAGATCAAAATAGTTAAAAAGCCAAATAAATACAAAGTTGAAGAGCATTGAGTTTCAAAAATTCCTAAAAGTTGTGCCAAATATGGCTAAGGTAATCTACTCCTGGGGTAAGAACATCCTTAGTTTTTCGAAAAATTCAAAGTTTTGTAAACAGAAAATTTATAAAATGACCATATAATTGATATTCATGTCAACACCGAAGTGCTGACTACTGGGCTGGTGATACCCTCGGGGACGAAACGTCCACCAGCAGTGGCATCGACCCAGTGGTGTAAATAGTTATCAAAAGTACCTGGATTATAATTTTATACGCCAGACGCGCG
The DNA here is from genome assembly GCA_037788925.1 of Mytilus galloprovincialis. NCBI lineage: Eukaryota > Metazoa > Mollusca > Bivalvia > Mytilida > Mytilidae > Mytilus > Mytilus galloprovincialis. The sequence goes on along the minus strand of CM075338.1, from coordinate 19,925,316 downwards.
TTTCGTCTACATAAGACTCATCAGTGACGCTCAGATCAAAATAGTTAAAAAGCCAAATAAATACAAAGTTGAAGAGCATTGAGTTTCAAAAATTCCTAAAAGTTGTGCCAAATATGGCTAAGATAATCTACTCCTGGGGTAAGAACATCCTTAGTTTTTCGAAAAATTCAAAGTTTTGTAAACAGAAAATTTATAAAATGACCATATAATTGATATTCATGTCAACACCGAAGTGCTGACTACTGGGCTGGTGATACCCTCGGGGACGAAACGTCCACCAGCAGTGGCATTGACCCAGTGGTGTAAATAGTTATCAAAAGTACCTGGATTATAATTTTATACGCCAGACGCGCGTTTCGTCTACATAAGACTCATCAGTGACGCTCAGATCAAAATAGTTAAAAAGCCAAATAAATACAAAGTTGAAGAGCATTGAGTTTCAAAAATTCCTAAAAGTTGTGCCAAATATGGCTAAGATAATCTACTCCTGGGGTAAGAACATCCTTAGTTTTTCGAAAAATTCAAAGTTTTGTAAACAGAAAATTTATAAAATGACCATATAATTGATATTCATGTCAACACCGAAGTGCTGACTACTGGGCTGGTGATACCCTCGGGGACGAAACGTCCACCAGCAGTGGCATTGACCCAGTGGTGTAAATAGTTATCAAAAGTACCAGGATTATAATTTTATACGCCAGACGCGCGTTTCGTCTACATAAGACTCATCAGTGACGCTCAGATCAAAATAGTTAAAAAGCCAAATAAATACAAAGTTGAAGAGCATTGAGTTTCAAAAATTCCTAAAAGTTGTGCCAAATATGGCTAAGGTAATCTACTCCTGGGGTAAGAACATCCTTAGTTTTTCGAAAAATTCAAAGTTTTGTAAACAGAAAATTTATAAAATGACCATACGAAACACCTGAAAAGTGAATAATAATTACAATATTTGAATAATAACAGAAAGTTTACCCCCCTCACCTCACCCAGTTGCTAAAATCATTGGTTTTGAAGTTCATCCAAACAAACTTCAAGCATCAGGGAATATTTTAACATAATAAGTAGCTTTCAAAAACAGAATTTGAAAAATATGAAAATAGGGGGGCCAAAAACGGGCCTTATCGTACCTTGTCCTTTCATATTATGGTAACATGTAAACAAATTTCCTATTATGGTAACATGTAAACAAATTTCATATTATGGTAGAGACTGATATTAAATGCATAATTTTCAAACTTTACAGAAAAAGAACCACAAGTAAATGAGTAATAGAACAATATTTAGGCACGAATCAGTGCCGAAAATCAATGAACCATTACATTCGTAGACACGTGTCATCTCACTATTTGATATTTATGTTGTTCGTGTTTTATATTATGCCTGTGAAGTCTGTGGATTTTCCAAAGCAGATGAAATCGAAAAAGTACTAATCTGTTTTTGTAAAAGATTACTCGGAGTGAAGGAATCAACCAATACTAATATGGTGTATTTTGAGCTGGGACGTATTCCCTTAGTAGTGAAACGTAAACTGCAAATTTTTAAATATTGGCTCGAACTTTTGAATACGAATAATTGTATTCTGGGAGGTGTCTACAATGTTCTTAAAGCTTCTTTCGTAGGTCGAAGAACTAGGTTAAAATGATTAAGGAGGAATTACACAACATCTAACTAGGTGAATTGTGGCTACGCCAGTCTGAACTGACAATTGAAAACGCTTTTTCATTTAAAAAAAAACAGCGCCTCCTAGATATAAAAAAACAAGAACAATTTACTTTGTTGGAAAACAGTAGCAAGTGTGTTATTTAGAGAAATATAATCACAAACCTAGATTAAAGATATTACTAAAATTGACTAAATGTATCCCTCCTCTATACCGAAAGGCTATTTAAAAAATAAGACTATCTGCACATTCATTAAGTATTGAGAATGGTCGTTTTCTGAATGTACCCGTAATGAATCGTTGATGCAAAGTATGTAGTCAAGGTATTGAAAACGAGTTCCACTTACGCCGTGTGTGTTCGGCAAATAGAGACTTGCGTGTTAAGTTTATAAAACAATCTTACTGATACAGTTGTAAACTCTACAAAATGCAAAGCAGTTGACTTTTTGGGGAAAATTTATTATCCTGGGTTTTTTAAAGGAGGGACAGTATTTCACAAAATAATAAACATTCCCTGCCGACATGTTTTATTGCAATTATAACTTGTTTTGTTTTTTTACTTAAGATAATAAAGTACATGTAGGTATCATATTGTATTTTTAGAAGACCTACTGTATAACCGTCCTATAATACAGTTAAATAGGTGTATATTTCTTGTTTCAATTATCATGTGTGAGGGTATAAATGGGTTACCACCATGAATGAGAGTATACGTATGGATGAGGTTTACAGATTACTATATAATGATTAAAAAGAAAATAGTAAAGAATTAGAAGAAAGAAATGGACCCAAAAGTATAGAGAACAAATTAAAAGTGTGAAAATATAAAAAATATTTACATATCTATACAAATATTCAATTTTGATTTCATGGTGCCCCCCAGACATCGGGGTTCTTGATCCGCCCGTGTCATATTTTACATGTAGTCCGTGATACTGAATAAACTTGCATATTTTGTCAAATACGTGACTTCTAGATCCAATAGGCCGGGTGCAACATTGACTATACAAACCACCTGTACTATAGTGTTATTTTTATTTATTTATACATGTTCAAAAGTCAATATTTTTAACAAATAACTTACTTTCTAGCAAACCAGAGTATGACTCTGAGCAAAACGACTTGAGAAAAACCGCCCTTTTTTTGCTCTAATTATATAACTCAAAATTGACTTTAATTTGAATTGATACAAAACAAAACAATGGCACCGTTAATGAAGTTTTTTTTCAATTATTCTTGCATCGAACTACTATTAATCAAGGATTTGTATAGTAAATCTATACAAATCCTTGTATCATTTACTCAATTAGTAAAGATCAAAAGACAATTAAATTGTTTATTGGATAAGTTTAATTCAACATGATGCTTGGGTATTTTCACTTAATCGTTTGCCACGTGCCCTTCTTCACGTGCGAGATGGCACGCGCTGATTAAAAAGGTCGTTGTACTTAATAATTATAATATCAGTTTACAAAATTTCATATTCTGCTTTACATGCTTATATTTCTTGAATCCATATGTTTGTGCTCCTTAAACATGTTAATCACCCTGTAGTGTCCTAAATGCACAACCTTTGTTCTTGGTACACACAGAGACACATGATTTCAAATTTGTAATATAAAATAAATTAAAAAAAACACACGACTTATAGTTCTTAAAGTTTCTGAGTTTTGATAAAAAAAAACCTCAAAATTCTAGGTTAAACTAATTTCATGATACAGGCTCCGAAGTATACACATTTGAGTGATTGTGTGAAAATACGATGGTGTTTTGTTTGTTTGGAAATAAAAACACGAATAACTCTAAAAGAGTAAACACATGTATTCTTGTTGTCAGATCAATACCCAGAGATGCAGTGTATATTCCACTGAATTTAATTTTACATTCGTACTTATTACGTAATCAGATAAGGTTTGACAGCGGGTGGTTTAATTATATACTTAAGTGTATGTCATCTTCGATTATACATCTGACGATGACATTCAGCCTCAGGGCAATTCAGGGCAATTCAGTGTATATAGATAAGAATGTATTTTAAAGTATAAAACATTCCGTCGTAAAATAATTCAGAAGGTACACATTATTAAGGTCGTTCGCAAAAGTAATGAAAATATTAACAGACTTATAAAATTTCATGCTATTCAATTTTAATACTTAAAGTTGTAAAAAAATTAATTCAGTGTATTTAGAGATGAATTTAGAGTATATAACATAACATTCCGTCACAAAATAATTCAGAAGGTACACATTATTAAGGTCGTTCGCAAAAGTGATGAAAATATTAACAGACTTTTATGCAATTCAATTTTAATACTTAAAGTTGAGAGTTTAAGGTTTTGTACAAATTAAAGCGAATGGGTTTTGTCTACAAATACATGTACGTTAATAAAAAACTTGACACCTTCTGGACATTTCCATTAATTCGTTAAACTCGCTGTACCAAAACGACAGATACTTTTAATATATTTTCTCTTCATAAATTAATTGCCCGCATTTTTCCATTACTAATTAAAAAAAAAATGTCTAAAGTCTAAAACAATAACTCTAATCATTGAAGTATTACAGCTTTTATATTTTATTATACAGTATAATACTTCCTCACTTTAATTGACCCGATTTGCTTGTTTGACAGTTTCAGACATACTAATTTCGAATGTTGAAAAACAAGTCATGGACAACATCTCAGTTCTTAGTGCAATAAGAAGTTCATTGTGGCATTTCTACACACCTGGGGCCGGTTTCACGAAGCTATCCTAAGACCTGTCATAAGATATATCTTAGGACATGTCTTATGATCCTCTCATGACTATCTCAGGACATATATCAGACCTCGTCTCTAAGCTGTCTTAGGATGATCTTAGTTAAGAAATCATAAACCTGTCGCAAGTTCATTAAATTTTAAGATATGAACATCGATTCATGAAAAAAAATGTATTATGTGTTTCCAATAAATTACTAAATGTATTGATTAATATTTCAGAATTAGCTATAGATCCTTTGTAAATTTAATAGTAAACATTAGTGTAATTCATATAAATAATCTGATAATGATACACCAATATACATATATAAAAATCAGATACAAATTTCAGAGAAAAAACAATAATCTGATGATAATTTGATTTTGTACAGGTGAGTTGAATTATAGTTTTCACTGTATCGGTTAGAAAAAGGTTAAAGGATACAATCGTGCATATTTGATACAAATACATCGAATGTTCATTTTTTTTAAAATCATTGTTGATAATCCGTCAACCTATACAGATTTTGTTACGAGCAGGAAAATGAAATCAGATTATAAAATAATAATAACATAATTTGCAAAATTAGTATAAAAAATTAAGTGTAATTTATAAAAATAAATGTATGACTATCCTAAGACCATCATAAGACACCTCTCGTGTAGTCATAACTTTATGACCAATTTTAAGAGATGTTCAAGTCAAGACCACTTTGTGAAACCCATTTGGACTAAGATAAGGCCATCCAAAGACATGTCTGAGTCCTAAGACAGCTTTGTGAAACTTGCCCCTGATTTCTATTGATTATATATATATATATATATATATATGTTCTTGGTACACACAGAGACACATGATTTCAAATTTGTAATATAAAATAAATTAAAAAAAACACACGACTTATAGTTCTTAAAGTTTCTGAGTTTTGATAAAAAAAAACCTCAAAATTCTAGGTTAAACTAATTTCATGATACAGGCTCCGAAGTATACACATTTGAGTGATTGTGTGAAAATACGATGGTGTTTTGTTTGTTTGGAAATAAAAACACGAATAACTCTAAAAGAGTAAACACATGTATTCTTGTTGTCAGATCAATACCCAGAGATGCAGTGTATATTCCACTGAATTTAATTTTACATTCGTACTTATTACGTAATCAGATAAGGTTTGACAGCGGGTGGTTTAATTATATACTTAAGTGTATGTCATCTTCGATTATACATCTGACGATGACATTCAGCCTCAGGGCAATTCAGGGCAATTCAGTGTATATAGATAAGAATGTATTTTAAAGTATAAAACATTCCGTCGTAAAATAATTCAGAAGGTACACATTATTAAGGTCGTTCGCAAAAGTAATGAAAATATTAACAGACTTATAAAATTTCATGCTATTCAATTTTAATACTTAAAGTTGTAAAAAAATTAATTCAGTGTATTTAGAGATGAATTTAGAGTATATAACATAACATTCCGTCACAAAATAATTCAGAAGGTACACATTATTAAGGTCGTTCGCAAAAGTGATGAAAATATTAACAGACTTTTATGCAATTCAATTTTAATACTTAAAGTTGAGAGTTTAAGGTTTTGTACAAATTAAAGCGAATGGGTTTTGTCTACAAATACATGTACGTTAATAAAAAACTTGACACCTTCTGGACATTTCCATTAATTCGTTAAACTCGCTGTACCAAAACGACAGATACTTTTAATATATTTTCTCTTCATAAATTAATTGCCCGCATTTTTCCATTACTAATTAAAAAAAAAATGTCTAAAGTCTAAAACAATAACTCTAATCATTGAAGTATTACAGCTTTTATATTTTATTATACAGTATAATACTTCCTCACTTTAATTGACCCGATTTGCTTGTTTGACAGTTTCAGACATACTAATTTCGAATGTTGAAAAACAAGTCATGGACAACATCTCAGTTCTTAGTGCAATAAGAAGTTCATTGTGGCATTTCTACACACCTGGGGCCGGTTTCACGAAGCTATCCTAAGACCTGTCATAAGATATATCTTAGGACATGTCTTATGATCCTCTCATGACTATCTCAGGACATATATCAGACCTCGTCTCTAAGCTGTCTTAGGATGATCTTAGTTAAGAAATCATAAACCTGTCGCAAGTTCATTAAATTTTAAGATATGAACATCGATTCATGAAAAAAAATGTATTATGTGTTTCCAATAAATTACTAAATGTATTGATTAATATTTCAGAATTAGCTATAGATCCTTTGTAAATTTAATAGTAAACATTAGTGTAATTCATATAAATAATCTGATAATGATACACCAATATACATATATAAAAATCAGATACAAATTTCAGAGAAAAAACAATAATCTGATGATAATTTGATTTTGTACAGGTGAGTTGAATTATAGTTTTCACTGTATCGGTTAGAAAAAGGTTAAAGGATACAATCGTGCATATTTGATACAAATACATCGAATGTTCATTTTTTTTAAAATCATTGTTGATAATCCGTCAACCTATACAGATTTTGTTACGAGCAGGAAAATGAAATCAGATTATAAAATAATAATAACATAATTTGCAAAATTAGTATAAAAAATTAAGTGTAATTTATAAAAATAAATGTATGACTATCCTAAGACCATCATAAGACACCTCTCGTGTAGTCATAACTTTATGACCAATTTTAAGAGATGTTCAAGTCAAGACCACTTTGTGAAACCCATTTGGACTAAGATAAGGCCATCCAAAGACATGTCTGAGTCCTAAGACAGCTTTGTGAAACTTGCCCCTGATTTCTATTGATTATATATATATAATGTAGATAATTAGAGTTCCGCCTGAAATTCTGTTTTTCTTAAAAATGAGGAAATGGCTAATTTACTAGCATTAATTTCATAGAAGTTTTCGATCTTTGCATACTTGAATTGAGTTCCATATAACTTTGTAGATTTCTCATTTGAAACGTTTAACCTATATTATTTTTGGGTCTTTTATCATGTTTATAGCTGATTATGCGGTATGGGTTTATATGTAAAACTTAAAATATTTACACGCCATTTTTTCCTTCCCTAAATATGATCATAATATACAGCTTTCAAAGAATTATTGGATTTACGCGTTTATGTTTAACCGCTTATTAGATTTTCTATTTATAAATCATTCTGTATTACAAATCACGACAGAGCGTAAGCAAATACTTTCCTCTCAGTCAAATATTAATAGTTTACAACGTGACAAAGTTTTTCCAGTATCAGATTCAGCAACTCCACTAAATAAATGCCTCTACAAAGAGAACTGCAATAGCCATCGTTTGTTAGCGAGGATATACCATACGGATAATACCCTGCCACCCCCCCTCCCCCCCAAAAAAAAGTATATCAAATCGTTATTGATTAGCGACATTCGATGTTTAGCAACTGCCGTCGTCATAGGTTTACTTTCATATCAATAATTTCCAATTAATAAGATAATATTAACATATTTTAAACTCCATTTTACAAGGAAATCCTCGACTGTGTCTCACTATTTATTTTTCGAATACACATATACACATATAGTTTTTACATATTTTAACCGAAACAATGACAACAACTTGACACATCATTTATGATTTTATCCCAAAGCACCTAACTGTAGATGAACTGGTGTAAGATAAGCGAACCGGTTACTGAACCCTCCCATCTTGAATCCGATAAATTCTATTTCAGGGCAGGTTTCGCCGTTTCTTGAAACCGAGAAAATCTGGTTTGTGTTTAATTTCTTGTAAAACGTGTTTGTTTTCAAACCCAGTTCCGGATTCGTGGTATTCAAAAACGGCTCAAGTCAAAGAACGTATTTGGATATTGCTTTAAAAGAAAGAAAACAGAAAACTAAACTAGAGGCTCTCAAGAGCCTGTGTCGTTCACCTGTATCTACTGTGGATTTGAAAATCATGTAAAATAAGGTTAAAATCATAATAAATAGTACTGATTGGGACCAAGTTCGGTTTGATTTGACCCAGTAGTTAAAATAAAAACAGGTCTTCCCAGTGTAGTCTTACAATAGTTACTGAAGACACCTTATCATTATTCAAATTAGTGTTCAAGTTGTGACCATTTGAAATTATTTTTAGCCATGGCGGCCATTTTGTTTGGATGGCAGGGTCATCGGACCATTGAATTAGGTTTCTGATAATTGTACATTAGAATTGACAAGCGGTCAGAATGATATTGTCTTAATTGAAGGATTAAGCAATTAGTGGAGTGACAGATCAAGAAAAAGGTGCTTGTTTTACGACTTTAATGGACCGGCATACCTGCAGGCTAAAAACGATTTTTTTTGCAAAGCCAATACCTTAAGCTAACTTTTTTGCCCGGTCGTAGACATTTCATGCGGTGCAGTTTTTTATAAAATGGAAAGTAAAAAGACATTTGGATTTTTTTTCAAATTTCAAGATGGGAAAGAAAATTGCATTTTGTAACTTTTTTTGGGTCTTTTGACATATGAGTTTGCATTTTATACAGAGTTTAATTCATAATATAAAACTAGAATCCCTTATTTTTTTCTTTCTAAATTTTGTCAATTTTCACTCAGTTTAGCGAAAGCACACTCTGTATTATTTTAACGAAGTGGTTACACCATTTTTAAAAGACTACATTGTTAATTTCATAATTTTCCGATTTAAAATGTTTTAAACTTCCTATTGTAAAGTTTCGAAGCCATTCCAAGTCAGTATTTTTTATAAATTAACTTTAATGAGGATTTTTATCTTTGCATTATAATTCAATGAATATGATATGGACCTCCTCGTTATTTTGATGCTCATTGAAAGATTGCAGTAAAATGTTTCTAAACTTCCTGTCGACAAACTGCGAAAAGTCCTGGCAATAACAGAATGCATACTTGCATACAAATCTATTAACCCCATTTCATCTTAATTTGACATTACATGTACAACTACACCATGAGTTTGGCTCTTAAATTTTTTATTGAAATTCCAAACTTTCATGTTTTTTGTGCATCCTATTCTGAAGTACGTATACATCGGACTAGTTTAGCAAATTTGGTAATAGACATAATCCAAGACATGTCCTATGTACCTAATGGTATTGCTGTATTTAGAAAGGTGGTTGTATTATACAGAAGGGAGCAGAAATATTGACTTAAATGCTGAAACAATCGATGGTTAACATACATTTTACTCCATGGCTAGAGTTGTATTTCAGATATCAAAACGAATCATCAAACGCCCACATGAGTTCCATAAAGGTTAAACGGGGACTAGAAAGATCTTTGACGTTGAATGATTCGAAAACCAATCTTATGGAATGTTTACCTTTGGACAAACCAACAGAACGGTATAGACCTCCTCGTTATTCTAATAATTATGGGAAGATTGTGTCTTGTTTAAACGAAAACCGAGATATATCTGTCCTGTCTTTGGTATTTCTGCGACGTCTTTCGAGACAAAACTTAGATTCGATTCCATGTTCTGCAAAAAGCACTGAACAAATTGTTCCATTTTGGACCAGTTCTTACAAAAGGCTGTTTGCCTGTAGCCTATGCTCCGGTTATAGATGCCAAGCCTCCACATGGCAATAGTATTTACAACTATGAAACAATGTTTAGATATGTCAAAACGTGCTGGTCAACAATATGCAAACATTTGACAATTAATTGTATGCTGTTGCCAAAATGTTAAATGGTCTATTCCAGACGTGTTCGAGGATGAACTTTGATATATGAGGCTAGCTCTCATGACTCTTTTGTTTAATTAAAAACAATTCTTCAATTGGTGTTAAGACGAAAATCGTTAATTAATATTGAACTAAATGTATGTCACAGTTCATTTGCTGAAACACCCAAAAACGCTGAAGGTATTGCACATTTTTTTTCTAATTATAAAGAACATATGTTGTCTCTTTTTGAAGAATTCAAAATACACTCTTGTAAACTATCACCAACCTTCGCTTTTTTGGATATGTTTCTTCGTGCAGTTGAGATATTGTTACAGAACATTAGGGTCTGAACAGAATGGGTAGTGGCTTTTACAATTGAAAATGGTAGCTGCAATGTTGCGATGCTTTTCCGTCACTAATCGGACGAGCTATGCTAGGTGGACACCAGCCTACATATTGGATATGTTGAATCTGTCTGAAACGTTAACATCTGTCTTTATTTCAAGTGAGTTATCAATCATAACACTAATACAGAGCCTTAAAGAGTATCTGGAGTGATATGGCAACAGAGAAAACTATTATTAAAGATTCTAAAGGTTGTAGAGGCACCATAGGACTGACAAGGGAACAAACGCTGTACTTCGATGGATGCTTACAAGATGGTTTAATATTTTGTGGAAGGCTGCTCTAATGAGTCTGAAACCCGTGTCTTCAACAGTCCTATGCTGAGGTCTCCTCTCAATACTTTCGATGATACGACCAAGACCTCAAAAGTGTAAATCCGGTGACTTTGTTAAGGCAGATATAAACCCAGTAAAAATAGTTCGTCGTGATTTAGTTCTTGCTAATGTTCGTAAGAATGAGGCTGTAGTCACGATATTGGCATATCCTATTGGTCCCATACCTTCAGCTCAGTTCCATGATGATGGTATCATGTGGAAATGTTGTAAATGTGATATAATTCATCTCCTTGAAGAGGAAATTTGCTCTTCTTTCAATCTTCCGAGTTATGATAATATTTTATATATTATATAGGTACCAGGCTTATAACTTGATACGCCAGACGCGCGTTTCGTCTACTTAAGACTCGTCAATGACGGTTAGATCAAAATAGTTAGAAAGACAAACAAGTATAAAGTTGAAAAGCATTGAGGACAAAAATTCCTAAAAGTTGTGCCAAATCCGATAAGTTTTCAAACGGGAGATTAAGAATCTCCGTTAACATTGGAAGTGCATTTATCGCCTCATTGTATGATCCGAAGGGAAAGTTCAGGTATCTTCATGATGATCAAAACAAGCTATATATAGCTAAGGATGGATTTTGCCGCCACAAAGGATGCCAGTCAAACACGTTTTTACAGCACATCTCACGTGCAATGCTTAGCTTCAAACGCAAGTTTTGATAACCCCTCGTATTGCTAAACCAGTGATTATACTTTCCAAAGACTCTGGTTGGTAAGAGGGTAAAAACGGTTTGCTCTCGGTTTTCTTTGAGGGACCTATGTCAGTTGATTTCCTTTAAGACCTTGTTTGTACGTATACAGACAAGGGAAAACAGCTTGCATTAACAACTGTGTATGCAACCAACAGAAATCTTCGTATACCAATATTTGTTCATGTGAAGAGTCTGATGGTTATAGAAATTATTGAACTCACCGAGTAATATTGGAAGAAGACGACGATGAAAACGATGACTGATGTCAGGTTTATGAAAGTTGTCATGCCCTTTGTTTGTTAAAATACCCCATACAACCACTCTTTCTAAGGGATCCATGTGTGCTTTTGTAAGGCAAAGGCATGAAAAACCTAAAAAGTTCATAGAGCTAGAATCTACGCTGAAACTTTAGTCCATCATTAAACTCATTTAATAAAATTGTCTTTTGAAATATTTGTGACTGGCAATAAATTTACGTTAAAGCAAAAACCAAATTGATTTCGATTCTTTTTATAAATGCCGTAAAATTCAAAAATATATCTTCAGAAGTACATGCGAGGTAAAAAAAAAAGAAATGAATGGAGATTCGGTTGTTCCATCTTCTATTTTGTTGCTGAATTCCCTTTAAAATGTGCATTTGGTGGTTTCATTATTTTCAAATTAAGTTGAAAATGAAGTGTCACAGTTTATGTCATTATGAATTTCTTGTTAAATAACAATTCAGAGATTTTTGGGAGACGTTTTATAACCTCTTGTGAAATAAATTGACAATAGTGAAAAACTCAATCACTAACCTTTGACCTTGTTTTAAAAAAAATGCACCATATTTTAATTCTACGACCAGGCAAAAATTAAAGAATAAACATTTCTCTTTCCAAAAAGTCATAATTTAGCCTGCAGGTAGGGTGGTCCATTAAAGTTGAAAAATTGTTGGCTTGGTCACTCCACTAAATTCAATTTGCAGATAAAACGCGCTAATGAAGTCGAAAATAGACATTATTTTAATAAATTAAATTCAACTAATGTTTCGATCTGAACAACATCTGAAAAATGAATTATCAAAGAAAGGTCAATTGTCAGACGTACTTACTGTGGTTTATTCCGAACTATTCAGAATTTGCTTGTAGTCAGTGCATACCTGTTCAGTATGATTTTCGGACAATTCAACATGTTGTTGGTACGAAACAGAAATACAGGGGTCTTTATTGACAACAAAATATTTGTACAAACAATAATGATTTCCATAGTTGATAATTATGAAATAAAGCACAACGATTGAAAACTACTACATACTTTACTGTTCAGTCTTTTAAGGTGGTACCAAACACATTGACTTATATTGATTTGTCTCGTTTAATTTTCATAAAATGTTGACAAAATGTTTACTTTGAGCCAAGGACAAATAAATAAAAAATAAAATGAACCACACACTTTATCGGAAAAAATCATTGGGTACATACCAGTAAACACACGACGTACTCCCAATGTCGGTTAATGGTCGTCTGAACGTTATGTCTTGAGTTTACGTCGTACCAACGTTGTGGGAACGTAAAAACCCAATGTTGGATGCAGACGTACAGACGACGTTATACAAAGACGTCGAATTTACGTAAATTTAGTACCCTGTCAGGACGTAACATATTACGTTGTGACAACGGGCTTATAACTGTTAGAATCCGACGTAACATTTTGTTATGTTGTATCAACATTATAATAACGTAGTGAACAAACCCTGTAAATACCAGCTAGCTGACACAATGAAATCGTTTTATTGGACGAATTTTGTGGTTATGAGTCTTCCAGGATATATCATTCACCTTCACTAGAACATGTAGAATATATTCACGATTTTTTTCGATTTTCAAAATATCCCCCCTTTTTTTCTCACAGACATAATTTGCACCAAAATGTCAAAGAAAATATTACAAATCCAATTTAAATGTTCTAATAAATACATTTTATATGAATATTTATTGTTTAATATATCATTAAAGTTTTGTCATCATTTATTGTTTTAATTTCATAATCGTTTTAAACTAGTGGAACGTTTAGCAGTCCTCGGGTTTTACTGTGGGATTCTACGAAAACTGTGCGCATGCGCACTTTCACCGCCTGATTTTTTTAAAACAGTGATAAAACTTGCAGTGAAATTTAGCTCGATTCAGGTTCCAGAACAAAGAAAAAGGTAATATATAAATTGCACATTACGTCAAAAAGGTTGAAGAAAATAAAACATCTGGTGCTTTGTAGGGCGCTCTTTCAAGTCTGTTGACTGGTATCCGGTTGAAATATGATACTTCTTCTTTGACTGGCAATATATTGCACTGGTGCAAGATATTTTAGCAAAAATATGTGATATATGTGTTATATGAATCCATTTTTCAAATTGCTCGATTAACTTGTGTTGTTTTTTAAGATATATTAACAATTAAGTGTAGAAAATATTTTAAAAATGGGGGCGGAGGGTGGGGTGCACAGGCAAATTGTTTTCTATACATGAAACATACTGTCCCTTTATTTTAAAGCTGCAGGTGTCTTTAGATAATGTTGGAATCATAAAAGTCTTATCAATATCACAAATGCAAAGCTAGAATAATCACTGGGGGTCGTCCTAGACAAGCATGAAAAACTTACCACTGGACATTACGAAACCAATAATCAATCAATGTATAACTGGGTCTGATATGGGAATAGACAATTGTGCCAATAAAGACTGTCGTAGATACATGTAGGCGTCACAGAAAAAAAAGCCTTCCAAAACTTAATAATTATTTAGACTAGGATCCAGTCGGGAAAAGTTGGGTGAAATTTTCCTTTTGTTAGGGTAAAACCTAGTTTACTGGTGTTTAAAACAACATATAGGGACGTCTTTTTTGCTGTTCAATCTACGGTTTAAAATTTACATGTTTATCAATGACAAGCTATACTAAACTCACTAAATACATGAAATATGTGATCAGAAACAATGTCGTAATCAATCATAAAACACAGATCCAATGTGTCTGAGGTTGAGGAATGCATTGCAGTAATGCTTACAACGTACATGTAAGCATGCACCAGCTTAAACAAATGGACCAAGATATAAAAAGGTAAACATCAGTTGATCATCTATTTTTATGCCCTCCTTCACTTAGTGATATAGTGTTTATTCTTGTACTGTACGTACATACATGTACATTGAACTCAAAATTGATTTATGATTTCTAACTTTAGTTTGCCTGAACCACATGTTATGAAATTTATATTCAATGCTTACTATCATAAAACGCAGAGTTTAAATTTTGGAGAGCATCTGTTCAACTATTTTTTATTTATGTCCTTTAATAGCATCATTTGTGGATCATGGACACATTCTTCTTTTATTAATTTTATATATCAAGTTATAATTTGTTGATTTTATAGATTGTGTTCATTGGCATATGATATTAGGTCTTGCTGTTTTAATGTAAACTCTTAATTTATTAACATGTCAGATTATTTTTTAAGAACTGCTGTTATTCCTAAGTTGGGATCATTATTTTTTGGTTATTGTATATATATATATATATATATATATATATATATATATATATATATATATATATACACATAGATTGAAAGGGGGGCCTAGATAAAATGTAAGTGTACTTGTATTCTTTAAATCTGTATTCTCATTGTTTGACCTCATGATGTAATTAATGAATCCAACAAATAAACTATAAATCAAAATCACTAAAGAAATTATGTTTTATTTGGCTGTAAATTTGTCATGGCATTTATTGCAAGAAAGAAACACAATCAACTTGTCAATCAAAACTTGATGACGATTGAATTACTGAAGGGCGATCCAGCAGTAACAGAGTTATATCAGGAGCCACTGGGTAGTCCATTGCAGCTTTAAGTAAATTCCGCCAAAATTACAAGTTGAGTAACTAGTTGCACAACTTGTAATCCGCCATAAAATTTACCGCATGACAAATTTATCAGCAAGAATCAACATCAATCAACTTCAACATCATTATCAACTTCGATGTCATTATCAACTTCAACATCATAATCAATTTCAACATCAACAGTATTATCAACATCATTATCAACTTCAACATCATTTTCAACTTCAACATTATTATCAACTTACATACATGTATTACCAACTTCAACATTATTATCAACTTCAATATTATCAACTTCAATATTATTATCAACTTCAATATTATCAACTACAACATTATTATCAACTTCAATATTATCGACTTCAACATTATTATCAACTACAACATTATTATCAACTTCAACACAAACATCAAAAACTTCAAAATCAACTTAAATTCAATACTTTGAACTTCATTAAATTGATATTCATGTGGCAACATCAACATAAACTTCAGCTAAAATGCAATACTGTCAACATCTAAGCTATTTATTCATTGTAAGGGAAAACCAAACAATGAGGAAATTTAACGAAAATAACATTTTCAGAGCTCATTGAATCTGATTTAGGAATACACCCAACTATCTCTAATCCGAGCTTAATATGACAGCTCCTATGACAATAAAAGAGCCAATTACCCAAATATCTTTCAGGTACCCTGAAATTAAGTGTTTCAACTATACAAGGTTTGTTCTTACATAACCCTTTTTAAAGTGTATGAAAATGTCTATCATCTATGTGTCTCATGGCAATGTAGTCCGACATCAACCGGACAGGACAAATTGAACTAGTTTATTCTTTTCCAGAATTGTCGTTACTGAATTACCCAGCTGATCTGTTTTCTAAGAAGGAACTTTTATAATAAGTGACCCTGAATAAGCATCAAATTATATCTTGGATCGTTTTACAATAAGATTTTCATTAAAACTTGAATTTGCAATTTCTCCAAAACTAAGTAACCCAAAATTCTAGCTGAAAATGAAGCTTTGAATAAACATGTTTCATATACTGAATAAAAAACTAAATTCAGTGCATCTAAAAGTCTAGTTAATATACCAATAGTAATAGGCTTACGACAGACGTGTCGCTTATATCACTGAGCATCTTTTGAACAATAACAGAATGAGTGTTGTCCAATAAACCATTGATCTTATGATTAAACTTATGCCTGAAAGTTACTCATTCCCAGTGGAATAAGAATATTCATCCTTAAACATGTCAGCTAATATTAACTAAATGTGAAACGGGGCATGGCCATACGTCATACAGGTTTAGTTTATGTTTAAAGTTTTGAAATTAATTTAGTCCATTTGATACGTAAGCCAGGTATTTGAATAACTCTTGCACTACCGATAAAGAGATTTAAAACAGAACTCGACAACCACTTGTCACCCAAAATATAAGAAATGCCATTATAATTTCTAAAATTATTTTCCAAACACGTAGATTAGAAATAGGTCGATAATAAAAAGGCCCCGCAATTCTACCATTTTTCAATTAACTCATGATTTTTCCAAGCTAAATTTGGATCTTGTAAAACAGACTTTAATGTTTTGCTTGTATGGTGTGCTCCAAAACCATATGTAAAACCATTATATAATAAATTTGCCAATATCTTAACGGGGTAGTCAGTCAACATATTCCCTTAAACCGTAGTATTAACAGGGGTACAACCAAAAATACCAAATATCATACTGTGATTGCAAGCTGTAAACAAAATTATAAAATTTGAAATGATTAAATTGAATCCTTGAAACATTTGCCTGCTGACAGGGAAATCTTTAATTATTTATCGAATTACGAGTATTTGGGTTAAAATTTCCATGTGTATTCAAAAACCTGTTTGACTGCGTGGTAGCTCTAGCACTGGACTGATACCTTGGTGCAAAATTGTTTGCATCAGGTGCCCTATGGTAGTTTTGATACCTAGGAGCAGAATAGTCCGAAGTTACAGAACTTCGAGGATTATTCTTGTTATGTGAATAATTTGTACAGTATATCGAAGGATGGAACTGGCTACATCTTATACATGAATTCATGGCTGTATACACAATTCATACGAGTACAAACGGCCTTAAAATTATAATCGTAGCAAGGACTAATAACTGTGTGAGAAGTATAAGATGATGTCTGTGGAACATGATTTATGCCTACTGCAATAAACTGAAGCCATAGCTGCCCATCAATGACGTCCCATGCACGCATATGATCACGAGCTTTTCTAAGTCGAAATTGCATGTCAAATTTATAAAAGTTCTCAAAAGGTACACCCCCTTATAATCGTCATGTAGCTAATCAATTCATTTACCAATTCCGGGAATCTTTGCAATAAAATTTTCATATCATTTAAAAACCCTTCAGTCCACTCACCTAAGTTAGATAATGATTTACTTTTGAATATTTGTTTCTGTCAATTAAAATGTCCCCATCTTCATCAAAACCGAGCACTTTTTTCGGTTGATTAATATTTGAAACAAAATTTTTTGTAAAGTAATTGTGCCAAATCAACATATTCTAAATTCCATATTTGGTTTATATTTTTTTGTGGTACAAACACATCAACATCATTACTAGTAGGTATAACTAAAATCTCACCGTTTTGTACAGAATTACGAGCTGTGGGCTGCCCTGGGTGTACACATCCCTGATCAGGAACTTGTTGTTCAGCGGGCTGCTGAGGAAGTTTGAAGTTCAAATGAGTTGTGGTTGTAGTGGTACAAACCGCTGTTGTGGTAATAACTGCTGTTGTGGTTATAACTGATGTGGTGGCAATAACTGATGTGGTGGCATTAATGGCTGTTGTGGTGCCATTAATGGCTGTTGTGGTGGCATTAGTGGCTGTTGTGGTGGCATTAATGGCTGTTGTGGTGGTATTAATGGCTGTTGTGGTGGTATTAATGGCTGTTGTGGTGGTATTAATGGCTGTTGTGGTGGCATTAACGGCTGTTGTGGAATGGCTATATTTTGTCTTATAATTTCAGCTCTCCTTGGGCGAAGCCTTATGTTTACCGGTAGCTGTATTTGATTTTGCCTACGTACAGCACGGTTTGGCAGCACCCTCTCCCCCTTTTCTCTCGGCATACTGGCTTAAACAATTAATTACAATGTTAGTCAATGCATTAGTAAAATAGTATATCATTTGTCAATGTTACATCCCTTAATTAAACAATTGAATCAATATTGAAATACAAATATTTCAATTTTTACCATTGACTAATTAGTATTAAGATACAATGGCAATAACCAAAGTAGAAAAAAACGCAAATGCTTGATTGTGGCTGTCAATGTCCAGTGGCAGATATTTCAAGTATATTCATAATGATAATATCATATTGATAACGAAAGTCATAAAAGAAAATAATTATTGTGTCTATTGAATTCGCCTTTGTTAATGAGAAATATTCCTATCCTATAATCGACTATAATACATGAAAACTATGAAACAATTAAATCAAAAAGTATATATATTTAAATAGTCAACTAACATCCTTGATGGCTCGCAAAAGTTTACAAAAAGTAATGATTCATTAGGTACGGAAAGTGATTTTTTTTTAAATCAACTGATCTAAGAAAACTTTACCTCATTTTAAAGGCATTGTGAAGACATTTTCAAAACAGTTTCACTTTTTATAAATACACATAATAACAAGGAAGAAATAGCAAATTTTCAAAATGGTAATTTTTTACTACTCTGGAAAAACTGTTTCCTCTCTTTAAAAAATAATAAAATATATATATATATATATATTTTTTTTTATTTTTTTTTTTTTAATAATCATTTGGGTTATAGCTTTTGTTTATTTTGCTTCTTTTACATATTGTCAGTCAATTTCAGTCCTCCATATTAAGTTTTTTGGTCAAAATAGAAGCTTAAAGCATGAAAATGTCAACCACTCTCATGAAATTCTATCGTCCAAAGTCACATAACATGACGATTTTTATATATTCCTTTTTTCAGAGCATCAGTTGGTATATTGAAAATGTAAAGTAAAACTTTATTAACATTTGAATGTAAAGAAACAAAATATGAAATATTACTCTTTATATACAAATGTATATGTTTGTGTGTGTGTATAAAAAAGAAGATGTGGTATGATTGCAAATGAGAGAACTCTCCACAAGAGACCAAATGATACAGAAATTAACAATTATAGGTCACCGTATAGCCTTCAATAATGGGCAAAGCCCATACCGCATAGTCAGCTATAAAAGGCCCCGAAATGACAAATGTAAAACAATTAAAACGAGAAAACTAACGGCCTAATTTATGTACAAAAAATGAACGAAAAACAAATATTTAACACATCTACAAACGAAAACCACTGAATTACAGGCTCTTGACTTTGGACAGGCACATACATACAGAATGTGGTGGGGTTAAACATGTTAGCAGGCGCCCAACCCCCCCCCCCCTGACCTGTGACAGTACAACATAAGAACAAAATATAAATATCAGTTGTACCATGAGAGACAAGAAAAGTTTTGAAATATGTCATCTGTCTTTGTATTGTCATGATCGTTTTAGAATGTTCTCTTTTCATTAACATTTAATGAAATATTCTTATTCTTATATAGCTTGTATAGTGAATGATTATAAACAACAACCTTTTAACAATTATTCTACTGGACTAAAATACCTGTTGCACTGAAAAACAATGAAAATAATATAACATTATTCTTATTCCAGAAATTTCAAACAAATAATTATGTCAGATCACTGTATTAAAATACTTGTATGTATAAAAGTAAAGTAAATTCATATTTGTATATCGGTTACAATATATATACAGTGAAATATGTAAACCAATCTCATTCAGGACTGAAGTTCAAAATGCATTGAATGTGATTAGCATTCGTTGCCATACCTAGATTCATAGATTGTTTACTTTATGTCCAGTGGCACATGTTTCATGCATATTGAGGACTAAAAAGAATTTATATATACATTTATGTTGAATTAGATATGTTGCTTACTCACCGGTTACTTCGTTCTGCAAGATTTGGATTTGGATTAAGAATAAATAACATGGTAAATGTTCATTAGCGTATTAAGACAGTTAAACAATTAGATATAACAACTCGCACAATAAGTATAACCATCTACTCAATTTACAAATATAAATATAAAATAAAATACAAGAAAAGATTGACAATTTACGCAATGATAGAATTTAAATTCAGTTATAACACCAAAGAAAAATTTCACGACTATTTAAAGCATTTAACAAAGTTAAAATTATTTAAGAAAGAAAAACAAGATTAATAGTTTAAATTGTTGAGCTATTATTTTTTATAAAATGTTGCTTAATTCTAAAACTAAAAAAGAATACTCATCTTTTCTTCTGTGTTTTAAATTCTATAGCTTTGGTCAAGCTCCGTGTAAGGTTTGAATCCAAATGACCAAACCACACGAGGTAAATTACACGGACTAACATTTCGCGGGCTAAACTAATTAGCATATTAAAGTGACCAATATAAAATGAATCGAACACACCGTCAATTTAAATCAATAATAGGCAAACCAAGTTATATAATTACAATAACTGAATTTAATTATTATTGAATTAAATTCTAGTATTTTATAATTTATGATTTTTTTTCAGAGACCGGAAACCAACACAAGACCAGCTAATTAGGGGGCAATAAATTAAAACTTGGAATGTCATGTATATACATGATATATACAACCAAGAAAAGACTAAAATTTGGAATAAAATTTTTAAAAAATCAGAAACATACTATTATTTTTTTATTGGTTAATAGCTAAGAAAAAAGGAGTCTTAACTTTTGGATAGGTCTATCTCTAGTTGGTCAATGGGAAAAAAAGCAATAGTTAGTTTGATTAAATGTTAGGTATTTTCTTCATTTGGGATATTTTTAGAAATGTGTATAAGTTGTGTAGAACATATATTTGTAAAATTGAGAATAGAAATGGGGAATGTGTCAATGAGACAGCAATCCAACCATAGAACAGACAACGGCAGAAGGTCACCTAGACAGTCAGCTTTTTGCCTTTTTCCATTCTTCTGTCATTGTGTAGTGAATCCAGCTGAATGAATCTACAGTAGATGTTGAGGTATATGTGGTAGTTTGTTGTATTTCAATAAAAAATCTTTCCTTCTTTAAAGAGAAATCTATATTCTAGAAATTCCACCATCTATAGTCTACATGGTCTAATAACCCTAAACATTCAGAAGTTACAGCATACACCAAAGTGTCATGTTGAACATGTTGAAGGCTGTACAGTTAGCTAACATCATCAATATTGTATTTTAGGATGGAGGGTTGTCTCATTGGCCATCATAAAAATTCTCTCTTTTTGAATAGTTTATGTGTTAATTTTTTTCAAAGAAAGTTGCTTTTGTGAAATGGAAATGTGTACATCTTTTAAATTACTTCAGTATTGCGAATATTAAAACTATCACTGTAACAGCTGTGTGAAACATGAATTGGACAAAAATACATTTGATATTGAAACCTGGCAAAAAGGTAAAAAAACAACTTTTGAGACTATATTATACACAGCTGGCAGTTTGGAAGTTTAGCACATATCGACATTGTGTCCATCATTCCTACATTTTAAAATTTACAACTTCAAACGGGTGAAAGGAATAAGATATAGACCCTGTGTACTTCTTCAATGGAATTTTATTGCTCCTATCAATCAAATGAGGACAAGGAACATTTACAGTTGTGCTGCGACGTTGTTACAACGTATTTTGAAGGTAATAAATTACGTCACAAATTACGTTGTGCCAACGTTATGTAGATGGTTGTCAGCACGTGCCTTAGAGTCCAAAAAATTACGTTGTCACAACGTAATGTCAACGTTGGATTGCTTACTGGGATATAGCACTTTAAAAAAAAACTCACTAATTTTGATCATTAAAAAGCTTTATTGACTTAACAATAGAGCCTGAAACGTTTTGGATTTTAACAGAGTTATCTTTTTGAAGTGCCACAAATGCATGTACCACCTTAGGATTTTTTTACGTTAAATTTACCTTTTCTGTTAACAACTCTTTGACTGAGTATATAATTTGTAAATGAAATAGTATGAATCAAACGTAATAAGTATATTATTCCAGAATTGAATGCTTCTTTTGGAACTTCATTGGGGTGTGAAAGCGTTGACCGAAGAACATTTTGTATGAAGCGAGGAAGTTATAAAAAGAAGTATTTAATACTTATAATTACATTATTTGGCTAAGATCATGAACACACGATTTTTATCAAGTTTTTATCAAGTTTTCCTGTGCACTTTATTGTTGGACCTCGTGTCATCATGAATGATACGTTTTAATGTGTAATGAAATTGATTAAGGAATACCGCGAGAATGCCGTGTAGTCAATCTGAATAACGTATTATAATGAATCATGCATCTAACATAATTATTTGTAAATTAAATAGTTTGAATCAAACGTAATAAAGAAATTGGTGTCGCACGTTTTCATGTTGAGAACATATAAGAAATATACCGAATAAAACGGTGAACACGTTATAGTATTCATTAAAGTTTTTGAGCTTCATATGAAGAGAAAATGTTTCAAAAATAATTATGAATATTTAAATATTTTGAATGTTTGAATATTTCGAATTTTTGAATATTTTGAATACTTGAATATTTTGAATGTTTGATATTCAACAAATTCACAAATCATCCAATAGGTAAGTTATGCCCTACTGATCAGTAGCTGTAGTGGCACATACTGTAATTTGAATAGACACGCATGCGTGCGGAAAATGACAAAATAAAATTATTCGACTGTGAAATGAGTGTTGATACAATTGCAGTATTAGTTACCAAATATTACAAATTCGGAACGTTTTAATTCACATTATGAACAAATATTTGATAGACAAATTATGAAAAGTGAAGGAAAATCAGATGATGGTACGGTACATATCGAAAGATATTCATTCGTATGGTTTTTGGTTTGTTTGTATCTTTACGTTTACATAGATATATGTATGTAATACATCAAGAGAATACTGCATTTTGTGGTCCTAAATTTGAAATAAAAAAAGTTATTCGGACTATTTTAGCTCAATCATTTATGTATAGAAGTTTATGTGAATTTTCTGTATATTCTGTATGTTGTATACCTATTTAGTACTTGTCAAAAAATGTTTTTTTTAAGGTGCATATGGTAATTAACATTTAAATTTGAGCTTCCAGGAATGACTTACCTATTATGCTTTACCTTTCAAATCCTGCATTTAAGTCTTGTTACACTTCTGTTTCATGTCCTTCTTCATAGAAAATTAATACGGCAGTTAAATTTGATCATACAGAATTATAACTAGACAAATAAGTGTAATAAATATTAGCAGACAAATTGATTGACAGCGCTGAATTTAGAAAATATATGGTTTCTAATATGTCTTTAGCTGTTCCCGGAGCCGGAGTGACCAAAGAAAACATTTGCCCTTTAGCAAGAAAATCTGACTCAGTCCTTGTCCATTATAATTAAAGTTGTTTAGTTGTCAAGTTCAGGGGCGAATCCAGCCATTTTAAAAAGGGGGGTTCCCAACCCTGGACAAAGGGGGGTTCCAACTATATGTCCCAATTCAAATGCATTGATCGGCCAAAAAAAAGGGGGGGTTACAACCCCCGGAACCCCCCTCCCCTTGAATTCGCCAATTAAAAAAACATCCCGATGCAATCAACAAAAAAATAATCTATTCAAATCGTTCGCTGATAAATGTAAACACGAACAGGTGAAGTTTTTGTGGACAAAGGAATTGGGTCACTGGTTACTTCTTTGAATGTTTACTTTTACAAATCTCATATACTACGGTTTATTTGAACAAAAAATGATAAAATGCTACTGTGGACTTTTATATCGTTAGTGATTTTTGCACCAGTGCTAGGTATGTATTGACTATCATTTTTTAATGGTTAGTTAGCAAGAAAACAGTTTCTATTGTTCGGAATTGTAAGATATACTTTAATTCACAACTCTCCCAGATATGTTCAATGTGATTTATACTAAGAGTACATTTTTGGTTCCAATTATTTGATTTAATGCAACTGCCGCTTTCATAATATCTTTAAAAAATATTTTGCCTGACAATTTATAATGTATGATAATGTACACGCCACGTG
The DNA here is from genome assembly GCA_037788925.1 of Mytilus galloprovincialis. NCBI lineage: Eukaryota > Metazoa > Mollusca > Bivalvia > Mytilida > Mytilidae > Mytilus > Mytilus galloprovincialis. The sequence continues at coordinate 19,900,805 of CM075338.1, read as the reverse complement.
GAACGACCGAGTTAAACTTCTATCCATATTTTGGAAACGTGTATATATTTAGATTGACGGACATATGAGTGTACCCTGCTTCATGAGTAGTACTAATAGACGGGATTAAGAAAATGGTTTTTACTGACATTTGCACTTAATAAATGTGCCATACTTTAAATCTTTGGTAATAGATAACATATTTTGTGGGTAAATACTTCCTCAACAGTTATAGTAATGTGTACCTGTTTAAAACACCACCAACACGTGACGTGTGCAATATCATACACACATACATGTGACGTGTGCAATATCATACACACAGACACGTCACGCGTGCAATATCATACACAAGGACACGAAGCCATTACCAATGAACTGCCGAATGTTATCGTCCATCAAAACATTTAATGACTTAAAGAAAAGAAGGATATTGGATTTCCATCATAGACAAGAAAAGAACACAAAATATGTATATTTAAATGATGCCAATTCGTCTAAACTGATTAAATCCAAAAACAAATCACGTTGTAAAATCTAATCTAGAAATGCTCTGCGGAAACAACATTTATCAACAGCCATATGGAAAATGTCCTTAACGTGAAAATAATGTATTCAGAAGAAAAAAAAATTGTGTCACGATTTATTTATTTCATAAAGATTTATTTTCTTTGTGTATGATTTTTAGAAGTAAAAAAAAATCGATTTCAAAGATATATACAAACAGCCAAAAAAGCTGGTTTAAAATAATGAGTCAATATTTCATAAAGAAGATACAAGCTTGAAATTTTTGCATTTACATTAAATAATAGTGTAACAAGTATAACGTGTGCAATCTTACAAATGACTATAGCAACAAAATAGGGACAAAAGATACCAGAGGGACAGTCAAACTCATAAATCGAAAATGAACTGACAACGCCATGGCTAGAATGAAAGATAAAAAACAGACAATTAATAGAACACATGACAAAACACAGAAAACTAAATAATAAGTAACACGAACCCCACAAAAACTAAGCATGATCTCAAGTGGTCTGGAAAGGTAAGCAGATACTTCTCCGCATGTTGCACCCGTCATGTTGCTTAGGTTTTAACTAATCCGGTAAAATGTATTATTCGGTAGGTCACATTCATGAAAGGGAAGGGAATTGTCGTTACGACGTAAGGAGCATATCCGATATCATTTGTGAAACGGTTTTCCATAACGGTCAACCAACTCATTGTTTCAACTTCACCATTTGGAACTCTTGGTTTGATAGCTTCCTCGTGTCCTGTAATATTTCAGGAAGAAGGCGAGTTGTTGTTTAAAGTAAAAAAATGTACAATTATAAAGAATGCGGAAAGATTTATTTATTTAAATTTAAATATATTGTCGCATGTGATAACAATAACACAATAAGTACAATTAATGCGAACAAAGATACAGGGAATAAATAATAGAATAGTAGGTAAATATACATATATATATTCGTTCTTTGGACTTTTTATTTATATAGGAATTAAAATACTATTGGTACAATCAGGTCTTATTGAATACATGTACATTGTTATTGTTTACGTTAAACCAATTGCATGTATGAACTAATTGATTTTTAACTCGGGATGCATGCAATGTTGTTGTTATCAGCTTTTAACGAGCTTTCAGTACGTAACTGTGAACACTCTCAGATCGGAACTTTGTGTCTAAAGTCTTTATTTTGAGTTGTTAATATGAATAAGAAGATGAGGTATGATTGTCAATGAGACAAATCTCCACAATAGACCACAATTACACAGAAATTAACAACTATAGGTCACCGTACGGCCTTCAAAAATGAGCAAAGCCCTAACTGCAAAGTCAGCTATAAAAAAAACCGAAATTAGTTGTTTAAATGCTTTGATGATGATGGTGATGATGAATGACTGGTTAAAGTCATAATGCATCTTCAGAACGAGAAAATGTCAATGTGACATACATGTACATATTAACGCTACTTTGTACTAGACCGACACCCTGAGCCAGAATTTAAACTTAAAATACTTGTTGTACATCTGATGAGTTAATCCTTTTTTCACAACTGTTTGAAGTTTGATATGATGTTGTGCTATAACAACTGTCCAAAGGTAAATGAGAGGGTTGGGTTCAATCCTTTTAACACCTCAGTATTCTTTATAAGCCTGTTGACTAGCATGATCGTGTAATTCGTGGCTGTCGTGTGATACTGTATACATGTTCAAAACCTATTTGTTGTTTTGTACATTATTCACACTGTTGGTTTTCTTCGTTTGAATTGTTATTCATCTATCATGCCGAAACCGGATGGTCTGTGCTTCTGACTTTGTATATAGTTCCAAACGTATACAAATAAATTGTCATTGCAGGCGTCACAGTAAACGATGGAGTTGACATTTTTATTATCCTCTGGGGTTCAGTGGCTGGAATTGCTACCCTAGCTATATTTGTCATTATACTATACATCTATCTTGAAACAAAGTAAGTACGAACACTTTACAGGTATTAAAAAAGCTTGTTGAAAAATTATCACCTGCTTAAAAACTACAGAAAACAACGATGTATTTTCTACAACTTGTTTACATGAGAGTTTTTTTAATTTGAAAAATGTTCTAGTAGTTGTTGCTGCACACGATAGAATATGAAAAGCGAAAGAATTAATACTTGTCGATTGTTTTACTCATCATCAAAATTATAAATTTGATGATATTTAGAATTTTTGTTCCACCAAAAATGTGGCATAGACATTAACACGGAAAATATTGAGAAACTTATTAATCATTATTTGTTTAAATCCTAGCAATATGTACTCTGTTTGATGATGTCTCATTTACAGTCATATTTTCTATTCTTATCTTATATCAACTCTCCTTCTCCCCATCAAAAGAAAATCACAAAACAAATAAAAACAAAACATAGTAAGTAAACTGTCTAGTAATTGATATATCTGGAACCTCTAAACACTACTTACAATAGTATTTTGATTTAAATAGATATAAGTAGATGTGGATTAAGTGCCAATGAGACAACTTTCCACCATTATTGGTCTAAATGTTATCTTCAACACGGAACCTTGGCTCTCAATCAACAGGAATCTATAAAGGAACCCCAAATATGACTATTGTAAAACCATTGGAAATGAAAGGCCAACGGTCTAAACTATATACAAAATATATTTAAATATATACATCTTCTGTTTAGTCCTAAATCATATAAATAAACTCATATATACCAGGCTTACAATTTCGTTATCCGGACCTATCGCTTAATCTACAAAATATTCATCAGTGACACTCGAATATTAAAGAGTGAGGAGTCCATGAACTCTTTGAAAAGTTAAACCACACAGAATAATAGAAATCAGTTGAAAAATACATATTTTCTCGATATGTCACAAATTTCCTGTTAACTTAACTTTAACTTCGAAAAACTACGGATTTTCTTATCCCAGGCATATATTATCTAAGCCGTATTTGGCACAACTTTTTTGAATTTTGGATCCTTAAAGCCCTTCAACTTTGTACTTGTTTGGCTTTATAAATATTTTGATATGAGCGTCACTGATGAGTTTTATGACGACAAAACGCGCGTCTGGTGTATTAAATTGTAATTCATGTACCTTTGATAACTGTTGGTACCTACTTAAACGTTGAAACCCACTACATGTGTTTGCACCTGTCCTAAGTCAGGAACCTGATGTTCAGTGGTTGTCGTCTGCATATGTGGTCCTAAGTGTTTCTCGTTTCTCATTTTTTATATAGATTTGACCTTTGGTTTTCTCGTTTGAATGGTTTTACACTAGTAATTTGTGGGGCCATTTATAGCTTGTTGTTCGTTGTGAGCCTAGCGCTGTGTTAAAGACCGTATATTGACCTATAGTAGTATTTTTATGATTTTCTTTTAATTTTATGATTTCCTTTTTACTTTTATAACTGTGACTTACTTTTATAATTGTGACTTACTTTTATGATTGTGACTTACTTTTATAACTGTGACTTACTTTTATAATTGTGACTTACTTTTATAATTGTGACTTACTTTTATAATTGTGACTTACTTTTATAATTGTGACTAACTTTTATAATTGTGACTTGAATGGAGAGGCACTCATACCACATCTTCCTATCTATAAACTGTTTTCTAATAGTATGTCATTTTTATTTATGTATCAGTACCTTTAATTAATTACCAGTATGCATATATTCATATAACTAGCAGATTATGTCGTTCGATTGTACGTCTAAATATTTTGAATTCGTAATATATCTTTTATATACATTCAAATTTTACAGCACAGGTATAATAGCTTCAATTCGACGAATGATATCGACCGAGGATAAACAAGAAACTTACGAGATTCCATATGTAAAAAGAGACAGTCATATTTACAACCAAGATCAACAAAACGAAGACAATGAAAATGAAAACCATCACTATTTAGAAGTTCGATCATCGACCACTAGTGATATCACAAAGACGTGTTCCACCAATGACGATACTCAGAGCCAGATATCGACCAGGCAAACCACTGGCAATATTCATAATCAATTACAGTACACAGGAAATATTCCGAATCGATTAACATGTGAAACAGTAGAAATACATGGCGAATTCGATCCAAATCGGCCTTGGGATCAGAATCGTGAAACAGTATACGAAGTCACCGACCTTGATGACTCAAGTTGATCAATCAAAATTCTAAACCGTCTGCTAAAAATACTATAATAATAAGGCTTATACATTAAGATATTACTCTTCATTTTAAATTATTTAATAATTCTTTTAAAAAATGTTAATACTGTTTTACCTGTTTACAATTCATGTTATACAAACAAAAGATGCCTGGAGAATCGACATAGCTGAACATTTCATTCTCTCGACGTCGTCTCGTAGGGTTTTTACCGGGGTGTTTAAACACATGTATTTATGGGCCAGCTGAAGGACTCTTCCGGGTGCGGGAGTTTCTTCTTACATTTAAGACCTATTGGTGGCCTTCGGCTCTATGGTTGTGTTGTTGTCCCTTTGACACGTGCACATTCATCATGTCCATTCTCAATTTTATTGAAAAATTTCCGAAATACAGCAGCAAAATTATACAACAGATATGGAATATTTATATGTTATACTTCAATTAGAGTGATCGATTATATGTATTTAGTATTAAATGTTGTATCAGTCAAATGTAAACATTAATTGGGTTATCTTCCCTTTACCAAACACAAGTTTCCACTCGAAAAACATATTATCTTTCGTCTTACAGACAATATCTAAAACAATTATGTAAACGTTAGGAAAATAGAGTTATCTTTCTTCACACAGACAATAGATAGAAAAAAAATGCGAACTCGAAATATGATAATAATTAATTGTTAAACAGGAACATAGTTATCAAAAGTACCAGGATTATAATTGGAAATTTATGAAAATGACCATACAATTGATATTCATGTCAACACCGAAGTGCTGACTACTGGGCTGGTGATACGCTCGGGAGTGTCAATAGTTATTAAAGGTACAAGGGTTATAATTTAATACGTCAGACGCGCGTTTCGTTTGCATAAGACTCATCAGTGACGCTTAGATCACAACAAATCGATGAAATTGTGAAAATGTGAAAATATACAATAAGAATGACAATGTTGTTTACATCTCACGACCTTCTAAAACAAAGTATAATATACAGCCACTTGATTTATAAAACAACAGTAGCATACCGCTTTCAAATAGTCAAAAATCGATAAAACGAAATTATCTGAGTCACAAACCATAACAAACGGAACCATATCATCCTGTATAAAAGACAACAGAAAAACTCCTACAAAAAACAAACGCCAAATGTAACATAAATAGAAAACAACTGCCATATTCAACATTTGGTACAGGTTGGACCTGGTTTTATGGCTAGCCAAACATCCGCTTATATGGCAATGTTAAAAATGCCACTAAAATGACAAAATTATACCGAGGTCTAAACTAAGGTAAATTCAGTTACCCTTATACACGGTAATATTATATCTGTGATTGCCCTGCAATGAAAGTATGAAAACAAATACCGAGGTCTAAACTAAGGTAAACTCAGTGACCCTTATACACAGTAATATTATATCTGTGATTGCCCTGCAATGAAAGTATGAAAACAAATACCGAGGTCTAAACTAAGGTTAACTCAGTGACCCTTATACACGGTAATATTATATCTGTGATTGCCCTGCAATGAAAGTATGAAAACAAATACCGAGGTCTAAACTAAGGTAAACTCAGTGACCCTTATACACAGTAATATTATATCTGTGATTGCCCTGCAATGAAAGTATGAAAACAACTACCGAGGTCTAAACTAAGGTTAACTCAGTGACCCTTATACACGGTAATATTATATCTGTGATTGCCCTGCAATGAAAGTATGAAAACAAATACCGAGGTCTAAACTAATGTTAATTCAGTGACCCTTATACACGGTAATATTATATATGTGATTGCCCTGCAATGGAAAGGTATGACAATAAATACCGAGGTTTAAACTAGGGTACATTCAAGTAGGAGAAAACACCAAAAACGTACAAATCAAACGTATATTACCAAATGAGCGAGTGTAAAACAACTGTCATTGTGTAGACTTTGTAGATTGTTTTAAATGAAAACAATGTGACAGCTTCCAATCAATTTTTCAGTTTAATTGTGTATCTGAATGCAGAATAAAAAGAAATAATAAAAGGAGACTAACTTCCAATTGGCAGATAACAGGGAGAAATACTGAAGACAGAAAACTTACATGCATTTCGCAAAATCATCAGAAGCAGTATATAATGCAGAAAAATAGGCAATAATGCAAACTTGAGCTATTGGATCAATAATTTTCTCATCGGTACAGGCAGCTTGAAGAAGAACGAACCTTTAAGCTAGGCAACTTTACCTTCTGTTTTTTTTTAAAGTTCTATATGACATCAAGGATTTAGTTATTTGATATTAAATAGTATGTACACTTATGGTATAAAGAATATTCAGTTGAATAGTAACATAAGTTTAAACATTGTACAGATATATACTAGGTAATGGGCACCCGTGTGTGCTTTCTGCATTCTTTTTTTGTCGTTTATTGTTGTGTCTGCTCGGAGTCATTTATTGGTGACTAGCTCTTTGTTAAAATCAGTTTGATTTTCTTTTTATATCTTTTTTATGCTTTTATTTAGATCATGACATAGGTAACCACTGTTGTTACTGAAATTTAATGGGTATTAAAAACTAGATACTTCGGTTAACTTAATTCTGATTTAAACATCAAAACTGTATGGTTTTGTGAATATTTTTGTTCTAAAGACCGACACATTCGTCTACTAAACTGCATTTGTACATGTCATATCATATTAAATAATGAAATAAAGATGGGTTTTAAAAAATATGATGTTACATTTGTCTACAAAGAAATTGTGGCTGTTTGTACTCTACTTGATATTGCATACTGTGGATACATTATTATTCATTAGATACCAATTTTCATGGGTTGCCTTGGTACAGATGAACCACGAATTAATTATTCAACGAAATACAAAATTATTTTAAATTGTATCTATATTTTGTAGAACCACGAAATCACATAATAACTTAAATGCACGGTTTGTGTAATCCACGAAAATTGGTACCCACAAAAACGAATAAATCCACAGTATGCTAAATCATCAGCGTGTATACACTCCATGCCATTTTAATCAATGACATAAATGTGCTATTTCTATAAACAATGTAGTAGCAAAACTTATGAAAAATTCAAAATAAAAATACATACTTCCACAAATGTCTACTTTTGATGCAGACGTGTAGCTGTACCATGCTGGGGAATTGTTTTCAACCGTGGTTATGAACTCGTCCGCGGTACAGTCGGAGGTGTTTTTGTAGCATGTTACAAGGTTGCAATAGTCGCTGCAAAATAAAGAACGAACATCACAATTGATAAATGTCGTGTGTGCTAAGCGTTTTTCTCATTCAATATTCTTCAAGAACGCCCTAACATAAACGTTTCAAGTCATCTGTACGTTTGTGTCAACCATTTTCATAAATGTATACTATACTTCTAGGTTATATAGATAATTTCAGTCTGTTTCAAATAAATGCTTAAAATTTATCGATCAAAAATTTGACTTTAACAAACGCATAATTAATTAAAAGAGTTATCTCCCTGAACCAATCCAAAGTCAACTGCCTTAAACCAAAAATTATAAATACATACAGAAAAGGACGAAAGATACCAGAGGCACATTCAAACTCATAAATTGTAAATAAACTGACAACAACATGGCTTAAACAAAAAAAAAAAAGACAAACATTAGTACACAAAACACAATATAGATATATAAAGACTAAACAACACGAAACCAATCAAAACTGGTGGTGACCTCAATTGCTCTGGAAGGTAAACAGATACTGCTTCACATATGGCACCCGTCAAACAATTGTTATATGTATTAAGACCAAAAGGGATTTATTAGTGAAAGTGTATAATATGTAATATTCATTAGACTAAATTATAAAAAAATATATTGATTGAGCAGCACTTGATTTTATTTCTTTTTGTTCATTTATTTTGACTTTAATCGATTTGCGGAAGAGTGAAAATTTCACCAGTCTACATATAAGGCTCTTTAAAACAAACCTTGAAAAGAGTCATATATTAATTACCTATCAAATAGCATCATTTCACTGTTTTAGATACATAAGTCTGTCAAAATACAGCAATATTACATCTACATTTCGTTATGTATAAATATTCATTTGAAACATATGGAATTTAGAGAAGAAACAAAAACAGCAAGATATGCCTTTATTAAAATTATAAAGATAAGAGGAGTCAAGCCTGGTAGGACACATGCTTACAGATCTGAAGTAGTGTGAACGATTGGCTGTATTGGTTTATAACTGTTGCATATTGACCAATCAGATGTTTGAAGACCAGACCTTAAATATACAACTCACACAAGACACTTGCTAGGAGATCTCCTAACGCTTGGTTGCACTAGTTTATGATAGAATATCGACCAATCAGATATTGTAAAAACATGAACTCACATATGAAACTGAAAAAATATCAGGTAATGATCAACGTGAACAAAAAAAAATTATTATTTGTATAATAAATGTGTATGCTATGTTTAAGAATATACATACCTAGAATTTGATGACGAGCTGTATGCATTAAACTGAGATTCACATATTCTGTGTGTATAATACTCTATGGATGTGTATTCTGTACAGGAAATAACCTGGAGACCTGTGGAGGGAATTATGTTTATTGTTTATCTCAAAAGAAAATTATTTAAAACAATCAAATCCATCTGATTCTGAAATGACACACTTTTTACGAAAGTTGCATTCATTTATCAATCGTTTTCTGGTCCTATACAGTACGCAATTAGATGATGATTCTACAAAAAGTACAATAACAAAAATACTGATCTCCAAGGAATGTTAAAAACAAAAAATCCGTATTTAAATGGTAAAATCAAATGCTCAAACCAACACACGAATGAATAACTGTCATATTCTTAACTTTGAATCAACAACCGGCAATGGTCAAGTATCCTTAAGGGGTTACGACTTATTTATAAAAGATAGCTATCGACTTCAGAAGTATTATCGTAACAAAATGTAGTTAAAGATAAAAACAATAAAATACCCACATTCTGGATAGAAAAGTTTACCCTTTCGCTTGTTCTTCATGGTCAATAAAAGCGTATGCTACTCATAAGAAAATAATTGATTGCTCACTACAGATAACACTGACAGCACCTTTAGAGTTCATGAGATTAATCTATTTTCAGCAATTTAATTTGTATCTTCTTGGTACCATGAAGATTAATGCATGCTTACACATTTATATACTGCACAAGTATTTATTAAACTTCTTGTCAAAATGAATGATTTTGAAAGGTTGAAACGACGTAGATAATTTACTCTTTCCAATGGTAAATGCGTCATATTTTTTTTTCTTTGAATATAAAATCTAAATATAACGTTCAGTAAAAAAAAATATTAAGCCGCGGTTGACACTATTTTCACGGGTAATCAATCTGTTATATCACTCTCTCAGCTATGTTTTGTTTATACAATGTTTTGGTGTGAATTCATAATTATTTGTTGGATACCAATTTTGGTGGGTTTCGTGGGTACAGGTAAACCACGAATTCAAATATTCAACGAATATCATATTTTCAGTAGGCTTTGTATACATAGATTTGTAAAACCACGAAATCAAATATCCACGAATATCCACGAAAATTGTTACCAACGAAAATAATAGTGGTATGTCAATCAATATAAAAGGTGTTTTTGATAAACTAAAGTCTTACATTTGTCTACATTTTACAACATCAAATCCTGGTAGTACTCTGCCTATTAGTATAAGTATCAATCATTTTATATTCATCAGCGTCTGTACATGTCACACCTTCATTGGTCTCAACAGTGGTCTTTATACACGGTATCAAGTTATCTGTGGCTGCTTTGCCAAGAAAAGATAGACACATGTTGTACGAAGGTTTGAACTACAGTGAAACCTGACTGAACCGAACCCTGCATAAACCGAAAATCTGTATAAACCAAAAAATGTTCTTTAACACCGTCATAACATATTGTATGCGTTGTGAACCCGATAAAACCGAACAAAATATTAAGTCCCGAAGAGGTTCGGTTTAAACAGGTTTCACTGTATTAAAAATACAGTGTACAACAGTAAAATATTATTCGGTTTCATCTGACTTTTTTCTTCTAAAGTCAAACACTCTCTAGCAAAAACTAATTAGTTTATAGTATGTTTATATTGATATACATGTAAGTAAATGCAGATATTTTGTAAACGAGCAGCAATATTTAGGGTTCTAATCATGCATATCCCTCAGAATATTTAAAGGATGACTATTATATTTTTTTCTGTCTATGAAGAAATAACATCAAAAATGTGGTGCACACTGATTAACTCGCGATTATTATACATAAAAAATAGTACAGTCATTTCTTATAACTTAATTCTAAATTCCATTTTAAATCGGAGTAAACCATGAAAAAGCGTTGATGACGTCAGGGTTACATGACAAAATTATGTTTATGAGCCGATAAATATAACAACGTCAGCCAATCAGAAGAAGCGTTACATCCAAAATCAAAATATTACTACATATATTATAACATGTTTCCAAATGAACACCAAGGGTGTAATTACCGTAAGCACGTATTAGGCAGGTAAATTGTCTTTCCAATTGTATCTTTACAATGTATGATCAAGGTAAAGAAGCTATACATACCACCTTAAAATTCTAGTACAGTGCAACCTGTGTTATTGGTCACACAGCAGGGGGGGATACCCAGGTGGTGGATTGGGGTTTGTTTTTGTTGCAGAGTAATCTAGACTTGAAGTCTCTTCTTTTGCTCCCGGAAATTTCATGTCCAGTGCAGGATGTTTAATCAATATTGTCGACATCGCGATATCTACAATGTTCACACAATATCGTGTCAACATTGTTTCCTTTTTGTGCATCCTTATATATGTTACACCGTTGTCATCGATAACATTGCGATGTATACGATGTTTAAATAATATTGTGTTTACATTGTTTATATCGCGATGTTAACAATATTAACACGATGTTGTGTCAACATCGTTTACATTGTTTGAACTCTTATATATTGTTTACATTGATCACAATGTTAAAACGATGTCGTGTTAACATCGTTAACATTGTGTGAACTCTTATGTATTGCTTACATTGTTGACATTGTTAACATCGCGATGTATACAATGCTAAAAAGATATCTTGTTTACATTGCTTACATCGCGATGTATACAATGTTAACACTATATCGTGTTAACATCGTTTACATTGTTTGAACTCTTGTATATTGTTTACATCGTTGAAATTGTTAACATCGCGATATAAAATTGGCATGACAAATGGAAAACAAATAAACTAGAAAACTAACTGATTTATTTATTTAAAGAAAAAGAACAAAAAACAAATATGTATATACAACACAATCAAGATGTTGACTCTATATTGTTAACATTACGATGTATACAATGTGAACGATGAACACAGAAAGGTAAAGACTCTAAATACAACATAAACATGATGTTGACACTATATGGATAACCAAGATGTATACAATGTGAATGATGTAAACACGTAGGCTTTGACTGGGTTGACAACATTTATTCGATGTTGACGATGTGAACTATGTAAAAACGATATTGTTTACTTTCATAATATATAAGATGTGAACGATGTAAACATGAAGGTAAAGACTCTATTTATACAATATAAACACGATGTTGACACGATATTGGCAACGTCGCGATGTAGACGATGTGAACGATGTAAACAGAAAGGCATAGATTATATATATACAATATAAACACGATGTTGACACGATATTGTAAACATCGCGATGTATACGATGTGAACGATGTAAACAGAAAGGTATAAAATATATATATACGATATAAACACGATGTGGACACGACATTGTAAACATCGCGATGTATACGATGTGAACGATGTAAACAGAAAGGTATAGACTCTATATATAAAATACAAACATGATGTGGACACGATATTGTCAGCATCGCGATGTATACAATGTGAACGATGCAACACAAAGGTAAAGAACATATCGAAAGGATACAATGTAAACACAATAACGACTCTATAAAGTTAACATTGCGATGTTGACAATATCGACAAAACATCGTGCACTGGACATTAGGAAATTGAACTGAATTAACATTAAGGAAAACATTTATACCCGCCCATTTGCGTTTGAATAATTTTACCAATTTGTGTGTTACCTATGGGAAAATATAAATGAGTATTTTCATCGCAAATAATTTTTTTGTGAAACAACCCGTAGCTTAAAACAACTTTGATTTCTTCATGAATCCAATTTTTCGTTTTTGAAAATAGGTAGTCACAGGTGAGAAACTGGTTAGGGTCCATCATTTATGTATTCCTGATAATTTGTTTGTCATTTTGATTATGTCTTATATTTCAGGGCACCATTGGTTAGTAACCATTAATTGCTTGGTCTACTTTTATCTATTCTTAATGGTTTTGTCCATTTATATGTAGTATTAACATATTATTCTCTATTATGCAAACCCCCATACAGACCCTAAAAGGGTGTTTTGAATCGAGACATCGTCATAACTTCAAATTATATGACTACTTTTTGTCTTTGAAAATTGATTAATATTTTCTTGACACCTGTATTACCTTATTTTGTATTTTGATTTACGAACTTCCACATTCTCCACACCGGGTTTCTAAGGTATTACACCAATATTCTGCTTTTTATGTTTTTTTCTGTAAATGCAGATAAAAAAAGAAAAAAAAAGATGAAAAAGTGAAATTTATTTAAACCGAATCTTCCATAAACCAAAAACCTGTCTAAGCCATACATTACATGTACCTTAATATTTATATAAAATTGTATCTGTTTAAACCAATTATCTGCCATAACCGGAACAACATCTTCAGTCTGACAGAAGCTCGGTTTAGACATGTTTTACTGTACAAAAGAGATAAAACTTACGTGCATCTGGCAGAATCATCAGGTGCCTCAGTAATCGAGGAATAATGATCTACAAAGCATGCCTGTGCAATCGGTTCAATGAGTACTTCATCAGTGCAGGCAGCTGAAGCACGAAAAACGTTCAAAGGAAAATGTACTTTCTGTTTGTCCTTTCTTTTGTGTCTTCAAGTGTAAGCATTTGTTTAATTATAAATGACACATAATACTAGTAAGTATATGAATAATATTTAGACGAATAATTTGACAGTTAGTTCAATGTACAGTAAAAAGATAAATTGTGAAACATTCATGCATTTACTGGTCTTCAAAGAATCCGAGGCTTATGGAGAATTTACCTCGATGACGAAGCTGAAAGAGATATTCTCATATCCAAATGCCTCAAACTTCGTGGTAAATCAATCTGGATTTACTCCAGAAATCCACGTGTACCTGCACATGAAAACGTCACTGATATACGGATAAGAGTTAAAGATGTACCGCTTTCAGCAAACGACGGACAAATAATTAGGGAGATGGAAAAACATGGCTGTTTAATTTTGAGTAGTATGCGTGAACGGCTAAGATACAACAACAAAGTGACAAACTGTCTAACAGGAGATAGGATCATTATTTGTGATGGACCGCTTTCAGAGCACATCCCAAGATCAATTTTCATCTGGCACTGATGCAACACAAATATCAGTTAAAATGAACAATGATGAAATATGTGCAAGTACAACAGCTAACGGACGGGAAGGTGCGTCAGCTGCTGATTGTGAAGGTGTATCAACTACTGGATATGAATATGACAACGGACAGTCGCAATCTATTATCAATCCAGTAGCTGATCCACAAAAACGGAAGAAAATAAAAAAAAAAAGAGCAGTAAAAAAACTAGTGAACTAAGTCAATCTGAAATAACCTTATTCATGTCTAGTAACAAACAAAGCACAAAAGAATCAACCAAAAAATCTCAAACTCCATCAAAGCAACCTGTCAGTATTTCCTTTCTGAAGTCTCCAGTGACACCAACTGAGAAGCTTCACGACAAAGAGAGTGACTCTACTGCCAAGAGGTCCAAAACAACTGTTTCCTAATTATATACATACATGTAATTATTTTACCTGTGTTTGTATAAGAATTCAAATCACAACAATATGAATATAATGATGTATAAATTAATATTTTATTATTAGTACACATGTATCACTTATCCACATTTCAAAAATCAGCTGACCATTTAACTATAAGTCTTTTAATTTTATATCACTTAATTGTCAGTACACATCACAACAGCTACAAGTTTACTACCTTTAAAGAAATTTACATTCCTTTGGGAATTATGTACATATTCTCACACCAAATAGTAAGCAGCATGCACAAAATCTCGGAATCTTTAGATCCTTTTCACATAATTTTTTGTGCATTTTTATTTCACGTGTTGCATAACTACACAAGTACTTTTACGTCACTTTTTTGTTATCAAATAACTTTTCAGAAACGTTCCAGCGTAATCGTAATAAATCCATCAATATGTTTGATTCAAGTTGATATTAGATTATCATCTGCGATAAAGCACACCTAAAAAAATCAAAACAACATTCAATTATTATAATTCACACAAAAACTTTGATAAGTCATACAATACAAGCTTTTAAAACAAATAAACTAGTTTTTAAGTTAGCTTATCAAGTAGCCAATAATACTATGCAACATTGGCTCTGTAAATATTATGTAAATAGAAGTCCAGTATATATTTTTATGTTATATGTAAAAACATTAAAAAAAAATAGTTGTTTATTTTGTGTTTAGCTTAAAGCTATGTTTTTTTTCTTTCAACTATCTCTGTATATATTTTGCTATTGATTGTATTTTTATGTATGTTTACAAACTTAATGAGTCAAAAATAATTTTTTTGGACACAGAGGAGTCTGTATCTGAAGTCACATTGTTGACCCAAATCATGACCTATATATTGAGGTCAATAATTGAAATGTTGTGTTATGTTTACACATTTATAATCATGAGTATTATACATGTACATGTAGTTGTACATAGATGTAAATATAGAACGAATTTAATATTGATAAAGATATCATATAAAAAGAAAAAGCCACAAAGCAAGGATATAGATAAAATCATAAAATCTAAATTATTGCTGATTTACAAGTTAAATATAATTTCAAACACAACAGAACTCTGTAATTATCTAACTTACCTTCCTAATATTTACACAAAATGACAAACAAAAACTGTATCCATGTCTGCACTGTAAATACCAACGGGTTACAAAAACCTGAAAAAAGAAATAGAATTATTGAATGGGCTAATCAACAAAAATGTGATATAGTATTCCTACAAGAAACGCATTTCACTCAAACTTTAGAACCAAAGCTAAAACAAGAATTCAAAGGTGAAGTAATCTTTAGTAACGGGTTAAGTAATGCAAGAGGGGTTGCCATATGGATAAAAAGCAGATTAAACTTTAAGATTATTGACCTATATAAGGATTCTGAAGGTAGATTCATTTTAGTTAATATAGAAATAGATGACAATATATATACATTAGTGAACCTATATGCACCTAATAATTGTAAAGTAAGAAACACCTTTTTTAAATCAGTAAAACAATTAATTGAAAATCACAGTATTGGCCAGTTAATAATTGGGGGAGACTTCAACGACATATTATCTATAAAAGACACAAAGAAAAAAATAGGAAATAAAAAATTTGATAAACCAGTTCATAACCTTAAAATGTTAATCAAGAATCTTAAACTAACTGATGTCTGGAGAAGCAAAAACATAAATAAAACCCAATTTACCTGGAGAAGGAAAAACTTATCAGAATCTACAAGAATTGATTACTTTTTAGTAAGTGATGAAGTTAATAAAAATTGCATTACATGCGACATAAGACCAATAGTTCTACAACACACTGATCATTACGCTGTTTCATTAAAAATCAACATAAATAGAAACTCAAAAGGGCGAGGTTACTGGAAATTAAATAGCAGCATCCTGGATGATGAACAGTATCAAAAAATTATTTCAAAATTGATTGATAAATATAAAATAAAATCAGAAACATCTCTCAACCTAGATATTTTATGGGATAACTTTAAAGTTGAGGTAAGGGATTATACCATCCAATACTGTAAATTAAAAGCGAATATAAAAAAAGATACTATTGAAATCTTAGAAAACACATTAAAAACCCTATCTGAAGAAATTGATTGTGATAATTATATAAATAAGAAGAAAGTCAACCTAAAAGAAAACATTGAAAAACAATTAGCAAGTTTATATAATGAAAAAATTAAAGGAAATCAAATTAGATCACGCGTAAAATGGCTAGAAGAAGGGGAGAAAAACACATCTTTTTTTCTTGGTCTAGAAAAAACGCGACAAAGTAAAAAAAACTATAACTCAACTGTATGATGAAAATAATCAGGTAACATATGACCAAAACAAAATACTAAATTTGGAAGTCAATTATTATACTAAATTATATACTTCAACAAAACCTGATACAGAAAAGGTAAAACAATACTTTGAAACTATCAAAGAAAGTAAAATAATAAATGAATCTGAAAGTAATACATGCGAGGGAAGAATTACTATAAGTGAATGCACAGAGGCTATATTTAAGATGAAATTAAACAAGGCCCCAGGGCTGGATGGACGGAACGTGGAGTTTTATAGAAAATTTTGGGAACAGATTAAACATTTCATAGTACAAGTTTTCAACTATTGCTATAAAAAAGGAGAATTAACAAATTCCCAAAAAATTGGAACCATATCTCTTTTGTTTAAAAAAAATGATCCCCTCTCCCTTGATAACTATAGACCTATTACATTATTAAACTATGACGTTAAATTACTAGCTTATGCCTTAGCGCAACGATTAAAATCAGTACTATCAAAAATTATTCACCCTGATCAAAAAGGTTAGATAAAAAACAGATACATAGGTTTTAACATAAGACAATTCCAAGACATTATTGATTATTCTGAAAAATTTAATGTAGATGGTGCAATTTTATTTTTAGACATTACTAAAGCTTTCGACTCACTTGAGTGGTGCTTTATGTTTGAATCTTTAAAAAAATTTTGTTTTAAAAAAGAATTCATAAAATGGGTTGAAACTATGTATACAGACATAAAAGGATGTATTTTAAATAATGGATGGGTGTCTGCCCCCTTCAATACATTTCGTGGGATTAGACAAGGATGTCCGTTATCCTCGTTAATTTTTGTATTGTGTGTTGAAATAATGGCAATAAAATTAAGAGAAAATAAAGAATTAAAAGGATTTGAAATCAAATTAGATGGAAAATCTTGCTCACTAAAAATATGTCAACTGGCAGATGACACTCAATTGTTTTTAAAAACACGCAAAGATATAAGTATTGCCCTTAATATCATTGAAACTTTTGGAAGCCTTTCTGGGCTCAAACTGAATAGAAACAAAACAGAAGGCTTATGGCTTGGCAAATTTAAAAAGTCAAAAGATAAATTTGAAAATATAAACTGGAAACAAGACCACATTAAAAGTCTAGGAATATACTTTGGATACAATTATCAAGAATGTCAAAAATTAAACACAGAGAAACAAATAGATAAATGTGAAAAATTGATTCAAGGATGGAACAAACGAAACTTAACATTAATAGGAAAAATTACTGTAGTAAAGTCCCTAATTTTACCAAACCTAACATACACAGCATCATGTATGATAATAACACATGAAATAAAACAAAAGTTCAAAAATTTAATATATAATTTTATATGGAGCGGAAAAAAAGACAGAATTAAACGCTCTATATTATGTAAGCCATACCTTGACGGAGGATTAAAAATGATTGATTTAGACTCCTATATAAAATCCTTGCAAATTAGATGGGTTTCAAAACTAATAAAAAACGAAAATGATAACTGGAAAATTATTCCAAGATTTTATCTTAATAAATTTGGGAAAGATTTTCTTTTATTCAGAATAAATTTAACAAATGTAAATTTGCTTAATAAAATAGAGTATAAATCCTTGCCAGAATTCTATAAACAATTAATTAAAACTTGGGTAGAAGTAAAAGGAGGTCAAACTATCACCCCTAAAAACTTTCTTGAAGTTAGAAAACAAATTATATGGGGAAATAATCTTATCAAAGAAAATGGGAAATGTCTGTTTTTTAAAAATTGGATTAGCAGTAATATTTTGTACATCAATAATATAATAGACGAAAACGGACACATCTCGTCAAAAACTGTATTAAAAAATCTTAAGAATAAACAAGATTGGATTAGAGAATTTTCTTTAGTTAAAAATGCTATACCAAAGCACTGGCAAAATATTTTAAAACAAGAAAGCTCTTATAAAACTGATGTCAATATAAAGAAATCAGTAAACTTAAATATCCTACTAAAACATGAAATTTCACCAGACTCGAGCAACAAAGAAATATACACGTCCCTACAAAGTCAATTTACAAATGATAAACCAACAGGAATTTTAATATGGGAAAGAATTCTGCATAAAAAAATGTCAACAAAATTTAAATCCACATTTAACTTTATTTTTAACTACCTTGAAAACAACAAATTTAAAATGTTTAAATGGAAAATAATGCATTATATATTAGCCTGTAATGAATTACTTTATAAATGGAAAATAGTACCGAGTAGTTTGTGCTTCCATTGTAAACAACATGATGATTATGAACACTTCTTTTTTTCCTGTTCATATAATGTTCAGTATTGGCACAAAGTTGAACAGCTTTTAGCACTATTAAAAGTTGAAAAGCATATATTCAGTCTTGAAAGTTTAGTAACTGGCTATAAAATTGAAGATGAAGATTATTTTGATATGAACTATTTATTAACTATAATTTACTTTTCAATTTATAAAGCATATTACATGTCTGACAAGAAAGACAAGGTCATTGATATTTTTAAAATATTCCAAAATGAAATCAAGGACATAATTAACATAAATAAAATTAGAGGGAAAAAAAAAAGAGAATCATACTTAAAACTTTGGAATATTTCGAATTTCTATAATTGTGAATGAATTAAAGCTGTGACCTAGTTAGTTCATGACTGCACATGACATGCATGTGTCCGGTCAGGTGATACAATTTATGCATCAAATGAAATTCGCTATTCTACTCTTTTATTATGTTTATATATAATTTATCATATCTATTATAGCTACACTGAATTAATACTGTTATTAGTTTACACAATACAATGCTTGGATACTGCATTCATGTATCGTTAATTATACCACGTGTACTTTCGATCTTTTCTCTTGATCTTTGGTTTGATCGCAAAAAATACCATTTACTGAAAAAAATATGTTGTTCAAATAATGTGTGGAAAAAACAACGGTCTTACCTAATCATTTAAGACTCCTTTTCATAATTACACGGAGTAAACTAACAAAAAATTTCGAAATTCTACTGTCGGCTTAAAAGTCATGCTGTCAGTATCAAGGATCATCATCAATTTTACGGTTCAGTGAAGCTTCAATAAATAAATCATATACAGTTTAGGTTAAGAAACGTACCGTATTCCGGTATGAAATTATACTATGTAGAACTGCTATTATGTATGTAATAAATACAACTAACTTTATAGATATACTTATTGAATATTTTTCCCTAAATATTCAATGACTAATTTAAGGGATACTTAATTGAAGATGTAGATTGAGTAAATTGTTAACAGCAAAAGTGCAATAAAACTTTGATTAATTAAAAAAAAAAAAAAAAAAAAACATTCATGCATTTTTCATCCGGTTCTTTTGTTATCAATTCGATGATAATCTGTCAGGTACTAAAAGATAAGGTAACACATGTCAAGACCCTCATGACTTTAATTCCTTACCTTTTTTTTTAATTATTTAAATTTTGTGAACAGTTATCAAAGGTACCAGATTATAATTAAGTTCGCCAGACGCGCGTTTCGTCTACATAAGACTCATCAGTGACGCTCATATCAAAATATTTATAAAGCCAAACAGGTACAAAGTTGAAGAGCATTGAGGATACAAAATTCTAAAAAGTTGTGCCAAATACGGCTAAGGTAATCTATGCCTAGGATAAGAAAATCCTTAGTTTTTCGAAAAATTCAAAGTTTTGTAAACAGGAAATCTATAAAAATGACCGCTTTAATTTCACTTACATCTCAATATTTCCATTCTTAAAAAAAATACAAAATTATAATATCTGTTTGTTTGTTAAAATAATTATTTTAAATCTAATATGATCATACAATTATTTGTGGTCCTTTTTTATTTGCACATTTATTATGTTATTTTTTAAATGCAAATAAAAAATGTGGTATTATATTAAAGTAACTACAGCTGATATAATGTTTTGTGAAATGAACTAACAAATACTAACACACACACATATATATATACATGATCTATTGCTAACATTAACGAGGCCGGGATAAGGAACATTAACATAAGTCACAAAGGGGTCGGATGCGGAGGGTATATAATTATATCCTGATTATCTTTTAATAAAATGTACTGCTATTCAAAAGACAATCTTTCTGAATTTTTCATTCGATTCAAGTAAAATTGTTAAAAAAACCCCACTTTTCCGCGATAGAAATAACATAACAAATAGAAAAAAAAATATACCCCCTCCCCCTTTTCCATAAGCTAAGTGGTACAATAAAGTCCTTACAATGTGTCTTGTATTTGTCATACACCGTTATCGGATGGTAACAATACATTTGTGTCTTACTTCATGCAGTTAAAGTAATATTGTGTATGGATAATAATTTTAAAAAGGTTTATATCTAAATTATTTAGTGAGTTTTATTTCACATTCTAAATTAGCCGCAGGGCGTATTAAAACCTGAACGCATTAGAAAGGAATATCCCACTTTAGTGTTGTCGGTAAAATAGGATACTTAATTACAAATCTTTATAAAATTAATATTTTTTTTACGGTATATAAGTCAGATAATGCATATTTTAAGGTTTTTCTTGTCGTAGAACACACCTCAGGGTGTCTTTCATTTGATCAATCCTGACACCCCTCGGTGTATTCTACGACAAGAATAACCTTAAAATATGCATTATCTTTAACATAATTACTCATTAAAATCAAAATAGTATTTGTAATCTTTCTAATGTGTAATATATATTATTAAAAGATGCTAATTTTAATTGAATTTAAAGATTTTTGCTATGTTATTCAAATGTTTTGAACCACTTTTGAATTATGTCCTGCCCGGTAAAGTTCGTCAATTATGCCTGCCTTTTTGGCGTCATTACAAGATTGAAGGGACTGACTGCACTTTCAAAATACAATAAAAAAAAATTACGAATTTAATTAGACGAATAGTTCAAGCATTATAGCATCATTCTGTTTTCAATCGATCGTTCAATATGGAAAAAAAGTGACGACGCCTTTAAACGCTTGGTTAAAAAAGTCATAAACTATGGAAATTCAACCAATGACGTGACGTTATTTTCATTTTGGGGTATGAACATTGAAATTACTCATGATTGTTTAGATTCCGAAAAAGGCTACTTTTAACAAAAGTTTTGACCTGTTTAAGGTAGATTCATGGTATACCGCCATCTTGGATTGTACAATCACGGTACAAAATCGGTCTAGTTATTTGCCCAAATCTGCAAATTTGGAGACAGATTTGAAATTTAATGGTTAGACTGTTTATTTTTATAAAGAAAACTTGCTGATTTGTTGCCTTATTTCAAATATTTACACAAATATCAATTTTTTTGGTTTTTAAATCAGTTTTGTCAAATGAGCCATTTAAGGGGAGATAACTCTTTTAGTACAAATTTTACACTAGGCTAATAGAGAACTTTTTGATTTTTACTTGTAGCAAGAAAACATGTTCGGCGACACCATGTTTCCTTTTTATTTTCTTTAATCATATTTTGAAACCAATCTTCTCACAATTTATTTCAATGTCCAAACCATACTATCTAACAGTGTACAGGCCATGGTCATGGTCATTTGACATGTTACTGTTAACGCAACCATTTTTTACGAACGATTTCTTTTTACGACTTTTATTAGAAAAAAACATAACGCGAATATAAATCGTTGTGAATATGTAAAAATTATATCTTACGACTTTTCACTACATGGAACAGATTTGAAAATCACGAATTGGTCTAGTATGGGTTTACTGCAAACAAAAATAAAAAGTCAGGAATATGACAGTTCTTGTCCATTCGTTTTTGATTTGTTCTTGTCATTTGATTTTGCCATGTGATAAGGGACTTTCCGAATTTATTTTCCTCTGAGTTCAGTATTTTTTTTATTTTACTTTATACCAGCGAACACATGTTGCAGTATTTAGACTTCGAGTCGACCGAGTTTATATTAAGATTAAGATATGGCGTACAAGTGCTTATCGTTGAACGAAAAACACACTTGTTTTAAGAACTGAAATATAATCGTTACGACGCACATGTACAAAAATGAAATATAAAATGATAAGAAAAGAACGCGGGTCTTGATGGGATATACTGAATTATGGATACATATTTGGGGATGGATGAGGCTTCAATTTTACTACAGAACAGTGATATTTTTCTTAAACTGGTGGTATATTGCCTTTGTTCTGCATTCAAAATCGGTTCAAATAATTGTATAGTGAAACCTGGCTAAACCGAAAACTTGTATAAACCAAACATGGTCTTAAGCAACGTCATATCAAATTGTATGCGTTGTGAACTTGATAACACAGTACATCGGCCAAAACCGAACAAAATTTTAAGTCCCGAAGAGGTTCGGTTTATTCAGTTTCACTGTATAAAACGACGTGTATGCGTATGTTTTTATCCAAAAGAAAACTTCTATTTCATCGCAGTCTCAATTCACTTGATTTTGATTCGATGAAATAACGTTGACACAAACTACAAACTGTTTCGCGTCTGGAAAGACCACACCTTGTGCAAGACCAGTTAGGTCGAGTTCGTCTTTTAATAGTTTAGACTTGACATAAACCCGACAGTACTTAACTTTCTGACTTTGGTTTTTGGATTTTACGAAATTCACAGGTTGCAATATTCAGATAATCTTAGTATAGTTTGACATGGTCTCCACAAATGCTCAATCAGGTTTGACCTTAACATAAGTTTACACTTGTTTGAGTCGGCCTGAATTATGTATTGATTTTACAAAACGCCAGGTTATTTCGTACGGCCTTCAACAATGAGCAAACATGTTCATCAAATTCTACAGCTATGTTTACTTAAAGATTTTCAAGTTGTTTTCTAGTTTAATTTATTACTTTCAAATTTGTTTATAACCATAAATAATAAACTTGGATTTGTGTAAAACTTTTTAAATATCTCAATTATACATTGATCCTAGAGAATGGCAGATAATTTAGTCGTTTGGTGTATTGCTGTCTTATTTAGGGATTTGATTAAAAGGGTAAACATTCAGTAGAATCAATATATAATGGAGATAGCTCTATATGCTTTATAGTTTTATGAAAATCCATGTTGATTGTGAAAAGTTTTAAAAAAATAAATTAAGGTTACTATCTGAATAACACCCCGTTTACACTGACAAAAAAGATCGATATTTGGTCCAGTGTAAACGGGTAGGATCCATCTTCAATCGGACTTAAAAAGTCTACCTCTAGGGGTGGATTTAAAAAGAACTATCTTATTTGAATCGATCTACTTTGGTGTAAACGCTTATATCGATCGCGATCGATCTTTTTGCAGATGAATGCTATATTTATATATAAAAAATAAAGGTCAGACCGGTTTGATATTGTAGTGTTAACGCACTGGATTAAATAAGATCGATCTTGATGGATCTTAAATTGCTTATGCAATTTAAACGCGAACTGGTCTTTCTAAGATCGATTCAAATAAAAATCGATTCAATTTCGTTGCCAGTGTAAACTGGGTCTTATTCCGAAATTAATAAAGATCTTTATTATCTTGATCTTATTCACGCCATCTCTAAAAAGGGTAGTATCGCAATAAATTTGACGCCCGGCTTTGATAACTGATATAATTGATGTTAATGATGTCGATAGAAGATGTTTAGACCACGTGGAAGACGACCTAGCTTTATCACGTTGTTTGGGGTGACACTTCTGTAGTTTATGTATTCAATACAGTGATGTCTATCTATCCGAAATAGCGTGATTTGTTTTTTGAAATAATCATCTTTTTGTGCCATTTTCCTGTACACAGAAACATGTGTTACAGTCATTTTGTTAATGCTTTTTTGCATTTTATCTTCAAAACTGCAGACGATAGACAGACCGCATAAAATCACAATATCAACTTCAAAGTTATGACTCTGTTTGAGTTATAATCTGACAGACTGACTTATCAAACAAACTTCACCATTTTTTTTTTCTCTCGATAGTTTTTTGCCGGTTTGGTTACTTAAACGTTAACGTGTCAAAATTAAAGCTTTTTTGTCCGCCATAATTGATTTGATAAATCAATTGTTGAATATTATACTTATACATGCAAAAATATTTGATGTAATGAAATGAAACATGTATGTACACATATGTTACCATATGCATCAGACCGGACGAAAAATATCCATGACTACATAAAATCAATATTAATATATACATACAAATCATTGTTTTTACTAACAACAATTGATTTGATGTTCTATCAGATAACACACATATATTGTTTCACTCATTTAGTTTGTATTTAAAACGCCCCTTTACATTAATTTAACGATAGTGTCAATGTCTCAATACACTTGTTTTCATATTACTGACTTCTGATTTCGAAGTATGTAATTTTTGACAAGACGATCTACTCTGTAGTTAGACATTTCGGTTATCGGTCAAGTAAAAAAACTATAGCAAGTGGCAATAAAGGTTGCAATATGTGCTA
The DNA here is from genome assembly GCA_037788925.1 of Mytilus galloprovincialis. Lineage (NCBI taxonomy): Eukaryota > Metazoa > Mollusca > Bivalvia > Mytilida > Mytilidae > Mytilus > Mytilus galloprovincialis. Next base: position 19,875,387 of record CM075338.1, on the reverse strand, counting down.
AACAATTTTATATTGTTTTAACTATTTGTACATTCGCACAGTTTCGTTACATCAACAAGGAATATAAAGCACATAGTCTTTACAATAAGCACTTTTCACCAAGTCTATTATTTTCAACTGATTTTTCCATTCTTCAGCTGAATGTTACGTCCTAGCTTTAACATTAACAATAATTAGGTGAGCCTCCAAACTGAAATATGTAATTCCAAAGTTTCACCTACTATTTAGTGTTAAATGTTCTTACATAAAATTGAGAATGTAAATTGGGAATGTGTCAAAGAGACAACAACCCGACCATAGAAAAAAAACCAGCAGAAGGTCACCAACAGGTCTTCAATGTAGCGAGAAATTCCCGCACCCGGAGGCGTTTTGAATACATGGATTAATGTCACTTGTCAAGTTTTAAAGATGATTGTTTGTACGGGATAAATAAATATCTCTTCACGTTCATAGATAAGAAAACATAATGAAATAATGGATTTTCATCATTGTTGAAGGCTGTACGATGACCTATAGCTGGTGATGTATGTGTCATTTTGGTCTGTCGTGTAGATTTCGTGTCATTGGCATTCATACAACATATTCTTATTTGTCTCTAAAACAAAAATAAAACGATGACCAAAGGGATATAACTCTAATACATAAAACGGAATATACATGTAGAAAATCAGATAAAATGGCTAAATTCAACAAATACAAAGCTTTAAACGCATTTATTTGAAATTGATAAATTCAATTAAACTTAATCATATATACCAAGTCACGATTAAATACTACATTGTATCCAATAATACACTACTGCATAGTCACTCATTAAGTGGCCATTAAATGCTTCCAATATATTACCATGATTATAATCTCATAAATAAAACCATTTAAACCCTGGTAAAAAAAATAGGAGTGTTATACATGTTATATCCTTGTTCTTTAGGTTAAAAACTATAAACTACAGTCCAGGGCCTTTTGTTTTGACTAATTGATAAAAATAAAAATGCAAATGCAAAATATGTCAAAGAGACAACAACCCGACCAAAGAACAGATAACAGCAGAAGGTCGGACATGGTCTCGACGAAAGCTTGACCAATCTTGACTCATTCTCGACCAGTCTTGACCTTGACATACGTTTGGACTGGTCTGAATCAGCCTATCTAACTCTATCATTTATGGATCTTACAAAATGCCAGGTAATTTGGTAGTTTGATTCATTTCTGTCAAATAAAATGAATTGACTATTAAGTAAAGAAAAGCTAGACTTTTCCAGTTCGGACTAATTTTAGAAAGTCCCCTTCTTTATAAAAGAGGGACGAAAGATACCAAAGGGCCAGTCAAACTCATAAATCTAAAACAAACTGACAACGCCATGGCTTATAACTTGGATTTACGGAAAACGCTTTAACTATCTGAATTACCAGAATACCGGGTCATTAAGTCGTTTGATGTATTGCTGTTACATTTAAGGATTTTTTAAAAGGTAAACAAATTATTCGGTAAAATCAATTATTGAGAAAACTCTATATGCTATACAGTTTTATGACAATCCAAATTGATTAGGAAAATTAAAAAAAAAAATTAGAGGTTACTATCTGAATTAAGTCCGAATCTTACAAAAACACTTTATTATCCATGTCTGATTCACACCACCTCTAAAAAAGGCAGTTTTATATAATAGAAATAACTTTAAAGCCCGACTTTGATAGCTGAAAAAAACTTATCTTAATAATGTAGATAGCTATACAGGCTTATTAGAGCACACGGAATACCCAGTAGAATACACTTGTTTGCAAGGACATTAATACAATTTAAGTGTCCAATACAGTGATGTCGGAAACAACCTATAAATGACGTGCGAACTTATTAATATTAATTTTGTATGATATTTCTTCGTAAACGGAAACGTGGGTAAAAATTTGTTAATGCATTTTTGGTTTTTATCTTGAAAACTGCTAACGGAAGAAGGACGCTTAAAATTACAATACAAACTTAAATGTTATGACTCTGTTTGAAGTATTTTCCAGTTCGGACTAATTTCAGTAAGTCCCCTTGTTTATAACTTGGATTTACGGAAAAGTTTCTTGCAGGTTAGACTACTTAAACGGTAACGTTTCAAAATTAAAGCTTTTTGTCCGCCATAACTGATTTGATCAATCAATTTTTAAATATAATACTTATAAAGGGACAAATATTTGATGTAATGAAATTAAGCATGTATATACATATGTTACCATATGCATCAGACCGGACGAAAGATATTCATGACTACATCAAATCAATATCAATATATACATAGATATCAGTATTTTTACTAATAACAATTGATTTGATGTTCTATCAGATGACAAACACTCATATATTGTTTCACACATTTAGTTTATGTTTATAACGCTTTTTTTACATTATTTACAAGAGATACCATAATGCCGCTGTATCAATACACTTGTTTTCATATTATTGACTTCTGACTTCGAAGTATGTAATTTTTGACAAGATGACCTACTCTGTAGTTAGACATGTTAGTCATAGGTCAAGTGAGAAAAATTTTAGGAAGTGACAATAAAGGTAGCAATATGTGACAAAGAAAGCTAGAACGTTACATTCAGCTGAATAATGGAAAAACTAAATGAAAAAAAATGACGTTGGTTAAAAGTCATGGATATCTTTCGTCCGGTCTTATGCATATGGATAATATGTGTACATACATGTTTAATTTCATTACATCAAATATTTTTCCCTTTATTAGTATAATATTCAAAAATTGATTGATCAAATCAATTATGATGGACAAAAAGCTTTAATTTTGACACGTAAACGTTTAAGTAACCTAACCTGCAAGAAACTATCTAGAGAAAAAAACAAATGGTGAAGTCTGTCTGTCAGATTATAATTCAAACAGAGTCATAACTTTGAAGTTGGTATTGTGATTTTAAGCGGTCTATCTATCGTTTGCAGTTTTCAAGATAAAATGTAAAAAATGCATTAACAAAATGACTGTAACACATGTTTCTGTCTACGAAACAATGGCACAAAAAAGATGATTATTCCAAAAAAAAACAACAAGTTATTTCGGATAGAACGACATCACTGTATTGAATACATAAACCTCATAAGTGTCTCCACAAACAAGGTGATATAGCTGGGTCTTCCACGTGGTATAAAAAGTTCTATCAACATTATTAACATCAATTATATAAGTTAGCAAAGCAGGGTTTCAAATTTTTTGCGATACTGCCCTTCTCAAGATGGTGTAAATAAGATGAAGATGATAAAGAACTCAAAATATCTTTTTTTAAGTTCTGAAAAATTCAGATATTAACCTTTAACATTTTTACTTTAACAAACTACTCATAATCAACTTGGATGTTCATTAAACTATAAATCGTATAGAGCTATCCCAATTAGAAATTGATCCTACCGAATGATTTGTTTACATATAAGTTACATCCCTAAATATGACAGCAATACACGAAACGGTTAAATAAAATGTCATTCTTTTAGACCAATGTATAATTTAGATAGTTAAAAGTTTCACGCAATTCAAGTTTATTTGTAATAGTTATAAACAAGGGAACTATCTAAAATTAGTCCAATCTGGAAATTCCAGCTTTTTTACCTACATGTATACATCACATCCTTAAATTTGAAACTGATAAATTAAACTCGAAAACAACCTTAAAATCTTTAAGATCAAATTATATATAGCTGTAGAGTTTGATGAACATATTTGTTCATTATTGAATGCCGTACTGTGACCTTTTGTTGTTAATTTCTGTCTCATTATGTTTTTACAGAAATAACCTGGCATGTTGTTAAATCAATATATACACATGGAAAAAAGTATTGCAACACCTTGATGTTTTAAAACTTGAAAAATCAGCCTTTTATTTTGGATGGAATACGATAAAATATTTGTAAAATAATATTGAAACATAGTTTATGATTACATTGGCATTTTAACGAACAAAAAATGTTTGAAAAAAAAAATGATTTATCTAACCACAATTTTAAAAACAAAATGATGTGTTTTACAACTTTTACTGTAGTCGAACTGCAGAATGTCAGACATTTCAAAATCAATCTTTAGATGATTGTTCACATCATGGTTGATCGTTATACGACATAGAATTAGTACTTTGTGCGCAGTCTCCATTCAAACGGTCAACCGCCACTTAATGTCTTATGATTCCTGCCATAAATCGACTAAATTGTTGCTTAGGTAGCAGCAACCATTTCTGATGAAGGGCATTGTTTGTTTCATCACATGTTTGGACTGGGGTGTCTTTTCGCGCACATTACGCCCAATAGTGTCCCATATATGCTCGATATGGTTCAAATCCGGGCTATAATCGGGCCAAGGAAGATTAGCAGAACAGAATTCCATTTGAACAATGGATCTTCCACCACGATGCTTATTTCCAAATTTGACGTGCTCTACACTACATTGGATACGGATAAATGTGTGTCTGTTCGTACGCAAAGGTCCCCGAAATGGTATTATCGCACAATAACCAGTAGAGATGCGTCAATATCGAACAATTGCCGGTTCGCCGAATATCGGTTAGCCACGCCTACTGCTTAACAACGGTAGTCAAGAAGCGTATGCCCGTCAACTTTGTAAACAAGTATGGCCGACATCTTGCAACTACAGGATGTCCCAGACGACTTTTCAGCATCATATCTTGTTTATTTGCCAACCCTTCGACAAAAACAAAGGGCAACTGCTTTTGTAAAGGACAGTTATGTTAAATCGGTGTCAATATTTAGAGCAGGAAATGAACGTATTGCGATAAAATCCAATGTTTACCGCAGCCAGAGGAAGAGTGAAGATCCACATACTATTAACCTTGACGTGAATGAAACAACACGTAAACTAGAAGATGCACACTGTAGCTGCAAGGTAGGGTTAGGATTATTTCTCTTATGTTTATAAAATTTCCTCTTTTTCAATTATTTGCACGTATTTTTCTTTTATAATTTTATTGACCAAATGATGCAGAGGGGTTTGTTACTATTTGCCTTCTTTTACTTTAAGGGTCCCTTTACTTTAGAGGTATGGAGCATTCATGGTTATGGTTAGGTTAGGGGATGTTTTATGTTAGGGTTAGGGCTAGTGTTAGGTTTAGGTATGGATTAGGGTAAGGTTTGAGGTTAAGAATAGTTTAGTAGAGCTCTTTATGGGTTGGGACCCCTAAAGTAAAAGAAATTTGCCGGGTTTATTATCCATGGGAACCCCTGTAAATGAACGTCACAGAACGACTTATTAAGTGAGTTATTTTAAAACAACTTAAATAACTAACATTACCCAGGGTAGTGAACATGTATAGAACAATTGAAAGACCTTAACTTTCACCCTCAATATTTTATGAACCTTCTTTTATTCTGATTCTACCCCCTCCCTATAAAAAAGCTACTGGTTATCACACAATTATATATATATATATATTCCCTTGTACACGTGAATATTCTGATAACCATACATTGTACACATCAATATAAGATTTGTTTATATATATAAATGGAATATAAAGCCATTTTTAAAAAAGCAGAACTTTATATATATATTATATATAGCACTGCATGTATCAAATTGATATTGATCAGGGTACGAATGTTCGATTCCTTCCCTAGGCTTCAATAGATATCAGCTGGTTGCAAAGAGGGCAGATTGCCTAGTGGCCCCACCCTGACCAAGTCTGTTTTTAAAAAGATGCATGAAATGTTTATTAATTTTATTATGTTTTTTTGTATTTTGTTGCAGAGTTTTGTAATTTTGTTTCTTGGAATCCATTGTGGAATACGATTTTTCCTTGGTATGTTGAAATATTTACATTAACAAAAGTGATGATTTCAAAATCAAACATGTATACATGTTGCTGTTCTTATGTCAATAATAAATTTAAAAGCTGTTAACGTAAACAGAGCTTCATATCAAAGGCAACAACAAATAAAACCAAGGAGTAAACAAAGACTTTAAAAATCCAACTACACTAATGTGGATGGATCAAATAGATTTACTTTTGTTTGTTCATCCCAATACTTTTATGTTCTACATTAAGGCCAATTTCTCAAAGACCTATATGGTAATCATGGTAATATATCAATGATAATAATTTACTTCAAATTTCTTGCATTCAGTACATTGTTTAACAGCACTTGGATCACTGTAACCTACATTTAAGGACTGTGCAGCACCCATCTGATGCACTTATTAGTTATTTCAATCCATGTACATGTAGATCACATGCTAAACATAAAAGTATTATTGTGTTTACTTATTATAAGCCAAGTTTAGTATATTATACATGAGAAACTTGAAAATAATGTTACATAAATTATACTTTTAGAATATCAGGAAAATGTGCACATGTTCTGACAGTGGTCATGATGATAGAGCAATGGAAAATCCTTGAATATAAAGCTGTTCCATCTCAGGCATCATCTACAAGTCTACCACATCAGTGGGACAAGCCAAGAGGACAAAAATGAAGGCAGAGCCTGTGTCCCAAATGATTAATTCAAGGCCAATGAATTTAACTAGAAAAAGAAAACCTGTAATTGCCACATTTATTGACAATAGGTGATTAAAATGTTATGTCAGCCTGTGAGATAAATTGATTACCCCCTAAGATATAGAATGAACAAGATTAAAAGAATGAATTATACAAACATAATAGAGAAAAATCAAAAGAGCTGACTATAAGATTTTTAAAATTGAAAAAAATAAAAAAATTCAGTAAATTTGCACGAGACAATATCGCACACAATGCATAAAATATAAAATATCAATGAATAAGGCCTTTATTCCTGTTCTTCATCTTGACAGTAGCTGGAGGGCCTTCAACCATGCTGAATCATTCATACATAACAACTCTATATAAAGAATATTAAAAGCTACTAGAAGTAATGAAGTATTTGTTCCCTTAAAAACATGTATTTTATTATTTCAGTCCTTTTATGTTACAGGTTCTTATGTAGTTAATTTTCGTCTTATTTTTAAAAAATCTTGTTTGGTCTGTTTTTCAGATATCTTTTAAGGAATAGGTGACTTTCTGCAGTCTATATATGAATTGATTGTTAGTGTAAATATCTGTCTTGTCAGTGTCATTTTCATGGTTCATTCATGTTCAAATTTTAAATTTATCTGGTATGTCTGTTTTCATGCCCTATAGTATTTACATTGAATAAAGAATTAAATAAAATGAATAAAAATGTTCAGGAATTTCTGTTTAATTACTTTTATCATTGTTTATCTTGGATTAAGAATGGCATGAAATTTGTTAATAAGCAACATGTTAGCCAAATTTGATTAACTGAACTAAATAAGGATAGATTTATCCTTCCAGATAAAATTTTAAATTGTTTCACACGTGTTATGGCCCTCTCAACATGAACACGGGGTTTAGCTATTTTGATTGTCTCGTTTACATCTGCAGATTTCATCTGCGATCCACTTGAAGCAAAAGGTGGTATATTAAGTTGCAGACCAATTTCTTTCAATTCTTTTTCAATCGTAAAACCTTTGTCTGCCATTACTCCATCCCCTACATTCACTTTTCCACTACTGATTAAATCCTTCAGTAAGCGATAAAATACACTCTCCTTGGTGATTTCCTTGTCAGATATTGAACCAGCAAATAACATTGATGAAAAGATTGTTGATCCTCTTGAGTCAACACCAACAAGACCTTTTAATGTTGTGCATGATTTGTAATCAGAATAACACTGACTTTGACGATGTAATGAACTGGGTTTCTGAATTTTAACTTCTGTGCCATCAATAATGACCAAACTATTTGGGAAGTCCTGTTTAAAAGTTGTTGGCATATGTTCAATGATGTGATCTCTATGTGGCCAAATGACAAGTGAACCTAGTCTGTGAAACATATAATTTATCCAGTTCAAAAATATGACACTGCAATCCTGTGTTGATAAATTGAATAAATTTGCAATGTGTGAAAAGTCAAAGTTTTGTCTCAATTTGATCATCACCAAAAGCAGTTGGTCTTTGGTACTTAACTGCTTAGATCCACTTATAGCTTTTGTCCATTTTATAATGTCCTCTCCTCTCTAGGCACAAGAAATTTTAATATTTCTTCAAACCGAACTTTGGAAAATCCTGTGTAGTACTGGTACTCTTTACTATTTAACTTTTCACAACCAAAGGATTTTTCTATTATAATACTTTTTTTTTTTTCTTTTTTATACAACTTGAAAGTTGCTGCTGCAATTTACATTTTCTAGCACAAGCTTGGCATAGTTTTCAGTCAGTGCTTTGTTTTCTGCAGCCATAGCTAACATGTCCAGAAGTTCTACCTGTAAAAAAACCAAAAAAAAAAACACTTATATTTTCAATTTAAATATTGTAAAAATATGTTTGCAGTAAAATGTATTTCAGATATTTACCGTAATATTCAACTTTTTAACAGGGTATACTCTAATGGATCAATCAGATTTAAGTACTTGTAAATCATATAAGAATTATTCATATGTATTGTAATGATTTAAAATGTGCTACGTATAAAAACAATATTGAATTATCCTTATTAATATTACATTGCAGAAACCATTAATGACACCGATATTCCAATCAAGAGAGGAAAATTCAGACATATGTGGGGATATTGTGTTTCCAAAACCACTACCGCAATGCATAGATATGTCAGCAATGGACCAAATGAAGACTGAATGGATTGCTTCAAATATCACCAAAACAGAAGCCATCACTATAGAAAAGGAAACAAGAAAACAGTCAAATTCAACAGCATGGTTTCAACATAGAGAAAAACGCATTACAGCTTCAAACTTTGGTGCTGTAATGATAAGAAAGAAAGACATAAATGATAAATTTTTGAAAAATACAAACAATTCACATCACTAGCAACCTCATATGGAACATCAAATGAAACTATTGCTAACCAAATGTATATTAAACAATCAGGAAATCATATTCATGATATAGGACTTGTTGTTCAACCAGATCTTCCTTTTATTGGTTCAACCCCAGATGCAGTCGTATGTGACAAAACTGAAACTGGAATTGTCGAAATTAAATGCCCATATTCAGTAAGGAATATGACATTGAAGGAAGCGTGTGATGAAAGAGCTGATTTCTTTTTGAAGCCAAATGCCAGTGGTGATTCTTTCACATTAATTCAGGATCATAAACACTGGTTTCAAGTGCAAGGACAACTTTTAACCACAGGTGCACCTTTTTGTGACTTTGTTACATATACAAAAGCAGGACATTAGCATAGAAAGAATCTACCCTCATGCAATCACCATGAAAGCCTTAGTTGTTAAACTGTCAAAATGTTATATACAACATTTCAAGCCATACATGAAAAAGTGATTTAATAAATAATTTTACACCAGAATGTTGTCAAATGTAATTATATACCCTGCATTTATCGATGCTTTCCCATAAAATAAGTGTAAATTGCTGAATGAACCCCTCCTCAATTATAATTACATTACATTTCATTTTACATAATCAATTATCTCCCTTGTAAGTTGTAACATTAATGAGAAGATGTTCTTATATCAACTGTTGTCACAAATTGCAATTTTAAACTACGTATTTGTAAGTTCAATTATCTCCCTTTAAATATTAGGGGAGGGTTGGGATCCCGCCACATTTACATTATGTATGTATGTGCCTGTCCCAAGTCAGAAGCATGTAATTACGTGGTTGTCTTTGTTGCTGTGTTACGTTTTTTTTCGTTCATGGATTTGTACATTAATTAGGCCGTTAGTTTTTCTTGAATTGTTTTACATTTGTCATTTCGGGGTCTTCTTGAGCTGACTATGTGGTACGGGCTTTGCTCATTGTTGAAGACAGTATGATGATTTATAGTTGTTCATTTCTGTGTCATTTGGTCTGTTGTGAAGACTTGTCTCATTGGCAATTACACCATTTCATCTTTTTTATATGTATGTCATACATGTATTATTATTAAATTCTTACCATAGAAACTTTTATCTTCAATTGGATCTATGTTTTCTACATCTGACACATTTAATATTCTTTTCTGCCAATGAATCTAAAGGTCCTTGTACCAATTCACCTTGAGTTCTTTAAAAAATGAAGAGAACTATAAAATCTGCATAAAACCCAAAATCAAACTCGCCAAAGTGAAAGTCTGTATATAAGCCTTAAGTTAATTTGTTCTTCCTTGAATATCTAAATTCATGTTAATTGTACCCACGAAAATTAGTATCCCAGGAATAATAATGAATCCACAGTAATAAGCATTGTGCATAAGTTTCATAACATTTGGTTGAGGCAAACTTTTTAGAAAATCAAAACAATTTTGGGATGTATATTATATATGGACAGATCGACAAGATTATCACTTTATGACCCCTTTGCCTAGTGGCAGGGGCATTAAAAAAATTATTATGATTATACATGTACTTTCACTATGAATATAAATCTTTCATAGCAGACTATGATTAGGGGTGTACCAATATTATGTTCCAAGATCTAGAGGTTCTTTCTTCCCCACCCCTTTTCACATATGATTTGATGAGACTATTGTCAATTTCAATTGAATTTTATACCCTCAAAATTGATGTGCATTAAATAAAGTGTGGGGTAATGAACATGATGAATATTACCAATGTTTAACGAGTCAATATGGTGTAAATATACAAAATATGCAAAAATATATCTTAGAAGTGAATTTTGACTATCGGATATTGTTTTAAAGAGATATTGTTAGTTTTTTTCTACTTACAATGTACATGACATATCTGTGTCGATCAGCCTTTTCTTACAGGTTGGTGCACTAAATGTATGTGTAGCTCTCTGAGTTGGACGTTTCCTACAAGGTGTTATTTTGTCATGTGATAGGGCAGGCATGGGGTCCGGATAGCGCTCCGATGGCACTCCATCTACAAAATGCTGAAAATGAAATGAAACAATTGAGCATTAAGTTTTGATTTAATTTGATGTGCCCTTTGTTAAAATAGAAAATATGTCATATATGTAGACATGGTTGAGCAGCTCACAATCATTCAAAACACTTTAAAAATTGGTATTTATGACTTTATGCATGGCATGAAATGGATAAATTACTAATAACAGTAATGTGTAAATAGTACATGGATGCACCCTTCGCACTATCATTTCTCTGTTCAGTGGACCGTGAAATTGGGGTCAAAACTTTAATTTGGCATTAAAATTAAAAACATCATACTATAGGGAACATGTATACTAAGTTTCAAGTTGATTGGACTTCAACTTCATCAAAATCTACCTTGACCAAAAACTTAACCTAACACAGGACAGACAGACGAACAAACAGAAAAAGAATAGACACACAGATCAGAAATCATAATGCCCCTCTAGTCTACTATTGTAGGTCTGCCATAAAAATGTAGCCTTTTTAGAAGAAATCAAAAATTAGTTAAAATTCATATGACATGCCTTCTCTCTACCATAATAAAAATTCCAGGTTAAAAAACCTACATACCACATGTACCAGATAATTACTCATTTTTAAAACTGCTCTGTGGTCAGATTGTAATGAGGAACATTTTGTACTACAAAAATATTGAAAAATATATACTTATTTGTGGTGCAAAAATTGGTGAAATTTCAAATTTTAATTTATGTAACTGCTTGAGCGATATGGATTAAGTACAAGTAGGGATTATTTTTTTTTTGCATAACTCTTGATCAATAATATACTTTGCATGGTTATCTTTTTATTGGGGTGGCAATTTTAATTCTATTTATATGCTTATAGACTAAAGTTATTCCCTGTTTGTAGGTCATATGTCTGCTGGTGTCCTAATTTGGTGAATACATTTTTCTATTTGATAGTATAATGGACCCTTTGTCAGCTACCATTTGATTTTTATGGGGGTTGAAGCTAGGATGAAATTAAAAAAAAGGGCAGGACTAGACTTTGGAGTAAAAAAGGCAAGACAAGTTTTTTCTAGAAAAAAAGGCAGGATGAGCAACTGGAAAATGAAAAGGCAGTACAGAGATTTCAACATAAAAAAGGCAGGACACATTTTTTCATCATAGCTCCTAGCCCCCCCCCCCCCCCCCCCCCCCATAAAAATCAAATGGACAGCCATTTGCTGATTCAGAGCTGGTTATAACTCAGAGTCCCACTGACTGCAATAAGCTCCCTATATATAGTAATGTTTCAGTGACAAACAACCAGTTTGTTTCCCACATAAAGGGGAACCTACCCCTTGTAGATCCCACTGACAGCTAGGAACTGGCTCTACTTAGAAGAGTGTAACCCATTTAAGATTTTGTTTACAATCATTTTATGAACAATGCATTTGAGTGTAAAAAACATTTTCACTGTGGCATGGTCACCCTCAACCTATAGCGACTTGTATAAGGGTTTGTGGATACAAAAAGTCATGCTTTTATCAACGAGTAATTTTTGTGGCTATTTTATCATTTGACACTGGTTCTCACCTTTCTTATTCAAATACCATATGATATGGTTTCACTGTTCTATTCATTCAGGTTTCACAGTGTCATCCTTATTTATTTATGGATATAGGACATAATTAACATGCTGTAGATTTTTCGTACATCAGCCGCCATTTGCACAGCGATTTGTTATGCATGTGACTTGTAGCAAGATGATTTTAATGTTCCGTACATAAGTTTCCTACATATAATTACACGTATTTATAGCAAACGGGGATATATTTGGGGCACCCTTTTATTTGTACTTTTCATGACGTTTCTGATATCAACGTGTGTAATGTAATGCATTTAAAAGCCAGATAATGATTAAAATATAACACCTTTGAACACACAAATAAATGTTTGGCTTTAGTCCTCTCCTTAATTATCTCCTCATTTAACTGTTCAAGGGGTCTCCCACAAAAACGAATTCATCGTCTGCCCTTTTCAAGGCTTCTTCCTGGCTTTGGGAATGGTATGAACACGATACCACCTTCCAATCTATCTGGATATCGGCTATCAGTGTTACAAGTTCCCCAGCAACACCGCTTTACCATTGCGAGTGATAAACGCGATACGATCAGCAATATATGTATTTCGTTGTTAATGTCAACATTTGACGGGCAAAATGGCGGACGATGATGCTTCAGAAGGCGGAAGAAGAACAAATGTTTTGATTGGTCAAAATTTCTTTGGGGGAGTGATTAACCGATATTCGGCGAACCGGCAATTATTGTTAAAAGGCTCCTGTATGCCCACAACTCTCTTTTAGGATAGTATTGTATGCAATGGGTTTCTTTCTGACTAAGCTTTATCATGCTTGATTTTCCCTAGCAGATGGCATAGGGGGTCTTTTTGATCTCGGATAGTCTTTTGTGTGGTTTATTGCCTGATTTTGATTCTCAAAACGTCTAAAAGTGGAAAAGTGATGACCGACAATACGTTCGGTTGTGACAGCGACTTTCCTGTTTCTCTCATGCTGATAATCTGCCATGTTGCTGCGGTTAAGAGTTGTGGAGGACCCATTACAAGGTGTCAATCACATAACTTTATAAACTTGGTTATTTAAAGTGTTGAAAACAATGATGATAAAAACACCTTTTTTGCTGTTGACGGGTACAGTAGCTGCATGTGCAGATAAGAACTTGTCGGGTCTAATCATTTAAAATATGTGATCGACCTTACTGGTCTTGGACTCTTGGTCTCTCCAGACACGAAACAGTTTGTAATGTGTGTCAAATTTATTTAATCGAATCAAAATCGGATAAACTGATACTGCGATAAGACAGAAGTTTAATTGTTGATAAAAACACGCATACACGTCGTTACGATATTTCAAGCCGTAACATTTTAAAAAACAAATCCGAAATACGAATTCAACACAACATCCCTTGAATATCAATATTGCAATCCATAAATTGAAGAGACTTTTGGGGCAATAACAGGAACTCCGGTTGCTAACATCTGAGCTAACAATAACCATAGCGCTGTCAATGTTTGTAGTATAATGTTCAGACAAAATAGGTATACAGTTGTGTCGGATACATGGGAATAATGCTGAGAATATTCAACACTACAGTTTTATCAAATATGATTATCTTATCCTAGGAAAAAACAATCTTAGTCGTATTTAATACATTTTGGGGGGAATTTTTGGTCCTTAATGCTCTTCAACTTTGAACTTGATTTGTTTTATAACTATTTTTATCTGAGCATCTCTGTACACAATTGCGCGTCTGGCTTATTGAATTATAAGCCTGGTACATTTGATAACTATTTACGCCACTGGGTCGATGCCACTGATGGTGGACGTTATCCCGAGGGTATCACCAGCCCAGTTGTCAGCACTTCGCTGTTGACATGAATATCAATTATATGGTCAAGTTTTACAAATTTCCAATTTACAAAACTTTAAATGTTTCGATACACTAAGGATTTCTCATCACAGGCATAGATTACCTTAGCCATATTTAGCACAATGTTTTTGAATTTTAGGTCCTCAATGATCTTCAACTTTGAACTGGTTTGGATTTATAGCTTTTTTGATCTGCGCGTCACTGATGAGTCTAATGTAGACGAAACGCGCGTCTGGCATATTAAATCATACTCCTGGTACCTTTGATAAATATTTTCACTGACCAAGAAAAGTCCAAAGTTATATATGTATAACATTAAAATAAGAAGATGTAGTATTATAACAGATGTTGTTAATATCCACAAAAGACTTAAATGACGTCGATGTTAGCAAATCTACATCACACGACATTTATCAATGAGAAAATTACATCACATATTGTAAGCTATGAACTATCGACATCACAAACTAAATAATCTCAAACGACCAAACCAATGGCATGTCAAAATTTCATGTAAAAAATTGATCTCTTTGTTTTAACTCATAACCCCCAGGTTCATTCCCTTTGAATCATCCTTGACCTCGCCTACTTCCACCTTGATTCACGTTCACCTCTCTTTCATGAAGTCACACATACCACCCCGTCATCTCCTATCCACTTCATCATTCTAATATTCTTACAAAATCAATTGGCACATATTCGAAGGGAGAGGATTTTGGTCAGAAAACAATGCTATTCAATTATAAAGTTTTGTTTGATCTTTTATTATAACGGTATGTTCTCATTGTCTGGCCATTGTCATCATGGTAGTTAGTCAAACCTGCAAAGTAGAAAATAAGATATGTGTTATTTTAAGAAGAGATTGGTGAAATTTTAGAAAATAATAAGAGTTACTGGTATCTATACTGGACTGTGCTCTATTAATGCATATAATAAAAACATAGTCAGGTAGTCGTACGAAGAAAGTGTCAACATATGTATGATCTTGTTATGTATTGTTAACCATACGACAGTTTTAGTCCTAATTTTCATTTTGATCTTGAGCGCATTTGTTTGCAAAGGGTAGTTACCATGGTAACTAAGGGTTTCTGGCATTATATCAGTATCACATTTGTCGTGGAAATTCAAACGAGAAAACAAAAATCCAGATATATTATATTTCATCTATATAATTCTACATCAGACCATCTGTAATAATTTTCACAGTATTCAATTCTGCTGTATATGAGTATATTTTTGTCCCGTTAAAACCAATGACTCATGCTTTAATTATGTCATTGTGAAGACAATCTGTATATAAAGCAATGTGTCTCCAAAAGATTTATCACCATGACATGTGACGCTTGAAACAAAACATGTTAAAGGCCAAATAAAGTACGAAATTGAACAGCATTAAGGCCCAACAATTCCTAAAATTGAGCCAAGTACATCTAAAGTAATATATTCTGTAGGAAAAAAAGAATCTTAGTATTTTCATAATGGAAAGTTTTGTTGACAGTTATTTTATATTATGACCATGATATCAATGATAAATGATAACAACACAGAAGTGACTACTACTGGGCTAGGGATACCCTCGGGGAATAATAACTCCACTAGCAGTGGCATTGAATGTAATTTTTAACAATTGAGTTTGGGAAATTGGTTCTTTCTGAAATACTGTCCAGTAATTTTGAGTATGTCATTTGTAATACACATCATTAGTGTAAATAGTATACGTTAAATGGCATTTTTTTCTTTTAATCTCATAGATGTTATAGAATTTTCAATACAATGGCATATATCTTATTGTAAGATCAATTGACAAAATACTTTTGCTTACCATGTTCTAGAATAGCATATTTATATTCGTGCTTGTGTATTGTTTATTTGTGTTTTGTGTTAAGCAATCAGATTAAGTAGATTTAACACAAAGACATATCTTATTTAAAAACAAATGAAAAAAACAAATCATGTATATATAACTATTAAAAATTATAACATATCCTACCTTGATTCACATATAAAATATTCATAATTCATATCCTCGCATTGGCTTCTATATGTGTCATACCACTTTAATTTCCACATATAAACACAACCGTCATGCAACTTGAATGTCATTTGGCTGGCCTTCTTGCCAATCGTCAAATATGTTTGATTATGTCGTATTTTTAGATTGCCACTCAAAATTAATGCCATTCCTTGACTCTAATCCAATCCAAAATTTCGAACGCTCTACAATTACAACAAATAGTTGAAATAAAGCTGATAAAGTAGACACATATTTTAAATTGTGTTGACTTTGTTAACAAAACTTTTAGCTATTCCACATAAAACAAGTTAGTCCATAAATACAGCTTAGTATGCATCAAATATTGATCTCATGCTTCAATTGTGCACATGTTCTGTAAAAATATTAAAACAGCACCTGCATATCAAGTATATATATATATAAAATTAATATAAAGATCCATGTTATTACAAATTATAGAAAAATTATAGAAAACTTTGTACAATTTTATGCTAAGGGGTACTGATTTCTTTTAACAGCTTCCTAAATGCTATTTTTTTAACTTGTTTCAGCTGGAATAAATCAATACTCTACTTTAAAAGTCATGACCCACATTTGTTTACAGAGTAATTTCATCCCCTACTTGCTATTTGAGGCATAAAACATGGAGAAATAAATTTGGAAGGGTTATCAAAAAATTGGTAAGTAACACATTTTAACGCTTAGGACTATAATCGTGGACAATCAAACTGCAGAGGCGGATTTGGAGGGGCCCTTAGTCAAAAGTGCTGCGTAAGAGTAGGTAACTCCTGCTCTACATTTGACACTCGACAATCTACTCATTTATCATACATTGATACGTTTAAACGAAGAATAGTAATATCCTCGTATGGTACTCTATGGCATCATCCAAATACCAAATCATTGACCGCATATCAGATATTGAAATGGCAGAAGAAAAGGGTATTTCCAATAAAAACAACACAGACACTAAAAAATTATAAGATTTAAAACCAGACCAAATTCAATACTATTTTTTTTTAAATTAGCGTTAATCACATATAGCATATGGACATTCAAACTACAAGGTAGATCACACACTGACACTACCTAAACAAACAACAACTACGCACAATCTAAGACAAGCTTTTGTAAACAGAGCATACAATAAAATCCTAATACTGATCAATCGGAACATCAGAAAAAAACAACAGGGAAGGGTAAGAAGATCATGGTATATATGTGATATCTGTCATGTTTCTCGTGAAATACAGATATTCTATCAACCTTGATGTAAAAGGTAATTTGTAATCAGAATTTCTGTATTATATAAATGTTTACAGGAAATCCAAGCTCCGAAACATTGGAGCAATTGAGTACATATTTCGTATGCAGACGCTGGTGGTATTTTCCTGTAAAGAAATAGACAGTTTACAATTGAGCAGCTTAATTCTACGATTTTTTGGGGGTATTTTTAGTGTTGGACTTTTTGATTAGTTGTATGTGAAAATAAGATTTACGTTTTTGTCTAATTACGTTATTGATTTTTCAGCACTATGGCATATACCTTATTTAATTAACAAAATACAAGTACTTACCATGTTCTTGAATAACTGAATGAAGGAACTGGTTTTCTTCTTTGTTGTTAATTTCCACCAGAGTCCTACACATAGAGAGGCAATACTCCTGCAAAACATGATTTGATAAGACAGTAAACCACGTTCAAAAGATATTATATGCATTACGTAAAGTAAATGTTAAGAGTACTTCTATGAAATAAGATAAAAGTACAAAACAAATTAATACAAATATGCACACATTACAAACACACATCAATTAAAACGCATATATCAATCATTTATATATTTAATCAATCTTTCTGTCACAAGTCTTCAATATTACTGTACAATGTGTTGAATTATAATATATATGTATATCGATTTACCTTTGCCTGTACATGCAACTTGTGAGTAAAAACAAATGTGTATTTCGAACCCCTGAAATCATGTACAGAAGTTCGGAGATCATCTGGAACACCTGAAGATAGATAATAGCGACATTTCAAAATGACATTTTATAGTACTGACGAAACTTCTTACTATTTCTCATTAATGTTGAAATGAAAATATAAATGCAATACTACTGATATAAACCATCCTTACGTACCATATCTAGTTAAACATTAAGAAAGTTCGCTACTCAGTTTCAAAATATCAAGCTTTTCATAACACTAGTATATAATGATAAAGGATTTATATAGGAACCAAACGCATGACAAAAACATAGGTCCGTGTGTTTGTTTTCAATATATATGCCATTGATTTTTTTCGGGAAAAAGTTTCCCTCTGGACTATTCATAGCAGCAGTATCATTTTCAAAATGAAGTTCTCAAAACCTTTTAAAAAATAATAAGAATTTATAAGACTTTTACAAATGGCTAATAATTATACATGTAAACTGTATATAAAAAGAAAAATGGGGGTTTGGGGTATAAAAGAAATGTAAGGCAATCAAATGGATATAACCAGAGGATTCCAAATATCTGACAAAATTCTAAAACATGACAGGCGGGCAATCCTTAACTTGATTGTAAACGTGTTTAACCCAAATACTGATCATTTTTACAACTTGCACAAAAGCAGATCTAATTTGGAGATTTGTTTTAAACAGAAAGTAAAATGGAGCGATTTGAAATCCATTTCATCGAAGCTTGGGCACTGGGTCAGTGTTTGAAGCAGATAGAGAAAAGAATAACACATAAACTAAGATCAAAGATAAAAAAAAGTGAGCAAATAAAACACAAATATTACATATAGCTGTTATCGGACTCCATACGCCAGACTGTAAACAAGTTATACTGGCATTCCCTACTAAAGAATAACCAGCTGAACAGTCCAATATTCCCGTGTCACCAACAAATTTATCTTTCGTGATAACAGTTATGTTCCAGTTCATGCCACAGGTTCTGATTAATGGGTCTGGACATTCAACTACAAATATATTTATAAAAAATATATCCCATGGAAAACATACCGATCATATTCATAAGATATAACGAATTTTCAGTACTCGATGCTCTTCTACTTTGTAATTTATTTGACCTTGTTCACTTTTTTTTAAAGCGTCACTTATGAGTCTTATGCAAACTAACCCCGGGTTTAGCGTTCACAGCCTATCATAAGTTAATATATTATAGCAACATTAAAATATAATTACAAATCAGTTAACAAATGTCTTTTTGTTTTACAATTCCTTGACCTTTTTATAAACTCAAACTCTTTTGGGGATTAGGAACAAGACACCTTTTATTAACAATCATGACAAACTGATTTGAGATAATGTCTTTGTATTTGTTATTTAAGGGAGTTCTCTTATTAGTTTCAAAACACGTAGCTTTTCATTAAACTAGTCTATATTGATAGGGGATCAATAAAGGAACCAAAAGAGCAAAAAATGGGCTTATGTGCTTGTTTTCGATATATAAGCCATTGAAATTTTGATAGCGGGAAAATGTTTTCTCTTGATTTTTCATAGTTTTATCATTGACAACCTTAAGCTGTCAACAACTATTAAAAATTAATTAAAATACTTTTTTCAAATGGCTTATCAATATTCACGTAAAAGATTTATAAAAAGGAAAATGGGGGTCAATGGACAAAATTGTTGAAGGCATTTTAATGAATAAAACCAGAGGATTCCAAAAATCTGACAAAATAAATTCCAAAACATGACAAGCGAACATCCATAAAAGTTTAATGTGTTAATATCTAACATGTCTAATTAAAGCTTAGTGCAAACATAATAAAGCCTTTTTAAGATAAAAACGTGTATATGCTGTACTTTTGTAAATATAGACAATGCAGTTTTACACTGAAATTAAATTTGCTTCTAAAACTTAACACTATGAAGTATCATGAATTGTTTTTTATTCTAGACTCATAATATTTTAAATATGGATTTGCCTTGAATTCTAAGAGTTTGAACTTATCCTTTATTATTACTACCCCTCACCCCGTTTCCATCTTTTTAGTCTGAGTATACCTTTATAATTCAATTTGTTCACTATTCAAAAGTATTTATTTAGTTTGGTTACATTCTTTGATTTAGGTTGCACTCTGTAACAAAGATTTTGGGAGAGAAAAGAAAACCTCAACCTTAACGATTATGTTTTTATTGACTACCTTGGGTTTATATACCTATATTAATGATGAGTTTATTTACAACCACGTGGTCGATGTCACTGCTGGTGGATTTTTAATTCCCCGACGGTAACACCAGTTCAGTAGTCAGAAAATCTGTGCTGACTTGCTTTATGATAAAAATAGTCATTATCAAGTGTTAACTGTTAACAAAAGTTTTGAATTTTTGAAATACAAAGTCCTTCTACCTCAGGAATAAATTTCCTGAGCTGTATTTGCCAAACCTTTTACGATGTTCGGTCCTCAATGCTTTTTAACTTCGTAAACTTTTTTGATTCTAGCGTCACTGTTGAGTCTTTTGTAGACGAAACGCGCGTCTGGCGTAAATACAAAATTTAATACTGGTATCTGTGATGAGTTTATTTATTTATATACATTGATGGAAAAGCTAACGGTTAGGGAAATATTTTCGAAAGAAGTGTATCATAATCTCTTTGTATGTGTTATATCACATGCGTTCTAAAATAAAATAAATAAATTATGTTCTGTGAAATTTTTAACATTTTGCAAATTTGAAAAAGTATCCAATAAATAAATGTAAATTAATTAAGAAGAAAATCTACCATAACATCACAAAATCAAACGGTCGATTTACATGACTAAATCAACCAATGGAAAAAAGCTTACAATGACTTGTTACCAGCACTATGCGACGAAAAGATGGGTAAAACCTGGTTTAACAGCCAGCTAATTATAAAGCTTACAGTTGTATGCCAGTTGTTTATAATTTTGCTGATTAACAATAGTAAGAGGGAACATGACCTTTTTCAGGACGTCGGGGTTGGCTGCTTTTTAGCCCGTGATTTCGGGGTTGATGGTTTTTGGTCCGTGAATTCTTTTTTCGAATTTCGGGATGTCGGGATTTAAATATATCTAAATTTGGGACATCGGAATTAAATGTTTTTAAAACCTGGGATTTCGAGCTAAGGACCCCTCCGACCCCCCTTCCATATTGGACGGACACCAAAAAAAATAGACATAGTAATTACTTACCAACAGTTGGAGAACCTCTATTTATTTTATCAATTTGAGGCTAATTAGGACACAAAAATTGTATAATTAAGGTACAACGTTGCACTTTGTAATGCATTTTTGTTAACATCGAACTAAATGAGAAAAACAGCCCAACTAAACGTGTTCATAGGAAACATTGGTAAAGCCAAGTTTATCTCATGTTTATCGGGATATTTAACACATATTACTGCACACTTGTGGACTCAAATTTTTTTTCATTCTCGAAAAATAGAAAATAGGAATCAGAGGGTAAATATCTAACAATCAGTATAATCACAATTGAATGGTCGTTAAATTCGTAAACATCTCAATGGTGCTAAAATACCATACCTGACCGAGCAGATCTCAACAAGTATCACACCGCAGGTAAATTATCTCATTGTGATTGGTTTAATGCCGTCACGTGGTGACCCCCTATGATATATCAACAAGTATGTTGCTGTTGAACATCATATACATCAACACATTATATTTGTGTATACTTTAAATCATAGAAACGATCGGTGAAATTTGATTTGGTTCCATATTTGATATAAAAATATTTTTAATCATGACTTGTACATTCATGTAGAATATACCTCCATGATGAATCATCTTTAACTTTAGTTTCTACATATTTTATACTTTGATCACAGATTAATAATAACACAGCGTTCCTATAATTTTGATCATTTAATATGAAAATGTTGGACTCGATTTTATAAAACAACATGAATTGGCGGCTTTATTCGATACACATTAAATGTTCTAAAGGATATGTTTGGTATTTTCTGTATTAAAGACACTCTTGAGGCCTTTGGCTACATTTTGGTATGGCTGTTGTCTCTACAGAAAAAAATCTTTTTTTCCATTCTCCATTTGATAGTAAAATGTTTAATAGTAAACTCAACATGGATTACTTTATTACAACATTGAAACAAAACGTTTAATTATTTATTGCGTCAGAAACACTTTTCTGTTCTTACCTTCACAATACGCTCAAAACAAAACATTTGAAATCCGAAGATGTATAAGTACTGAAACCTTTGAATAGCTATATATATATATGTCAAAATCTCTAAAACAAATAGCCAAATTCCTCTAAAGCCAACTTTGCCTGAGGGAGTTGAAACCTTAGTTTTTTTATATTTATTTTTTTATTAATTATCGAAAAAGTCAATCCCATTTGCCATGATATTCTGGGATTTTTTCCATGTCGACAAATAAGTTTAACATGTTTAAGTATAAAAACAATACTGATATTATGACATAATTCATATTGCTTATTCAAACTTCACCATTAAGTATAGTATCAAAAACGGCAGGGTATTTTGAAGCAACAATTGAAAATGGTGGAAATTTTTATTTTACGATCTGGTGTCAAAACATTAATCTATGTTTTTATATGAAAAATTACATAAAAAAATATCAAAACGTGCTTGCTTAGTTTAATATAATAATTAGTGCAATTTAACATGAATAAATGATATATTTTAGTTTTAAGTCGTACAAAACGAAAAACAAATAGTAATTACCATGATTACACTCAAACAAGAAACAATTTTGTTTTATTGTTTTTATTCTGTGGAAGACAATATAATTTTGGCTGCTATCTCTTCCATAATTTAATTGGATATGGATATGAATATGCAATTTGAGTCCATGAACAATCCATGCTTTTCATTACTTCCAGAAACTAATTTGATACAAAATGTTCATTTGAAGATGTTTATAGACTTTTACCATGTTGTCATCATTATAAAATGCAAGTGAAAAGAAACTTGATAAAAACGTAAAACCACAAACATACTGAACTCCGAGGAAACTTCAAAACGAAAAGTCCCTAATCAAATGGCAAAACCAAATGATAAAACATATCTAACGAATGGACAACAACTGTCATATTCCTGACTTGGTACAGGCATTCTCAAATGTAGTATATGGTGGATTGAACCTGGTCGAATAGCGCTAAACTTTAAGAGACTGTACTAAACATAATGAAACTTCGGGTCTATTATCGCAAAAAAAGTATATTCTGATCCGAGCATTACTGACGAGTCTTATGTAGACGAAACGCGCGTCATCATGATCATTAACCATATTAGTATTTATATATATTTTTTATATCCTGTTAAGTAAATCGATCATATAAATATTACTTAATACGTCTTATAATCCGTGTCTTATACTGTTATGACTGTATTTTGTAATCTCATATAATTCGTTTTCAACAAGCATACGAGATACTTGAAGTGTTTTTGGTCGTGCTGCCCATCTGTAAGAAACAATTGCAAGCTTGATACATTGCATTTGATTTAAATGATGCTTTCCAAGTATTTTTTTTTCTTTAGATTCACAACTAAAGAACTTACTTTCAATAACTGGAACAAATAACAATCCCAAAAGAACGGTTACGGTGAGAATTACTGACGTCATCGTTGACGCTTTTAATGATTCAATTTAATACGTTACTGTGTTGTACATATAACCAACTGACAACAGCTTATATACTCAATATCAGGTATTGATTAAGGAAAATATCTAACAATTTACATCATGACCAATCAGACAATTACAAGTTACAGACCTTCGAAATCTTATTTGTTGATGAGCTAAAAACGGTTTTGAAATTTATTCAATCTTCAATCAAGCGGAACACTACTCTTTCTGCCGTCAACAATGCTACTTGTGTTTGTATATCACAAGTAGCCAAACGAGAAGTTAAGGTTATGTGACAATTTAACACGTAACTAAAAATATTGGAAAGAAACAAAATTATAATTAAATTTTAAAACGGATACGGAAACATTAGACCAAGTAGTTAGAGTAATTATACAAAAGAATTATGTTATTTCAAACTGCAAACCCGGTAAATAGGCTAATTCGGTGGGTAACATTCGTGCTGCAGGGAAGTGGGTTGTACTTACTACATTTGAAACGTATCTGATATCTTCTTTGAAAAGGTTCTTCCAGAACGGTCAACCAATCCGTAATGGCGTCCGTAAAATTTTAAAAGGGATGATTTCAACTTCATAATTTGGAAATTTTTGTTTAATAGCTTCCTTGTGAGGAGCTACCTTATCTAGGAAATAATAATAGAAATACAATATCGTGTCAATAGATGAATTTATCCACAGCTATGATACAAGTGATAATGTTAAAGGAATGTTGTATATCACAGAATCTTAAGTAAATATTAACAGGTTTTAAAGTAAAGATTTAGATTGTATTGATCAATTTTCTCACTTTCTTGATATGCTTGAAGACACTGTTCTTAAATGAGCGTTTTATCTAAAGCAATTAAGCATTGTGAGACGCTACGGCTTTTTTTCCTAATGCAATGCTCATTTTGTCGGACGCCATTAATTAACCCTTTGTCTTCCTAAGATTATTGACGCCTTGTTCCCTTTTTTGGTATACTGATACAGATCAGTTCAGGTCTTATACATTTTTATCATCTAGGTTAAAATCATTTTATTTTATTTCAAATGCTAACAACAAGAAATAAATATCAAATGAATTTGACAGGTTTCACAGATTTCCACGAAATATGTAACAGGTATAAAGCCTTAAATGTATCCTTAGGTGAATTAAAAAGAAAAACAAGAATTTAAATATATTTTATGTTGGAAGGGCACTAGATTAGGAAAAAACAGGCTAAACATATCGATTGGTTATGGAGCTCAATTTCGAGATATTTGATTTTATAAAAATACAGATAAAGGATGAATTGGACTTTTACCTTATATTTATATTGATATTAGATGGGACTCAATTCAAAAGAAAATAAATCTAGAATGTGCTTAAATGTGTGTAAATGATTGTTTGAAGAGTTGTTGAAGTTTTATAAAAATATTTTACCCTTTACTGACAGACAAAAACACCAAAAGAGTACAAACATTTGACACCAATTTCTAGACCTCATCCTTAGTGGCAATTTGTAAAACTAAATGTAATAAGATAGATACTGCTAATTGATAGATTCATGTAAAAGAAAGATAAAATTACATTACATGTGTGTATTTTTTATATGGCTAACAGCAATATCGCGTCATTCTGAAACTAACCTTCATTTCAGAATGAAATATAACATTCATGATGGCACGTGCTTCCGTCAAAAAAAATCTAAATGAACATAAAAAAAACTTAATGAAATCGTGTTTTTCGTGATCACAGAAAACACAATGTTATCATCCCGCAAATATGGAATGCTTAGTAAAGCAATGTTATACAGTTGCAAAACATTGCTAGTGCGAGCTTCATAATCAAAACGTTCTTCAGTCAACGCTTATACACTCCAATACATTTACAAAAAAGTATTCAATTCTTAAATGAAGGGAGCTATTGCAAAGTACTAGCTAGACTATTTTCTATTTTGAGTCCTGACCTTATTGGGTCAAAAATAATAATATTTAAATTTCACCTGCTGTATTACTTGAACTTAATTCGATCAGCAATATTTTTTGTTGTCAAGGGTCTGGTTCTAATTTTGTGCAAGTGTTTGTCCCGTTGCCTCGCGACGTAAATGAATATTATAAGATTTTTCATTTCAAACGGAGGTATTTTAACAGTCTTGAAATGCGTTGATTTCCAGTTAAATTATTCATAGAGGCTAACTATTAGACCTAGATCTATGTCGTTTTGTCATTTATTCGTCGGTATATGACATGTTTACATTCCAAACGTCTAACGAGAGAATCGGAAAAATTTGAAAAAAAATCAGTAGTTTTTCCATTTCTTCTTTTCGAAAAATTACAAGTACATATATTGACTCATAAAAATATTTGAAACATGTAAACAAAAATAAAACTACAAAACTATGTGTACATGTGTACATGTAAATAAAACGTGTACATGTAAAAATACACATTACATACAAATGTATGTACATCTAAAATTACACGTGTACATGTGTACATTTAAAATTATGTTGTATACAGTAATGATCAACATTCTCTACACATCAGATTCAGCTAAGTTATATTCAGGAAGTTGAAATGAATGACAAAGCGTTCAAATATTTGTGATGCCAACATAACAAACAAAAACCCAACTATTTTTTTTGATGAGGCGCAAAAAAGAGGGGTTATCTGAATCTGGAAGATTGCGCAATGAAATTGACATTTCACGATGAACGAACAATAAAAAGTTACCTTCAAGTTGATCTCTATACTAATTCCACAAAGCACGGTGAATAACGAACCTTTTTCGCAGCCGCCCGTGGAATAACCATGGCAAAACCCGTTGCATGAAAATAACCCTTTACCTCCTTACTTCCCTGATTTACCAAAACTGTCATTTAATGAGTTAGTAAATGAATCTTAAAACATCCCAGATTCTCTTTAACATCTGATTGAGTAAAACTTTATACTTTTGTTAAATTAATTTTTGTTTTCATCCTTGATATGGAAGTCAATCAATAAGAAATTTTATTATTCATTTTCTGATGTGTGTACGTGATTGAAGATAGATAAAATTGAGAGCGGAAATTGGTAATGTGTCAAAAAGACAACAACCCGACCATAGAACAGACAACAACAGAAGGTCGCAATCAGCTGGCCCCTAAACAAATATATATACTAGTTCAGTACTTCAAACTGTACACAAGAAACTAAAATTAAAAATAATACAAGACTAACAAAAGCTAGATGCTCCTGACTCGGGACAGGCGTAAAAATGCAGCGGGATTAAACATGTTTATGAGATCTGTACCCTCCCTCTATACCTCTAGCCAATGTAGGAAAGTAAAAGTATATAGAAGTTCAATAACTTACCGAAAGGTTGTTGCTACTTTGTACTTTTAATGATTTTACTAGTCAATTTTCAGACAATATTGAAGTACTTTTGTAACAACTGTTTATAATTATTGATCATTATGTTAATATGTTTTTATTTTTATCGTTGATGAAGAAGTCAATAGTCAAGAACTGTAATTTATACAAAATTAAGATATTGTTAAACAAAAACATCCTAAAAGTGCACAAGATACGTCAGCCAATATGTCCGAAAAATTAAAGTAAAAATGTTTTCTTGAGATATGGACCATAGAGTATAGTTGATGTTTTGAATGAAATTAGCTTTTATAATTGATATTTTATAGTTAGTCTTGCTATGTTGTGCTATGACACTATTGTTATAGATATGAATATAGGTTGGTACCTATTTAAACGTTAAACCCTCTACCACTTTTTTAACCTGTCCTTAGTCAGAATTCTGACGTTTGTTGATGGTATGTTGGTTTTCCTGTGCAAATGGTTTTACGCTCAGATCTGTTCATAATGTATTTTTGTTGATGGGATGTACAAGTACCAGGCCACGTCCACTTGTTTGTTGTCAATCTGATGAGTTAGGACTTTTTCAACTAATTTTTACAGTCCGTTATTTTGTTGTAATGTTATACCACTGTCCCAGGTTAAGGTGAGGGTTGGAATCCCGCTAACATGTTTAACCCCACCACATTTTATATGAAGGTGCCTTGCCCAAGTCAGGAGCCATATAATTCAGTGGTTGTCGTTTGTTTATGTATAACATTTTTGTTTTTGTTCATTTTTTTTTAATATAAGGCCGTAAGTTTTGTCGTTTGAATTGTTTAACATTGACATCACGGGCCTTTAATAGCTGATAATGCGGAATGGGCTTTGTTCATTGTTGAAGGTCATACGGTACCTATAATTGTTAGTGCGGTACAGTAGACTCGCAAGAACAGAGCAATTTATGTTGTGGTGCTATTAAGATAGTATATTAAACTCGAAACTTTATTAAAAATAAAGGAACACTTATTTTTTACCGTTGCATTAAATTGTGTCAAGGTTATTCCCCTAATGCGCCTCAAATCCAGGAAGTCAAATCGATGTGTAGTGATAGTATGTATGTTGCATTATCGTTTGTGATTGTTGCACTTCAATATTTCTGTTGTTCCATTGTGTTTCTCTTAAAGTTGATGTTTTCTCAATCGGTTTTTAGTTTAAATCTTGCTTTCATTTATCTCGATAGATTTATGTGTTTGCATTTTGTGTTCTTTTGTTTTTATGCTCTGATTATTTGTCATGATGGATATTCAATATCCTTATTTTTTAATGATTTTCTTATTTTACACAAATATTCCATGCATTTTTTTCGGATAGATTTTTTATTTTCATAATGTCTTGGGCCATACGATTTTGTCAGTTCGTACTAGACAAAAGTATACATTTTGAAAATTGGCCATCCCTCCTCCATGCTATGAACTGCTGATGTAGCTATATTTTGATTTGTCTGTTGTTGTTTTTTCGGTTTGTTGTTGACCTGACAGTGTGTTCAATTATTTGATTCCTATAAGTTTTTACTTGTCAAACGGAAATTATTTGGCGCTGTGAAAGCTGTTCTAGAAATGTTTTTATTAATATGAAACGCAGTAAAAGATGGTATAGTATCGATTTGTTATTAAATGTCTCAAGAGGATTAAAAACGCCGAATACAAAACAAAACCGTGTTTCATGTTAAATCTTCATCATCATGACCATAGATTAAAATAGTTATCAAAGGTACCAGGATTATAGTTTAGTACTCCAGACGCGCATTTCGTCTATATAAGACTCATCAGTTACGCTCATATCAAAATACTTAGAGAGCCAAACAAGTACAAAGTTGAAGAGCAATGATAATCCAAAATTCCAAAAAGATGTATAAACAGGAAATTTATAAAAATGACCACATTATTGACATGCATGTCGACACCGAAGTGTTGACTACTGGGCTGATGATATCCTCGGGGACGAAACCAGCAGTGGCATCCACCGAGTTGTGTAAACAGTGAACAAATATTCCAAAGTACTGCTCTGTATTTGAACTGCTGATTACACATTTTCACAATACACGACAGCAAAAATAGAGATTGGTAATGTAGACAAAATTCTGCTTTAAACGATAGCAAGATCATTTTTTTTTTAAATTCAGCCGCTCATACAATTCCTTTTTTAAAATAATAATGTTTGCACCTACAATGTATTGGGCGAAGTTTCTGTTCACAATTACCTATGAAAAAACATTTTCTGTTCGTATTAGGCAGTATACGAATTGTGTTGTTTTAGGCAGATAATATACAGCAATTAATCGGAAATGCCTGAATTCGGTGTGCTTATTGAACAATTTTGCAGTGTAAATGTCAGTAAAACAAATCTGTCCCATTTAAAAGCCGGCTGTGAACACTGACGATAAAGCAGGATACATGTAAAATTATGTAGATCAAAATAAATATACAATTGCAAAATTTGATCATAGTAGTTGACATCTAATGTACGTTAAAGTACAACGAGCATGTGGTATGTGGCATGTACATACATTTTAAATATTTGAGCAAAATAAATAGTCAAGTGATTATAACAGAGAAAGTTTAAAGTTGTAATAAATCAAATAATTGGAACCAAAGATATCCACTTAGTAGCTAACAGTTATCATACAGTTATGCACCTGTCCTAAGTCAGGAATCTGATGTACAGTAGTTGTCGTTTGTTTATGTAATTTATACGTGTTTCTCGTTTCTCGTTTTTTTTCATAGATTAGACCTTTTGTTTTCCCGTCTGAATGGTTTTACACTTGTCATTTTGGGGCCATTTATAGCTTGTTGTTCGGTGTGAGCCAAGCCTCCGTGTTGAAGGCCGTACATTGACCTATAATGGCTTACTTTTATAAATTTGTATTTGGATAGCGAGTTGTATCATTGACACTCATACCACATCTTCCTATATCTATGTAATACTTTAATGAAGAGGTGAAAAAAAATGTTTTACACTTTTGACTGTCAAAACTGTTTTTAAGCTATAAAAATCAAAAATAGAATTATTCTCCTAAGTCAATACATACCTCATTTTGTACCTAGTACTGGTACTTAACATCACAACGATGTAAAATTCCTGAGAAGCATTTTATCATTTTTTGTAAAAGTGAAATGTAGTACATAAAGATATTTGTAAAAGTAATGTATAATAACGTTACATTGCTTATATCTAACAGTTCAACGTTGAATATACAATGAGAGAAAAAAACGGGAGAAAAACAAACACTAAAATTTGAATTCACTTTCTATACTTTCTAGATTTAACATTTGTACACTGTTTCTAAAGATTAATTTACATTTCTTCCGAGAAGATTACCATTAACCAAAAAGACATATAAAATATATGACGTCAAACTGATCGTTTTCCCTAACCTTGTAATGATCTCAAATTAAAGTTGACAGTCATACTAGGGTAAACTTGTCTAAGGATAACTCTGGCTGTTTTGAGTCTTGGCTGATTGGTTGTAGGCCCAGAATTTTTTTGAATGTACTACATCCCAAACCTACTTTATCAGACCTTTCAACGACGAGGAATATTTTGATATTTTGGACTTCAAAGACGCTATTGTTTTTGTCGATTTCGAACGACTAATACTAAGTTGCCGATTAAAACAGGAAGAATGCAAAATGTCATCAGAGAAGACCGCTTTTGCAGTCTATGTAACAATCGACAGATTGGTGACGAATATCATTATATATTTGAATGCAATTTTTTCCATCAAAAACAAAAAGCATTTTGAACTGCATATTTGACAAAACGTCACAAAACAGTTAGATTCTCTAAACTTATGCCAAGTTAAAAAAACAGTTCTGAAGAAGCCTTGTTCTTTTATAAAACAATATACATACTTGTGTTTGTACTCCTGGTTTGTAACTTTTGTAACCTCTCTTGCTTGTTTCGTACATATTGTTAAATTATTTATAAAGTACATGTCGATTACATCTAAACCTGAATTACGAGACCCCCATATCAGCCCGACAATAGTTTTATGTAAGGCAAATAAACAAATGCAATAACTAAAACAGTCAAAAACTTTATAAAGAAGTTAAATTATGAATCAAATATACCAGTGGCGGATCCAGAAATTTTCATAAGTGGGGGCCCACTGACTGCCTAAGAGGGGGCCCCCTCCAGTCGCGCTCCAGTGATTCCCTATATAAGTAACCAATTTTTCCCCCGAAACGGGGGGGGGGGGGGGGGCGGGACCCTGCCCCCCCCCTAAATCCGCCTCTGTATACTATAATTGTCCAACAACAGCATCACTACCTTCATATATATTTATGGTAACATTTCCTATAGAGGCATTTTGAAACATTGAAAATTTGAAAGAGTTTTATGATCATTATTACTCCATGTTTGATGTACTATAAAATGATTCATAATTGTCAATGGCATAAACTATCCCCATAAAAGTTCCCGTAAATTTTGACGTCGTCATAAAAAATATCTGACGTCACATTGGAAAAGTAAACAACCGATACCGGAAACACCGGAAGTTACCTGCACGAGAGGCACTATTATGGGTTTTGTGCACGAGATGCACCTGATATGGGTTATCAGACCGGGTTGGAAATTATGGCTTGTGTACTTCCGCTCATTACACATATGCAAAAGCTATCATATCAATGCTAAGTATATGATAAATATAGATATCCCACCTATTTGTCTATATTGTAAACGAATTATATACATAAGCAAGCAAAGAAGAAAGCAGGTTAAGATTTGTATTACAATAACATGGTTTAGATACATGATAATTATACATTCAGTTTAAATGCCAAATTGATTATGGTTAATTTGTGAAGATGACATTTAAAAAACACAATGTCTTTTTAATGTTGAAGAAAATCTCGATGCAATGAAAAATAAAATAATCTATTCAAATAATTAGAAATGTGAATACAAGCATGTGAATTGTTTGTGGACAAAGGAATTAGGTCGTTAGTTACTTCCTCAAATATATTTTGACAAAAATCATTATTTTCTACGTTTTACTTAAACAAAATTTGACAAAATGTTACTGCAATCTTTTATATCATTAGTGATTTTAGCACCAGTTCTAGGTATGTATTAACTTAAGAGAAATATACATAACTTAATATTTTTGGTTTGTACAGCTTGAAAATTTACACTTTGAAATTGTTTTATTCTTCTCATCCTCGGTTAAGCCATAATACTTTTTGTAATTGAAGTTTTTTATCAACAGTTCAGTACTGTGAATCTGTTAAAAGCACAATGAAAACGTGACGTGTGCAAAATCCAAATCACAGAATTTTAGCCATTACCGATGAATTGCCACTCAAACATTGAATGAATAAAAGAAAAGAAGACCAGATTTTGACAATTGACTGGTGCCAATTAGTCATGTTAGTCTAAACTTGTCAAATGCCAAAAAAAATAATGGTGCTGTGCAATTTGATTTAGAAATGTTCATCCTGCTCTACACGCGCGTCTTTTTGCTCATGCTATTTCAACATTCACCAACGGTCATATGAAAATAGTCACTAATGTGAAAATAGTGTATTCAGAATTTAAAATAAAGTTGTTTCACGATTTATTTACCTAATGAAGATTTATTTTCTTTGCGTATGCTTAAAGAAAAAATAAGATCGATCGCAAACATATAACATATATAGAAGCGCGAAGTTTGGCTAGCCACAAAACCAGGTTCAACCCACCATTTTTTTAAATGTCCTGTTCAAAGTCAGAAAAATGGCCAATGTTATATTATATTATAGTTCGTTTCTGTTAGTGTTACATTTTACTTTTGTATTTCTGTTGTGTCGTAGTTCTCCTCAGTTTTAGTTTGTTACCCGGATTTGTTTTTTTTTCTCAATCGATTGATGACTTTCGAACACCGGTATGCTACTCTTGCCTTTTTTTTTATACATACAGCCAAAAACGCTAGTATAAAATCATTGAGTCAAAATAAAGTCATTTATAAAGAAGAGACAATCTTTAAATTGTTGGATTTATATTTACATAATAGTATAACGTGTACAATTTAACAACAAAATGTGTCGTGTCTCGTCACACTTCCTCAATCTGCATTATAATTAACGTATTAAGATCAGGAAGAAGGCGGGTTATTGTTTATAGTAAACAATCGAACATTTAAATAAAATGCGGAAAGATTTAAACTATTTTTTATTTTTTATTTCAATCAAAATCTTTATTGTGGCATATGATAACAATAACACAAGAAGTACATATCGTAAACAACTTAGATTTCAATTGCAGGCGTCATTTTATTATACTTTTGGGCTCAGCGGCTGCCTAACTACAAATACATACAATTAAAATGAAGACGACAAAGATGCATGGTTGTACATTACATATACATAGAAAATCGCATTTTGATGGATATCTGCATTGAAATATTAAGATTGATCTAAATTATCGTATGGTGCATTATACAGTAATAAGAAGATGTAGCTTGAGTGCCAATGAGACAAATCTCCATTCAAGTCAAAAGGTCTAAAAAGATAACAATTATAGGTCAAGTAATTAAGACTTCAACACGAAAAGCTGGCTCACATCGAACAACAAGCTGTACATGTCCAAACAATGACTATAGTTTTAACCAATTTTCGGCTCTCCCTTGACACCATTTGCGAGTATGGTCTCGAGGAAACGATGATAGTCCATCGGAAGGGGACGATAAATGGCTGACCCGTGTTAAGAGAGAGCAATATCTCTTGCACGTTAAAGACACCCTTGTAGATTTCGAAAAAGAGCAGGATAATGCCGCTACAAGGCAGCACTCGCACCCGCAAAGTGGAAAGGGATTAATATAAGTTACAAAACTTATTTCCCAATCCACTATAAACATTATGTTTAAACTAACCAATTTAAACAGGAAAACCAACACTCTTATCAATATTAAAACAAAACACAATAATATCAACAAACGACAACCACTGAACACAAGGTTATTGATTTAGGACAGATGCAAACAAATACTGCGTGTTTACACATTTTTACAGAAGCTTACCTTCACCCTAAACTGAAATGCTATTTGAATATAGTACATAACTTATACAAATTAATGTTCCTTACAGGCGTCACAGTATACGATGGAGTTGACATTTTTATTATCCTCTGGGGTTCAGTAGCTGGAATTGCTACCCTGACTATATTTGTAATCATTGTATACATCTATGTTAAAACAAAGTAAGTAGGAATACTTTACAAGTAGTTAAAAAACCACATTGGAAGTTCATCACCTGATTAAAAATTACCGAAAAACAGCGATATATTTTCAACAAGTCGTTTATATGAGAATTGTTTTTTATGAATTTTAAAATGTTCTAGTGGTTGTCGCTGCACACAATTTAATACGGGCGATGACACTTCTGGCGAGAGGTATATTTAAAGAGTTATACTTGTCGATTGATACACATTGTCAACATGTATATAGAACTGATGCTATTTTAAATTCAAGGTAATATTTGCTTCACCCAAAACGATGCAGGAATAATGAAATG
Source organism: Mytilus galloprovincialis (assembly GCA_037788925.1). Lineage (NCBI taxonomy): Eukaryota > Metazoa > Mollusca > Bivalvia > Mytilida > Mytilidae > Mytilus > Mytilus galloprovincialis. The sequence continues at coordinate 19,840,609 of CM075338.1, read as the reverse complement.
GGAAATGTTAAGAGATTTATTTGTCATTATTTGTTGCCCATAATTTATGGGTTTTGCCCATTGTTGAAGTCCGTACGTTGACCTATAATTGTTTAAATCCACGAAATATATACTTTGATTGATAGTTGTCATATTTGCAGTTATGTTATTTATCCTTATGTACAATGTGCATGTAGTTGTTTGTCGTTGATATTTTTTTCTTTTTAACTGCATGTTGATTTTCTAGGCTTATATAGGTTTTGTCTTCGTCGTTGTTTTCTTCAAAGTTTTAATTTTTCTGATTGCTGCAGAAATATTTTGAAAACATGAAAAATCGTTCCGTTTCACAAAAGTATGTCTTTTTCTATATATTTATACCTTTAATTAAGTATGTACATATACAAGTGCATGCAGTTAGCAGATCGTGTCGTTCCATTGTACATTTAAATATATTACATTAGCAATTTCTCTTTAATAAACATTCATATTTTACAGTACAGATATTATAGCTTCTATTCGACGAATGATATCGACCGAGGATAAACAAGAACCTTACGAGACCCCAGAAGCGAGAAGAGACAGTCATATTTATAATCAAGATCAACAAAATGAAGACAATCTAAGTGAAAACCATCAATATTTAGAAGTTCGATCATCGACCACAAGTGATATTACGAATACGCGTTCGACCAATGACGATAATCATAGCCAGATAACAACCAGGCAAACCACTGGCGACATTCGTAATCAATTACTGTACACTGGAAATATCCTGAATCGATTGACTGGTGAAACAGTAGAAATACATGGTGAAGTCGATCCAAATCGATCTTGGGATCAGAATCGTGAAACAGTATACGAAGTCACCGACCTTGATGACTCAAAGTGATCAAACGAAATTAAAAACGTCAGCTAAAATTCTATAATAAACTGTATATCCATAAATCAACCTATTATTCTTTATTTTCAATTAATTCTTTTTAAAAATGTCATTACTGTTTTACCTGTTAACATTTCATGTAATATAACAAAAGATGCATGGAGAAGCGATATAGCTAAATATTTTATTCTCCCGACTTTGTCTCGTAGGATTATTGCCGGGATGTTTAAAACAGTTATTTAGAGGCCAGCTGAAGAACTCCTCCGGATGCGGAGGTTTCTACCTGCATTGAAGACCCATTGGTGGGCTTCGGCTCTATGCTTGAGTGTTGGTCTAATTGACACATTTCCTATTTCCGTTCTCAATTTTATTGAATAATTCACGAAGTACAGCCAAACTATCCAAAAGAATATTTAATACTTCACTTAGTGCAATAGATTAGATGTATAAAGTATTAAATGTTGTATTCTTATATTGTAAACATTGGGTTATCTTTCTTTTACAAGAACACGAGTTTCAACTGGAAAAAAATATTATTTTTCGTCTTACAGACAATATCTAAAACAATTATGCAAACGTTAGGCAAACAGAGTTATCTTTCTTCACACAGACAATATGTAGAACAACAATGTTAAAAGTACAATGCAAACTTTAAATATAGATAATAATTAACTAGTTAAACAGGAAAATAGTTATCAAAAGTACCAGGAGTATCATTTGACTCGCCAGATGCGCGTTTCATCTACATAACACTCAACAGTGACGCTCAGATCAAAATAGTTATCAAGCCAAACAAGTACAAAGCTGAAGAGCATTGAAGACCCCAAATTCCCCTGAAATGTGTCAAATACGGCTAGGGTAATCTATTCCTCGGATAAAAAAACCGTAGCTTTTTGGAAAATTCCAACTTTGGTAACAGGAAATTCATGAAAATGACCATACAATTGATATTCATATCAACACCGAAGTGCTGACTACTAGACTGGTGATAGCCTCATGGACGAAACGTCCACCAGCAGTGGCATAGACCCAGTGGTGTAAAAAGTTATCAAAGGTACCAAGATTATAATTTAAAACGTCAGACCCGCTTTTCGTCTACATAAGACTCATCAATGACGCTCAGATCACAACAAATCGATTTAAATGTAAAAACATACAATAACTTTGACAATATTGTTAAAATCTTACAACGTGTTCAAACGAAAATAAAGTTTGATAGTACAACAACAAAAAGCTTCCACTGGATTGATAAAGCAACAATAGAATAACCCTTTTAAATAGTCAAAAATAAAAAAAAAATAAAATTAAATCTGAGTCACAAACCAAAATCAACGGAAACACATCACCCTGTATAAAAGACAAACAACAGAACAACAGAAAAACTGTACTGCTACAAAAACACACGCCAAATGTAACATAAATGGAAAACAACTGCCATATTCAACATTTGGTTTAGGTTGAACCTGGTTTTATGGCTTCTCAAACATCCCGCTTATATGGCAATGTTAAAATAACCACTAAAATGACAAACTTATGTGACGAGATGATTTGAATACAAAAAGACATATAGTATTTGTTTTAGAGTTACGTTTCTACTTATCTTGGGATTGCAATACTAAGCACTTCATTTTTTGTTACATATGACGTGGCTTTGTACTGATACATCCTGAAATCGTGTTATTGTTCGTTGATATTTTTTGTATTTTGTTATTTTATTATTTTTTTGTTTATATGCGTTAATGTTTTTTCTTTGTTATACACTTGTCTGTTATATAGTGATTGCGATTATAACATATGTACAAAATTGACTGTTTTACCCCTATTTAATACATCAGTCAACGGTATACTAACTTTTCAATTGTTAACTTTCCATTTCTATGTTGCAAAATTCTAGCAGCACCTCCATACAGTTAATAGTTATCAACATATATAATATATATCTCAATTGATACGATATTCCCGCGCTTGTATTTCCTATGATGATTTCCTTGATAAAGGGTTGCTCACAAGGAAGCTATTCAGCGAAGGGTTCCAAATGGTGAAGTTGAAAACATCCCTCTATAAATTTTATGGAAGCCATCACGAGTTTGTTGACTGTTATGGAATAACCGTTTCAGAGATAATTTCGAACATGCTTCTTACGTCGTAACTACAATTCTCTTCCCATTTCATGAATATGACAAAGCGAGCTAGATTATTAACCGTGTTTGTAATAACATGTGCAACACGACGGGTGTCACATGTGGAACAGGACCTGCTTACCCCTCCGGCCGCGGATAACCTGAAATCACACCGGTTTTTGAAATGACTGAAAATTACTACATACTTTATTGTTAAGTCTTGAAATGTTGTACCAAACACCTTGACTTAAATCAATTTGGCTAGTTTTAGCGTGTACTTAGGTAAAATTAAAGAAATCAAGAATTCAAAATTGATACTTTCAGCTGGACGAGTATTAGTTAAGGATTTAAAAAAAAAAGATAAAATATTGATAGGTCATGGAGCTCCTTTTCGAGATATTTGACTTATAAGATATGGCGGGAAAAGGCTGACTCGGATTTTAACCTTATATTTCATGTATTTGCATTAGTACAATTTGGGTCTCAAACAGATAAGAAAATCAAGAATCTGCCTAAACTTTGTCAAATGACCTTTTATGGTATTAAGTCTTACGTAAAAGATAAATGGGGCAAACTATTTTACTTTGTATAGTGTGCAAAAACTCAAAGGAGTTCGAGCATTTCACAGTTATTCCACAGCCTAACTAAGTACATCCTTTATTTTCCTTAATTTCCCTAAACTCTGACCCTTGGATAAACATGAAAAAGAACTTTAAAAAGCTAATTTTGATCATTTATAAGCTTTATATTACCTTAACAATAGAACCTGATTATAACGTTCATCTTATTATAATAGAGTTATCTACCTTTAGTGTTATGTACCAACATAAGAGTTATTCTAGTTAAAAATACCGTTTCCGATAACAAAAGTCTTTGACTATGTATATATTTTGTAATTGAAATAGTATGAATCAAAAGTAGAGTATTCATTAAAGGGTTTTGCTTACTATTAAGAGAAAATGATACATTAATATTCATGAATATTCGAATATTTTTGAATATTTGAATATTTAACCAATTAACAAATCATCCAATGGGTTGGTTCTGCCCTACTGATCGGTAGTTGTAGTGGCACATATTGTACTTTAAATAGACACGCATGCGTGGAAAATTACAAAATAAAAGTAATCGTCTATGAAATGAGAGTAGATAAAATTCAGTATTAATAATCAAATATTACAAATTCTGAACGTTTTAATTCACATTATGAACAAATATTTGAAAGACGAAATTATGAAAATTGAGGAAAAATCAGACGGTGTTACGGTACAAGTTGAAAGGTATTTATTCGCATTTGTTTGTATCTTTACATTTACATAGATATTTGCATGTAATACAAGAGATTAGAAACTGCATTGTGGGTCCTAAATTTGAATTCGAAAAGGGATTCGAACTATCTATTATGACTAAATACTTTTAAGTATATATGTGAAATTTTTGTATATTCTTTAAATTGAATAACTATTTAGTAATTGTCAAAAACTTTGTTTGAATTTGATTTATCTTTATAATTTATTAAAATATCATACTTTTTCTGCTTTCGTACTGTCATATTATTTCTTTTGAATTATATAATTGTTTTAACTTGTTTTTCAAAAATTTGTATAAATGGTTTTAAAAAAGTATTTTAAACAAATATAGCAAATGATAATAAGAAATAACCCTAAGTTATTTGATAGATTGATTGTTGATGTTTAACTCCACTTTTAAGCGCCACATTTATGCTATTTCGTGGCAGCCCTATTTTATTGGTGGAGGAAACAGGGGTGCTCGGTGAAAAACCACAGACCTTCGATAGAAAAAATGACATAATTGAATATTTAATTAATCTCAGAATATATTGTTCGAAAAATTGTTTATTCATTAATAAACATGAATATCTTTATATTTCATACACAAAAATCTAAATAATTTGATAATATGATATTAAAGGTAGTTTTTACATTTGTTTCTTTTGTAACTTTGAGAAAAATATTTTATCTTATATTATGTGTTTCTCCGGAGTTTATTTTTAAAAAATTATACTGGGCATTTCATATCAACAGTAATACGTATGATCATGTCAACAGTAATACGTTTGATTAAATGAAATAAATATACATAAAAAAATCAAACTTACTAAGGACTTAAAAGAAATTGTAAATATCTTTATATTTCCTGTATACAAAACATTGAATTTATCAAAATACTAAGGATTTTCTTATCTCAGGCATAGATTACCTTAGCCGTTTTTGGCACAATTTTATGGAAATTTTTTATCCTCAATTCTCTTCAATTGTGTACTTGTTTGGCTTTTAAAAATATTTTGATATGAGCGTCATTGATGAATTAAAGTACACACCAAGTCTGTAATTTCGTATGATTATATGATGCAGACATATTTTATGAATTTGTTTAATTGATGTCAGGAGCTAAAATTTCAGGAATTGCTAGAGGTCTTTTGTTTATCAATGTATCATTAACTTTGTGTTTATTTTTTTTTTTTTTTTTGGTTACCTATTTTGACGCTGGACTTTTTTCAACTGCGTATTATTGTGTGTATTGCTGTGTAATTTCTTTTCTACGTTGACTTGACGTTTAGGGAAGGGTTCGCTGAACATGTTAAATCCCGCTGCATTTTTGTTGCTGTCCTAAGTCAAGAGCATCTAGACCTCTAGTGTTGCATAATGTTTAATTGTAGTTCATTCATATGTTATGGGGTTTAGTATGACATCCATTTTCCCTAGTTCACAACTTTATCTAGGGGTCAGTTGAAGCCCGACTCCGGGGTCTTTTCACTTCGTTAAACAGTCAAATATTGCAAGTTGGTGTCATTTTGATACCTTCTCCATTTCCTTCCTCAATTTTACAGTGAAACCTGACTGAACCTGATAAGAACGACAAAATCTAAAGTCCCGAAGAGGTTTGGTTTAAACAGGTTTTACAGTAATATGGAACAATGTTGCCTAAATTAAATAACCAAAATACAGAACTTATGAAAAACTCAATACAGTACGAACCTTAACATAAGACACATGTAAATGTCTTCTACAGCTTATTACTGATATGTTCAACATTTATACTATATAAATAAATAAAAAAAACATAACTCTCTTTTTATTATTCATCCATTTATTTAACAAAAAAGTCAGAATTCAGTCTAAATGCTTTGTTTATATCAGTTTTATGATAAGATATTCCAACACGTCTTTAACAACCGGTTAATGATTTTTCAAATGGTCATTTCGTAAGTTTAACACCAATGAAAAACGGTTACAAACATGACAGTTTCCAGCAGGAGTAGTCCTTCATTTGAGTATAATATATTTTACTAAGACATACCATCTATATCCATAATTGAATATTAGGGTTGTCAATAGAAAGGATAATTTTACGTGCGTATGTAAGAACACGTAAACGTAAATATGTGTTACTGTGGATTTATCATTATTCGTTTGATACCAATTTTCTTGAATTTCGTGGTTACAGTTGACCCACGAATTCAAATGTCTATTGATTAAAAAATACTATGCAGTCTTCCGTACATCATCAAGTTATTGGAATTCCAATGGGGACTAACTGTACCACTTATTGCGGACCTGTTTTTGTATTGTTATGAGTTACAAGTTATGACTAAAATTAGCAAAGACCCATCGAAACAACATTTGATACAAAATTTTAACAATACTTTTAGATATTTGGATGATATATTGAATATATTTAAACTTACTTTAAATAAACCTAATACTAACAATGACCACTGCCCTTTCCTCTATCTTGATATCTATATCATTAACGGGAAGCTCAATACAAAAATTTATGATAAAAAGAGATGATTTTTCAGTTCCTATCGTTAATTATCCATTTTTAGATGGTGACGTTCCCTTATCACCATCTTATGGTATTTTTGTATCTCAACTTGTACGATTCGCTCGTGTATGTAACAAGGTATTATTTTCGCAAGAGAAATTTATGTATTTATGAAAAATTACTACACCAGGGTTTTCGATATCACAAACTAGTCAAAACATTTACTAAATTTTATCATCGGTATAAGGAAATAATTCGTAAATATAATTCAACATGCAGACATCTTATATGTTCCGGTATTTCACATCCAATCTTTTACATGTTTTATGGTTATATTCTTTACAAAGCACAAAAATGTCAGTATGCACCTCAAAACCTATAAAACAAACTTATTAAAAAGGGATATAGTTACGATATTGTTGTCAGGTCATTAAAATTGCATATTTTGGTTTTAATATTGATTCACTTATAGGGTTTTTGCATCGGAACTAAACACATTTATCTAAAGAAACATTTGTTTGCGTGACACGGGCTATGTTCTTCTCATGTATTTTATGAAACTATGATACTAAACCCATAACGGGAGGGATTGTGCCTGATATTCATCTGATGAAGATATAAACTTTCAATCAGTTTAATTAAGGTCTGGAGCTGGCATGTTGAGCTGGTTGAGATCTCATAAACATGTTTATCCCGCCGCAATTTTGCGCCTGTCCCAAGTCAGGAGCCTCTGGCCTTTGTTAGTCTTGTACGCTTTTTAATTTTAGTTTCTTGTGTATAATTCGGAGTTTAGTATGACGTGCATTATCACTGTACTAGTATACATATTTTTAAGGGGCCAGCTGAAGGACGCCTACGGGTGCGGGAGTTTCTCGCTACATTGAAGACCCATTGGTGGCCTTCGGCTATTGTTTGCTATATGGTCGGGTTGTTGTCGCTTTGACACATTCTCCATTTCCTTTCTCCAATTTTATTTGAAAGAAGTGAGTTTTCCTCAATCTATTAAAATTATATTAGTACACCCGAAAATGCAGCAATAAATATAAACAAATAACAAAAACTAGGATTGTAACGTCACATGCAAAGTGGTGATGGCAAATAACAATTGTTTATAGTCTTTTTGTTTAATATCTGCGAGTTATGACGGAAAACTAAAAATTCGGATAACTCTAGAAAAAATATGACGAGTGGCTTATTTTGATATTAGATAAACCCCCTTATGTCTGATGGGTTTGTTTCTATTGTTGATGATACCACTCTTCAGCCTATTAAGATTTTACGGGACACTGGAGCTTCTCAGTCTTTATTGTTAGAAGGTGTGTTGCCTTTGTCCGAGAAGACTTCTGTTGGTGCCTCCGTTTTGTTACAAGTTGTAGAGTTAGGTTGTATAGATGTTCCTCTCCATCGTATTTATCTGAAGTCAGATTTGAAAACTTGACCAGTTATTGTGGGTGTTCGTCCTAATCTCCCTGTTGAGGGTGTTACATTATTGGTAGGAAATGATCTAGCTAGGAACAAAGTGGTTGCTGAACCAATTGTTACCAGTGAACCAGTGGTGGATGTTAGATTACCTGAAGATGATGCTGAATTGTATCCAGCTTGTGTTGTCACTAGGGCGATGGCTAGAAAACAACAAGATGAGAATTTGCAAGAAAACCAGTTTGATTACATGGACCTTTCTGACACTTTCCTAGCAGACATTGAAGGTCCTGGTAGCTCAGAAAAGGCCATAATAAGACCACCTAATGTCCTCAAGAGTGTAATTATGCCATGACCAGATGTAAACAGCCATTCATTAAACAGAAAGAACCTTTTGGAAGAACAAAATAAAGACCCTGAGGTTCTTCAACTCCGCAAGAGGGCTCAACCGCAGGAGGAAGCAGACAAAGTGGCTGAATGCTATTTTCATCAGGAAGGCATTTTAATGAGGAAGTGGAGGCCTCCTGATGCTACCCCAGGGGAAGAATGGAGAGTGGTATACCAAGTGGTGGTGCCTAATGTTTATAGGCAAGAAATTATTGGTCTTGCCCATGACACCCCCTTGGCTGGACACTTAGGTATAAGGAAGACTTGCCTTAAGATCTTGCAACATTTCTATTGGCCAAGACTTAGAAATGATGTTGCAGAATACTGCAAATCATGTCATATATGCCAGGTTGTTGGTAAGCCTAATCAGAAAATACCACCAGCACCACTTCTGCCTATTCCAGCCTTTGACGAACCTTTCAGCAAAGTTCTAATTGACTGCGTTGGACCTTTCCCAAAGACCAAAACTGGAAATGCGTATTTATTGACAATCATGTGTACATCCACTCGGTTTCCTGGGGCTATTCCGCTAAGAAATATCAAGACACCTACTATTGTCAAAGCACTTATCAAATTTTTCACATTAGTAGGACTTCCTAAGTCTATACAGTCAGACCAGGGATCAAATTTCATGTCAGGTTTATTTCAGCAAGTCGTGTACCAGTTAGGGATTGCTCAGTATAGATCAAGTGCGTACCATCCAGAATCTCAAGGTGCCTTAGAACGTTTTCACCAAACATTGAAGAACATGATTAGAACTTTTTGTCTTCAATTTGACAGAGACTGGGATGATGGAGTTCACTTTCTACTTTTTGCAGTCCGAGGGGCTGTTCAAGAATCCCTTGGATTTAGTCCCTTTGAGTTGGTATTTGGCCATACTGTAAGGGGATCGTTAAAATTGATTAAGGAAAAGTGGCTTACTGAACATACTGACTTGAATCTTTTAGACTATGTATCTAGATTTAAAGAAAAATTGTATACTGCTTGTCAAATTGCTCAGAAAAACTTAAAAAATGTACAGAACAAGATGAAAATATGGTATGATAAAGATGCCAGGGATAGAGATTTTGAGCCTGGTGATAAGGTACTTGTATTTTTGCCAGTCCCTGGACATCCTTTACAGGCTAAATATTGTGGTCCTTATACAATAGAGAGTAAAATCAATGATTTGAATTATATTGTAAAAACTCCAGGTCGGCGCAAACAAAACAGAGTGTGTCATATTAATATGTTAAAACCATATTTTGAGCGTTCTAATGAATGTGAGAGTAAACCAGTTGCCACTTTAGGCATGGTTAAATTTGAGAACAATCATAACAAACCAGATGTAATTGGACCACCTTTTAGTTCTAAAACTATGGAAGAGACAGTTAGATTGAAAAATTCTGAAATTTTGTCAAATTTAGACTCACAACTTGCACATCTGTCTTTTGATCGTAGAGAAGAACTAAAAACTTTGGTTTTTTCTTTTAAAAATCTTTTTCCAGATGTGCCAAACAAAACCACTGCTGTTTGTCATGATGTTGATGTAGGAGATTCTTCTCCAATTAAGCAACATCCTTACCGGCTTAATTCACTCAAACTTGAAGCTATGAGAAAAGAAATTAAATATATGCTTGACAATGATATTATTGAGCCGAGTAGCAGTGAATGGAGCTCTCCTTGTCTCCTTGTGCCAAAACCAGATAAAACCTTTCGTTTCGTGACTGATTTCAGAAAAGTAAATTCAGTCTCAAAATCTGATTCCTATCCGATTCCAAGGATAGACGATTGTATTGACAACATTGGCCAAGCAAAATTTGTGAGCAAATTTGATTTGTTGAAAGGTTATTGGCAAGTTCCATTGACACAGAGAGCTCGTGAAATATCAGCTTTTGTTACACCAGATGGTTTATTTCAATATACTGTAATGCCGTTTTGGCATGGAAAGTGCACCAGCTACATTTCAAAGAATGATCAATAATGTTATAAAAGATTTAATCTGTTGTTATGCTTATGTTGATGATCTAATTGTATATAGTGATAGCTGGGAACAGCATTTAACACATTTGTATGATACTTTTGATAGATTGTCACAATCAAATTTGACTGTTAATCTTGGTAAAAGTGAATTTTGTCAGGCCACTGTTGATTATTTAGGGCATACAGTTGGCCAAGGTCAAGTGAAACCTATTATGGCTAAAGTGGAAGCTATTTCCAAATTTCCTCCTCCTACAAATAGAAAACAACTTATGAGATATTTAGGCATGATTGGATTTTACAGAAAATTTTGTTCAAATTTTGCTACTGTGGTTCAACCATTGACTCATCTTTTACGAAAAGATTCTAAATTTATCTGGAGTGAAAATTGTCAAAACGCTTTTGAAAATAGCAAATCACTTTTTATTAATAGTCCAGTTCTGATTACTCCAGACTTTGAAAAAACAATTTAAACTTACCGTTGATGCAAGCGATGTAGGAATTGGAGCTGTTTTATATCAAGAGACAGATGATAATGTTGAGAAACCTATATCATATTTTTCTAAGAAATTAGATAAACATCAGAAAAATTATTCAACTATTGAAAAAGAGTGTTTTGCAATGTTGTCAGCACTTCAACATTTTGATGTATATTTGAATCCCACTGTATATCCTATTCTTGTTTGTACTGATCATAATCCTCTCACCTTCATACATAAAATGAGAAACAAGAATCAGAGGTTGACTAGGTGGAGTTTGTTGTTACAGGAATATGATGTAATTGTAAAACATATTAAGGGTAAAGATAATGTAATAGCAGATGCTTTATCTAGAGCTTATTAAAAAATTTTGTATATACTATGTATTTTTGTTCATATTTTTTATGATAAGTTTTTGTTACACTAAAATTTCTTTTAAGGGGGAGGTGTTATGATATTGTAATTATTGTATTTATTTATGTTGGCCTGATTTGTGTTGTGTGGCCTGATAGTTGTTTACAGAATAATCTAAGAACTGTGCAGTTTAGAAATCACTGGAACAGGATACACTGTACGGCATAGACACAGTTTGTAATGGTGAAAGTTCCCCCATCGTTCAATTTTCATCCTTGGAGATCCCTGGTTAATGATTACATACATTACAAAAATTGTCATCTGCTCTCCAAAAAAACAATATCTAGCGCTCACTCAAAAAATATCAGATGAGTTTTGTCGACGGTTTATTCAGGTGGATCATAGGAATAAGTTTCCTGAGATAGAATTTTCTTATACTCTGCCAAAATAAAGATTTAACTATGGTCGGTTTCAAAAATATAACAAAGATCAATTAAACACTACAGTAGAGCTTGTACAGATCAATGGAACCCTGCTGGAGAGCTTGCACAGATCAATAAAGCACTATGAAAGAGCTTGTACAGACCAACAGAACTCATCAGAAGAGGTTGTACATACCAATAGAACTCTACAGGAAATCTTGTACAGACCGATAAAACATACAGGAGATATTGTACAGATCAATATAAAACTACAGAAGAGGTTGTACAGACCAATAGAACGCTACAGGAGAGATAGTACAGAACAATAGAACACTACAGGAGAGCTAATACAGATCAATAAAACACTACAGGAATACATGCTTGTACAGATCAATAGAACTCTGCAGGAGAGTTTGTACATACCAATAGAACTCTACAGGAGAACTTATACAGACAAATAGAACTCTACAGGAGATATTGTACAGATCAATACAATACTACAGGAGAGGTTGTACAGAACAATAAAATTCTGCAGGAGAACTTGTACAGTCGAACAATAGAACGCTGTAGGATAGCTACTACAGACCAATAGAACACTGCATGAGAGCTTGTACATATCAATAGAAAAGAGGGACGAAAGATACCAAAGGGACAGTTTCAAAAATATAACAAAGATCAATTAAACACTACAGTAGAGCTTGTACACATCAATAAAACACTACAGTAGAACTTGTACAGATCAATGGAACCCTGCTGGAGAGCTTGTACATATTATCTATAGGAGATATTGTACAGATCAATAGAAAACTGCAGGAGAGTTTGTACAGATCAAAAGAACACTGCAGGAGGGCTTGTACATATCAATAGAACACTGTAGGAGAGCTTGTACAGCTCAACAATAACACTACAGGAGAGCTTATACATATTAATAGAACACTGCAGGAGAGTTTGTACAGATCAATAAAACACTACAGGGGAGCTTGTACATATCAATAGAACACTGCAAGAGAGCTTGTACAGATCAATGTAACACTGCAGGAGAGCTTGTACAAATCAACATAACACTACAGGAGAGGTTATACAGATCAATAGAACACTACAGGAGTGCTTGTACAGAGCTATAGAACTCTGCAGGAGAGCTTGTATAGATCAACAGAACACTGCAGGAGAGCTTGCACAGATCTATTGAACACTGCAGGAGAGCTTGTACAGATCAATAGAACACTGCAGGAGAGCTTGTACAGATCAACAGAACACTGCAGGAGAGCTTGTATAGATCTATAGAACACTACGGGAGAGCTTGTTCAGATCAATAGAACTTTGCAGGAGAGCTTTATCAGATCAATAGAACACTACAGGAAAGCTTGTATAGATCTATAAAACACTGCAGGAGAGCTTGTTCAGATCAATAGAACACTACAGGAGAGCGTGTACAGATCTAAAGCGCCTGTCCCAAGTCAGGAGCCTCTGGCCTTTGTTGGTCTTGTATTATTTTAATTTTAGTTTCTTGTGTACAATTTTGGAAATTAGTATGGCGTTCATTATCACTGAACTAGTATATATTTGTTTAGGGGTCAACTGAAGGACTCTATGGTGGGATTGTTGTCTCTTTGACACATTCCCCATTTCCATTCTCAATTTTATTGATAAGTGGTAATTGATTGAAAATGATTCGTCTTATATACTTTAAAATATATGCTCACTGTAGTGTGACTCAATTTCATCTGCTTTAACACGTGATGTGCAGTCTGATATTAATGTGTAGGTCTGATATTGATGTGTAGGTCTGATATTAATGTGTATGTCTGATATTGATGTGCAGGTCTGATATTAATGTTTAGGTCTGATATTGAGGTATAGGTCTGATATTGATGTGAAGGTCTGATATTGATGTGAAGGTCTGATATTGATGTATATGTCTGATATTGATGTATAGGTCTGATATTGATGTAAAGGTATGATAGTGATGTATAGGTATGATATTGATGTATAGGTCTGATATTGATGTACAGGTCTGATATTGATGCACAGGTCTGGTATTGATGTGCGGGTCTGATATTGATGTGTAGGTCTGATATTGATATGCAGGTCTGATATTGGTGTATAGGTCTGATATTGATGTACAGATCTGATATTGATGTACAGGTCTGATAGTTATGTGTAGGTCTGATATTGGTGAATAGGTCCGATATTGATGTACAGATCTGATATTGATGTGTAGGTCTTATAGTGATGTGTAGGTCAGATATTGGTGTATAGGTCTGATATTGATGTACAGGTCTGATATTGATGTGTAGGTCTGATAGTGATGTGTAAGTCTGATAGTGATGTGTAGGTTTGCTATTGGTGTATAGGTCTGATATTGATGTACAGATCTGATATTGATGTACAGGTGTGATAGTGATTTGTAGGTCAGATATTGATGTAAAGGTCTGATATTGATGTACACGTCTGCTAGTGATAGGTAAATTTGATATTGATGTACAGGTCCGATATTGATATACAGGTCTGATATTGATGTACAGGTCTGATATTGATGTGTAGGTCTGATAGTGATGTGTAGGTCTGATATTGATATGTAGGTCTGATATTGATGAACAGGTCTGATATTGATGATAATACCAAATAAACTCATAATTGATACCTGGATTAAATTTTATATTTTCGCCAGACGCGCGTTTTGTCTACAAAAAACTCATCAGTGACGCTCGAACAACACAATGTTAAAAGGCCAATTTAAGAAAGTAGATGAAGAGCATTGAGGCCAAATATTCCTGTTTTAGCTAAATACAGCTAAGGTAATATGTTCCGGAGGTAGAAAAGCCTTAGTATTTCAAAAGTTCCAAGTTTTGTCAACTTATAATTATGAATGCTGACTACTGAGCTGATGATACCCTCTTGGAATGAAAACAACAGTATTGATATCGACCCATGCAGTGGTTATTAATAATCTCATCATAGATACCAAGATTGATATATTGCATTGACGACTTACGCGCGTTTCGTCTAAAAAAAATCATTTTTTTTAGATATAATCTTTGAAGACTCATCTATTTGTTTTTAAATCATACTATACGCAAGTACAATGTATAACCTTTTATTTGATTGGTATGTCATCAGATATCGTTACCGTTTTATGTCATTTGATACCATTCGGGCTTAATACTGTATATCGGGGGTTTTCGCACGTGGTTAATTATCGCTTTGTTCACAGAAACTAAAGAAAAACGATAACTTGAGCCCGCGAAAATGTCTCTGAATATTCTAATCGCTTTTTGAAGTCTACTTTTTACTTTCATGTTTGTTGTGATTACATATGCTCTTATAAGGAATGTTTTGCGAAAGTTTAACAAGTTGGAGTTTTGAATAGCTACACAACCAAATTAACACACCATTTCCTACATACGACAATACCTGTACCAAGTCAGAAAATACCTGTAACAAGTCAGAAAATAAAAAAATTGAAAAACAAAATGTATGTTATTTCAATCTTTTTGCTACAAACGATTGAAAAAATACATATCTAAGAAATTTTAAAAGACATTTAAATTGTATGGGATGTACATGATTATTGTCAAATCATTTTTTGTACCCCTTATCCATTTCCTCAAAATTTTGGCTAAAAAGACTGACTTGATTGGTCGTAAAATTTGAAAACTTGATTAATCAAAAACCATTCATTGTTAATACACAATATTTTCAGAGAGTTATGTTTGATTATAATATTTTGAAAATTCATTGATATTTTCCACTTGTATCACACATTGTGGAAATAATTTCAGAACGAGATGTCAACGAGACTGAAACGTCAGAAAAATACATCCTTAAGTGAAATACTATCATGTATAACATTAGTCGTTTGTTTTGTTTAACTGATAACAAAACTCTTTTTTTTAAATTGTGGTCATCGTTTTAAATTTACTGATATACATAAAACAAATCTTTCTTGCCTGTGAACGTCGGTATATGGGCAGTACTAGATTCTTTAAAAGAAAGATAAAAATAAGAAATACCTCAGACCTATTGATAACTTATTTATCGCCTTGTATGTATAAGAAAGGTAAAATTACCATAAATAAAATGAGTCGGAATGACAAACATATTTTTTTCTATGTTTAATATGAGTTAGAACGTTGAAGTACATGTTTTATATATAGACCTAGAAGAAACTGCTTTGAAATATGACCGAAGTCAATGCACGCTTCTAAAATAAATTTTATACGGCTTTTATTGGTGAAACATTTTCCTATCGACTTATCAAAGTAGATTGAAAGGTAAAAATAGTATTTTTTTAATCTTGATACACTAATTTTTAACTATTCGTACTTTTTTAAAACCTGGTTAATTATTTTGCTTAATCATAAAACCACCCAACCAATGAAAAGCATTTTAAAAGTTGCTTCATTTAATGAGATAAAACAGAATTAAAATAGTTATAATTGAAATATGAATAATTTCAACACACCCCTTGTATTGTCTTGTTGACCTGAAAGGTAATCTTTTAAAATAGGAAGATTTCATTAACTCAACATGTACCAAATAAAATACTCCCTTCATCTTATATTTAATGATATTTCTTTTTAATTCAAATTATTTAGTGCACATTTACACAACGTATAATTCTTATGAAATACACGTAAGAATGGAGCCAAAAGAAGTTTTATGGATTTTTTGGTTCAATTATTTATCCCCTATCAATATATACTAGAGTTATGAAAAGCTTGTTTTTTTTAAACCGACTTTAATTTAACCAAATAAAGCTATGTCAATAGATTTAACCTCTATACACAAACAAAACAAAAACTGAAGATTAATGATTCTAAGGTTAAGCATTTGTTGTTTCATACAATTCACCCCCTGCCAAAAACATAAACAGAATAAAAACTAAATAGAATAGCGATCACGTGGACAAGTTACAAAAATTATAACAAAATAAGAAACTATCTATTTTATACCTAACTGTCTGTAACTTTTTAAGAAACAAATAAATACAATTTTTTTTTATCAAAGTACACAATATGTATGTCAATTCGGATTGCGAATTTTCACATAATATTGCAGAATGTATGTTCTTCCCAGACGGGCTAAACAATAAGCGATATACAGCAAGTGAATTCCCACTTATAAAATGACCTATTATTTTAAACTAAAATGAATATGTATTAAGAAAATATTACAACGCAACTGATAACCAATTTTTATAAAATAAATGCCATAAGTTGAATAAATTTCTTAAGTTTTATTGGTTTTTTGGCCATAATTTTCACGAGGGTTGTTTTAATTTTCTAATGTGTTAAACACGAATGCAAACCTTAAGATTTAATTAGGACAGAATGCAACGCAAACTTTTCCAGAAATCTTTTTTCTTTGTGCTCACCATGTCAGAAGGAAAAGAAAAAGCCTGTATAATTTCCTGGCCAAATATAATAAAAAATAATTTTAGCATTTTGACATCTCATGATATTTATTAGATGCAAATTGGTTATGCAGTTACTTGGTATTATCGGACCACAGATGAATTATCACGTTGTGATTGGTTAAATGCCGTCACGTGGTGACCCCCTATGAGACCGTATGGGGTTAGTAAGTTTCATATGGGGTTCATGAAGCGTTAATGGCGACGTCATCTATTAATGTTGTTGTGTTGCATTGTTTATTTTTCAACAAAACGCCGCAGAAAAAGTCCAGCGTCCGATAAATTCGTTATACGGTTAACTACTGACCTCACCCCCTATGGATTTTACTAACCCTCTATGGATCCGTATGGGGTCAGTAGTGAACCATATAACTTATAATATCTTTTTTATCAATATCAATTTCAGTTGAAATGATTGAACACTTTGTGCGTGATAACTCGCTTTTGACCACTGACTGTATTTCAATTTTAATTTTAATGATGCAGACTTTTTAATGATTCACTCTTAAAACTAAATTTAAAATAAAACACATGGAATGTATTACTTTTCGTTGTATCACAAGTGCACACATATGTAAATTGGAAACGCAGGGGTTGGATGATTTTATACCGGTGTTTTTTTTGGTGATCAGATATCAAAGTTATAAAACTTGTGTCGATAACATGCAGCTGAATCATTGATCCCAAAAACCTTTAAAGTCATATGAAACCAGTGAGTGGAGAAAAATAATGTTTATCCAACTCTTGAACCAATGCATGTATATATCATAAACGTAGGCCTCTGTGCACGATTTTATCATTTTTTACGCAAATATATCGTATAATCGTCATTTTTTTTTTATCTCTCTGTCTGTTATGATTTAACAAATATGGCTGCTCATTAAATGATGTGTTTAGAAGCCGAAGTTGACCGATTGTCACCTTATAGTAAACATATAACACAAAGCATGGTTATTGAGCACGTGTTTAACATATACAATCAGATAATTGTTTATTTCAATGACAGATTCATGCGTATTGCGATCACTGGATTTTTACGTAGAGGGTAACACTCAGGTCATTATGCATACGGAAAATATGTCGGCGAATTGCTTCCTGGAAGCAAGCAATTAAAAATAAGTAAGCTTCTTCTAAATGTTGACAAATTAAAGAACTTTCCTCAGAAAAAAGTATATGTACATAAGTTGTATAATGAAAACTATCTATTTAGTTATAAAAAACAATGCATCATTTTTTTTTTAATTTGAGATTTTTTATTACTTTAATAACGATTGGAATTATCTTAAGTTTTGAAAAGTAAAAGGTTCATATATACAAAATGAAGGAAAATATTTGAAACATGAGTCTTAAGTGCACTGAAAAATTAAGATAAAAAGGTGTATGGTTTATAGTTACTTTCTTAATTGTTTAGATTATAAACTA
The DNA here is from genome assembly GCA_037788925.1 of Mytilus galloprovincialis. Lineage (NCBI taxonomy): Eukaryota > Metazoa > Mollusca > Bivalvia > Mytilida > Mytilidae > Mytilus > Mytilus galloprovincialis. The sequence goes on along the minus strand of CM075338.1, from coordinate 19,821,983 downwards.
TGATCCAACACCTTGTTACACGATATATCTTTTATTCTTTTCTTTGTACATACAATTGAGCAACTAAAGAAGTTTTAATGTCAATAACTATCTAGAATACTCGGAAAGTCTATCTAGATTGTTTTAGTTTCAAATAATTTAGTATAACATTTCCCGCACGTATTGTGCACGAGTATCTAAAAATAATTAACACAATAATTTGATCGAATAATTACTGGCATTAATTCGATACCGGATTTGGTATCATAAGCAATTCATCAACTCAGTAGGCAGTGCTCATTTACAGACTTACAGACACGTACTGGTCTTATTAGCATTTCATCAACTCTGAAGGCAGTGCTCCTTTAATGACATGACTATAAAAACAATTCTTTTTAATTATCTATAGATTCCCTCTCTAGGTGCAGTTTATTTAAGATATTAAAGGTGGTTTGGCGATTCTTGGTATGCCCCTTTTAGTTAAATAAAGAATGTACATGCTTTTCGTTGTATATTCCGGTCTTTATATATTTCAGGATTTTTTGTAGGGGAACGATTGGTCACAATACGACAACAACTACTAATACTACAAAATAAGTCGTGTGTCTTTTAATTATTTTTCAATTTTGAAATCAAATAGTTCCTCCCTTTTATAATGTACAATAATAATTCTTTTTAATAAAGCTTTTTTGCAGCTCCTAAACATCCTTATTTTTTACTTTTTACATGCAAAAAAGAATGAATGGTTGTCCTCTACTTATTTGGTTATTCAGTAAATGAAAACTTTTTTTTCAGTGAAGATGATATATGGATTGACTGGATAAAAAAGGAGTTCGACAAGTTTGCTGACAATGGAAAACTAAGCGCAGAAAATTTCGAAAAATCCCTGGCTTTTAATAAGGTAAGTCTAGAAAAGACCGATACATATAAAATATGTGTTCAAGCGTTTTTGTAAAACAAATGTATTAACAATCGGTATACCACGAGGACTAAACACTACAATGAACGAATGAAGGACACCACGTTGGAAAGAAAACATGACATACATACACAAAAGAAGCATCATTTAACTACTTCTGCGCCTAAAAAATTAAAAACAACATGTTTTAAGATTCCAGCGTGCGAAGAGCTTTTTTTATTTGTCTTCAGCAGGAAGCTCGAAGCTACATATTTGCAAGCAAATGTTAAAACTAAACAGTGTCAGTTTCTTATGCAATATAAGACCATAAAAAAAAACAAAATCAGCGTATGATAATCTTTACCATGGATTTAAAATCTATTTTCTCATCATTTCAAATTTGGTAGCGGAATTTTAGAAAGGTTTGTTTATTACCGAATTACTGACAACTGTGAAAATGATACCCTTGTGGACTTATAATCCACCAGCAGAGGTATAGACTCATCGTCTTATGTATAAATGTTAAGTATTAAATCAAATCAATGTGGATGAGTCTTTTTTTTAATTTTCAGTCATTTTTTGCTACAAGATTTTTTGCTCTGTTCGACGTCGACGAAAATGGAAATGTCGATATTATTGAACTGATTGAAGGGCTACAAATTCTGAAGAATGGAACTCCAACACAGAAGCTTATGTTTTTGTTTAATGTTTTTGACACAGACGGTAATTATATAACGTCTTTAAAATATACTTTTTCTGTTAAAGGAAATTAAACTATTCTGGCGGCGTATTTCTGTAGAAAGAGACAAAACGCCGGATGAAATTTTGGTTTTCACTTGTATGACAGTCATAAGATTCAGTCTTATTAAAACCAGCACTCGCTATCCACAAACGCAACATATATTAGCAACAATGTGTGAACAAAAACAGCAGATGTAAAAATTCAAACAAATCAAATAAATGGATAACAACTGTCATATTACTGATTTGGTACGGGTATTTATTTATGTAGAAAATAGTGGACAAGACGTCATTTTATAGCTAGCTAACCCTCTCACTTATATGGAATTATCTCAGAACAAATTAACGTACAATGGAGCCTTTGGGATAAAAAAAACAGCAAAAAAAGTTTAAATATTTTGTTTTCATTACAAAATATTTTTTTACAATATTATATTAGTTGTCACTTTATGATATGGTACAACATGCAACCAAAAAAAATGGATTCGTTTTTGCCCCAGATATCTTTTAATTTTTTATATCATGGTAAAAGCTCGAAGTTATATCCTTTTAGTGCAACAATGCCATTTTTGGCATTATTAAATATCTTTTTTTAACTCATCATGCTCATCGGTGACATATTTGTTTATATTTTTGTTTTCAAATAAACTGCACATAAACTAAACAATAATTGTAAAACTTGAACGAATTTTGTAATTCAGTAGGTTTTTTTTTTTTTTTTTTTTTTTTCGATATTACCTCTATTTGTCCTACCAGTTTAACAGAAAAAAGTGCCTCAACAAAAATGTATGCTTCTTCTAAAGACATATTGTGAGCTTAATGTAGGGTGAGTTCATTTTTAATTTAATATGATAAAGTTAATTTTTTCGAAAATAATATTCACATTCTACATTTTTTTTTTTAATAAAATGGATATACACTCCCTTAAAATTCTTTGTACAAAAGTTCATGGTCACACAACTCTTCACGTATACATGGACGTATATAGCATTGACTTTCTTTTTTTTCAAGTCTCGCGTGATGTTAGTAAAACACATCAGATTTAAACACGTATTCTTTTATTGATAAAGGGGAAGGTTATCACTTATTCTTTTTTTATTCCAAGGTCTTATAAAACTTAATATAGAAAATTAAAGTACAGCACGCATAGTACTGGTCTCTTCATTAGATGACGAGACAAAAATATGTTCTAGCATACACTTTATGAGTTTATGTATAGAAATGTTATATAATTATAAGTTCATTGACATTTTAAAATTATACAAATAGTCCATAAAAAAGATAAAGTGTTACAATCAGATCAACAGATCTCAAAGTCTACTAACCCTAAATGTTTATGTAATTCATTTATTCTTTCAATTTTATAGTTCCATGGCAAAGTGATAAAAATTTTAAAAAAGCCAATTGTATTATGTGTTTCATCTTTAATTGATATTTCATGATATTTCATGATATTTCAAAATTTTATTTTTAACTGATAATATTCGCAAATATTAGGTCAAATATTACGTGAATTTTCTCCCACGGCGATATTGTATGAATTAATATTTGGAATGCATCATAGTTTTTTGGCGGTAGCAAAAATTATAATAGAAATTGGAAGTGTGAACGAAAATAAATGAAGATCACATCATTTTATGAATAAGATATTTTTACAAGATAGTTTTACTAATTTATTGCTTATATTGATGCAACAATTTCGTAATAAAGGAGTAGGTTCAGTAAGATTTTCTTTTGGCCCAAAAATATATCAGTTTTACAAAGCTATTATAATGTAAACTTTTTGCTATTTATTGGAAAGTAGAATACTTCTGCTACATAAATATGGACTGTTTTTGACAATATAATGCACATATATCGATAAATAGCATAATTAAGTCATGCTAAATTACTAAAATCTTCACAATTTTAGCATTTCAGTTAAATTTTAGACGGTTTTCGTCTTTAAAGGAAGTGTCCGCATTCGTGTTCGATCATTCTTAAAATTTAAATGTAAGTTATATTTGATGATAATACATAACATATATGAAGGTTGAGGGTTAACACGGATGCGGCCACTTGCATTTTTGACAAATACTATCTGAAAAGGGACATATTATTGCATAATTAATAGATTTTTCATATCTTAGTATGAATATGAGCGTCTGAAATGACTAAGTCAGTTCAAATAGATCACATGAACAAATTAAATCGATTGAAGTAGATAAGTAAGTGCTTAAAAATTGTACAAAATCTTCCTTCAGATGAACCTGAAATTTGAAGCCAAAATGGGCCCGTACAGACCAAATCCTTTGTATATTTAGAAAAAAATCAACGATTTAGAGTCCGAACTGATATGAGTATTTTAAACGAACCAAAGTAAAAATTATAAAAAAAAGTGTAACGTCATTAGATGAAGTTTCACTGTTTATACGTTATAAGCCAATAAAAACGTTTCGTTGTCAAATGGACATTTTACAAAGATTGTATTAGATTTTGAAACGATCAATTTTCATGCATTTCCCTGGTCAGCTTTGGTATTTTTCATAGATAATTTGCTTGACAGTAAAATTGTAATTTTATGGTGAGAAAAAATTAAGTTTTGAATAATGACTTCTCTTAATATCATAACGTTTTCGTGCATCTTGTTTAATCAACTGCAGAAAACCTTCAAACCCTGATTATGATGAAAGATGGCTGTATTGTCTTGCAGCAGGTCCATGCATGTATAAGTGTGAACAAAAACTTGTACAGGTTATTTCAAGAGTGTATATCGGGTTATAGTAAAGATTACCTACATAAAAAAATATGTTTGTCAGATTTTTAATACATTTTAGTGTATTTATTTTTATACAGGAAGTGGATCAATTTGTAAGGTCGACCTAAAAACAGTCCTGCAATCCTGCACTGAGGAAAGTTCTTTACATTTGTCTGATGAGGATGTAGATGAATTAACCACAGTTTTGTTTGAGGAAGCAGACATTGACAATAGCGGTCAAATATTATTTGATGATTTTCAAACGGCACTCGAAAAACACCCTGGTCTCATCAACAATTTAACGTTTAGGTATGAAAATACAGTGAAACCTGGTCAAAATGAACCTCTTCAGGACTTTAGAATTTGTTCAGAGTAGGCAAATGTTCAATTTAATCATGTTCACAACAATTCGATATGACGGTGCTTAAAAACATGTTTGGTTTATATAGGTTTTCGGTTTATACAGGATTCGGTTTAGCCGGGTTTCACTGTATATGAAAAGAGCTTGTTACTAACGAAATCCCAGTCATTAAACATGCTTATTTCATAATATTAATAGCAATTTAGAAAAGAGACAAACGATACTAGAGGAACATTCAAACTTATAAGTCGAAAATAATCTGACAACGCCATGACTAAAAAAAGACAAACAGATACAGGGGTGATCTTAGATGATCCCGAAGGTAAAGCAGATTCTACGTCAAAAGCTGTATGAAATGTATGAAATTAATGAAACTAATGTACATGTATGAAGCTGAAATTATTGAATACAAGCTGTTTGATATGGATGTAATATATGAAGTTAATTGAATTAATGTATGAAGCTGAACGTAATGAATACAAGCTGTATGAAATGAATGAAATTAATGTATGAAAAATATCACCAAGATATGAAATAAATAAAAAGAAGTGGCGTGATTGTCAATCAGACAACTTTCAACCACTTACCAAATGACATAGATGTTATGAACTATGGATAATCGTTAAGAAGGCTTTTTACAAGACAAAATGTTGAAAATTATAAACGAAAAAAACCAAGAGCTTGATTTGTTTTATTTTCTATTCACAGTGTGACGCAGTGGTGTAACATTCCAAAGAAAAGACGGCTTTTGCAATTTTCTCACTATTGGTCTATGGTCTATCTTCGACGCAACAAATCAAAAGTTGTTTTAGTATTGGTGTATATTGCAATAAGCATCGCTCTTGGTGGGTATGCTGCACTGAAAAACATAGATTCTAATAGATTCCGTATAACTGCCAAAATTTGCGGGAAAAATTTGAATTTCAACTGTACTCTTGTATTGGTGCTGATGTTACGACAAACCATAAATCTCGTGAGATCCACAACGATTGGCAGACGACTTCCACTCGACAAACATGTGTTGTTCCATAAATATGTAGTAATAATGATTGTTCTTTACACAACGGTTCACACGATTGGCCAAGTTGGAAATGCTTGTAAGTGTATTTCAAGAGAATGAGTTTTGAGGATGTACTTAGTTGTGTTTTCGGACACCTTGGTTTTTTTTTATCTTTCAATACATTGTAAAATATGTTGCCCCATAACACCAACTTTTTTCATATAAAGCTCTAATAGCTCATAAATGGTCATTTGCCAAGATTTAAGCAGATTTTCTTTTCTTATAATTTGAGAACCAAAAAATACAAATTCTAATATAAAGTAAAAAATCTTGTCATCCTTTTTCCGCCATTTTTTAAAACGCATATATCTCAAAAATAAATTCCATATTCTAACATTATTTTTAGCCTATTTTGTTTCCAAACTTATACTCTTTCAACTTATAATTTTTTTTGTCTCACCTTAGTTAATCCATAGATTTTTGAGACCATTACTTTTTATGATTCTTTTTTTTTTTTTAATTTTTCAAAATTAAAAAAAAAACATTTGATGTATGAGTAAACAAAAAGATATGGAATGATTGCCAATGAAACCACTCTCCACAAGAGACCAACTGACACAGAAGTTAACAACAATAGGTCACAATATGTCCTTCAACAATGAGCCAAACCATATACCGCAAATAGTCCGCTACAAAAGGCCCCGAAATGATATGTTTTTTACAGAATCTGGGATAATATGTTGCTTTCTGTTACTCCGTTATACTACTTAAAATTAAACAATATCACTTACAATACTAGTTGGAAACAAAAATCTACACATACACACAACAATCCTTATCTTGAAACTCTGCTGTTTACATATCGTAACATATGATATAGGTTAAGTACAATAATTTAAAAAGGGTACACTAATGATGCGGTGCAATTTATCGCAATGAACGAAAAAATAATAACAAAAAAGAATGATATATATTTTCAGATGTGGTATCAAGTTTGTCGACAGAGCTCCCAGTTGGAACAATTTTGTTAACGGATGAATCACAGTATGGGTTGTTAAACGGCTCAGCATATATCACTGGCTGGGTTGCAGCGTTTATCTTGATGATAATTGTAATTTTTTCGTTGCCATGTATTCGCTCTAGGCTTTATGAAGTGAGTATGATGTTGACAATTATCACAACGAAGCTAATATACATGACATGTGTTGTCCTATATCTCAAAAGAGTAGTATAAAGTGAAATCACAAAAAAAAAAAAACTGAGAGTCCCTTATCAAATGGAAAAATCAAAAGCTCAAACACAACAAACGAATGGACAAAACCTGTCATATTCATGATGTAGAAAATGGAGGATTGTTTCTGGTTGTATAGCTGGTTGAACCTCTCAATTGTATGACAGTAGCATCAAATCTCATATATATTGACAACGATGCATGAACAAAACAAACAGACATAATAAGAAAAAATGTTAGGAATAGTGGTACAGCAGTCAGCATTTCGTTATAATCCTTATCACACTAAAAACAAACAAATATTTAATAAAGAAGATATTCAATATTCATAAAATGAATTAAGCGATTACAAACTAGAATGCTTATCTTCCTATATAAGTAATTTTAAAATAGTAGACAAATTATCCTAACTAGTTCATCAGAGTAAATAATGACCTCAACAAAACCTGTAAAGTTTATTTTGACATTTGCCAATGAAAATTGGATATAATCGAGGTTTAAGATGGGGTTTAAAGAATTGAAAATGATTGGAATAAAATCAAATAAATAGAAAAAATAAAGAATAATGAAGATAAAAATAACACAAATGCAAAGACAAAAATGAATATTCGGCTGATCAATGACTGAAATAGAAAGAAGTATAATGTCTGAGGTAGACAAACATGACAAAATAACAAATGTACCGCATAATGAATGAAAATGTGAAGGACGCCTTCCCACTTCATTGAAATCAACTCCTGTGTTTTGCATATATTTTAATGATTATTTTGGACGGACACAGCTGTTAGTGTGCAGCATCATTCCAACTGTTTACGAGATAATGTAGCAAATTAAAAAAAATTGTTAAAATTGTTTGTTGATATCTTATCCTTATTGTTTACTTAATCATAAAGAAAACTTGAGAAATTGATCTAAACATAACTGCAATTCTAATATTAGTCAAGGTCGAATGTTTATTTAGATTGTGGACGAAATTGTTGTTTAATGAGGCATTGTAATGTGATTGTTAAAGTATCTTGCAATATAATATGACACCATAAAAAAACTTTCTTCAGGTGATTAAAAAGAATATCATCTTATCTGTTTATATCAAAATTAATGTACTTTGAAATTACACTTATCATCATTTTAACTTAAACATGAAATAATAACATAAAATATGTAAGATGAGAAATCATTTTCACTGTGTGAAACATGCATATGGCTACGTGTTTGCAACTTATGTCAGAAATTAGGCGTTTATTCCGCGGATATTCACTTTGTTATATATTTATCGATTTAAGGACGTTTGTACTTCATTTCTTCAATTAAAATATATAATTATTTTGCAAAATAAAACGAAACAAAATGTCTTTAAGGTATCAGTTCCTCATATTCAATTCGGTATTGATTGTAACAGGTAAAAAGTCAATTAAAACAATCACTGTAGACGACACCACGAAAAAACAAAGTATATAAAATTTAGATTAATAAATCTTCAGATCGTATTTTTAGGAATGAAACTTGTACTTTTATGAATATATTCGTTTATAAGTTTAACGTATGTAATTTAAAAAAAATATTGGAGCAACCTATTCGTATGCACCTACATATACAACCATTGTGCAATAAAAAAAACCTGTATCTTTTATAAAATTTTAGTGTTATATAAAATGAAAGATTTCAGAACAAAACTAGAATTGAGATAGAGAGACTTTGAAATTACTAGTTTACTGAGAGCGTCAATTGATGTAAAACATGATATTTGGAATGAACGCTGCTTTGTATGAGAAAAAAAATAAATAACACGTTTTTTTTTTAATATTTCTAACAATTGAGGCATAAAAGAGGGACGAAAGATACCAGAGGGACAGCCAAACTCATAAATCGAAAATGAACTGACAACAACATGGCTAAAAATGAAAAGGAAAAACAGACAAACAATAGTACACATGACACAACAAAGAAAACTAAAGAATAAACAACACAAACCCCACCAAAAAGTAGGGGTGATAATATACTTGATAAACAAACAATATATATAAAAAAATATTAGATATGTACAATGTCAATAATTGGAATACATTATAACTGGTAATATTCGAAATTGTAAAAACAAAAGTACAAAAGAAAGACATTTAAAATAGGAAAATATATGAATACTAGTAAAAAAGGGGGAAAAAACAAACTAAAAAAGGAATTAATTAGTTACATTCCTTTAAAAATAAATACAATATTTTATAAATCATATAATTTCTTTATGTATTTATCATGTTTATCATCATAAAAATAACCCAAATAAAACTATTTGAATGCTAATTATATATAAGTTGATTTAAAGAGTCATATGCCCACAAATGACATAATATAGGAACTGAAATCCACTAAATTAAACTTTTCCGAAGCGTTTTTGAATTTATTAGTTTTATGATAATTTGTCTTTTATAATGGACAATTATGTAATAAACTAAGTCAAAACAGAATCACTGATTTTATGAGCTAAAGAGTATCATCGGGGAATCAACCAGCAGTACATATCAAAACTTAATATATTGTATCCGAAGTGCTGTTTTTAATTATAAGAAACTTCAAATTTTGTTTTCTATTATTTTCCGATTTTCAGAATATGCTATTTGTAAATAGCAAAATATATATAATTTAGTGTCAACTCTACTTTATGTTAATAATACTTTAATCTTTTTTAATTGCTTAATGCTCAATTCATAAAACGGTTTGTGCCTTTTATATTTCATTTTCACTAGTTAAAATCAAGTGTTCCCTTAACAATTTAGATTATGTAAACATAAATGCATATTAAAATTCAAAACAAATTAAGTCAAGGCTGGAATAAAAAATCATTAATAAGAGTTTTAAAAAGTTTCTATTAAGTAAAATAAACTTTGTTCTCTCAAATGTTTCTGTTTAGAAGGAATACTTCATAGGTACAAGTACCCGTTGTGTTCTTATAAATCTAAGAGATTTGCGACACGTAACAAAAAAGAAACTACTAACCAAAATATTGACAAATCTTTTCACATAAATAATCAAAGTGATTTTATATATCTTTCATTTCCGTTTTACTGCTGATTGTAAATGTTTTTTTATTTATTTTATTTCAGTTATTTTTCACAGTACATTTTTTATGTGTTCCTTTTTGGATATTGTTGATCTTCCATTGTCAAGATTTCTGGAAATGGATTCTGGTGCCCGGATGTTTATTTCTAATTGAACAGATTTACAGGTTAAAATGGATTAAACAAATACGTTATGGTGTAACTCACATTCAGCGAGCTACTCTGTTACATGGAAGCGTACGTATATAATAACAGTGAAACCTGGTTAGACTGAACCTCTTCTGAATTGTGTTCGGTTTTTGCCGACGTTCGGTTTTATCAGGTTCATAACGGACATAATTTGATATGACAGTACTTAAGAACATGTTTGTTTAGACAGGTTTTCCGTTTATGCAGGATTCGGTTTAGCCAGGTTTTGCTGTATATAAAATTGAATGTCATTATATTTTACATTTAGATGCACTATTTTGATAAGCTAATACGAAGGAGATAATTTACTGCCATGGCTAAGCGGGGGACATTTTTTTAATGTCACCCTCTCGTGCAGACCAATATTAAATTGATGATTCTAAAGACCACGTTTTTGAATATACCTCGATTAATATATGCAAATGGTCAGGTTCTACGTTTCGGCCTGAGGCATATTCCACAGAATGTCAAAATTGAAAATAATTTTCAGTCTCTTCTTGGGTAGATTTTATCATAACAGTAACGTTATCATGTACGTTATTCATACTTCAGTACCTTAAGGTTTCATAGTAAAAAGAATAATAATGGAACATCCAGTATAATTATTCAGATAACACGAAGCTAGGAGTGGGATATAGCAGATTGATAGCCCTCGGAGAAACAAAGTGATTCTCGGCTGATGTAAGTTAATAAGAAAAAAAACCGACAAAAATCAAAACAAGTTCAAGGTGTAAAAGAAAATATCACCCATGGCGCGGTCTTATTTAAGGGAATTTATTTATTAGTAGATGAATGTGACACGAAAATCTTCAATCAACGAACTTTTTAATACAGTCGACTTTTATGTCAGTCTTTTTTTCATTCAATGTGAGTTGTACATTACTGGTAGCCTTCTGAAACTTAAGACACATCTTGTATTGTAACATCTCTAAATTAAACTGTATTTTTCTTGATCAGGTAACCCATCTAGAAATATCGAGACCTAAGACATTCGATTTCAAACCTGGAGATTACCTATATTTACAGATTCCGGAGATTTCTCCATATGAGTTTCATCCATTTACAATCAGCAGTGCACCGGAAATGAAGGGTATATAAAACACGGTTGAATACATTTTTGAAAAGCTTTATCAATATTGTGAGCAGTGTTTATTTTGTTATGTGCTGATAGTCACTTAAGTACAAACTGAGAACTTGTACTTATTATGTGTTTTTTAATAAACAAAACTGTTTGATAAAACAATTTTTTTGTTTTTATTATTTCAAACATTCAGGTAACGCACAGTACTACATTTATTTTAGCAATTTTGTATGTGTATATCAAAGAACGAAACATATTTTTTTCAAATATATACCTAACTACAAAACTACTCTGAAAGTTTACATTTATATTTGTGTAGTTATACTTTAACAATTACTTTTTTCCCAGTCTTAATTTAAAATATGTTTTGATTAATTACCTTTTAATATGCATTTATGTGTACGAAATTAAAATTGTTATGGGAAAACATGATTTTAACTAGTATAAAAGGCACGTACCGTATTATGAATTGAGAATTGAGCAATTTAAAATAGATTAAAGTATTAATAAAACGTAGATTTGACACTTAATGATACCAATAAGAAAAAAACAGCATACCTAAAGTTTGATAATTATATTGAGGTGGTCCGCAAAACCTTGACTATAATAAATTTGAATAGTTTAATTTTCATAAAACTTTGACAAAATATTTACAGTGACCCTCTTACAAAAATATAAAATTTCCAAAAATTTGAACCACACACATCGGAAAATTTGATAGGATTCATCGGATATATAGCAGTTTGATCAACATTTATAGACCACTTTCGAGTTCATCCGTCATTGGAACAACTCTTCAATTATGCGCGCCTTTATGACGTCATTTACAAGATAGAGTGGATCATCAAGCGTCTTAGTGATCGTCATTGTGCAGGATAAACTAGAAATAATGTTTGTTTCGTAAGTACTAATCACAATTCCCTAATTACAGCAGTGCTGATTGTCAATTATGAAAATTTAATTTGCCGAACAATTCGTGCATTATAGTATTATTGTTTTCCAACAACTCGCTCAACAGTGGAACGGAAGTGACGATGCCCTTAAACGCACGAATGATGTTCACTAAAACCAGAGTTTTCGACGGAAATGCATCGAATTCGAAAGTTGTCTATTTTGATCATTTAGAGTCTTAACATTTCCTTAATATTAGAACGTGATTAAAACGTTTAGCAGATTTTACAGAGTTGTCTCCCCGCAGTGTTATGTTCTACCATATATATTTGATTTTCTTTGGCAGATGTACTATGGTTACATATTCGGAAGAGAGGAAACTGGACAAATGCCTTGTATAAATTCATTTCCAAATATGACCCGGATGTAGGTCATAGAAGGTCGTTTTCATGGTTAGAAATTATCAAATCTATCACGGGAAGAACGAGATCGAATATAACAGAAACTGCTAAGGGCTCAGATGGTAAGAATATAACATTAGGTCAATAAAAAGTGTTCACGATACAAAATGCTGACTTGACATACATGACCACCTAAAATGCTAGTAAATAGTTATCAAAGGTACCAGGATTATAATGTAATACTCCAGACGCGCATTTCTTCGTAGACCCATTCAGACTTTATCTACTGAGGAAGTAAGATGGACAAATGTTTTTTTTTAAACAATGATATTAAATTACACCTATACGTGGACTTGATACACTTAGGAATTGTTGAAATAGTATGAATACAGAAATTGTAATCTTTTAATATTGAAATGCATATAAAGAGGGGCGAAAGATACTAGGGGGACAGTCAAATTCATAGATCGAAAACAAACTGACAACGCCACGGATAAAAGAGAAAAAAGACAAATAGAAAAATAATAAACACGTTTTGAACATGTTGAAAAGAGAATGAAATTAGATAATATGGGTTTATGTGTACATGTGTCATGGTTGATTAAGTAAACATCTGTATCAGTTTAGTAAACAAATGATGATATTACTGTTTAAAAAGAAGTGGCTGTAAATTAGGCACTGTTATCCAGCAATAAATATTTGTTCACATTTTTCATAAATTGAATTTACAGATTGTATTTTGATTGTCAATTTCATAACTTTACTATAAGTCAGTAATACAATGATATATTATTGGTTATTGATATTCCCTTTTGCCCTTTTGGTTTTCAATGGCGATGGACTTGCTTGTGTCGAGTAGCCCGGTTCATCTTGGGAGAACCAGCGACGTAGAAAAACTGTCATTCAAACGCAGCGTTCCAAAAGGATGTTAAACATGAGATGATACATTAGATACTCTTCATATGCCTATCAAGTGGTGCGCAAATCAAAATTATTTAAAGACTTTATCGAGCATGAAGTTGAACAATATTGAAAACGAAAACTTTCAAAAAAAATGTGTCATATATGTCTTAAACCATATATAAGTGGAGTAGCAAACTCAACATTACGCGAGTACTTGTAATTTGAAATAAACAAGAAGATATACAGCATCGATGATAAATCACTAAACAGTCGGATACATGTACTTGGTGTAAAGTAATTTCGTATGAGAAGAAATGTTTCACAACATTTTACAAACTCGTCATGTATACGCTAGATTAAGAGTTTTAACTTTTTTTTTCTTTTTACATTAGCAACATGACGAAAGACTAGTGTGGACAAAGATAACAAGTCTACATTACTTGAGCACTTAGGTTTTGTCTACTTATGAATGCATGTAATCCGTTTCTCAATATGTAACATGGTTAATTCCTATTTTCTAGAACCTGCCAAAAATCAAAGACAAAGGAGAGGAGGATTACCAAATATTGATGAGGTGAACTTGATAAATAAGTATCAAATATCGGTTATGCGATGATGTGTGTATAACAAAGATGGACGCATACAACAAATTCAAAACAAAACGTCCAAAAGGATACTACTGGCATAAAGGAGGGACGAAAGATACCAGAGGGATAGTCAAACTCATAAATTGAAAATAAACTGACAACGCCATGACTAAAAGTAAAAAGACCAACAGACAAATAATAGTGCAGAAGACATAACATAGAAAACTAAGGACTAAGCAACACGAACCCCACAAAAACAAAGCGATTCCAAGCATAACACAGCTTTGAATCGTAAAAAAAGCTCACTTTTCAACATATTTGACGTTTACTGCTAAGCGAACATTTTTTTCAAAGATAATGTATACCAAAAATGAATTAGCATTACGAATTGTGTGAACTTGAAAATGCAATTTGAATTTTATCGTTGAAGGTTGGTTTAGTGAAGCAGAGACGAATACAAATGAAATCGAAAAACATTCAAATCAGAGTAAGTTAACATACATAATTGATTGTAATCATATCTGGTAAGTGACCACATATGAACCCGGTCAACCTGTTATTTAATGTTACGTTATTTGTATCATTTCTGCAAAAAATGATTGAAAATGTGTAATGTGGACATAATCAGAAGGGGAAAAACTTTATTAAAAACTTTCTGAACAGTATGGGTTAACCTTTTTGTCAATAACTTAGGGATTTATAACAACTGTATAAGCCTTTGACGACTGACATGGGCAATGGTTATGCATAATGTGTATTTTGAAATAAAAAAAAATAAAATACTAATCGAGTGTTGCGTTTTTAAATTCCATCAGCATACTTATGTATGTCATGGTTTTATTAAATGGCCATTAAGTACATTGCAAAATACAATATCATTTTCCTTTTTAGTGCTTTTTAGATGGACCATTCGGAAGCCCTTCACGAGAGGCATTGAATACCGATCATTCCATTTTGATAGCTGCAGGGATAGGAGTAACACCAATGGCCTCAATAATTCAAAGTTTAGTCCACACTTTAAGAGAAAGGAAGCAGAAATGTCCAAATTGTAGTCATTGTTTTTACAATGATACGACAGAGACTTTACAGAGAGTAAAAAAGGTAAGTAAATTTCAATCTCTTAATTCTAAAAGTTTAATTTTGGATGTTTATAACACGTCTTTTGATTGGCTGACAGCTGTTTGTCTATATCAGCTGACAGATATAATTTGTGTCATGTGACTGTTACGTTATCAACGTTTCTTAATTGATGATTTTCTCCTTGAAAAAAGGAATATAAAATTAATTTAAATTAAATCATAACAATCGACTGCAATATTGTTTCTGTGGATTTGAAATCACATGTTAAAAGAGAGGTGCACACTTTTGAACAACCCGCTACGCCAAAAAGGTACACTAATATTAATATGTACATTCTGTTATTCAAACTATGAACGCAATTAGTCGTCTCAGAATTAAAACAAATATTGGTTATTTCATGTTCGGTTCCTAATTTAAAAACAACATCACTTTTTTTTTCAATTGTGTAGGACGTTGTTACCCAATCACGACGTTCATGTGTACGCTTCTGAAAATTTTACCCATTATGCATTTGATTTTGAAAAGGCAAAATACCGCCAGCTTATATGTACTCCCAGCGGTCTTAGTATAAGATAATACCTTTGTTTTAATATTTACGGCTTTCCAAACATGTAACCATTAGTTATCACTATATTATTATTTTCATATTTGTATAGCCTCAATATCATAATGTAAAGAAATAGCTGCATCAATTGTATATTGCGTCTCAACGTCCGCCATTTTCATTGGGCATCATCATGTTTGAATTCAAGCATCCGTTTTATTTTCCCTAATATGCAATGTTAATTTTCTAGGTAGATTTCATATGGGTAAATAGAGACCAGAGATGTTTCGAATGGTTTACGCATGTGTTAAAGGAACTTGAGACAGAACAGGCCTTGCTCAGTTCAATGGAAGATAACCTTGTTGATTTACACTTGTTCATGACGTCAGCGGTCAAGAAGTCGAACATGGAAGGAGTGGGATTGCATCTGGCTTTAGACTTGGCTCATCGCAGAGAAAGTAAAGACTTTTTTACAGGTCTAGAAGCTCGTACCCAACCAGGTCGCCCTGACTGGGATAAGGTAATAGTGTTGCTGCTTTTACGCATGCGTGAAAATGGTGTAATTGTCACGGTTTTCTTTTCTTTTTCATATATGTAATCTCCCCTTACGTCGCTAAATTGTAGAAGTCAAGCCAACAAACAAAACAAAACAATACTATACTATAAAATACTTATTTTTCTTAATTTAAAAAAATACGTAGTCTTCAAAAAAGTGTATCGAAGGATACCAGAAGTATTTTTGAAAATAAACTGACAACGTCATGGCCAAAGAGGAAACAGACAAGTACGTAAAAAACAACATAGAAAACTAAAGACAAAGCAACACACACCACACCAAAAGCTTGAATAATCTCAGGTACTCCAGAAGGGTAAACAGATCCTTTGGCACCTGTCGTATTGCACATATTAGTACAATCCCGGTTACAAGTCTAATTCGGTAGGTTACATTCATCAAAAGAGGACACATTAAATTCCGAATAGTCTTAGAATTCAAAGATTTAAGCATAGAAATATAGACTAATCATGTACTATAATTTTGAAATCTAAAAAAGCGAAGTTGAAATTTACCAGATCTAGAAAAAGTCATCTTAAACACATGAAACACCTGACACTAAAATGTATATTTAATTAAAAATCGCCAAATACATATTAGATGGGTTTTTTTTCTTTATTTTAGCTTTTATCCGAAATAGTATCTAAAAGAAAGGGAAAGAAGAAGGTATTCTTTTGTGGACCCAAACCAATGTCAGAAAATGTGAAGCAAGTCTGTGAAAAATATCTGATTCCCTTTGCAAAGGAAAACTTTTAATATTTATTAATGGTAATTTAAAAGATGACAGCAAAATAAATTTTGTATGCATATATCTAACAGATTGAAATAATGGCCGTTGTGATAAACGACATATTTTACATATATATAGAATAAAGGTTGTTTTAAATATTGCTAATACTTTTTATTCATCACTATTTACGTTATTTACCCTGAAATGTATTTTTTTATTTATTATTATGCTGTTGCTTTTTTTATTTTTACATACAAAAATGTAGCGGTTTTGTTTTTGTTTTTGTTTTTGTTTGTTGTCCCGGTGATTTTTGTTAAAATTCTTGTTGAATTTTTGTTTTCAATGTAGCATTATTAATATTTATTGAAACAATTTAAGCCTTATAATATATACATTATATGTCATTTTGTTTTATAATATGTACACTTTGTTATATGATATGCGTTTTTTTTTCTTATTATAATATTTGTCGTTTGTCATTATATTATGTGCATTTCGTCATTATAATATGTGTTTGTGTTATTATAACATTGACATTGTCCTCAATAACATGCAGCCGAATGCTTTGAAATAAACTGGAAAATAATGTATTATGACCTTTTCTTCTCACTTTTGATTTTGTAAAATACGAATTTATTTTAAGACTGTAGTGTCAGTATCGTACTCATGAGTGATACTTGTATTGGTGGATGGGAATCTTCTTTCAAATTGGAAGAATACTCAGCATATTATCAAGACGTATGCATGATGACAGCAAAATTATGACCGCAAGACGAACGGTTCAAAAGCATGTCAACCTTCACAACTTCGTTTAATGCGAATTAATATTTCTTATTATAAACTAAGTACTTAACCCAATCAAAAAACTTAAATGTGTTTAACAAAATTTTGTTTTTGGTCTGTAATTCGTATAAATTATAATACGCATCGAAATATTGTAAGATAGAATTATAGAACTTTTCAAGCTCTTATATTTACATGGGCATATTAAAACATACAAACTTTTACACCACCAAAACATTGACGTCGGCACAGAGGAACAAACAATGAAGGGCGATAAAAAACATCATAGTCTGAAAACAAAGGTCACGTGTTCAGAACTTTATCCAATCAATCTGGGAACAGTATATTGTATACGGGAAATGAATCTGATTTTTCTGTATAGAATTGATAAAATATCGTACTTCACGAGACTTCTTAAGATTTATCGATTTTGGTAGCGTCTGACTGTTAACTACTGTAACTACTCAATGTTTATGATCCTGCATCAATCGATGGCTCTGTTTTGGTAAAACCCGGTCTTGAATGGCAATAGTTATATAGATATTTGTAAAATCTCGTACTTCACAAGACTTCTTAAGATTTATGGATTTTTGTAGCGTCTGACTGGAAAACTATCGTAACTACTCAATGTTTATGATCCTGCATCTATTTTTGGTAAAACACGGTCTTGAATGACAATAGTTGTATGAATATTTGTAAAATCTAAATGGCATTCATATGTGTGGATAATAAAGAATCAAATAATTTATTTTTCTAAATAACTTCATATCATCCCCAGTAGAATAAATTCTGCTTTGTTTTTTTCACTGTTAATCTGTTTTCTTCTCTCGTAGTACTGATTGACTGTTTCGCGTGATTGTACCACGTGGCTGTTAGTATCGTCACCATTGTGTATCGTTGATTGCACGTTATGTTCAATTGATGCTATGAATGTCTCATGATCTTTTTTTCTCTTTTCTGCTTTTTCCCTAAAAATATCAGATTGTTATTCATGTTATTTATATATTATAACTCAATCTTTCCCCGTAATTCCATATAGTTAGATGACTTCTTTAAGATTATATACTGAATTATAGAATCATGGCGTTGGTGGCCAAGTGGTCTAAGCAGTTCTTCTATTGTAATCACTAGGGAGTCATTGTGAGTTCAAACTACGCACGTGCGAGTTCACTCGACTCCAATACTAAATGATGAGAATTGTCAGTTTTCCTATAGAAGGTTGGTGTTTTTTCCGGGCACTCTGGCTTCTTACGTAAAAAAATGGATTATACAAAATAGTCCAAATGATGCATTAAAAGGAAGCGTTAAGACATTGACAATCAATCAATCAATTATAAAATAACATAGATAAATCATAAGAATCGACTATTTGCGTTAGCCGACAATATTGAAAAGCTATACAAAATTCTAAATATTTAAAAAAAAGTCTATTTTTGTTAGCTAAGGGAGTTTTCATTTGATTTTTATGGTAGGGCTAGGATCAAAAATTCTTCTGTTTTTAGTTTCAAACTCCGACCTGTCTTTTTTCCACTCTATTCGGTCCTGCCTTTTCTTTTATTAGTTTATTTGAATTTTTATATATAGATTGTCATCCTCCTTTTGTTTGCAAAGATTCTCAGTCTGCCTTAGTTTTTTTTATTCAAAACGCATGTCCTGCTTTTTAAAAAAAATCATCTTAACAAAGCAAAGGAACAGCGCTTTTATTGCTGTTCTTCATTTAAAGTCATAGTGATACCGTCAACACAGGAACAAAACAAAAGTTGGACCGAGCTTAGAAATGCGTGAAAAATCTGTATCTGGACTTTTTCCGTCTTGATGCTAGTTCTTTGTTAATTTGGGAGTTCGTTTGGTCTTGCTGAATGTTCGTATACGCAGTGGCGTCAAATTAAATAAGAACATTGACGAGTGTCATGCTATCTGCACGTTACTGTACCCTTGAAATGAAAGTCTGGTGATCCTTATTTGATCTGTTACGGGGCCAAATATATGTTCCTACTTTTTAAACCTTCTTTTATTCAATAACATTTAAGAGTTATCGCCATTTTCTAGCAGGCATATCACACAAAGCTCACGTACTAAACAGGCATTATTTTATAGTGCGTCTTTTTATGATGTGATGTTGCACTATTGTTTCAGGTAAGGGTGAAGGTTGGTACCTATTAAAACACGTTAAAACCCACTGCATTTGTTTGCACCCATCCTAAGTCAGGAACTTGACGTTCAGTGGTTGTCGTATGTTGATGTGGTTCATAAGTGTTTCTCGTTTTGTTTTATATTGGTACTAGTAGTTTTCCTGTTTGATTGATTTTACACAAGTCATTTATAGTCTGCAGTTCGTTGTGAGCCAAGGATCCGTGTTGAAGACCTTACGTTGACCAATGATGGTTTACTTTTACAAATTGTGACTCATTTACACCCATACCACATCTTCTTATATCTATATACCATGCAGAGCTCACTTATTTAACGTCCTAAGCATGCATAAAATATTTGACACTGGACGTTAAGCAACCAGCTGAAAAGAAAACAACTTACTCATTCTATTGATTATAAATTCGTTCTTGTCCTGATAATTCTAAAAATATTTGCCATTGGATGTTTAGCAAACATCAAGCATGCAATGAATCTTATGTTCTATATCGCGCAAAATATCATGCTACATCTTCGGACATCAGACTCGGGCTTTTCTTGAACTTTAATGTGCGTATTGTTATGCGTTTACTTTTCTAATTTGGCTAGAGGTAAAGGAGGAGGGTTGAGATCTCATAAACATGTTTAACCCCGCCGCATGTTTGCGCCTGTCCCAAGTCAAGAGCCTCTAACCTTTGTTAGTCTTGCATTATTTTTAATTTTAGTTTCTTGTGTACAATTTGGAGTTTAGTATGGCGTTCATTATCACTGAACTAGTATATATATTTGTTATCGGGCCAATTGAAGGACGCCTCCGGGTGCAGGAATTTCTCGCTGCATTGAAGACCTGTTGGTGACCTTCTGCTGTAGTTTGTTCTATGGTCGGGTTGTTGTCTCTTTGACACATCCCCTATTTCCATTTTCACTTTTATAACGTTTTAATTATTCCTAAACATGCGGTTATGGAGAAAATAACACTCAGATACAATTGTATGGCGAACATAGATTTTTCTAAAATAGTGTATAGGTATATGAACCTTCTTTTTAATGCAATAGCCGTAGGCAATTGAGGCATTTAGTGTTACCTTAAGCTTAAACCGTCCGTCCGTCCATCCGTCCGTTCCAGTTTTTTTTTCCGTACTCCAACTTAAGCTGGTCTTAAGTATTTTTTATGAAACACAATGCTAAAATTTCAACATGCAGGAAGAGCTTGAATTTTGATGTGAGTCATATACCGTTCTAGAGTTAATATGCTCCTTTTTAAACTTGAAAAAAAAACTTGAGCAAGGCATTCGGGTGTTCATAATCATTCTTTTTTATTAAAAGTATTGGTATGTACTTCAGTTTGTATTTAGTATTGATCTAATACAGTGTTTACCTTTTCCTTTTCATGACACAGTAAATGATAATAACAAGAAGTTGAAACGTCACAGCACCACCAAGAGAGATTCCGACAACAAATAGGTCATTCTTCCTTATATCACCTAAAATAAGTTAATACTTGAGGAATGAGTGTAATATTTTTTTTCTGAAAAAAAAAACCGCAATGAGTTATTCTAAAGTATGCACCAGATTGTTTATGTCATTTCGAACAGACAGAAAAAAGTCTTACAAACAATCTATATATATATTTATAACGTACAAGTTTTTCCTGGATGTATAGATCCAGATATTGCTGTTCGTTGTACATCATAATGCGATAGCGTAAAATTAGTAAATTAATTTCATGCAGCAAGGTACAAATACAATCTATTTAATATCCCTTTCTTTGTTTATAGCTCTTTAACTGATCAACTTGAAAATGTTCGGCTTTGATCGTTACTGATGAAGGTGAATCCCGACGAATGCTCCGGACAAATACAATTAATACGCTAACGTGTTGTTTTCTTTGTTTCATTAATTGCTAAGTATCAATCAAAAACATAAATACTAATACGAACCCATAGTGTGTGTCTAGTTAAACGTTATACAATTTACCTGGTATGTATTGTAAAGATGCACATCTAATTAAACGCCGTTTGAAATAATGGTGTGTATTTAAACACCAAAACAAAGGAACAATTTAACTTGCTATCAATAGATCGCGATATTAAAAACATGTCATTTAATAGTATGCTACATTTAAGTGTTAACACAATGTATTTCTTTTGAACAACGTTGTCGTAAGGTTGATGTAATGGGTAGAATTCAATAATTTCATTTCTCAACCCATTTAACATAGGATCGATTTTAAATTGCAGTGAGATGTTTAACATAGCGCTCATTAACAATTTATTATTTTTGTATCAATAATTTGCTTAATATTATCCAATGAAAAGTTTTATTATGTATATAAAAGACAATTGCAAATTATTTATAACTCTAATCGATACCCCACTGTTTAAACTTATTGATTATTTGATAAGAGGTGGATCGAAGGGGATAAATGAAAAAAAAAAAGATCAAAACTATCAAGAAAAGTAGGCTGGATAGGGGCATTGAGGGGCATTCGCCTTGTCTTGTCGGAGGTACACAGGTAAAGTTTTGTTCATAATCGCAAATAGCGTGGAATATTTTTAACGAAGCATATAATATAACGTTGTCAATTTTCTGGATGTTGGCGAGAACTAATACACCCAATACGGCCGAATAAATGTCGAAATAGAGAATATGTCTTTATGCTCCAGTAAACTCTAAGTGTCCGTGTTTAAATGATCTTTATTGTCAGTTTAGTCAATCAAAAAGATGTATAATATACAATTATGGCCCGTTGAAGAGGTGAATATCCAAAATTGTCAACACGAGAAGGTTGAGGGCGCAGCCCGAAATGAAATAACTTTTGAGGGTTGACAATTTTGGATATTCATCGATTCTAAGGGGCCACAATTGTTTTATTATACCGAACTAACAGTGGAAGTCATTTCGAACATTTACTAGTCTATATTTTTAACATAACACACAGACTGACGTTTGAAAATACATTTATGTTCGATTTTCTCAAATATACAACAAAAGTAGAATCTTTTTGTAAAATATTGATGGCCTTGAAAAGGACCGTTTATAAGAGACATCATCGACTGCTGCCACTCTCAGCTCTATTTATGTCCAATGCCGTATTTCCTCGTCTCTCGATGACCTTCCAGTGTAACGTGAACGCTGCCATTTTGTTAATTTACGTTTGTGACGTCATTTTTATGGGAGGTAACTCAAGTACAAATAAACAAACTCAAAAGGTTATTCACCGGTGAATAATAGGGTTATTCACCGCTGGTGTAAATTCTTTAGGGTTATTCGTCCTTCCTTGCAATTGAATGAAAATTAACTGCATTATTCCATGTCACGTGATTACGTTTCACCCAATAGAATTGTTTGAAATATACGTAAGGTATAATAATAGAATTAATTGCACGCTAACTTTTGGTTACGTTCTGTGGGAAATATTATATTGCTATACAATAATATGTATTATTAATCAAAGTTTCAATCAAGACATAAACAATATTAAAATTCGTACATTTATTTTAAATATGAAATTTATTTGTACAATATTATCATGATTATCGGAATAAAGAATGTCTATATGTTTCAATAAACACTAAATGGTCCATTTTAAAATACTGCATAATCATATTATATGGTTAATATTATTATGGTAAAAATCAAAGATATGTATACATGTATAATTAATCCCAGTTTCAATAGAGACAGAAACAATTTTAAAATTCGTACTTGTATTCTAAATATAAAACTTATTTGTTCAAGCTTTTATTAAGAACACAGAAGATTATCAAATCTGTCCTCTTTTCTCGTAACCAGTTCAACTTCTATACATTCAATATTTTTCTAGAATGTACATGATGTACCAATATTGTTTTGATATTGAAATTGACATTTATGCTGATATATTTTCAGATGACCATTAACAACTAAATCATATTTTATTATATATACATACAATAAGCGTCTTGAATATTTCGGACTATCATGCAGCTTACAATAACTTATCTAGATATTGGCCATACGTTGTGCGTTTTAATAGATTTATCACTTCAACGTGTTTTTCAATCTTAAACATATTTAACTACTATGTAGTATGGATTTTGCTCAATTTAAAAGGCCTTAAGGTGACCAATATTTGTTTACCTAAAACTCACATTGTCTCAAATGGAAAATTGTCTCATTGACAATCATATCACATCTTTGTTTGTGTTTTTACAGTCAAACTTGCTAAAGAGACCATCTGTTTTAAGCAAACACCTGTGTTATAAGACCATTAGTTTTAGATCCATTTACTGTGCATTTTATATAGATTTTACCTGTATTAAAAGACCACCTGTCTGATGAGACCACTTTTTTTGCTCTCCTTTGTGAGATCTATTAAAACAGGTTTCACTGTACATGGTTAACCAATGGAATAGACTGATAATTGGAATAGACTGATAATTGCCTCACGTATTCATAGCTGTTCTTTCTATTGTAAGTTAGACGAAAGATAACTCTATTTATTTACTTTTACTAGTAGTCTGACGTGTATATAATTCTTTTAGCTATTGTCTATAAGACAAAAGACAACACCGTTTATCGACAGATTGTGGATATTCCTTATGTTCTATCTTTTGTCTGATAAAACCAGAAATTTCTATTTGCCTAACGTTTACATAACTGTATTTATATTGCAAACATGGTTGGCGAACACGTTTCAGACCACCCGAGATGTTTGTGGGGTTCGTGATTACTGTTCTATATTGTGACTTGTGTACTATTATTTGTACATGTATGTTTGTCTTTTTCTTTTTAAGCAATGGCGCTGTCAGTTTATTTTCGATCTATGAGTTTGACTGTTCCTCTGGGTTTTTTAACCCATCTTTGATAGATAAAACAGGAAATAGAAAATTAACAAAATAACAAATAACAAAATAAATAAAAGGAAATTATCATAAATAAAAAAAAAACATTGGCCCTGAGGTTTCACGTTATAGGACTAGGTTTCAGGAAATCATAGAATTATAATGTATACGAAATAATGTGTTATATATTTTCGTACATATTATTTGATAAAGTATTTTAAGAATTTTAAAATAAAAATGTTATTTGTGACTGTCAAGTATTAAGTCAGATTGTTTGAAAATTGTCATGTTAAAATATTTTGGGGGATAATAAAAGATACTGAAGTATTATCAAAATTTTGCAGTAGGAACATATTTGACATAGTCCGTAATAAAATCGTACCAAGAGGTGCAGATGAACCCCAAATAGATATAGGAAGTTTGGTGTGAGTGCCAACTCTCCATCCAAATAACAATAAAAAAAAAAGGTAAACCATTATAGGTCAATGTACGGCCTTCAAAACGGAGCCTCGGCTCACACTGAGCAACAAGCTATAAAGGGCCCCAAAATTACTAGTGTAAAACCATTCAAACGGGAAAACCAACGGTCTAACCCCTAATGCCTTGATAGCAGACTATGTATGTTTTTGAAAAGCGTACAGTGTCATGCAGTTGTGTACATCGCTATCCTTTGTTTAATGTTAAACCAAGCATCATTGGCAAAATATTTTCATATGTATAAATATTTAAAGGATATTTTTATTCAACCAGTATCAAAATGAAAAAAGGGTGCAAATATGTTTTGACAGCGAACGCTCTAGATACCGTCGACTCGCGTTGTACATGTCAATATTTATATTTTCTTTTTTTGGTAATGTTATGATAGTATTAGTATATTTCTTTACTTTTAAACTTTATGTGAAAAATGAAGAAAGAACTCTGTATTCCTGACCATACGTATTTCCTGTTTTGTAGAACGTTTTGCATCGCTTGTTGACATCGGGAAAGAGTGCTCTCAGTTACGCCCGCGTTCCAATATCGTCAAAAATTTTTTTTTAAAAGACCCCATTAGCGACCGTTTTCTAGCATTCGTCGTTAGAAAACATGCATCAGAATATCTGCCCTGGTAATAGGCCGAGCCACCTTAAATTGAGAGTTGGTGTTGGGAATACACTTGTATGTCAAATCGACAACTAATTCTAATTGTGACTTTGATAGGGAGTTGGCTCATTGGCACTCATACACCACATTAAGAAAGGAGGAGCAACATATACCATAGGGACAGTCAAACTCATAGATCAAAAACAAACTGACAACGCCATTGCTAAAAGAGCAAAGACCACCACGCAAAATAAAATTAAACCAGACACAACACAGAAAACTAAAGACTTAACAACACAAACACAACTAAAACTGTGAGTGATCGCAAGTGCTCCGGAAGGGTTAGCAGATCCTGCTCCACGCGTGAAAAGATCTATCGACACTCGTTATTATTTTTCATGAAATATGCAGGAAAGGGTGGCTATCTATTTCCGTGCTGGCGCTCGGGTTAAATGTATTCTTTGTACATCAGGAGAACGTTTGGTTGCAGCTGGGATATATGGTATATGTACAATAGACCTACGTATAGGAAAGATGGTATTGTCGTTCTGGAAAATGAAGTCACAAAACCCCTGTGAGAATTATTAACATAACATGTCAAAATACAACAACAGGGTAAAATCAACAAAACATTTTCAAAAGAGGACAAAGTGAGTTGGTTCGATGTTAAAAGCACGAGGTTTGGCTAGCCAAACAACAAACAACAACCCATATTTTCGATCTATGAGTTTGACTGTCCCTCTGGTATTTTTCGCACTTCTTTGAAAAGATATGCATAAATATATTAAATGCATACGGAATCCATCTGTAACAGTGATAATATACAAACAGATTCCAGTGTGGAATTAATGTCTTGCAAGACAAACAATATTGCTTTTCTCACAACATTTAAACAAACAAACGACCAGTAGCTAACGATTATTATTTCAATATTCAATTCTTGAACATATTTATGTGTTAAAGGATCAGTTCTTATGACGATTCGGGAAAGGTTTCTGACAGATTTCAACAAAAGTTATAATTGTTAACTTTAATTTTACCTGAAACATTATTGTTTTGTAACAAGTGTTAGTTAAACAATGAATGTATGGCATTAAGCTATCTTTTGACGTAGCGGTGACTTTCTTTTTTACCCATTACTTCAACAAATACAAACTGTGATTACATTTTAAATCACGGGAATCAGCATTTTTATTTTGGCTCAAATCTAAACTTACAATTATGTAATTTTGAAGTAAAACGCTTGAATTTATATCTAAACAGTGGCTTGTCACTTTTACTGTCTCGTTTTTAACTAGCAACAGATTATTGCATACATGATATGTATAATAAAAAAGTGCTTATGTTTCAATTGTTTCCTGACTTAGTATTGTTTCCTGAATACATATTTAAAATCTATATTGTTTGTAAAGATGAAGCAGTGGGATTTGTATAATGACATAGTCCTTACATTGTCATGTTACAGAAGCACTATGATTGCATCAAACTGTTCTGCCATCTGGCTACAATTTCTTTGTTTTTTCTCCAGTACTATTTTTTACTTGTTCTTGTTTGTTATAGTTTACTTTTAATTTCAGATATTCCTTCATCCAATGTTTGTGTTACCATGTTCATAGCTCCCTTCATCTGCCTTTGAAAATGTATTTTCTGATTTCTTAAATGTACCATTGTTTCATGTTCAAAATTTTGTAGTTGTATCTCGTCATTGTTGAGACAGGAAGAAGCTGCGTACAATGCAATACTTTTGTTTTGCTGTTTGCTTCTGTCATTCAATCTATCTTCAACTTTCTGTTGTTCTTCTTTTATTGTATTGAAAAGGTCATTTTGATGACAAGCTTTTGTTCTTGTCAAATCCAGTAGCATGCCTAATATTACTTGTCGTGATTCTTGACATTCTGTTTTCATACTTGTGCTCTTTTCCTTTTGTTTTGATAATTCATCTTGAAGATGACATTTTGTCCATTCTGCACTATTTATTACATTCTTAAATTTGATTTCAGCATTTTCTACTATTCGGAGCTTTTCAAGCTTGTTTGTTCTCTCTACGTTTTGAAGTTTTGCTTGACGTTTTGTATCTGCTTTCTTTAACATGTCAGTTGTATAATATTGTCCTCCGTTTTCCAGTTGCATTTTATTTATAAGCGTTGTCAATGATGAAATATTAGTCAACTTTTGTGTTTTGGTTCCTCTGTTATTGAAAGCAATGTATCGCAAATTAACTCGCTTTATCAAACAATTTAGAGCTTCAGTGGAACCTTTGACAAATGTATCGATTGATATTCCTTCCTCTTCTATATCATCAAGTCGAGTAAAAATAACAACCGTAAATGCAAGTATATGGTCACCAAATAACTCTAGAAGACTATTAACTGATTTGCTTTCCTCTTCTGTGAATCGGTCGGCTTTAATAACTAAAAGAAAAGCATGCGGGCCTGGTGGTGACATATTGATACAGCGAACTATTTCATTCATTGGCTTATCGGTTGTGTTGTTCGTGTGGAATACACCCGGGGTGTCTACTATGACAAGTTGGCGTTCTCCCAACTTCCCTTTGCGAACTTCGCAACAATTTGTTACCGATGAACTTGACAGTCTTGATTCAAATTGTGTATTGCCCAAAATCGTATTCCCTGTTGCACTTTTTCCCGATCCAGTTTTTCCTAATAACACCATTCGAATACAATCTTCATTTTCAACTGCAAAAGATGAAGTATTCTACTCAAAATTTAAACATATTGCTCTTATCTAACTGGAAAGGAAATGTCTGCTGCACGTTCGTTAGAAAATAATTATAAACTAGTAATTCTTATTTCAACAACATCAGAAGAGATTGAAAAATAAGTTATCATGTTTTATGAAGTTGAATGTCCCTATGGTATATATCACTGCTGAAAATTCAGATATTTTTACATACTAGTAGCTTGATTTCAGTACATTCAGTACTCTACAGTTGCAATTCAAATATTGTTCATACTTTTTTATGTGTAGTCTCAGTATAATACCATTTACTGAACAGTCTGAACATATCATAATCGGTTCTTAATTCACTGCAAGCAAATTATTTAAAAGCACTGAACTTGCTACAGGGAATAAATCTTAAATTTGACCAACATTACTTATGTTTTTTTTGTTTAGTTGTATAAAAATTGTATAGATCACAATGTAGTTTATGATCAATATTGGTTTACCAATTTTTAGGGCAGATAGATATTGACTTGATAAATAATGTTCTATTTTTAGCCATGGCGGTCATCTTGATTGGTTGGCTGGGTCACAGCACACATTTTTTAAATAAGATACCCTAATAATGATTGTGGCTAAGTTTGGTTAAATTTGACCCTATAGTTTCAAAGGAGAAGATTTTGTAAAAGATTACAAAAATTTACAAAAAATTGGTAAAAAATTACTATAAAGGGCAATAACTCCTTAAGGGTTCAACTTACCATTTTGGTCATGTGTCTTATTTGTAGATCTTACTTTACTGAACATTATTGCTGTTTACAGTTTATCTCTATCTATAATAATATTCAAGATAATAACTAAAAACGGCAAAATTTCCTTAAAATTACCAATTCAGGGGCAGCAACCGAACAACCGGTCGTCCGATTCATCTGAAAATTTCAGGGCAGAGAGATGTTGACCTGATAAAATTTTTTACAGATTTGCTCAAAATGCTTTGGTTTCAGAGTTAAAAGCCAAAATCTACCACTATGTTCTATTTTTATGGCGGCCATCTTGGTTGGTTGGTCGGGTCACCGGACATATTTTTTCAACTAGATACCCTAGTGATGATTGTGGCCATGTTTGGTTAAATTTGGCCCAGTAGTTTCAGAGGAGTATATTTTTGTTAAAGTTAACGACGACGGACGCCAAGTAATGGTAAAAGCTCACTTGGCCCTTTGGACCAGGTGAGCTAAAAAAAAATTTAAACTGATTTTCGTTTTAGATATCTTGAAAACACAAAACGAAAAACTAGAAACGATAGTGGTTATCTTTTTTAATTTTGATATACGATAAAAAAAAAAAAATATGAATGCATTCAATGGCAAGTCCTACATGTCTAAAACAATTTATGTAAATTGTACTCACGATATTGATATAACAAAATTACATTAAAAATTAAATGTTAAGAACTAAAGTCGATCTGTTGACGTCTTTCTCGTATGTACTTGTTACAAGCAATCAATTAAAAAGACATGTGAACTCGAGAGTATCCGTGTTTAATTACAGAATAACATCAAACATGTGAAATGAAACATGTATTAAGGGCACAAGTATAGAAAGATTTTCATTGGACGAACAGTGTTTTCTTATTCTCTTTGATAGCACAGTATACTTGTTTGTCCTCCAGGAATAAACTGATATTTCCATGGATTTTTGGCATTTCTGTTTGGAATTTTGATTTTTATTGCTCTTCAACATTAATTTTGCCTTCGAATACTATGTTTCAATCGTCACTGTAGAGTTTTATTGACAAAAACGCTAGTCTATCGTAGTTGTGCTTCATCATGTTAATTGTTTGTTGATAAAAGTAGTTGTAACGAACGATTTTGGTTATGTTACATTTTTATTTAAATTTATACTGTCAAGATAAAACAAAAAATACTTCAACAAAATAAATGGATTCAAATTTATTTTCTTGAAAATAAAAAACGATATATCATTTCCGTAAAACATTATCCTACAATTGATAAACCAACTGTTTCACATTATCAAGCAGCCGCCGCCGCTGCCTCTATTATTCAGTTGTGTTTGGAGTTGGTTCCTGTGTTGCTGTTCACTTAGTATGTCACGTTGTAATTTTTGTAGGTCTTCTGCCACATGTTCTCTATATGTTCTTTCTCTTTCTTCATTCTGCAGCATTTTTAGTTTGGTTTCATTCAACGCGGTCTTTAATTCATTATTCTTTTCAAGAGCACTTTGCGTTTTTTGTCTCGAATCATTTAACAAGCTTTCCATTTGTGTAGTGTGCAACTGCTTCATCATATTTTTAATATTTTGTTCAATCAAAGATTGAAAACGGTTTATCTGCTCATTCACAGCTGCTTGTCGTTGGTTTTCTAATATTTGCATCCGTTTCTCGGCTTCCTCGTGTTTTTGCTTCATCTCTCTAATAAGTCTTTTATTTTCCTCCTCTCGAATGTTCAGTTCCCGCATTTTAATTTCTTCCATTCTCTTTGCCTCTTGTTTGACTTCGAATAATTCTTTTTGATGATCTTCATTTATTTGTTTTAATTCTAGCTGAATATTATGTATCATTTCTTCAGATTTCTCTTTTTCTGACTGGATATTTGCGTTGTTTTCCATTTGTTTTTTAATTTCTTTCTCAAGCTTTTGGTTGCTATCTTCAATTTCTGACATTTTATCTTTAAATTTTGATTCAATTTGTTCGACTTCCCTTTTTCTCTCTAATGTTTTTATTCTTTCAACTTCTGCTATCTTCTTCTGCAATTCAGTTTCTGCTTCTTCATACATCTTGTTAGTGTAATGTTTACCACCGTTGTTTTTTATCATTTCGTCCAATTTTTTTGTCAAATTTTCGCCTTGTTGCCTCTTTTGTTCGTCTGTTCCTCTGTTGTTTAATGCTATATACCTTCCACCAACTCTGGAAATGAAGTGTGTGAGGTGTTCGTTCGAACTATTGATAAATTCTTCAATACTTGTGTTTTCTCCTTCCAAGTCATCCAATCTTGTGAAGACTATAATTGCGTACGAACTCATTTGCTCTCCGAATAAATCAAATAATGTAGAAAAAGTGTCAATTTCCTCCTGCGTGAAGCGATCCAATCTAAGTACCAGTAAAAATGCGTGAGGTCCAGGTGTTGACATATTGATGCAACGGATTATCTCTCGTGTGGTCTCACCTTGTGATAAGTTGGTGTCAAATAAACCAGGAGTGTCGACAACTAATAATCTGTGTCCATCACTGCGATTTTCGGCTAATTGACATTGTTCAGTTATAGATGATCCCGATGCCCTAGACAGAAACTCTTTTTTTGCCAAAATAGTATTTCCAGTTGCACTTTTCCCAGATCCGGTTCTTCCCAATAAAACTAATCGAATATCGCCTTGCTCTCTCATTCCTACAAATTAATTGATTTTGTTTTTCACTTTCAAATTACTTGTTTTTAAACATTCGAATGTAATATTTTCACATCGTCAGAATAATAATTTCAACTTGACCATGGCACATGTGGCGTTTACAATTAAAGGATTTTTTTTGTCTGAAACGGATATTTTGATCTCAACATATCTGAACCGCCTGAAGAATAAATCATTATGTCAAGTTTTAGTCTTTCAGTGAATTCTCAAATTGATTAATTGCAGAAAGTTCAGAACTGTTCAGTAGCCTACCAAAAAAATCGGTTGAGTTGATATGTACAGAAAAATTATAACTACTAAACATATTATAAATGACGGCAAATGTGTTGATCTGAATAGTAGTGAATTCGCCGTTTCAGAATCTAATGCATCCTGGGTAATATTTTCAAAAGCGTACACCAAAGCGTTTTGATTGATTTAAAACGTTATAAACAATGGAAATTCAACCAATGACGTAACGTTATTTTCACTTTGGGGTACGAACAATGACATTACCCATGATGCTTTAGATTCTGAAACGGTCAATTGACTGCAGTGGATAATTCTGAAAATCGGCTTAAGAATTCCTTGTTCAGTATTTGAGATTTAATCAGTCCAAAGTGAATGTTTCATTTTAAAATGCGTTTATATGTGCTTGTGGTTGATTTTTTTTTTGACAAATTTTGCCAGTTGTTAACCTGCATTATTATAATTTTGAGAGAAACATTTAGGTGCATAAAATAAATCAAATTAAATCTAAGGTAGAATTTGTTTAGTCCAACCAGGTATCACTTTTTTTTCTTATGTTGTACTGTTATACCACTGTCCCAGGTTAGGGGAGGGTTTGGATTCCGCAAACATGTTTAACCCCGCCACCTTATGTATGTATGAGCCTGTTCCAAGTCAGGAGCCTGTAATTCAGTGGTTGTCATTTATTTGTTACATATTTGGCTTTCGTTCATTTTTACATAAATAAGGCCGTTACTTTACTCGTTTAAATTATTTCTCATTGTCATTTCGGGGCCTTTTAAGCTGACTATGCGGTATGGGCTTTTCTCATTATTGTTAATGTCTGTGTCAGTTGGTCTCTTGTGGACAGTTGTCTCATCGCCAATCATACCACATCTTCTTTTTTATATATACATTCATAAATGATACATGGCTTTCAGATTTGTTCGCAAGACGAGTGTTTCTAAAAGATTCGTCACTAGATCCATGTTTTTTCAGGAAATAACAGCCATACAAGTTGAGTTGGCTAACAAAGCAATTATTTTTATTATACTATTTTCTTTGGAAAAAACCTGAACCAAGTGAGGAGTCAATAGTTGTTTTTCCTTTTTTGTTTGATTTTGTCAGTATTTAATGGACTTTGCTCTTTTTAAATATACTTTTAGTTTTTGTTGTTGTATTTTTGTTAACATGTATGAAGAACATAATAAAACGAAAATTTCGAACAGTTGTTCCAAATATGGTTCTGACAATGTATGCATGGAGTAAAAACCATACTGTTATGAAAAATTCAAAGTATACATTTACATAACACATTTGTCGACATAAAGTTCCGGACAATCTAGCTGACGGTACTCTTTGAAAAAAAACGTCCATCATATGTGGAATGGTTTAAAATTTCTTAATATGACGCTTTGCTCTCGTGAAGTTAGTTCGTACAAAAAAATATTGGTTAATGAATATATGCCTGCACCAACCACGAAAAGCTTCCCCTGAATTGAAAAAAAAAATATCTATTCTATGTCAGATCATACTAATGTGGGGAGCGTTTCGTTCATTAATATTGCATATTCTTTACGAAATCATCAATTACAATTGAAGATAAATCCTTGGAAAGAAACAGTGGGTCTAATTAATGACAGACATCAATTTTAACTGTGACCCATTACCTTTATTAAAAGAGTTATAACATGCAGCTAATGCAATGCTATAAGACAATTAAATAAATATAACTCACCATAGAAATTAGTTTCTTCTTGGTTTTGGTTTTCGGTGTCTGTCAACAAAGTATGATATTAGAACAGATTAGATAGTGTAAACAAAAAAGTAATATTGTTTGTACAATTTGCAACTTAATTTTAGTGCATCTGTGTTCTTTATTCTTATTAAATAGAATAAATCTTGATTTTATTGGCATTTTAATCGAGATAGGAAATAGAAGGTAAACATTTTTTTCTGGATTCATTATTATTTCAATTTCTTGACAAAATTTCACAGACCGAAATAAATCTTTAGAAAATATTTGTATTCCTTTGAAATATCTTGTACTTTACTTAATCAATATCAAAACTTTAAAACTTAAAGTGATAAATTATTTATAGATTCAGGAGATAACTGAAGATTATACTGTCGCAAATACAGTTTACGAAAGTCAAATTTAAAATACAACAGAGTTATCTTCCTTTCAATGACATATATAAAGATAAATTCCAATTTCCGATTAGATTTTCCTCTGAGTTCAGTATTTTTGTGAATTTACTTTTTAAGTGTAGATGTGAGCATAAAAATGCCCAAAAAATTGCAAAACTGTGACATCGCATTCGGCATATAAAAATGCAACGTCATATGTATACTCCCGAAGTCAAACGCATACACTAGACGTATTCAATCTTTTTGTTCGACTCTAAATTTGAATACTAACAAAAGGAAAATGTTGAAGCACACAATTTGACTTGGGGGGGGGGGGGAGGGGGGAAAAGGGTGTTGGCGTTAAAACATACAGAAACAAATTCGGAATTCAGAATGGTGGCCTTTCCTTAGTAACAGACTGGTTGCTTGTGGAAACTCTTAAATATTTGTCATCGTCCAATGAAAATTGACGGTCAAAACAAATTGCATTAGAATTACTTTTTTTCTATTTGTCTTTCGTTTATTATTTTGTACAAACAAATTTGAATTGTTTACATTTGTTCTTACGGGGCTTTCGATAGATGACGATTAGGTATGGACTTATTATTAAAGGCCGTATGATGACCTATAGTTACTAATTGCTGTGGCATTTGCTCTCTTATGGAAAGTTGTCACATTGTAAATTACTAGTATACCAAATCTTGTTTTGTATATTTACACAAAATATGATATAGAATATGGTTGATGACATAAATACAGTTTTGATCCGAATTATCCATCTGATAAATGAAGTAGTGTTCTGACATGTTTGTACTGGATCGATTAATGAATTGCTAGGACAGAAGTGACTTAAACATCAACATCGATTACCTTCTGAGCACACTTTATTTTTTGTGTCTATCTCTTTGTTTAAAGGCAATTGTAATTTTTTTAATCAATACCTGTGGTTTCTATCTCTTGAGTAAGAACAGGAGAATTTTCATCTGTAGATACTTCATCCAGAGACATTTGTTCTAAACATAAATGATCAATATAAAGTTTTGTATTTGTTATCTGTTTGGCATCCCAAACTTAAGTAAAATTAAACTAATAATTCAGTAAACAGGAAAGAATAAACATGGATTCATATATATAATATTTAGGAAAAACTCCATGTGATACTGTAAATACTTATCAATTATTATATATAAATCTATGCAATCAGCAAAAATGTAAAGAAACATACTTATTATTGTATCATTATCAATAATTTCGAATTCACAAACATGTTATGACCTACTGTTTTTTGTATTTTCTGTAATGCTTTAATCAAAAATGTACAAGTAAATAAAAAGACTGCACAAATTGTACTGACTTTAATACATGTTCCAATACACCAAACTCAGTCGCTTAATTAAGCTATTGAAAATCTACTTATTTTCTTGATTGTTTTAGTTCTTTTTTGCCCTCTTCGGGGCGTTTTGACTTCACGATTTTCGAATTAACTAGATGTAGTAAGATAAAGATTGATCCAAGTTAAGTTAAAAATAAATTGTACGACTTATATCCTTGTTATTTTTCTATTCATGAAAACGCGAAAATAAGTTGGTTTAGAATGAATTTGTCAGCAATGACATAGTTCTTACTTAAATCAGTGAATAGCAAGAAATGAAAAATTTAAAGGAACACGGATTTCAAATAACATCATAAAAGATACCAGAATTAACGTTTTACGCCATACGCGCTTATCATCTGCACAAAAAAATTCAACAGCGGCAACCAAATAAAAACAATAGAGGTCTTCTGTTATCCATTTGTTTGATGTCTTTGAGCTTTTGATTTTGATATTTGATTAGGGACTTTCCGTAAGCTCAGTATTTGTGATTTAACTTTCTAATACAAGTATGATTATATATCTGCTTTAATAACGTATTATGGCTTGACATTCAAAATGATTTTGGTTTTGCCTTTTAATATTTCCGTTTACCTGCAGATCTGATCAGTAATTAGGACATTGATTTCTGTAATGATTTATGTCATACCGTTTTCCACAACGTTATCTTGATTTTCTGTTCTGCTTGCATCAAAACCAGTGATATCCTGTTGGCCAGACATTTTTATTGTAATTTATCTGCAAAAGAAGATTTTAATTCATTAATTATTACGAAATAATCAAATATGGATTTTTGATATTGAATCACTTCTCTCTCTTAGAACGTTCAAAAAATTACCAAAGACTGTCGCATCAAATGTTATATAGTTCAGACATTTTTGTAAATTTGCTGTCATGAGATAGAGAACTCTTGCAAAAAGTGTAGCCACAAGGCAAAACTGAATAAACTGATTCAATTGTTAGTCTTATGCTTTATCATTTTTTTCTTGTTTGTCTGGATGCAGTCAAGGCTCAGTTTTTCGATAATTCTTGTAATTAATGAATGGCTATTATTTATTTTGAATTTATTGAACCATAAAATGAATTTTTGACTCTTCACATTGAATAATCCGCAAAGCGGATTATGTAAAATGTGAAAAGTCAAAAAATAATTTTATGGTTCAATAAATTCAAAATAAGTTATTGCCATTTATTATAAATAAATTTCATTCAAAAATAAGGCTCAAAGAACTTTTTATATTATTTATATTAACAATAACAACGTACACACATGTTGGCGTATGAATACACAACGTCAGAGTGGGCGTATCGCCATAAAAATTGACAACATTGAAAATAAAAGTAATAATTTTAACCAATCAGGAGAAAGTAAATACACCAAATTTATTTATAAAGCAATGTTAGCCATTCATTTCATAGTGTGGACGTTTCTTTTCAAATGAGTTAAAAAATTTCATCGGTTTTTATTGGCAGTACAAAGGGAACATCAATATATTTTTACATGAATTGAATAAGCGTTTTCAGACATTTCTGAATTAATTAAGGATATATTCACTAATTCAGGAATATAACACTTCGAAATCATTTTTAAGGATGTTTTGTAACATTCTGCTTTGAAATAAGTGGATAAAGAATATGTATATTGAAAATGGAAGAGGAGGAAAGATGTGAGAAAATTTTTGTCTGATTTCAAATTGTTATATAAACGTCGCCAAATCCCATCAAGGTCATTGCTAGTCTAAAAGGTTATATGTAAAAGATATTTTTGTTTGTTTTATTCAAATGAACGATAAAAGTTTACATAACAAATATTATACAACATGCTTAACGTGTTTAATCCTGCTCAATTTCTACAACAAACGTATCATTATCATTTTATAATTTGTATAAACAAGAAATAGATAAACGAAATATTTAAAGTGCACATTATCAATCCCGAATCAACATGTTAGACGTGTGCGAATTTATAAATCATGTCCACATATTTTTATGCATGTAGTGTATCTTATAAAAAAGAAGATGTGGTATGAATGCCATCGTGACATCTCTCCAAAGAGACCAAAATGACACAGAAATTAACAATTTAAGTTCACCGTACGGCCTTCAACAATGAGCAAAGCCCATACCGCATAGTCAGCTTTTACGGTCCCGAAATGACAATGTAAAACAATTCAAACCAGAAAAATAACGGCCTTATTTCTGTATGTTTAGGTAAGATAAAAACAAATATTCAAGAATATCCTTGTTATTTAATGATTACTTTCAATAGTTATCAAAGGTACCATGATTATGATTCCATACGCCAGACGCGCGTTTCGTCTTCATAAGATTCATCAGTGTTTACATTTGAGCGCTATTGGTGATTATGATGTGAGACGAACATTTGTTATTGTTAATTTCGTTCAAACGTTTTTTATTGCATGTTTGTTTTAGGTCAAGAAAGACTTTGACTGTCTAGACATGTACATATATATATTGCTATACAATAATACAATCAAAAATCGGAAAAGTACTATAAAGAAAACTAAGTATTAAGCTGCAGGAACCCAACCTTAAAATGGGGATGAAAAGAGGCGTTTTAAGAAGTATCAGCAGTTTTTAATCAAATATGAAAGCTTGAACGAGCAGGTATTGTGGACGGAAGCTGCAAAGGTCCGTTCTCTATAGTAAAAAGTAAAATAACAAAATATACCGAACACCGAGGAAAATTCAAAACGGAAAGTCCCTAATCAAATGGCTTAATCAAATAATAAAGCGCATCTAACGAATGGACAAACACTGTCAAATTGCTTACTTTGTAAAGGCATTCTCAAATGTAGAAAATGATTGATTGAACCTGGTTTTATAGCGTTTCCTGTAATTAGTTAATACTTCAGCTTTATCATGTACATCTTTTGAATATTCATTTTATTAAATTTACTGTTTGCAAAAGTATAAATTACTCTAAATTATAGGGATTTTCTGGTAACTTAACAGAAAACCCTTGCCGTTTTTGGCACAACCTTTTTGATCTTTTGGTCCTCGATGCTGTTCAACTTTGTACTCGTTTCGGCTTTCAAACTTTTGAATCTGTGCGTCACACATAGGTCTTGTGTGGACAAAATACACTTCTGGCGTATTAAAATTTTGAACTTGTTGCCTTTTGTTGGCTGTTGTTCGTGTGATTCTTTGTCAATTGTGTTCTCCAATTTATCTATATTGTAGTCCTGTGTTGTCATTTTGATGTTATATTTCACATGGCCATAAAAGTGCGAGGTTTGGCATGCCACAAAACCAGGTTCAACCCACCATTTTTTCCTTTAAAAATGCCCTGTACCAAGTCAGGAATATGGTCATTGTTATATTATAGTTCGTTTCTGTGTGTATTACATTATAACGTTGTGTCGTTTGTTTTCTCTTATTTTTGAGTGTAAATTCACATTGCGATAAGACGTGTCACGGTACTTGTCTATCCCAAATTCATGTATTTGGTTTTGATGTTATATATATATGTTGTATTTGTTATTCTCGTGGGATTTTGTCTATATGTGTTACATTTTAGTGTTATGTCGTTGTTCTCCTCTTATATTTGGTGCGTTTCTCTCGGTTTTGGTTTGTTATCCCGATTTTGTTTTTTGTCCATGGATTTATGAGTTTTGAACAGCGGTATACTACTGTTGCCTTTATTTAACTTCTCACTTAGAAAGAACGGTTACCTTACCAAATAAGGAAACACCCACCAACCATCAAATTATATGATTTAATGTATAGAGACTGTTGATTTTCAAAAAGATAACAAGGCTATAAAATGTACACCCCAGACCGAGCAATAGCAAAAATATTTCCCTAAACTTTTGCTTTTTATGGTAACGTTTCTTTTTTAAAACCTTTCTTTACTCTCATGTCAATCAAGTGGTTCATCAGCACTTCAAATTTTTCATAACTGTTCGTTCAAGACTTATTTTTTTAGGGGGAGTAACTGAATTTATACCACTTACAAATGTATCAGAATAGAATGCATTAACATGACCTCAGGTAAATGAACATTTTCAATAGAAATGAAACGAAACATAAGTTTGCATATCATAAAATGTGTTGTCATCGTTTATTAGTAAAAAAAAATCTTACCGTTCTGGGGCAGTTTTGTGGCGTCTACAATTCACTATCATATGACAACGATTTAAAATGGTGTTTCTAAAAGATACTAAAATGGGAAGATTGTCATCTTTTCTTAAACAATTATGCAAATTAGATTAATCTTTAAGATATTGCATGAGTTTAAGTAGTTAGTCCATACCCGAGATAATGTAAAGATTATCAATTTACAAAACTTGTAGTGAATGCACATGCTCTTAACGCTATGTTATGAGTACCTCTTTTAATCTTTAATGTTTTAGAAATCCACATAGGATTGACACCGCTAGTTTATCAAATTATTTCTGAAGGCCATCATTTTTCATTCGTTTGACTTTGTTTGTAGGTTATTGTTAAGGTCATTGATTTAGAATTTGTGTTTTGCAATCTATTTTACAATTAATCCTGTGATACTTTTTATGTATT
This sequence comes from Mytilus galloprovincialis, assembly GCA_037788925.1. Classification (NCBI taxonomy): domain Eukaryota; kingdom Metazoa; phylum Mollusca; class Bivalvia; order Mytilida; family Mytilidae; genus Mytilus; species Mytilus galloprovincialis. Next base: position 19,781,855 of record CM075338.1, on the reverse strand, counting down.
ATCAGTTATGATATCGATGTTAAACGTAAATTTTGACACATTTCTTGCAGATAGTTTAACGATTGCTTCAAATAAAAATGTCACTCAAAGACCGGGTTTGAACTTAGATAAGCAACACAAAAAGATTTCAGTCCAAATATGCGCCCAGATGCCTTACTTTCAGCCATGACCGATATAACAGAATTCGTAATTAGTTTTAAATTATGACAATGGAATGCAATATACGAAGAATGATGTAAAAATGCATGTAAGTATGATGATTATATAACGGAATTCGTATGAATTTCTCAAACATTTCAGTCAAAATAAATTGGCTAATTTTTAGTGAAATAAACGATTGTACATAGGCAGTAATAAAACCCCTCGCGTGTTAAAACCCCACTAAACTGTAACCCGTTTTAGTATTTCATCAAAGTTTTAACATGTATGATAACATAAAAAAGAAATTCTAGAAATGGGCCATTTTTTCATTCACCCTTATAATTCAACTTTCAAATAATTGTATTGGACTGAAAGCCTCACAAGAAGAACCATTAAGAAAGTCACGAAGATTCTGTGCTGCAATAAATAATACATGACTTAATACAAACATGATGTATTTCCAATTTAACAAACGAACTACCCTATCATTTATGCACCCTTCTACAGGCAGTCATTAACCATGGTATGGCATGGCATTAATTTCAAATGACCATAAAAGTTGAAATTATGTAAAAAGTAATTTTAGTAACAAACGTACCTTGTGCTCTCAACAAAATTCGTAAATTGATATAAAACACAAATTTCCACAGCCTGCACAGATTAATTTTTCTTTTAAAAGTTCAAATGATATATATCGATTTTTGAGAACATTGCATTTCTGTTTGTTGTTGTTAGGAAGATAAGAACGCGTCTATAGATCATGCATATTAATGTTAAAATATCAAAGAGCCCGTTAAAACATTTCTTGGAGTTTTGCACGATTATTGTATTTTTATCAAATAAAACAGTTTGTATGAAAATAAATTTAAATACGTATTCAGTTTAACCAAATCTCCTCTACCTTAGGAATAGATAACTTTAGCTGCATTTTGCAAACACTTTTAGGAATGTTGGTCCTCAGTGCTCTTCAATTTTGTACTTTATTTGGTCCTTTAAACTTTTTTTCATTCGAGCGTCATTGATGAGTCTTTTGTAGACGATACGCGCGTTTGGCGTAAATACACAATTTAATCCTGGTAGATATGATGACTTTATTTACAACCACTGGGTCGATGCCACTGCTGCTTGAGTTTTAATTCTCCGAGGGTATCACCAGCCCAGTAGTAACCACTTCTGTGCTGACATGAATTATCATTGGTACGGCCATATTTATAAATAAACTGTTTACAAAACTTTAGAATTTTAGAAAAACTAAGGCTATTCTACCTTTTAAACTTTTTTGGATTCGAGCGTCATTGATGAGTCTTTTGTAGAAGAAACGCGCGTCTTGCGTAAATACAAAATTTAATCCTGGTATCTATGATGAGTTTATTTACAACCACTGGGTCGATGCCACTGCTGGTAGACGGTAATATAAAATTAGTTTATTAACAACATTTGAATAAATATATTTGACAATACTTCTATGTTTGCTTAATAATAATGAATAATATCAAATATCTTACACTTTACATTTGATTTTCAATCATTTGGGATCTTTTATACGTATCTTATCATCTTATAATTTATATTGTACATATTGCAGCATTTAATGCATACTTTCTAAGAGATCAAGCTGATATTTGTAAAGTCATTAACATCACAGTAAATGGCAACACTCAATTCAAAATAGTAGTAAGGCAATACAAAATAAGTTTGAAGAGCATAAAGGAGAGAACGATTAAAATATCTAATGTCAATATACTGGATTCCTTATCAGCACAAATTATCCCAAAAATGTAGAACTAGATATATATATGGAATAATGCTTTTTTTCTGATACTGACTTTTATCAGAAAGAATATCAAGAAACTAAAATACCATTGTTCTCTTTATCTGGAATTTGGTTTTAACAATATGTTTTTTGGTTAAGATTGTGAAATAATCCAGTTGAGGCAATTATTTTCTTATGAATTTATGACAAAATTTTATTGAAGACAAAACGGAAAAAAAAATCTTGCAATTTTTTTTTTAACGTCAAATCCATACCTCTATCCCATCATTAGGCGGAAATACATTTAATTTCAAACGTTAACCTCGTGCTTGTTCATATCATATAATACGACGTGACTGCCTCCGCTGCCTCCACTGTGCTCCTAACACAAAAACAAACCAAACGGGGTTTATATGATAATCAACAATATAACACACGTGTTGATTGTTTTTGTTATCGGTCTAACTAACTGTTGTCTTTCTCTTTTAAATGACTTTTTTTTATCCTTTATGCAATATAACGATGAGATTAGAGATGTTTTTTGTTGTGTGCTGCATATTAAATCAAACAACAGGTGCTTATCGATATTTAAATTAAATTATTACTTTAATAAAAGAGACAAAATCAGATTACAAACATAAACTGTGGGAATTAAGTGGACTCAAACGGAAACGAGGCCGGATATGTGTATTGGTGGAGCGTCTCCTGCTGTGTTAGCATCGGTAGTCATTCGAAATTGCAATCAGTTGAAATATCAACAACTGGAATAAGACACAATCAGTACGACAAGAGATCAGGCAAGCCTACTAGTATCTCACTATTTTATACCAGTAGCCAGTAGACACTGTTTTTTGGGGGGGAAAGAAAGCAGTACGATTATTGTTTGAAATAAAACTATCCTTAGATATATATTTACTTCTCTAAGATATAAAAAAAAATTATGGATTCAACTTGTTTTTATGTATAATGGTTACTTCAGTACTATTTTATCATTCTTTATTTTCTTACTGATGACAAATTGGCGTATTTATGAAATGAAAACCAAATTGTTTAAAAGACTTGTTTTTACAATATTTCATTGTTGGTTAATGGTACTGTTGAACTGTGCTCAAAGTTGTGAGAGTTACATCATAGACGGTGTGACGTCAACTGGGTCATTTGCATAGCTAGGTCAGTAGGTTCATTGACAATGTGGCAGAATAGTGATGCATTTACTAAAATGAGTGCAAAGAATCGACATAACGAGATAAAATCGTTAGTGGATTCAGTATTTAACTATACAGACATCATGGATAATCTAATCAGAATTCGATATTTCATAAGGAATAACCATGAAACGAGGGAAACCGCGCGTGAATTTCCACTATGTAATGGGTAGCAACATCCGGGGATATGGGTTAGCAACACCTAGGGGCTATGGGTTTAGTAACGACGTGCGTTAACCAATCAAAATCTAGAAATATACTAAGCCTGGGATAAAATATTTTATTATAATTATATTCTACTATATATGTCTTTTGAAATAAACATCTTGTTTATATTTACGTGTTTTATGTAGTTTGTCAAATATCCTAACACTTGGGTAGACAATGGGAATTTACGAAGCCAGTGAAAACTTACTGATACAAATTTGTGCCCCATTACACTCCCCTGTCTTAAGACCTAATGTTCTCACAAATAAGCAATATAGTGACCTGTTGCATGTATATTTTAAAATTTAAACAATGGAGTTAAATATGTATAATTTTCCTTCATTCTTACTCGATGTATCCCGTTTATGACCATTATTATTTTTGATATAGTGACGACAATTTTTTGTTCTTTCCTCTGACATTTCTATGGTGACGTCATGGAAAAGGTGACCATGTCTGATGACGTCACGTAGAATGAACACATCTTGTTGCAGATCGTTCGAAAAGAAGAATAACGATTTTTTTGTATATCGTTTAACAATTATTAAAGAAACAGATTCCATCAACAAATATAGTGCAATACCAGATGTATCCACTCTCGACAGTTAAATTTCAAAATGTATATCACTTGATGCAGATCGTTCGAAAAGAAGAATAACGATTTTTTTGTATATCGTTTAACAATTATTAAAGAAACAGATTCCATCAACAAATATAGTGCAATACCAGATGTATCCACTCTCGACAGTTAAATTTCAAAATGTATATCACTTGATGCAGTGATAGAATCTATATCTCTCTTGATTTTCAATATACATTGTAAAATTATGCAACTTCATTGTAAGTACATTTTTGTCATCCTTTGTGACTAACCAAACCCCTGATTTGTGAGATATTGATACAATACGTCTTGTGTAAACGCCTATGTTAAGCTGTTAAGAAAAGAAGCATCAACAGCGCGTTTTCGTATATCGCCTAGTTGTCCGAAAGGTCTAATTGGTCAGAGAGACGGAGTTACCACGATGTCACTAATACATGAATTCAATTCCTGTCGAAGAAATAAAATTTGCTGACATAACTAGTGAGATTTAATATCGGTGGGATAAATTTGAGACAAGGTATGTGCAATATGCGATATAAGCCCGACACAACCTTGTTATCCCAAGGACAAAGTCAGTCGTAAAATTATCACGTATGTACATTTATCTATATAGATAAATAAAAAAAATAGATATCATCTTTAATGGTTATCGTGGTTTGTTTCTATAAATATTTATATTTACAGCTGTCTGCCTTTGATAACATATTATCAATGATAAGTGTATATTTTTATTAACCTTTTATAAAGTGTTTGTCAAAAATCCATATTAAAGAGGACTATTTGTCGTCGATCGTTGCACAACTAACAACCAAACAATTCTTTCGGATGGATATTGAATATAAATTATAAAGACAGAAATTTCACACCAAATCATGATCTTTAAGAGCCAGTCTGCCATAAAACCATGCAAAATCTCATATTTCGTCCAAATTGGTAGTAACAACTTGGCAACATTATATATATTTCAAAAATCTTTGGGTATTTAGGAGTTAAGATAAACAAATATTTTTTTTGTTAATTCACACTATTTTCCATTTAACAGCCTTATTTGCATATTGCATAAAAAAAGCCAAAAAATCACCATATTTAGGTACTTTTTAAAGGTCTGGATAATTGATATATCTCTTAAATATAATTGTTATATTGTTATATTTTGCAAAGAACATCATTAAAAAAGATGCATTTTGAGATTTTTTTACTTTTTGGCAGGTTGCCAGAGAGGTTCGTGCAACATATGTATTAGATAACTTGCATGTAGTACATGTACTCAGTAGGTGTTTCCTCTCAAGATCATATTTATTTTTTTTAACTTTTAGGATATTTTCAAAGGTGCATATCAGTTCTACGAAAAGTGAAAAAATCTAGCTTGGCAAATAATGGGAAGTTAGTAAAAAAATGCTTCCAAAATATCTATAAAATGCACTAATTGTAATAGTTTTTGCCCCTCAATATTTTAACTAAAACTGATTAGAGTAGACTTATATTCCGGACAATAACTTTAGTTTAAGTGTATAGATCTTTATGATTTTTTTTCAGAAGGTTCAATACCATAAAAGGAAGGTTGGGATTGATTTTTGGGATGATGGTCCCAACCGTTTAGGAATTAAGGGCCCAAAAGGGGCCCAAAACAAGCAATTTATATTTTAAGGATAATAACTTGTGTATAAGTATTTCAATTGCTCTGATATTGTACCACAATGTTTAAAACCACAAGTAGAAGGTTTGAATTCATTTAATGTGTTATGGGTTCAAAGTTAGGAAGTAAGGGCCAAAAAGGGGCCAAAGACAAGAATTTACTAGTTTGTAATTGCATGGATCTCTCTAAAATTGTACCACAATGTTCCATATAACAAAGGGGAGGCTTGGATTAAGTTTTTGATTAAATGTCCAAAATATGTAGGAATGAGGGGCCAAAAAAGGGCCAAAAAGAAGCATGTTTCTAGTTTCCAAACAATCACTTGGGTTTAAGTGTATAGATCTCTCTGTAACTGTACTACAAGGTTCGATACTACAAAGGAAATGATGGGAATGAGTTTAAGGGTTATTGCTTAAAGGGCCGAAGGTTTCAATCCGTAAGTTTGGGGGATTTGTTTACAATTTTTTAAAGGGATTTCTTTTTTTTCTAAATTTTTCAAATTTCAAATTTCTTCAATTGAAGAATTGTGCAATAGATTTGTTTGATCATTGACCTCATTTATTTTGTAACAAAAACCTTTATTTTGTCAAAAATTCAATCACAATCCAAATTCAGACACCATCAAGCTTGAACATTGTGACCAAATTTAATTTGCTCCAACCGTTCAGGGTCCAACCACTGCGATTGTATTAAGCTACGCCCTGCAGAGCACCTGGTTTTCAAATACTTTCAATTGATGACAGTCTTTTAAAAAGCTTGTTATATGAAACAGAGTTGTGAACATACTTAGTACTTGTACTTCAAAATATCTTCCTCTTTGAAACGTTTGATTGGAATGAAACCAATTATAGGGGCAATCACTCATTGAGTGTCTAGATTAGAAAGTTGTGTCTATTAGAGCGTATGTAAAAAATGTGGTCATTTTTTTTATCTACGAAAAAATTTTATATGTGCATATATAATGTGCCATATAACAGTTTTTGAATCTAGATAAAAGAGAGACAGTTGAGGTGACCCTACTTCTTCAAAAACCGAAAGCTTTTCCAAGATTATCTTGAATGTCCCCTCTCCAAAGAACATATCTTTCCTGTTTGTTGATACTTTGAGATTTGGATTTTTAGTCCCCTAACGGCTAACGTGGAAGTGGACTTAGGTTTGCACTGCGTCTGTTGGTCTGTCTATCTGTCAGTTCGGCAAATCAGAGTTTTTTTGTGCTTGTAGATTTTGATTTGATATTTGGTTTATTGATTTATCATGACAAGTTACAGGTCAAATTCATTTTTCATGCTTTAAGCTTTTCTCTTTGTTCAGTTAAAGCCCTTTCTCTAGAATTAAATTTTTTATGAAAAAAATATTCATAAGAAGATTTCTGTTCAAACGGAAATAACTCATTTTTTAGCTCAACAAATCTATCAGATCTATCTGCCCTGAAACAATCAGATGAATCGGACAACCCATTGTTAGGTTGCTGCCCCTGAATTGGTAATTTTAGGGAAATTTTGCTGTTTTTGGTTATCTTGAATATTATTATAGATAGAGATAAACTGTAAACAGCAATAATGTTCAGCAAAGTAAGATTTACAAATAAGATCTATCTGCTCTGTAATTTTCAGATGAATCAGATAATCGGTTGTTAGGTTGCTGCCCCTGAATTGGTAATTTTAAGGAAATTTGCCGGTTTTTTTTTTGTTATTATCTTGAATGTTATTATAGATAGAGATAAACTGTAAACAGCAATAATGTACAGCAAAGTAAGACCTAAAAATAAGTCAACATGACCAAAATGGTCAATTGACCTCCTAAGGAGTTATTGCCCTTTATAGTCAATATTTTACAATTTTCATAAAATTGGTAAATTTTCACTAGGATTTTTCACTGAAACTACTGGGCCAAGTTCATTATAGATAGAGATAATTGTAAGTAGCAAGAATGTTTAGTAAAGTAAGATCTACAAACACATCACCATCACCAAAACACAATTTTGTCATGAATCCATCTGTGTCCTTTGTTTAATATTCACATAGACCAAGGTGAGCGACACAGGCTCTTTAGAGCCTCTAGTTTAAAGACAAAATGAAATTTTGGATGTTTTTGGTATTTAGTGGTTCAATTTTGTTGCAGTCTGATTTTGTGTGCAGAGTTGTGGTCTTTGGACATAGGAAATTCACTTAGATAGTCAAAATTCAACAAGTTTTTTCATTATGCTTAAAGATTTTGTCTCGATATTTTTATGTTGTTTAAACCATGACTAATTATAGATCAAGTCAAAATTTTGTTCCATTACAATGAATTTGTAACGGGTTGGAACTATGTATTGCCATGCATTACTCACAAAATGCTTGTTTTTATCAAAATTTTCTCAACTCTGATGCTGCAAAATTGTTTTATATTTAGTTAAAATAGATATTGATGACTTTATCTTGTTAACTTTTTTCAGATCTATCAAACTTTTACTTTTTTTTTGCTAATACCTTCATCATTTTCATTCATGACTAAAAACTTGTATTTAGACCATTTTGCACCTTTTTTTTACGGCAGACCACCATAATATTATATAAACAGTAAAATCAAAACTATTTTAATGACAATGTCTGCTCAACTGTTTAACCATTTATCTGTGTATATTTGTTTTTATTACATGTGGTTATGAAATAAATTGTATTGCAATTTGAAATATTTGTGTTTGTTTCAGCTGGTAGTTATAGGCCAACTGTATCTTACATGTCTATGTTATTTCCAAGCCTCAAATTACTAGAGATTACATTCTTGGAGGAAACTTAACATTACTGTTATGTCCACTGTTCTCCCAGAATTGACATAGGGATTACTAACTGGTTCATGTCAGCGTCACAAAATTTCAGTTGCAGTTTTATCAGGAACTATTCGGAGTAGTCTCTTTATATTTTGCATAAAGCTTTATCACAATTCATCATATGTTTAGTAGTAAATACAGTAATTTTGAATATGTGATAAATAGCCTGCTGTTTAATCCATATCGCGCAACTTTGATGCGCTCCCTTTATCGCATACCCTTTATCACACCATTACCCTTTATCGCATACCCTTTATCACACCCCCTTTTTTTTTTCTTTTTTTTTTTTACATAGTCAGTTTTTATTTATGTAAGCTTAAGAAATATTTTTCCTCTTAATAGGTACGGTCATTCGGGCGTGACGCAATTTATTGAATGACGTCATTGTTTGGTATGTACATGTTATGTCATGAACCTCAAGTTTTCATAATTTTTGGCACACTAAATGCAACTGTAAAAAATACAAAACACAGAAAAAAATACAACAATAAACAAAATATTTTTAAAACAACAGCACGCAAATTGTAAGGTTACCCACGTGCTTTGGATAAGTAATTGAGCAGTTTTTTTAAGGCTTTTAAAACAAGACAAAATTAGAACTGAAGATAACCCAGTAAACAGTTCATATAATATAACTCTCCTGTTGAAATATATGATAAAGCGTATAAAATATGGTAATAGATAACATGAATGTACAAGGCTGCGCAGTTTGTACAATTTTGTCTACATTTTCATACTATTTTAGAAAAGAAATTCCCCCAATTTCATCTGAAGGAGAAGTGCTTAGAATTTTTAGTACTTTTACGATAGTTTTTTGTCTAAATTGTAAGGGGCTGCATTCATGTTGAGTCTCTATCTTTTATATGTTAAACAGTTTTATGAATCATTATCAAATATAACATGTTTTAAAAATTTGAGACTGAACTCAATTGTGGCCACTTTGAATTTAGACAAAAAGCGTCTAAAAACTAGAATATTATAAAATGCTAAAATTATGAAGAACTCATGATGATATTACCTGATGAGTGTGTATAGTATTGTAAATAAAACAGTCCATTTTTAAGTTTCTAAAGTAATTTTCTTTTGAATAAGTTTATACTTTTAACATATTGTATAAATGCTCAGTTTAGGGGCAAAAAAGGCAAAAAAAGGGTTCTGACCGGGTTAACTCCTTTAGTATATTTTCTAATGTAAACTAATACCCCAGTCCCACTAGGCCACGATCGCACTACGATCTGTGAAAAAAATGCAAATTTTGATGATCGTAGTGCGATCGTGTAGATCGCAGTAAGGTCGTATCACGGTCGTGGTGAGGTCTTCAAGATCGTGAAGAGCGTGGCCAACTTTGAACATGTTCAAAACAATCGTGGTGCGGTCGTGGCGAAATCAGGTCGTAGTAGAAGCGTAGTGAGAGCGCACTAAGATCGTAGTAAGATCGCAAAGGTCGCTGTACAATCGTAGCGAGAGCGTAGCGAAAGCGTGATTCTATTCGGAGAGACTGCGCTACGATCACAGAGCGACGTTATCACGACCTCACTACGACCATCACGTTCTCACTGCGACCCAACTACGCTTCCACTACGACTATACCACGCTGTTCACGACCATAGTACGATTCTAGCACGCCCTTATGCCCGCGTCACACTGTCCCGATTTTTATATACGATGGACACCCGAATGCGAAAATTGTAAGTTCGTACGAAGTTGGTCCCGATCTCGTTAAAATACCCAAAAGTGACCGAAGCAAGTACGATGAATAACGAAGTCTATACGATGGTGCCGAAATTATATTCAATAGCAAAAGATGGACAGACGAAAGCTAACCGAAGACGGGTATTTAAGCTTCATATGGATTACGAAGGCTACACGATGGATTACGATGATGGCGCGATGGCCATACGATGTCTAAAAGACGTCGTGTACAGCTTACGATGCATTTAAATTATATGCCGAAGGCATCACGCGTTTTAAATTGTTTGAACAATATTGAATATTTATTATATTGTACATTTAATTTCTGGTCTAATCTTAAGACGGAAGACCGTGGGCTCCTTGAAATAGCATAATACACAGGAAATTGGTTGCTCATTTTTTTTTACCTGCTGGTTCTAAAGACAATATTAAAGGTATTTCCAGTTACTGAATGTTTTGGTTGATTTCTAAAAAAAATTGTTTATGTATCAAATATGCATATTCAATTTACCATTTTCTGCATGTGTCATATACAAATATAGTGTTCATATTTGTCCCCAATATGTTACATATGAGGGGATGCCACGTTCGGCATTGCCTTGTTTGAACTGTAAAATGTGTGCACTAGTTTGAATAATCACCCATAATTATGCCCATGTTTACTGATCTATCTTAAAGGTAAGGTAATGGGTTCGTTGATCTCTTTTATTCAAAAAGAGCTCTTTCCAGGAGAATATCATAATAATATAGACAAACGGAAGGATGTGGGGAAAGCAACAAATATCGCAAAATATGACATATAGAAAACAAAATGGTTATGGAGTAAACATTCGTGTGACAACAACTCAGACGATACATAAAAAATCAGAATAATGAAGAAAAAGTTGGTTTCCCTATATACGTGTACCTGCAGTGTTGGTGTACGAGGCGCGTTTATGATTTTCATTATGTTACTTGATATGAAAAATTGACAAAAAATAATATTTTACTTGTAAAAGTCAATCCTGAGCCTGTAATAGCTGCTCTTCTTGTTCCATTTGAATTAATAGAAACAACGCTGTCGCCTTTCTTGTTCTCATAGAATCATATGATATGAGCTCCATGTTTTGTGAACGTCTTTCTTAACTGTCGCATTATACTGACCAGTGCATATCGCGCATGGTACTTTAAATGTATTTTAGCGCGAAAATTAACTTACATTTAGCTGGATTTATTGCCGTCGTAGTTCCATCTTGTCGCCTTCGTACTTTTATTCGATGGCAACACGACGGGATTAAGAGGACTTTACTAAGTCGTGTTGCCATCGTAAGACCTTCGTGTAGCTTCGTGATTCATTCGTGTAGACATCGTAATGTCAAAACTGCCCGATGGAAACGATGGAAACACGAATGCAATACGATGTTCAAAGATGCATTCCCGGTGACATTACGATGGTGAGGATGGTGATACGAACTCAATACGAACCCTCAACATCGGACGCACCTTCGGGGATTTTTTAACATGTTAAAAAATTTAGAACCCTTCCCGAAGTTATCCCCGAAGGCTAGAAAAAATGGCCGATGGTTCTACGATGGTTAAAGATGGCACTACGAATAGCCCGATCTGGATACGATCAGTCCCGATTTTGAAAATTTCCATAATCGTGTTGCCATCGGCGTAAAAATCGGGATAGTGTGACGCGGGCATTACCGTCCTCATCACGCTCTTCTTACGACCTGACTACGTTCACACTACGACCATCATTCTCATTGTCATTCTCACATGAAATATATAAAAAAGCTCCCTAGATTTTGTTTGTTTGAATGTAATTATCCATTTGCTCTAACGGCTAAACCATGCTTCTCGTTTTTGTATAGATTAGACCGTTGGTTTTCCCGTTTAAATGGTTTAACACTAGTAATATTTTGTGTCCTTTATAGCGTGCTGATTGATGTGAGCCAAGGCTCCGTGTTGAAGGCCGTACCTTGGCCTATAATGGTTTACTTTTATAAATTGTTACCTGGATGGAGAGTTGTCTTATTGGCACTCATACCACATCTTCCAATATATATTGATACATCTATGTCATCTCTGCTATCTTTCACTAAAATATCGTCATTGAGCTTTATTGACCAGCAATAGGTTGTAATTTAGGTTGGATTGGTCGGTCCGACATCTCTGCTTGATCAGGATTCGTTACTTTGCTCCCTCTGCCTCTACATCAACTCCTACCACCATGCCCACATGTTCGGGTAGATTTTGGTGGCATGACTGTATTGTTTCCGAGAAATCTACGATTTAATCAGAAATAGTAGGAATTAAACTGTATTGATATGGAACACGATGTTGACGTTATTGTTGAGAACGTAGTAATATCGCGCTATGAACGTAATATAATCGTGGTAAGAACGTGTTATAATCGCAGTAAGATCGTGTTGCAATCGGATAACTCTTGGTATGGTCGTAGTGAGAACGTGAAGAGCGTAGAAAGATCTTGATAAGCGTAGTGAGGTCGCAGAATAAGCGCGGTGAGAACGTGGTATAATCGTAGCGGGATCTTTGTAGAAGCGTAGAGAGGACGTAGTAGCATCGTGAAGGCAACGAAAATTTACATTTTCATGCCGCTCATACCGCGACCTCACCACGATCTAAATTTATTTTAGATCGTGGTGAGCGTGGTGCGATCGTGGTCTAGTGGGACTGGGGCTTTAGTTAAACTTGGTTTATTCAATTAATATAACCAGTAAACATTAGTTCAGTCATTATTTTTCTTATATTTTGACTATCATATACTTTTGAAAAGTTTCTATTGAGACAGTTAAAAAAATAAAAAATTCGGCAAAATTGCCATCATGCCTATCTTTAATTATTATTTTATCGTAAGAAGGTATCATTTGTCGAGCACCGTTTTCTTTCATTTTGTAGATAAATATATAAGCTTCATGAAATATTACATTTTATTGAAAATAAAACATAATCTTACAAGATCCAAGCCTTTAAAAATATACAAATTTTGCAGAATCGGCTCTTTTTCAAAACCATGCAATTTTAACCTGTCAGTAGGGGTATTGAGAAATGTCACAACTTTTTGAATTATCCTAATTTCCTTTCATTTTAAGTTGTTTGTTAAGATACTTGTTATCATTTAGCTGCAATTTTTCTATAAAACAAAAAAAAAATCAGGTCAAAATACCCTAAAATAAGCTTAAAATTGCCTTTTGTCAGTACAGAAATGGACAATTATCGAATGTTCGACATACACAAATAATAGCTGAATATTTTTTCAAAATATTTTGCACAAATAGTTATTACATATAAGGTATCTAAAATACAAAATATCAGTCTGATTAGAATATTTTGGATTTGGACCATTTTGCATGGTTTTATCACAGACTGGCTCTTAAGGGAGTTCGCTTCTCAGTTTTAAAATACGCAATTAGCTTTCAAAACACTGGTTTTTATTGATAGGGGATTAACAAAGGAATCAAAAGAGCAAAATAAATATATAGGTCGGTGTGCTTGTTTTCGAGATATTAGCCATTGAAATTTTGGCCGGAAAATATTCTCTCTTGACTTTTCATAGCTTTATCATTGATAAGTTTAAGTTATCAAAAACTATTAAAAAATAATCAAAATTTATTAGACTTTTACAGATGGCTTATCATTATACATGTAAAAAAGATTTTATAAAAACCAAAATGGGGGTCAGTGGGAAAATTTTATTAAGGCATCCAAACCGATAAAACCAGAGGATTCCGAAACATGACAAGCGAACTTCTTTAGCAGCATCGTACTAATATTTTGTAAATGGCAATCTGTTATATCACTGGTGTTAAACTGATCACCGTAACTGCAGTTACGGTTATCCCAACATGGCGGAACGCAAAACAGGTTAAATCGTCTTTTTGTCATTTCTCCGTGTACACGCATTGTTTTAAAAAATTACTCAGTCGCTAGCTTGATATGTACGGTATTGTTGTATGTGTGTGTTCTTGATATCATATGTGACCTTGTTTGCGAAATAATAGCCGTTGAAATTTTATGAATGATCATCGTTACTCCAAGAAATTTGTTTGATAACCGAAACTTGCCTATAAGATAGTCGTAACTTAGACAGTCATGATCATAGTAACTTGTTAGTGATGATCGTAACTTTCTCTATATGCGCGAAGGCGATTATTTATAAATCGTGTTTGAATTTTTGCTAGTGTGGCAAGAAGGTTGTCTTCCCGATTTTCCCCCTTTTGAAAATAATAGGTAGAAAAATAATGAAATTTTGTCGGACTATAGGGAATATGTTTGTAGGAAGTATAACTGTGGGGAAATTGGGAATTGTTATGTTAGCGATTAATTTGTTTTTATAGTGTGTTGCAATTGATTAATTAATTAGAGGTTACTAATCAACGTAACTTATGAAATATGGAGAGAAAAAAACAACAAATAATACTATTTACAGATTTTATTTTGCACATAGAAGGTACAGTTGAAGTATCATCAAACATGAAATATAATATGAAAGTCACAAAACTTTTGTCTTAGATGCAAATGTTTTTTATTGGTTTTTATTGGATTTGAACTAGCTGTCAGTAACTGTGAATACTATCAGATCTGTACTAAGTGTCTTTGTTGTGGTGATGTATAAGTAGCCGTCCACGTCCACTTTGTTTGTTTGTTTTTTTTTTGTTAGATGTATTTCTGTTTCTACCCATCTGATGATATAAACTGATTATTATAGTTCATTCTTATGTTGTGCTGTTTCAACACTGTCCCTTTGGGCGGGTTGGCGTCTTCAAACAAATCTAACCCCACAACATTCTGTATGTACATGCACCATGTCAGGAGCTTGTAATACAGTAGTTGTATAACATTTGTTTTGCATTCATTGGTTTATACATAAATTTTGCCATTAAGTTTATCGTTTGAATTGTTTTACATTTGTCATTTTGAGAACTTTTATGGCTATTCAGTATGGCCTTTGATCAATATTGAAGGCCATATGGTGACCTACAGTTGTTAATTTCTGTGTCAATTTGTTCTCTGGATAAGTGTCTCATTGTTAATCGTACCACATCTCCTTTTTTGATGGAAGTCTGGATGACCGTGAGGGCATTCTGGTGTATTGCTATCGCCTAGATTTCAATTACGGAATATTCGTTTTGGGTTTTAAAAAGATCTATAAACATGATAAATACGCCGACAGCATCTAGGACAAAATAACATTCCTTATCGCGTGTTAAAAATTCTTTTTCAAGAAATACTCATCTAATATTTTTAAAATGTTTTGTTAAATATATATGTAAGTAAAAATCATTAATACCTATGCACACGTACAGAAAAAAAATCTGTTAACGCATGCGGAAGAATATATCAAGAACTATTGCAAATTTTCTATAAGGAAGGTGAAGAAAATAAACAGATACATGCAGAGTTATCGGTCCTTGCTCTCTCTTTGCGGGAAAATGTGAATGCCTACTCTAATCAAAGTCCAACATGCACTAGCACAGCACTATTATTAAAAGTGATCAGTCTAACACCAGTGTATATTCCATTACTTTATTTATTTATGCCCGTGTCATCTGAGATTGTCAGAACCGTTTTACATGTTTATTAAATTTCAACCAATAATAGACTTTTAATCGATGATAACAATAACTTTTCAGGTTTACTTAGAATGTGTATTTATACAAAAAATATTTACTGGACTAAACGGTACGATAAAAAGCCTATATTTCTATTAAGGCATTTATGAAATTTGAATCAAAGGTGTTTTTCATATCACAACTGACAAATTGTTTTATCACTGAAAAGTCTCTTGGAAATGCAAGTTATACATAAAAAAATCGAAATAACTAAAATCCCTAATGCCGCGTACATATTTATCATAGGTCCAGGTAGGACTAAATTTTAGACAATTCAGATGGAATTAACGATTCGTAAGTATATAAAAACTAAGAAGATGTGCTACATGTATGCTTGCTAATAAAACAATTTTCCACCAGAGACCAAATGACTTAAAAGAGAGCAACTACAAGTAGGACCTGTAATAGACAGTTCTCAGGAAAACGTCAGGACAATTTGGAATGCCACTAGAATCGGGAGAGAAATTTGCCGTGCAACAAGCAACCATCGCACATCACAAAAAAATATCCCTTGATGTGCAGAGAGCATGGTACTCTATTAACACGTAGCATTAGATTTAACGTCCAAATTCTGACCAGTTTTTTATGTAAACTTGTACATCCCGAAGACTTAATGGACTCCTCAGTGTTGCTAGGGTATTACTGCTGGTATATGTATGATGACGAGAAGGTGATCGTTCGTCAATTCGTAAACAAATGTTGCCAGATGCAACTTCCACTAGCTCATACTCAAACACATTTAAAACACAATTTTGACAATTTTGTAAAGACAAAAGTTCAAAATTTCCTTTTTCTTTAAAATGTAATATTAAGTAGGCCAAGATGTTGTCTTTTAAAAACAGGAAAAAAAAACGAGTCCAATGAAAATTCAAAACGGAAAGTCCCTTATCAACTGGTTAAGTCAAAAGACCAAACACATCAAACTTATGGGAAGCACCTGCCTTTAATATTCCTGATATATAGAAAATGGTCGAATAAACCTGGTTTTATTGCAATCCAAACCTTTCACTTGTATGACAGTCGCATACAATTCCATTATATTATCAACAATGTGTGGAAAAAACAACAGACATAATAGGTAAACTGTCATAAATAGGGAAACAGCAGTTCACGTTGTGCTATGATCTATAAAACAAACAAATATGTCAACAAAGAAAAACAAAACGGCATACAGACAAAGTACATAAGCAAAATTTAAAGACATAAATATGAAATATGAGGATACATTTGTGTACAATGATACAATAAGACTAACACTAAATCTGAATTATTCCATTCATTATTAGTCTTTAAGTTATTTTTTAACTTATCCACTGCGTTAAGTTCAGTACTGTTAAAACAACTTGCTTTTTGTGAATTAAGATCAGTTAAGTCCAGATTATTCAATAATTGGTATTTTCATGTACACATTAACTGGACTTTCTGATGATCCCGAATTCACTGAAAGAACGAAAATTAATAATTGATTTATTTTTCAGACTAATTCATTTACAAATAGTACATGTATATAGAACCTTGTCAATGTTAAGCCTTTATGAATACTGTAATACGTTTCCCTTCCGTCTTGCTTCTAATAAAATTAATAATCATATAATAAGTCGGTGAAGTCATTATCACGAAAACAGGAAGATTTTCGGTTCGACATTATATAATTTTTGACACAGACAACATAGATAACCTTAATGAAATCACATGATTTTAAAATTCCAAGGTTGAACTATATTAAGATATATAAAAGCAAAGTATAATATTGCTTTATTCTCACTGTAACCAATTTTTATTCGAAAAAGAACAGGAAATACGCCTATGCAAAGTCGGCTATCTAAAGATTTTGAAATAGACAGCACTTTAAAAAATTCTGAAGAAAATGGTAAGTTTAATATTTTGCAATCATTATAGCTTGTAAAATTATGTTAATTAATTTTTTAAAGTTTCACTTTATGGGATACGTGTTTGATATTGTTCGAGATGATCATAATTTATAATTTTCCTATTGGACAAAAGAGCAGAAATTCCGTCTTGAAAGATAGTTTTTGATTAATTACGCGATTGTATGAGCTGCTATGTCATGTTTTAGACCAAGTGCACAGTTTCTGTTGTATTTTTGTTTCTCTCTATAATTATAAAAGACATCGTGAAAGCAACTTCCCATACGCTGTTTCCTGTTGTCAGTTTAACGGGTGAATTAATGAATCCATTTAAAATGGTGAACAGAAAACAAAATCATAAAAACTTCGAATGGTTTTTATATAAAAAAAAAAAAGAAATATGATTTATTCTTATTATAGAAAAAAAATGTAAACCGTCAGATATTTCAAAAAGGAGTTGCCATCATAATTTTGATATTTGACTTTGCGTTTCCTCAAAACTTATAATGAAATAGCTGCAATATTCACGTTTCAGTCTCTACCAAGTGGTGCGCAAAGAATACCTGATTTGTGGACGTTTAAGAAACGAGTTGGTCCCTGTTCTCATATTGCTATTTACAGACCACTCCTTAACATCTATCATCACTATTTAGTAAAAGAGATAAATATCAACTCCATTGTGCTAATTCACAATGTAGAAGGACAATATAAATCTAAAACCTCTTCCGAGTTTAATCACATGCAAGAAGATGAAATAGAGATCAAAACCGAAAAACCTTATCTAAGTCGTATTGAGTCTGAATATTTGGACTTTAAATCGGGTGTTTATCTGATAGAAAGACGAGGATATCCAATCACTACGAATACAAAAGAAAAAGTTATCGAACGAACAACAACACGGCTTGTAGAGCAGGATATTACATTTTCTAGCAGCAACAGCGAATGGTTTGTTATATGGGCACTGACAGGGGTCGTTGAATGTGAACAAATGGGAACAGGTGTTGGAAATTTATTCACTGCTAGTGGTGGTGTTGGAGGAGCAATTGTCGGTCAAATGCTTATTCCTGTTCCCATTGTTGGTGGAATCGTCGGGGGAATAGTTGGTGGTTGGCTAGGTCGTACAACAGGAAAGTTGAATGTCAGTCTTCATGAAGAACATCGCAAGCAAACATTGATAGATAATGCTGCTGCGAAACAATACAATGAACAAGGAGAAGCTAGCTAGAATCAACTTCTTATCAAATAATATATATTTTGGAATATATAAACAGTGAAATGAAACTTATCCATATAGTTGAATATATAACTCATGTTTTTTTTTTTTCTTGTTAAGTGTTTCCTTTTAAGCGTTTGATTTAGTTATGTCAGCGATAAATTTCATCTTAAGAGTGTGACTTTCTTTTGAAATGGCAGTCGAACTGAGCTTTTAAAGGTTCATTTGTATATTTTATCATCACATTGTTTACGTATTTAGATCGGGAATATATGGGTGATTATTTATTTGATTTGATGTGTAAAGGTTATTAACTGCATATGTAAGTTTCCTTTTATTTTAATTAGGCACTTTAGTATTTTATGTGCACAAGTATCAGAGTACTAATACAAAAACTTTTAGGCGTAATCTTTCTAAATACAATACCTATATGCAATGAGGGTCGGTTGAGAACAAAATTGGTAGACAAAAGAGATTATTTTGGCGTTAAAATTGTTAACTTTTACTTTACATGTATATGAAACAGTCTAACAGTTTCTGCATATGTAAACATTAAGAATGAAAATAGGCAATGTGCCAAAGAGACAACCCGACCAAAGGACCGATTATAGCCGAATCTCCAAGTTGACATTTTTTGTCATACTCACGTTTTCATCCATATTTTTTCCTCAATAAAGACTTGCAAAGTACAAGAAAACATTTGAAAGTAGGGTTTAATGTTGTAAAGTTGAAATCAATCTTTCGAAATTGGTATAGACACCCTCACGAGTTAGTTATATACTTCTGCTGTTCTTTCTTTCAATCCAGAAATTTTATTTTTATTAAGAAGTATATACAGAATAGAAAACAAAATGTGTGTCAAAAATAAAACGACAAAACAAAACGTTGAAGATCTATAAACCTATAAACCAAAAGGGACCTAAAATACTAAATCCATCTACATAAATGTAACATCAACTTTGCTTGAAGTAGTTATAATTTTTAAAAAAATAAACGGACAAAATCAGATACTTAAGAGCTGATGACATCCTCGGGGACTGATGTTACAGTAAAGGTTGTGTTTTCCATCTGTAGTTTTATACTTACTAAGACAGAACAACATTGTTGCAATAAAACGATGAAAAGCATCTGAAGATTAACATACATTATATTACTGGTAAAACATAAAGTCTAGTTTTTAGGTTGATTAATTTCTTTTGTCAAATTCTTCGAAAGATACACAGATTTGGTTTGAAGTTTGTCTGATCCTGTCGAATGGTAATTACAGAGGAGATATTACATATAATGTTTACGCTTATGTAATTCATCAAGCAGGTACATTTAGATATGATCCATGTAAATTTGTTGATCCCTTCAAATAAATTATTATTACAAGGCCACACCAATTTAATTCCTTGTTCGAAGGACCCGCCAGCACATATTTTTTTCAAAACAGTTTTTTTTTATTTTTTTTTCATTCCCGCTTCCCGCATCCGGAAATGTAATCATGTCCATTTCCCACACCGTTTTTTTTTTGTAAATGATATACAAGAATATCAATATTGGTTTTTAAAATCACAGTCTAAACCTGTATATAACGATTTTAAACCTATAACCACCCCATCAAACTGTGTTTATATATGTGAGAATATTTGTTTCAGCATGAAACCAATTTATCCAAAGTGGGAATGCTCCGATATAAATACATAACAGCGGAAAAAACAAAACGTAGGTTTCTTTTCCCCTTACTCATATTCCCTATCAAAAAATTTCGTTGTTTGAATGAAGTACAAAGAACTTCTGACGGATTTGCCTTCAACTGCAATTATATTGTATGTTGGCGAAACAAAACTATCCATAGCCGCTGCATTTTTATGCACCTGTCCTGATTGATTCAGGGGCCTGTCGTTCAGCAGTTGCCGTTTGTTGATGCGGTTCATTGGTATTTTCCCGTTTGCCGGTTTGGATATATAAATTAGATCGTTGGTTTTCCTGTTCGAATTATGTACACTAATAATTCTAGGGTCCTTTATAGCTTGCTGTTTGATGACTGTCTGCATCAAAACCCTGCGTAAAAGGCCGTACTTTGACCTGTGTTTGTTATTATCAGGTTGGGAGAATTCCTCCTTCAGACAAGGGGTCATTTGACTAATGTAGGAATGAAAATGGAAATACCAAGAATTTGTATAGTACTACTAAAAAACCCTTGAAAACTTTTTTTTACTCAAAAAGAGGAGAAATACATCAAATTAAATCCACTTTTCTAAAAGAGGTTTCCACTTATTTTAAATAATATTGAAATGTTAAAGTAAATATGTTAACATGGTAAAATTCCAGGAATATTACAAAATTCTTGAACATGTTTTGACCATTTAATACCAGATAGATATATAGTTCTTATGAGCCCTTTTGTACTAAAAAGAGTTTTTTTACAAAAAAAAATATATTATAACATATATCAGAGACTTTCTTTATTTACTTACTTGGTATAGAAAGTCCCTGCTTATATTGACCCCTCATAAAAGGGATATTTATAAAATTAAGGGGTTGTTCCCAAACTGATTATGACTTGGATGGAGAATAGTCTCATTGTCAGTCATACATACATAGACCAGATTTTATTATTCAGTTATTTCTTGGTGAACAGGGAAAAATTACTTAATAAATTAAAGAAATGTCAAAGTACAAGTGATTAATCAAGTTTTAATAAATGTCAAAACCTACTATTTTATGTTTACAAAAAAAAATAATCGCTTGCCTTTACTTTTTAAGCTTCGCCTCAAAAATTTGGAAATTAAATATTTTTTATTAAAATTTTCAAATCGCTCGCTCGCCCAAAAATTTGGAGTCCAAAAATCCATAGAACAAGCAATTAAATTGGTGTGGCCTAGCCGGTTATTTTATTTACGTAATTTTATGTAAAATTAAAATTGAGAATGGAAATGGGAAATGTGTCAAAAAGACAACAACCTGACCATAGAGCAGACAATAGCCGAAGGCCACCAATAAATGTACTTATATTTTGAAATTGTACAAGAATAACTTTTTATCTTTTGTCTTGAATAAATTTATATCTTCATCAGTTCATTAGCTTTGAACAAACTTTGAACTAGCTTTGATAAATTGTTGTTATTATTAGATAAGTATATTCAGTATTTTGACATAAGAATATTTTACTGTAGTTTTGTGGTTTCTGACAGTAACATATACTTTTTGTTTAGTTTGTCATTAATTAGGAGGCTGGTTTTTCTTCAAATTGTTTCATGTTTTGTCAGATAATAGCCATGTATTGCTGACCATTCAACATATAATTTGCTCTTTGGTGAAGGCTATGCGTGGACCTGTATTTGATAAATCCATTAACTTGGTTTCTTCATACCACAGTTTATCAACTTATGTTTCGAAGCATTTATTTTTGATACTTTTGCAAGTAGAAAAATATCGCAAATAAAAATCTTCACGAATATATAAAACTTGGATCATTCCATATTTAACTACATCGAAAGAATCTGCAAATTGCAATATTAAATCGCCACCAATATGGGATAGTAAGGGCTAAACAAACAGGAAATAAAGTATCCCCGAAAAGAAGTTCTATTACAGTAGTTGACATGGTGAAAATCATACCGTTATTCCTTGTTCTCCAAATAGAATATATTTATAATTTAAAGCTTCCATAAACTAACATTATTGTTAATTTAGGACCAAACATTATAAGTAACAACAACACTGGCCAAAGTGCTGACATAAGATAAATGCTTTATCATTAGACATACTCTAACGTTCTAAACAAATAAAACAATTGTCTTCGTACTTTTTTAACTCTACTGCTATTGTTTATTCCATTGTTTTGTTAGCCCTTGTCTTATTGTGTTTTAATAATAATAAAAAAACATTTTTCTTATTTTTCATCATGTGCTTTGTCTATAGAGTATCATTTTGCTTTTTTGTTTGCATAGTTGTTAATAGTTGTTTAAGTGACTACGATTATAACACAATGTTGACTGCTGTGCCCGAATATTTGATATTTTTCTTCAAACTAATTGCTAACGGAATTCTACGCGACTGCCAAATGAGATGTCTACACAACGGAATGCCTGAACCGAGTGAGGAATATGACAGTTGTTTTCCATTTGTTTGATGTGTTTGATCTTTCGCTTTTACCGGTAAATGATAAACTTTTCGTTTTGAGTTCAGTTTTTTAGTTATTTTACTTTTTAAAGATTCACAAAAATGAAAACACTAAAATAAAAAAATCTAATGTGTTCTTACTGTGATCTATAATATGAAAAAAATAATGTAAATAACGCCTTCGTTCACTCAAATTGTCGGGAGCTGTACCTTAGACTACTTTTAATTTAAAGATATTTTATTTTTGCAAAATTTATAAAACCTGTATAAGACACAAGTAAGATACGTTTATGAGGTCTTCTCCATAATACAATATAAAAAATATATATATATAACAAATGCAGGTAAAGAGAACAATTCACTGGCTATTGTACAAACGAAGAGTGTTGAAAAAAGGAAATATGCAGCAAGACTCGGATATTTGTTTTTAAATTAGAACAACGTAATCATAATACACTACAAGCACAGTCTGATAACGGGTTTTTATTATTCTCGCTCGTGAATGGACTTTTGAACTTTGATATGTAACGTTACATATGTACACTTTCACTGTCAACACTTCAGAAATTCGGGAAATTTCACAAGTTATATCGTTTTGTATGCTAGTGTAACAATACAATAACTACATGTAGCTGACATTATGTCAAGTAGATAAGTTTCAAGAATTGGGATGCAATTTTTCATTTATAAGCAATACTGTGGTCATATATGTGTTACATCGTTCACTTCCATATAAATATGACTGTCTCCAGAATCTGTGGTATAATAAATATGACTGTCAATCATCGCTGTGGGCGTCTCGTAAACAGGTCTGTTAAAAAGCAATGAAATAACTATTTAAATTTAATGCGTTTGATAGAATTATTAACAAACAAATTGAGTACATAATTAGAAATTACAACATTGAACCATTTTCTTACAATGTTACTAAGGACGGGTCAAATATTTTACATACAAGATCAACCAAAGATGTTGGATAAATAGATCGTAGGACAAAGGTTTAATGGAGACATCATTTTCCACTTTGAAAGGTAGCTAATGTTTGCAAAACAGTATTACGTACGCTGTCAATGTTATTTTGTGTCTTAGCCTGAAAAATTTACATGTCAAATTAATGTACTGTAGATCGCTTAATAAATAAAGCTAATATTATTAGCTAGGTGTAAGATCCTATCATTGTTTTTTTCTTTAAACTTAAATCTGTTTGTACCCTAGCCCATGTGTTTCTGAATTACTTGTCCTTATTGTCTGTTAAAGATACTTAAATTTGACAAGTTTAGATGAAAATATACAAATTCCTTTATTTGATCTTGAGTTATTTCAGTGATATGCTACAGAACTAAAATATCGCGGCAAGTGTTAGACAATACACTTAGTTTAACAACTGCCGAAATTAACAAATAATCATTGATCTAACAGAACATGTACATGTACGTTTAGTTTTTATCACAAAATGTAGTCAAATTTGGCAATAAATTGTCATGTTGTGGTTTATGAATAAATTGTAACTTACCGTTTTCTTTTGCGTCTAAAATACACTATTATTATACAAAGAATAACAACCAGTACCATCACTACACTACACACAGATGCTAAAATAGGAACAATACTATCTGAACGTTCTACCTGGTTACCTGCAAGTAATAGAAAACAAATGAAAATATGCTTGATCAATACTCCTGCTTAGGCCTATTTGGATTTTCCAGCATGTGATCAGAATTAGATGAAATTTAAAAATAGTTGCTGTTTTCAACGCATTAAAGTTTAATAAACTGTTTATAGGATAAAACAAAATATGTCATTTAAAGCGAATGCTATATTTGATGTATGTGTTCTTTGTCTCTAAAGCTCTTTCATTGGCAATTTAAATCTTTTCCCACAGGATTTATTTAAGAATTTAAAATATTTTTTATTTGGTATTTGATAGGAACTTCGATCCTTATCCCGTACATGTAGATTATTTTTCGTAATAAGATTTCGGAATGTAAAGTATTTGGTTAATCAGTTATTTGATGAAATGTTGTACAGCAAATAAAAAAGACAATAAATAAATGTTTGGCTAGACTTGAATTCTTTACGAGACAGTCAGTTGATGGTTTGTATATGCTTGATCTATCTGATATACAAATCACTTGTCCAGGCAGTCGTCACGTACAAGGATTACTTCTTTCAGTGTTAAAACCTTTCAGGATCCTCTTACTTGGTCGTAATTATACAAATAATGTAAGCAAAAGTTTCAATGGCTGATATTGAAATAACCAGAACAGGAAGGTGTCAAAAACTTGTACAGGAAGCGACGACAAATGATCTACATTTTTGTCAGAATGTCGCTTCGTGTTTATTCTACATGGGCTATATATATGTTTTTAAACTAATGTCTGCTAAAAGGAAATATAAAGCTATACTTAAAGTTATTTTACTCACCAATTTTTCGCATAATTCTTCATGAAAAGATAAATATCAAATGTTTTCTTTACTCAAGATAGTAAGAGGAAGTTAAGGAAGTTCGCTACTTAGTTTCAAAATAACAAGCTTTTCATAACACTAATATGTATTGATAGGGGATTAATAAAGCAACAAAAAGAGCCAAAGATAAAGTCCAATGTGCTTGATTTTGAGATATACGCTATTGAAATTTTGGCGAGAAAATGTTCTCTCTTGATTGTTCATAGCTTTCAGTTTCAGTTCTCAAAAACCATCAAAACATAACAACGATGTTATATGACTTTCACAGATGGCTTATAATGATACATGTAAAAGATTTATAAAAAGAAAAATGGGGCTCAATTGGCCATTTTTTTTTTATTACATTTAAATGGATAAAACCACAGGATTCCGAAAATCTGATAAAAATTCCAAAATATGACAAGCGAACTTCCTTAAGTTATTTGAAACCTATTTTTGTACACTCGACTAATTTATGGATGCCTTTTCGTCGGGCTGTCTGCATGCATTGTAAGAATTATTGATAAAAATTATTCACAAAAATATTGAACTCTAAGATAGATTAAAAGAGGAAGCCCATTAAACATGATAAAAATATTAGCCTTATTATTTTAAAACTATTTGTAAATGAAATACTGTTTCCAGTGTAGGTAATATAAAGTAAAGAAATGTTTATGTATTCCAAACATGTTACACCAATGATCGAAATGTAGCTTCATTTTCGAAGCATTTGATACTGTTTATAATCTGCTAAAATGTGTTCGATACTTTAAGTGCAATACACTGTACCTACTGTTATTTTGGATCTGCATACATTAGGAACGACAAAGAACAATGACTTTCTATATTGGTGTAAATATAATAATTAAAAAAAACCATTTCAAAAATTATTTTTTGTTATTTCTACAATAGGTATCATCCAGTTGTAGTGAAATGAAAAGGAGGTCACTGAATCACTTTTCACCTACAAACTTTACAAATAGAATGAACATCTCTTAATTCTAAGTTTTAAGAGAAACAATGAAAGAAATACTTGTGAACTTTAATATCAAGTGCGAGTATATGAAATATAAATGTATTCCAATTGTATTAATCAGACTTTCTCTAGATTTCACCATAATGCAATTCGATAACCATAAAGCAACGTTGTCCTAAAACTAGAAACCAAGAAATAAGAACCAAATAAAATAAAGATCATGAACAATTGAATGAGAAACAAGAAAACTAAAATAAAATTCATCAACCTACGTTATCAATATCTAAAAATGTAACCAAGGTTAATAAATCATAGCTTGAGTCTACAAACAGACTAGGAATAAATTTACCTCCACTGAAGAGTCTTAAGTTATTTCAATCATATTCAGTTTGGAATAAAAATTTGAATTATACAGTTTAAACTGTACCAAACTAAGATAAATTAAAAAATTTTGATGTTTTTTTTTATAGATAATGAATAAAGGCAACAGTAGTATACCGCTGTTCAAACTCATAAATCCATGGATAAAAAACAAAATCGGGCTAACAAACTAAAACTGAGGGAAACCCATTAATTATAAGAGGAGAACAAGGACACAACACTACAATGTAACACACACAGAAACGGACCAAGCATCAGACAAAATCCCAGAGGAATAACAAATATAACATCAACATAAAATACATGAATTTGGAATAGACAAGTACCGTGGCACGTCTTATCGCAATGTGAATTTACACTCAAAAATAAGAGAAAACAAACGACGCAACGTTAAAATGTAACACACACAGAAACGAACTATAATATAACATTGGCCATATTCCTGACTTGGTACAGGACATTTTTAAAGGAAAAAATGGTGGGTTGAACCTGGTTTTGTGGCATGACAAACCTCCCTCTTTTATAGCCATGTGAAATATAACATTAAAATGACAACTCAACGCCACAGGACTTCAATATAAATAAATTGGAGAACACAAAACGCTTTTATATATTATATATTCGTGAATCTATTTCTAACCATCCTGTCATAAATAAAGGTAGATCATCGGTATATATTTCCTCAGATAGAAATTTTTAAATACTTTGCCAAATAAAGATTTTACTTTGCTTTTTTAACATGTTCAACAATATAATAAAAATTATGGGTCACCGTGCTATTTTTCAAGCTATAAGTCTGAAAATTTTGCAAAAATGTGCACAAATTGTACATGAAAAACTCTTTTAAGTGAATAAAAGTGAACTGAATAAAATTCTATCTATGGGATAGAATTTTGAAATAGAATATGAGAAGATAGTTTTTATAATTAGAAAAGAAAAAAAATTGGTGTCCCTGAACTTATAGCTTGTTTTCTTGCTACAAGTGAACATTTTTAATTTCACTATCCTTAATTCCAGTATAAATCTTTTTTTAAGAGTTAACTTTCCTTAAATGGCTAAATTGAAGAATTGGTTTAAATATTTGGTATTTGTTTAAACATTTAGATAAAACAATAAATCATTTATTATTCTTTATTCTAACAGTCTTTCGCATAAATTGCAAATCTGTCTCAAAATTTTGCAGATTTAGCTAAAGAACTTTTTATATAAATAAGGCCGTTAGTTTTCTCGTTTGTATTGTTTTACATTGTCATTTGGGGCCTTTTATAGCTGACTATGCGGTATGGGTTTTGCTCATTGTTGAAGAACGTACAGTGACTTATAAATGTTAATTTCTTTGTCATTTTGGTCTCTTGTGGAGAGTTGTCTCATTGGCAATCATACCACATCTTCTTTTTTATAAAGACCGATTGTGTACTGCAGCTGTACAATCGAAGATGGAGGTATTTAGCTACACTACCCTAACAATATTGAGTAATACTACATACATATGTTATTGAGGGCATATGATACTTCAAATATATAGAAAATAGTTGAAGTTGTTATGTATACCTGAAAAGGTAAGTTTTATTATAAGTGATCGTACACTTTCATATAAGATTTTTTTTTTAGTTATCAAAAACTTTAAAATAAATCATCATTTTATAAATTGACTTAATTTTCACGTGCCAACTGTTTATCAATATAACGATCCAGTAATAAACTGGCGAACAACAATCACTGAATGAATGATCATTTGTAGTTAATATATTATATATTCATAATAGATATTTAAAACAAGACCTTACTCTGACTTATACTGGTTTACTTTTACAAATTGTGACTAGGATTGAGAGTTGTCTTATTGACACTCATATCATATCTTTTTATTTCTATATATTAGAGAACTTAGTTACGTATATATGCATGAAATGGTTCATTAGTTTGCTTTACCTAATAATAAAAAAGCTCGTTCCATATGACTTTTAACATCTAAAGTTACGAATTTAATTATTATAATTGTTAGCTAAATACACCCAGTGCCTGCGCGGGGATTATTTTTGTTAGTTGGTGTTAATGTCAAACCTTGACAATCACTTCCAGCACAAACGTCAACACAACTTCCGGTCACCTGATCACAAACACTACCAGAGCATAAAACTGAACAGGCATACTTACATTTCTCTCCAAACCAACCAGGCTTGCACCCGGATGAGCAGAACCCTGTTTTCTGATCACAAACATTGTTTAGACAATTCGTATAACATGTTTCAGTGCATGAAAATCCATATAGGCCATTTTCACATCCATAGGAACAATTGTTTGAGGAAAAAATGCACTTTTTATTTTTACATCCGGCATAGCAGCTTTGAGAACAGGAATTTCCAAAGTATCCATCATCGCATTCAAACAAACAATTTCCATTTCCAGGGTTGCAATTTCCTCTTGAAGTTCCAGCACAATTTGTACAACTATTTTCACAATATTCGCCGTATTTATCAACAACACATTGCTGTGAACATTTACCGGAATCTATGTCGCATTCATTGTTGAAACAAGTCTGTGAACACTCATTTGTGCATGATTGACCATACCATCCATTCGCACAACCGCCATTACAGATTCCAGTTAATTTATCACAAACTACATTTCCAACTGTTGAGGACTTCGAGCAATGGCTACTACACGGACTTTGACAAGATTGCCCATAATACCCAGGTTGACATGTCGAACAAGTTCCAAATAATCTTTCACAATCTGTGCAAGTGTTTACACAAGAGGTTTTGCATTGAGTGCCATAAAAACCAGACGTGCAGTTATATGTGCATTCACCACTATCACGATCACACAAATTGCCATAACAATTTTCACTACATCGTAAATTACACGTAGCACCGTACCACCCCGTTACACAGTTACCTGAACATCTCCCAGTGAGACGATCACAGGAAGTACTTATGCAATGAATTGCATTGTTACAAGGTATGTCACAATATGTCCCATACCATCCATCCTTACAACTGTTAAGGCAATATCCGTCAATACCGTCACAAATTATCTGTCCAGAGGGAGAGAGACCACAATTTGTATTACAATTGCTTTGGCAGTTCAGTCCATATTTTCCAGGAGCACAGCCTTCACAAGTTCCAGTTATTTGATTGCATAAGGTACAGGAAGAGCAGGAATTATCACAAAGCTGTCCAAATTTTCCAGGTGCGCACCCTTCAGAGCATAATCCCGTTGTCTGATTGCATCGAGATAACTTGCAGTTATTACTGCAAATGTTTGAACAAGTATCCCCGTAATATCCCTCTTTACAAATACTGCATTTCCCCGTTTGTTTATCACAAGAACTACTAAGGCAACCCGTGCTACAAGTCGTATTACAATTGTTTCCATAGAAACCATCAATACACTTACCTATACAAACAGCAGTCGTTTGATCACATCCTGAATTATCACATCCGGTACAAATTTTCTCACAAGAATCACCATAGTAACCAGCTTTGCATCCTCCCACACATCTGCCAGATGATCGATCACATGTTGTGCCTTTACAGTTACTGCTGCACGATAGCTCACATCTCGTGCCAAATTTCATGTTTGGACAATTTCCACTGCAGGTTCCATCATCCTTATTACATTGGTTTGTTGAACATGACGACGGACATGACCTACTGCAATGACTACCATGATATCCGGCAACACAATTTGACGTACATGCCCCGCCGATTTTCAGGCAGGTTCTAGGTGAACAGTTCGCTGAACAATCTAAATCACAGTAATCACCATATTTGCCAGAGAGGCAATTTCCCGAACATGCGCCAGTTGTTGGGTTACAACTATTACCATCACAATTTAACCCACAAGGAAGTTGACAAAATTCCCCATAAAACCCCTGCTTGCACCCGGAGGAACACTTGCTATCTACTTGACTACATTTATTATTTATGCAATTGAAGTTACAGGGTTGTAAGCAATCGTTACCATGGTATCCGTCTAGACAACCGGCGTCACACAAGCCAGTATTACGATTACATGTAGTTAAGCAATTAGGACATTGCAAGTCACATTTCTGACCGTAACGTTTGCTATTGCAGCCATTACTACATATGCCATTGCTATCACATTCACCTTGATTACAGTTTGTGGTACAATTATCTTTACATTTGTTACCATACCAACCCGTTTTACATCCACCCGTGCATGTTCCTGATGTTTTATCGCAAGAATTTGAAGTCGCACAATTATTGCTACATCTAACGCACTGTTCGGAAACCAGATACCAACCAGTTTGGCAGCACTCACAAACGGTTGGTTGATTCGCAACACAAGATTCGCAATTTGATAATGAACAGGTAAACCAATCGCAACGCGGTCCACTCCATCCTGCAGAGCATCCAAACCGACAGTTTCCAGTGTTAGGAAAGCACTTAGCTATGTTGGTATTATTTGTTTTACAACCTGTACTACAGGTTTTGCAGTTAGCAGTTACTCCATCAATATAATATTCCGGTTGACATTCCGTACAGAGTGTTATAGCAATTGATATTAACGCTTGACATTTCGTACATAAAGTATTATTTGTCACTACCGAACAAGTTTTGTCACAACTGGCACCATAAAATCCATCTATACACCCATTTAAACATTTTCGATTGCTTTGATCGCATTTCGGTAGTCCACCATTACAGTTCACGCAGTAAGATGGAAAACAAACAGCTGTTTGCTGATCACATCCAAATTGGCAAGAAATAGGACACGTTGAACTACAATCACTTCCATAATAACCCTTTGTACAACCTGTAGTACATTGGCCAGAGTTTCTGTCACATTCCATGTTGATGCATCTTATCGAGCAAGACCTGTCACAATAATTGCCCCATAGTGTTTTATGACAACTATTACAATAGCCTAGCTGTCTGTCACATCCACATGCCAGTCCAGACAGGAGACATTGGTCACTGAGTGAACAGTTCTGGTTACAAGCCTTGTTACAGACGTCACCAAAATAGTTCTTTGCGCAGCCGTGACAGTTTCCATGCAATTGTTCACATCCACATTTCCCGCCATTACTGGAACATTCGTTTCCATAATAACACGTGGTAGAACAGTTGTACTGACAACTTCCGCCCCATACACCAACATTACAGGTAGCTACAATTATACAGAAAGACGTTTAGTGGTAAACAAGCCCTGATACATAACACATATTATAAGCTACATATTAAAAGCCTATTCATGGGTTAAAGATTAATCCCATAATACATGTAACACATAGAAGACAAATTGTTATTTAAGCCTCAAACCTATTTACCAAGTTTACAAGTCGAAACAATATTATATAAATAAAACATAGCTAAGATGAGGATAGACCAGATTGTTACCCCGAGAAAACATTGTTAACCGAAGCGAAACCAGGGTTGACGATGTCAGTTATATGTTATTTATTTATTTATACCTAATTTTTTTTTTTTTTGGTATTGCAGTTTGCTCAATTTGAAATGCAAAGTAATAAACTATGACGTCTTGTACATAATAATCATTCCTATTTAGAAAAGCGCACAAATAAAAAAAGCATCTCCGGGAAAGTGATACAGTATCTGCCCTGACATGAAGTATAGTAATAATATTTCATACTATGTGTAAACTTTCATGTCTTTTTAAGGGCGATTCTTTTCATGATATGTGTATAAACACTTGCTAGTTGTTAACAAATTCGTGTTTCATTATATGTGTATCAACACATGCTTATTGTTAACGAATTCATGTTTCATTATATGTGTATCAACATCTGCTTATTGTTTCATTATATGTGTATCAACACTTGCTTATTGTTAACGAATTCGTGTTTCATTATATGTGTATCAACACTTGCTTATTGTTAACGAATTCGTGTTTCATTATATGTGTATCAACACTTCAGTGCTTATGTTAACGAATTCGTGTTTCATTTTATGTTATCAACACTTGCGTATTGCTAACGTATTCGTGTCAACCTCTAGAAATGTTCAAAAGTCCAGTATAAGGTTGCAAAGAATCATATTTAGGAAGTATAATAAGTTAGAGTTTGACCTCGAACATCACTGAAAAGACATTGATTGTCGAAATGCGCATCTGGTTCAGAACAGTTGCTACCGTTTATGTTATTAAATTGTGTATATAGTTAGCTGATTAAAAACACGAAGAGCTAGAATTAAAAATGGACAGAAAAGATAAACAAAACCGGACACGGAATTCGAGTTTTGCATAAGAGAGATATCCATCTTCATAGATTGGACGTTTTACTCGACGCTCCCATCTCACTTAAAAAAAGATTGAATGAAAGATTTATGATAAGTGTTTTTAACGCCACATGCAACACACTTGGCTACATCGGGACAGCAAGTTTTATTTCAGAGCTAACAGCAGTGACCGGAGATAACATAAACTATCAAAAGAAAAGTATACTTTGTACTAACAAATAACATAATAATCAAATAAAATTGTTATATCACATGAAATCTGTAACTTATGAAAATAAACATACCATTTGTCTCTATGTCAAAAAGAGTAATATATAAAACGACGATTAAGATTCTTTTTATCAACGATTTATTCATTGTTTTAATTGAGGAAGTTCTATTTAAAGGGACGTAACTTCGTTAATTAAAATTTAAAAATACATTTCAATGTTTGATGTTGTTATGTATGTGTCATGTAATGATATGCAATCATGCGTTCCATATTTTGAAAGGTTGAATTTAATTTCTCGTAGCAGTTATAATGTAATGATTTGTGTGATTCTTCTCACATTTTTTTTTTTAATTTAGTATTGTTTGAATATATTGTCCATGCCTTCCTTGATTATTATATATCAAAAAAACTGTATACAACTTTCTTTCGTAAACCCGAAACAAACAAGAGTTGTGTCTCTTCTATCAATGCAGAGTAGATATGCATCATATGGTAGTATTGTCAATAAACAACTACCAACGAAACAGGATATGACGTGGATTCCAGGTACTAGTATGAGGGTCTTGGAGGATTTTGAAAAATAGGGGAAAATGGGTAAAAAGAGAAAGAATAAATGGAAAAAAAAATAAAAAGAGAAAAGTAAGCAAAAAGGTCAAGAGGAGAATACTTTGTAGCATACTTTTAGATTACATTTTAGTTTCTTCGACTCCTTGCAAATTTTCTTTTCTTCCTTTCTAATTTTCCAACATTTTGATACTTTGTATCTTTAATCATGAATATGCATTTACAGTGAATGTCCACAGCTAATAAAACTTCGAGGCTAAAAAACAAAAAACACTGTGGCAATGACATGGTAATTCAATAGATGTTTCTTCTCTCGTTCTAAACATGAAATATGTGTCATTGGGCGTTAATCGACCAACATTCAATCAATCATAATTTCAGACAAGCAGTAAATTTCTGCTATTTGATACATGTATTTGTACTCGTATATTGCCCGGGGTCGAGGTGAGAAGTCGAACAACTGTATAACTAGACTTCAACCTTAAGGTTGTGAGATCGCTTCCCGCACGGGGAAGGTGCGCTTGACTCCAATCTTAATTGACTAGGATGGATTGTCAGTTTTCCCTCCGAAGGTCGATGGTTCTTTCGGGGCACTCCAGCTTCCTCCACCAACAAAACTGACCACCAAGAAATGACACAACGTATTGTAAGTTGAGTTAAAACACTAATCAATCAAACTTTAACTTTACACCAACAAAACAACATGCAGTCTATATGTGTATGTGTTCTATTTCTAAATTGAAAGATATGTTTATTTCATAAAGAAACTTTGAGTTTTGTGGATTGCTGTTGTTTCTCTTTTGGTCTTGTTTTCGTATTTTGCAATGATGTTGTTAATTTTTCTGCGAATTTTTAGTTTGAATTCTTTTTGGCGTCTTCGGTCTCCCATTTTTTAAAACATATCTCTGAGTCAATAAAGGGGCACTAGATGTCAAATTCGTGTTCACCGGTTTGACTAAAATTATCATATTTGATTCAGAACAATGTGAAACATTCACTTTCAAAGTATCCAAACTATCAAAATTCACAAATTAACAATTTACAGGGCATAGGACCGATAATATGAAGCTTCGTTTCGTGTGTATTTTAGTCTAGACGCAATTTCATTAAATATCGAGTTGACCTGTAATGACCATATAAGAGATGTAAACATAAATAAAGATGCAAGACGTTTTATACCTATACATGAAGTATGCAATTCTTTGAATTCCATCGTAAGTCAATGCTTACCAGCAGTGCATGCAATTTCAGGATGTGGCACCATATCGGCTATGTTTGGTATAGGTAAAAAAAATACGGTCTTCAAAGTTCTGAAACAGGTGTTTTGTGATGTGTCCGATTTAGTAAACCTGGCAAACTGTGATGTTGATGAATCTGTTTCAGTTGCAATGAAAGTTCTTTGCTATGCTGTATGACCAAAAGGGTAAATTCAAAAACCTTCACAGTGACCTCAATAAATTGCGTGTAAAACTAGCGACAATTAAAGATGCGTCTCTGGCCAAGCTTCCCCCCTTGTGAATCAACATTTACGCAACATTTGCTTCGAGCATCTTTGCAGACAAGCATATGGATGTCATCTCACCTCCCAGAACCACCTATTAGATCTCCGTTAAATTTTGGATGGATTGATAAGGATGGTTTGAATCCTGTATTTTTCGAGGGACAAATGTCTTCGGACTTCCTACAAGACCTTGTTTGTACTTGTAAAGGAAAATATGTATGCTTAAAAGAAGGTTTTAGCTTTGAGCAGAACCTTTCATGTACAGACCTGTGTCCATGCCAGGCAAGTGAAATGTGTAAAAATATTAATACACGTCTTGTGATTCTTGCTGAAAATGAAGATGACGGAGATAACGCTTGAATGTGTAGCTTGTTGCACTAGCTGGTACACAATGTTTCAAGTTCTGGGTGGGTTGGCGTGCTTCCAAAATAATTAATCATTCTGTATGTGTCTGTCTCAAGTCCTGAGCCTGTTATGCGGTGGTTGTCGTTTCTTTCTATATGCTATATTTGTGTGTGTTTTCTTAATTTATTATGTTCATTAATTAGGATGTTAGATCATTCGTTTATTTTACATTTGTCATTTTGGGAATTTAAGACCAAGCAGTATAGGTTTTAATCATTGGTGAAGGCAGAACGGTGACACATAATTATTAACTTATGTGTCAGATGGAAATTTTTGGAGAGAAGTCTCGTTAACAATCATACCAAATCTTATTTTTTATATAGAATACCTTTAAAGTTTGTGGTACGTTGCCAAGGAAAAAAGGGGGGTTACAGATACCAGAACGATCATGTAATAGACAAGAACCAGAGATTAATACACAACAGCAGAAAATACTATGAAAGCCGCAATAATTGTGGAAGAACAGAAGCAACATTACAAGTATTCTTTTGAAAATACAGAAAATCAATTTTAGGTCATATTTTACTGTAGTATATTTTTGCTTTGGTTTGATACCACACCCAATATGATAGTTTAAAAAATAATTTGAAAGTGTCCTGCATGACACTTGATTTTAATCTGAAATTGAGATTATTTATAAAGCTACGGTGCTCTAAACATGAGTTGAAAACTGGATTTTTGCAGTTTTGTTTATAAAACGTCGTTTACGGACATTTTTAATTAAAACAATTCGTTATGATTAATGTTTGTGTATAATAACAAACATTCCTAAAGCTAAAACAGTGTCGTTTGTATTGCGGTAGAGATTAGATATAGAAATAAATATCAAAATCAAAACCCTTCAACATTTTCACAGATTGGTACATATAACCTTTGACCTCAATTAAAAAAAACTTGTGACCATATGAAGTACTGACGACAGGCATAATGTTATAGCACAATGTTTCCTCTTTCGAATGATATATAATATAGGTGTGTGTTCGGTGGGGAGATAAAAGTAAAACAAATCTTCCTTCAAGTCACCGCACTAATAGCTGCGGATATACAACACAATAGACAAGGAGAAGTTCGGTAGAACTATTTTCTTATCAAAACATATTTTGTAAAATATAAACAATAAATTGAACCTTATAGTATTCATATTGTTATTTCAATTCATTTCTCATTTCTTTCATTGTAAAGTGTAACCTACCAACTGTTTGGTTTTGGTAAATCCGTTATACATTCTATCTCAAAAGTGTGACTTTTTTTTAAATGAAAATCGAACTGAACATATGAAGTTTCATTAGTAAATGTTATCATTACAATGTTTACATATATGGGTCGGGTATATTCAGCGTTTATTTGTGTGATTTAATTTGTGAAGAATATTTATTACATTTTTTGGTTTTCTTGCATCCTTTTTAATTAGCACTTTAGTTAGATGATTTCAAGGCTACCGTGAATTGTATCTGAATAACATACTAGTTAAATTCATTTCAGAATTGAATGCTTTTATGATAAATTTTTTGGAGTGTAAAGGATTTGACTAAATTACATTGTATATGAAGCGCATATGCTTTAAACATGATGCATTTCAAATATCAATATATGAGTTGTTTTATATGCACAAATAAATCTGTTTTTGTCACAACTAAAACATCTCAATAGACGGTGTTGGTAAATCAATAAAATCCTCAATTCATTAAAAGCACAACCAAACATTACGAGGCACAAAATTTGACATGGACAGATAAAGTGAGTTAATATAGAAATTATAAACATTGATCCGAAATTTTCATAATAATTTAGCGTCTGTTTTGCTAAAACAAAATTACAGTTTTTATTTTGGGGACTTTTGTTTATTTGTCATTTTATCTTTTTCATGATGCTGGTGGTTTTGTTTGAGTTGAGGTTTCAACTGCAACTCTGGTATCTCCTAACCGTTTAAAAGTTTATAATTTAATTGTTTGAAACTTGATATAATATATAACATTTTACTTTTGATATTTTTTTATTAGAAAAAATAAACAATTACGAGACAAACAAAACATTTTAAAATAATATCTCAAATTCATCGAATGATATTCTGTGCCTTGGCGATCGAGTGGCCAATTACTGTACCACTGTCATGACATTGTGAGTTGTAACTCCGTGTTATTTAAAAGTGTGCACAACATTTTTTAAGTATATCGAAAAACCAAAAAAAATTATAGTCATTCCTCTTAACTTAAAAATGATAAGGATTATATTTAGAGAAAAACAAACGTTGGTGACGTCACGCTGACATGACAAAGTTATGAATATGAGCTTATAGACATAATACTTTCAGCCAATCTGAAGACGTGTTACACCCAAAATTGAATTATTGGTTATAATGAGTATCAGTAATTTTTTTACCTCTAATTCAGTGGTTGTCATCGGTTGCTGACTGTTATCGTTAATCATGATAATTGATTTGTTATAAAACAACCACTCGGCGTTTTGTTTAAACTGTTTAACATATTGTCAATGATGGAATTTTTTAGCTGACTATACAGTATTAGCTGAACCCGTTGTTTTAAGGCCGGAAGGTGCTTAAAAATAAAGACAACACGTTCTTAATATTATAATATTATAAAACGCATTTGCGCATTTACCTACTTCGGGAAAGCTCAAAGTCAAATATTTGAAAGCCAAGGATGTACACGAATCGAAGCAGTTGATCAAAACAGAACCTAAAAAAAATACGCGATTGTGTTTTCAAAACAAATAACGTTAAAAATTTTTTAAAGCAGACCAGATAAAGATATTTTGTATATGACATCGGTAAAATAAACATGCATGTCTGATGCAAAGCAATAGGCGATTCCAAAGCGGTCTTATTATACTTAATCGGCTGATATATAAATCAAGTTTCTGTGCACTCAAATAGTGGCTACTGTACTGTTAAGGTAGGTTGAGTTTCTAAATCTGAATCCATAGAATATTTGTCAAAATGTAGTTTCTATCAATTTTTGATTACAACAATATGATAAAAAGTATGGATAACCGGGCTTTTTTCCACGATAGAGATTATGCAAAATTTTACGACTTTGTATAGATAATGCATACAAAACCAAATTTCGTGCGATAGAACGAAAACTTTAACATAAAATATTGGTCTTTGCATCGGAACTAAACACATTTATTCAAAAAACCAGTTGTTAGCATGACACGGGTTATGTTCTTCTCATATATGTTATGATGGTATGCTACTAAACCCCTAACGGGAAGGATTGTGCCTGATGTTCATATGATGAAATCATAATCTTTCAGTCAGTTTAATTGAAGTCTGGAGCTGGCATGTCAGTTAACTGCTAGTAGTCTGTTGTTATTTATGTATTATTGTCATTTTGTTTATTTTCTTTGGTTACATCTTCTGACATCCGACTCGGACTTCTCTTGAACTGAATTTTAATGTGCGTATTGTTATGCATTTACTTTTCTACATTGGCTAGAGGTATAGGGGGAGGGTTGAGATCTCACAAACATGTTCAACCCCGCCGCATTTTTGCGCCTGTCACAAGTCAGGAGCCTCTGGCCTTTGTTAGTCTTGTATTATTTTAATTTTAGTTTCTTGTGTACAATTTGGAAATTAGTATGGCGTTCATTATCACTGAACTAGTATATATTTGTTTAGGGGCCAGTTGAAGGACGCCTCCGGGTGCGGGAATTTCTCGCTACATTGAAGACCTGTTGGTGACCTTCTGCTGTTGTTTTTTCTATGGTCGGGTTGTTGTCTCTTTGGCACATTCACCATTTCCATTCTCAATTTTATATAATATGTGAGAGGATAGCTCCAATTATATGATTTCAGAACAGAAATGGAAAAAGGGGTCAGCGAACTCGTTTTCTTGCTACATAATAAAATAGGTATATTCACAACACATTATGTTGTAAAAGTTACTTTCTCTGAGCTATCGCTCTTTACATTTGAGTTGTATCCCCTTATGTAGCAAAGTACAAAACGAAAGGACCAAACAAAAATATTATGTTTTTGGTAGAGGAAAATGCCGTTAATATGATAAAACACCTTAAATTCTATATTAACATGAAAAGTCTCAACATCAATTTCATAATACTCTCAAACTTTGCACATGTACACTTTATTAAAGATGCAGACCAAATTATATCTGCTATTTCAAAATCCAAGATGACGGAAGACACCCGAGCTATCATAACTTGAACATTTCGTGTTAACTAAAATCTGGCATACTGTATCAGACACAATGCAAGTTAAACAGTCTTTGTATGTCTTCTTCAAAATACAATTTGACAATACATCTACCTCAGAGCGAATGCATAGCGAACGAAATTCACTCGAGACAATCGAACAATTTATGAGAGAAAGCAGCAACAATTATCTGATAATAGCACAACGTTATCAGCAATATAACACAATCACAATCAGTAGACGGCTTTTTCACCTGCTCAAAATTATCTTGAATATCGATATTGACTATTACATGTGCATGCAGGCAAATTCAAAACTATGATAATTCAGTAAAACGTACACAGTATATATCATTGTGTTTACTTGGATAACAATTCAATTTGCTAGCTTGAGTTTTGTTAAGTAGCTTAATTTCTTCCATTGTAAGAACATTTTCCATTTAAGCAATAAGCTATGTGGATAGTTGTGCTACATCGTTTACCTCAATATACACGTGATTGTCTGCGGATTCTGTGGTATAGTAAATATGACTGTCAATCATCGCTGTGGGCGTCTCGTAATTAGGTCTGTTGAAAAAGAATGTAAAAATCATATTATAATTAATGCGTTTAATAGAAGTAGCAACACACAAATCGAGTAAAAAGTGCAGGAAAATGATAAGCATGCGTTTTTCACAAAATGGTCTTATACTGTGACGACAATAATACCAAATTTGTAATAGTTTAATATGTTAATGTTAAGGAGCAGGCTAAAGACTGACTCTGGTTTTGATATTTTGTTGATGCATTGAAGACCCATTGGTCATCATTGATTGCTCTTTTGTAGGGTTTCTCTCTTTGACCATTGTATCGTTTCAATTCTCAATACTATATAAGACAACCAGTAAAGCTGTTATGTGGAATCAGTTTTATATTTGAAAACACAACATTAAGACTTGGGAAACTTTTTAGTGTTTTTTTTTAGCCTCGAAATTGTATATGGTAAATCAGTTTTCTATACATTTCTCCATAAATGAAGTAAGTAATTAAAGCTTGATATACGATCCTTTATAGGCTTTTCTCACAACTTCAATATTGTTAGACCCTTGAGTAAGTTTTATGTAAAATACATAGGATGTAAATAAAAAAAATACAAATATCTACATGTGCTCTCGATGTTCTTCCTTGATATGCTGAAAATAACCCAAGTCTCACTGCAAGATTAAGACTACACGTTAAACTTGAGAATAATGATAATCAACTACTGAAATTAATATGATCTATTGGTTTGTGAATCGTAACTAACCGTTTTATTTTGCGTCTAAAATACACAAGTAATATAAGACTAATAATAATTAGTACAGCTACTACAATACTCAAAACAATAGCTAAAACAGTATTGGTACCATCTGAACTTTTAACCTGGCTACCTGCAAGTACAAAAAATAAATCTCATTTCTATTGATTTTTTACAGGGGGGAAGGTGTTAGCTTTGTATCTATTTTATTATGACGTCAATTTTCACTAAACTAGTACACATTTTTATAAGGAGCCAGATGAGGTCCTACTCGGGGTGCTGGATTTTCTCGGTGCATAAAGACCCATTGGTGGCTTTCGGTTGTTATCTGCTCTTTGGTCGAGTTAGTGTCCCCATTACGATTCTCAATATTATCTCAGTTAATGTATTAGTATGAAAACATGACACGTTAACAAAATAATTAATAGACATATAATGTTTCCACGCTTCCCTAACAATGATATACCGACGCTCCGTTCTACTTTCTGTTTCATAAAACGTTCGGGATGCCACAATGATACTCCCCTCAAAAAATGTGCATGCAGGAATTTCATAAGTTGGTGTTTTTACAGAGACGGAAACTGTGCGTTGTCAAATTTGTGTAAGCGAAGCGAAAAACAGGATTCCCTTTTGAATTGGATTGGGTATAAACAAACAAAAAACACTGTATTAATGCAAATCATAGAAAAGCATCTTGAAAAAAGAGGGGCGGAAGATACAAGAGTGTCATTTAAACCCATAGATCGAATAAACTGACAACGCAATGGCTAAAACAGAAAAACACAAAATGACAAATAATAGTACATTAGACACAACATAGAAAACTTAAAACAAAGCAACTTGATAAGTTCTTTAGAATCTCTGAGATAAACAAGATTTTGTGACATTCTAAATGTTCTCTTTTAAAACCCTATATAAGTTGTATTTCTGTGAGTATAGACAATGCAATTTCAAATAGTAACTCCCTTTGCGCCTTAAACTTTGACACTTTTACTATGAAATTTCGTAAACAATTATATCCTAGAATGGAAAGTTGATATGCACTGCTATTCTATTCGAAGGTCAAAACATCGGGCTGTGCCGCATATTTTCAACATGTCTATGCCCCTAAGTTGTAAGAGTTTAAACTTATACTAAAATCCTGTACTTTTTGCCTACTTCAGAATTCATTTTTCAACCGCATCAGTATGTTTTCTATACTGGCAACAGTCCCAAGCTATGTATCTATGAGATGAAACATAGAGATCATATATGGGAACCAGTTTGTCAACAAATCAACTTATCTATGAATACATGTATTATCTCCCCTGAAGAGGCTAGATTTGAAGAACAGTTGTTTTCACCAAGTGCAACCTCTAAAACGAGATACTATAGCTAGTATCTACCTTGACCATTCATTTTTATGAAACAAAGCAAAACCAACTTTTTTAATTCATCGTTTGTCTGAAATGGGGAACACTTTTGTAAAGTACCGAAATGTCAAATGTTTATACTATTGCAAGATGAAAGAGCCTTAGTTTGTATGTAATTCATCTTTGGAATTTTGAGTATCCACCTCAGATCCATGCCACCTGTAGAATAAGCAGTTTCACAATAACTTTATCTGCCGAAACAACAATGTATTTGGCATGGGGGTATGACAACTGTTAAAACAGTAAGCTACATGAAAAGCATTTTTTGTGGAATTTTAGAAATAAAATTGCAATTAGTTATCAAAGGTACCAGGATTATAATTTAGTACGCGTTTCGTCCACATAAGACTCACCAGTGACGCTTGCAACAGTTCCCTTCGTTTCATCAAAGATTATATACTCTTATTCTTTTTTTATTATCAAAAACATTGTTAATCAAATGTGGTGGTGCTAAAATATGTCGAAGTGTATATAGCGTTGCAGCAAACCATGATCTTCATACTTAGGACTTGGGATCATAGAATTTAATTGTGTTTCTTTTGTATTCTTCTAAATTATAAGTTAAAAATAAATACTGCAAGTGTTGGAACAAGCATCCCCATAATAACCCTGTTTGAACATTAACTTTTAACAATTCATTTTTCTAATTAAAGCAACCCGTACTACAAGTTTTACTACACGTCAATACACTTACCTATACAAACAGCAGTAGTTTGGTCGCATCCTAAATTATCACATCCGGTACAAATATTCTCACAAGAATCACCATGGTATCCAGCTATGCATCCGCCCACACACCTACGGGATGATCTATCACATGTTGTGTTATAACAGTTAGTACTGCATGATAGCTCACATCTGGTACCGAATTTCATGTTTGGACAATTGCCAATGCACGTGCCGTCATCTTTATTACATTGATTTGTTGAACATGACGACGGACATGACCTACTGCAATGACTACCATGATATCCGGCAACACAATCTGACGTGCATGCCCCGCCCACTTTTATGCAAGTTCTGTTTGAACAGTTTGCTGAACAATCTAAATCACAGTAATTACCATATTTGCCAGAGAAGCAATTCCCCGAACATGCTCCAGTTGTTGGGTTACAACTATTACCGTCACAGTTTGACCCGCAAAGAAGTTGGCAAAATTCCCCATAGAACCCCTGTTTGCACCCAGAGGAACACTTGCTATCTCCTTGACTACATTTATTATTTAAGCAATTGGAGTTACAGGGTTGTAAGCAATCGTTACCATGGTATCCATCTACACAACCGGCGTCACACAAGCCAGTATTACGATTACATGTAGTTAAGCAATTAGGACATTGCAAGTCACATTTCTGACCGTAACGTTTGATATTACAGCCGCTACTACATATGCCATTTGTATCACACTCACCTTTATTACAGTTTGTAGTACAATTGTCTTTACATGTGTTACCATACCAACCTGTTTTACATCCACCCGTGCATGTTCCCGATGTTGCA
The DNA here is from genome assembly GCA_037788925.1 of Mytilus galloprovincialis. Taxonomy (NCBI): domain Eukaryota; kingdom Metazoa; phylum Mollusca; class Bivalvia; order Mytilida; family Mytilidae; genus Mytilus; species Mytilus galloprovincialis. The sequence goes on along the minus strand of CM075338.1, from coordinate 19,737,934 downwards.
TCGCAAGAATTTAAGGTCGCACAATTATCGCTACATCTAACGCACTGTCCGGAAACCAGATACCAACCAGTTTGGCAGCGCTCACACACGGTCGGTTGATTCGCAACACAAGATTCGCAATTTGCTAATGAACAGGTAAACGTGTCGCAGCGCAGTCCACTCCATCCCGCAGAACAGCCAAACCGACAGTTTCCAGTGTTAGGAAAGCACTTTGCTATATAGGTGTTATTTGATTTACAACCTGTACTACAGGTTTTACAGTTACCGATTACTCCATCATAATAATATTCAGGTTGACATTCGGTACAGACCGTTATACCAACTGATATCAATGGTTGACATTTAGTACATAAAGTATTATTTGTCACTTCCGAACAAGTTTTGTCACAACTGGCACCATAAAATCCATCTATACATCCATTTAAACAATTCCGATTGCTTTGATCGCATTTTGATAGTCCACCATGACAGTTAACGCAGTAAGATGGAAAACATACAGCTGTTTGCTGATCACATCCATATAGACAAGCAGTTGAACAGGTTGAACTACAATCACTTCCATAATAACCCTTTGTACAACCTGATGTACATTGACCAGCAGTTCTGTCGCATTCCAAATTAGTACATCTTATGGAACAAGCCCTCTCACAATACTGACTCCATAGTGTTTTAGGGCAACTATTACAATAGCCTAGCTGTCTCTCACATCCACATGCTAATCCAGACAGGACACATTGGTCACTGATTGAACAATTCTGGTCACATCCCTTGTTACAGACGTCACCAAAATAATTCTTATGGCACCCGTAACAGTTCCCATGCAATTGTTCACATCCACATTTCCCGCCATTACTGGAGCATTTGTTTCCATAATAACACGTGGTAGAACAATTGTACTGACAACTTCCGCCCCATACACCAAAATCACAGGTTGCTACAATTATATTTTGTCATTTGTGTTTGAGATACGACAGGAAAGAAATCATATATCACATTAAATTTCAAAAAGAGCTAAACAAATATTAATTAATGTTCCAAGTCAAGAACTCCGTCAGCAGGTTTTTTTTCTAATTTATTTTGTTTTGAGATATGGTTTTGCTATTTATGTTATATGGTTTAGATTTTGAGAAATTGGGAAAATGTAAGATTAGAGTAAAATGGTGTAAAATAATGAAAAATAAAAAAATACAAGTTATTATACTTGAAATAAATACTTACACATTCAGTATATACATGTAGTATTTGATTCCATGCATATTATACCTTAGCCTTGGCACGACGAAACACGCAACTGGCTCATAAAATCAAAGCCTTGTATCTTTGATAAGTATTATAGCAAATAAGAGGGTGAATTGAATGCTTTTATTTCTTCTTGAAATAACGACTGAGTAAAACAAGATTTGATTCCTCTTATTTATATATCAGAATTGTATTACACTCCGTTAGTACAGTGGTCGATGATAAATCTACCAAATATATTACTGAAATATGTACAGGCATGCAAAATCCCATGCCATAATTCAGTTGTGTAGCATAAATACTGTCAAATATAAAGTCCCTTTACATTTATAAGGAAAGAAAAAAAAGTTATAGAAATATCAAAATCTAACCAGAATTGTTTGACAATGTTTGAGGAATGCGTCTTACAAATATTTTCAAGTTCAGAAACCCATATCACAGCTGCATAATTTGATTTTTTTTTACATATTTCACACACTTATTGAAATTCTAAATGTATATGAGATAATTTGACTGATATCAATATTATATATGAATCTCATGTTTAACTGTTTTAAAAATTTTATGTCTCGTAACATAAATTATTATCGTTTGATTTTTTGATTCTACGCGTTTGTTTGTTAGATTATTTTGTAATTATTTCTCTTTTATTTTTTTTAAAGTTATTATTCATATAATTTTCTTTTTGTGTCTTTACATGTCACAAAACATTTCTTTTTGTCACATATATTCAATGATTTAACACACTTTTTAAACACTTTAACAAAACAAGCAGTACCCCTTTTCTGCGAGAGATGCGCATTTCCACAATAAATGTGACTACAGTGAGGCTCTATGCAATAATATTTAGAAATTCAAAGCTAATTAAAAAACTGAAGAGCTATTAACCAAAAAAACAGGATAGCCACAGCCGGACAAAGATAAGACCTTTGCACAAGGTATACATTTTTTTATTTTATGAAAATTAAACGAGCCAAATTAATTTTAGTGAAAGTGTTGGGTACCACCTTAATAGTAAAGTTATGTGTGGTACTTTGAAAATAATACATAAGCATACTAAGTCTATAAGTAGTTATCAAAAGTACCAGGATTATAATTGTATACGCCAGACGCGCGTTTCGTCTACAGAAGACTCATCAGTGACGGTCAGATCAAAATAGTTAAAAAGCCAAACAAATACAAAGTTGAAGAGCATTGAGGACCGGAAATTCCAAAAAGTTGTGCCAAATACGGCTAAGGTAATCTACTCCTGGGGTAAGAAAATCCTTAGTTTTTCGAAAAATTCAAAGTTTTGTAAACAGAAAATTTATAAAAATGACCATATAAAAGTGCCTAATATCATACATGTATCTAACCTTAATAAACCTATTATTTATACCGCATAGTCAGCCTTTTATAGCTGACTATGCGGTATGGGCTTTGCTCATTGTTGAATGCCATACGGTGACCTATAGTTGTTAATGTCTGGGTCATTTTGGTCTTTTTGTGGATAGTTGTCTCATTGACAATCATACCACATCTTCTATTTTATACTATATATATTTTTTTTATAAATGAACATACCATGTGTCTCTATTTCAAACAGTGTAATATGTAAAGTGATGATTAATATTCGTTGTATCAAGGAACCATCCATTGTATCGAGGAAGTACTATCAAAAAGGGACGTAACTTCGTAAATTTTAGTGCAAATTACATTTCAATGTTTGAAGTTGTTATGTATACATATTGTTGTGTAATGTTATGCACTAATTCGTTCCATTTTTTGTTTGTTTAATTTAACTTCGGATGACAGAAGGGGTTGATTGATGTGAATTTGGTCAAATTTTTTTTCTTAAATTAAATATTGTCTGTATATTAATTTACCATGTCGTCCTAAATTATGGTATTAGAAAACTGTATAAAACTTTCCTTTTAAAACCGAAAACAAGCAAGAGTTGTGTCTCTTCTGTCAAGGCAGAGAAAATTTTCATGGACTAAGAAGATAGGGGGGTTTGGATATACGCCTGAGGTTTTTACACAAAATATCAAACCATAGGTAACCATAGGCCGCCTCAGGCGTATATCCAAACACACCCAGGGTCTCGATGATAGGGTAGATTGTATGACTAATAAATAACTGTCAATCAACCAAAGTGCAAATGACATGGATTGCACGTAAATGTATGAGGGTCTTTGTTGTGTTTACACAATAGGAAATAATGGGTAAAAACAGCAGTACAAAGGGCATAAAAATAATATAAAAAAGTAAAAAATAGGCAAAACAAATCAAGACGAGAATAATTGGTTCGATGAAATATAATGAATTGAAAAACTGGACAAAGTTCAAATGAGGAAAAACAACCTTGGTATGCAAGTTCAAACTTTTTTTTTTTTTATTTAAGTTGAATTTCTTCTTCGGTATATTTTTAGATTATATTTTGTGTTCATCAACTACGTGAAGAGCTGTCTTTTCTTCCTTTCTGATTGTCCAACGTTTTGATATTTGGTATCTTTAATGACGAATCTGTCATTATAGTGAATGTCTACAGCTAATAAACTTCAAGACTAAAAAACAATGAACACTGTGGCAATGACTTGGTAATTGAATAGACGTTTCTTCTCTAGTTCTAAACATGAAATATTTGCCACTGGACGTTAATCGACCAACAATCAACCAATCAATCAAAATTTCAGACAATAGGTAGCTTTTTGCATTTTTAAAAATATGTATTTGTCCTTTTATATTGACTGAAGCGAAGTGCTCAAGTAGTATAAGTAGTCGAACAACTATAATATAACTAGAGAGTCATGCAACACTGACGTTGCGAGTTTTATTCTCGCACGGGGCAGGTCCGTTTCACTCCAGTCTTAATTGACTAGGATTTATTATTGTCAGTTTTCCTTCCGAAGGTCGATGGTTCTCAAAGGGCACTCCGGCTCCCGCCACCAACAAAAAATGAACACAAAAAAATCAAACTCTGTCTTCATATCAACAAAACAACATTTAGTCTATATGTGTATTTGTTTTATTTCTAAGGTAAAATAGATGTTTATTTGATCAAGAAACTTTGTGTTGGTAGACTGTTTATTGGTTTATTTTCGTATTTATGTCGTTATCAGTTTTCTGCGAATTTTTAGTTTGAATTATATTTGGTAATTTCGGTTTCCAAAGAAAGAAAAGATGCGCCTTGTACATGACACGGTAAGAAAAAAGTTTGAAATTTCACAAATATTAATCATAAAACAGTTAATTGACATTAATATTTTATTCAATAATAAGAGCTCATAGTGTTAAAGAAAAGAACATAAAAAGTTCTGGGTTTCTACATATCTAATATAATTATGAAGTGCATAAATAGGAAAACAAATAATCTTTAAACTCACCAAATATTTATATTCAATATTCTTATAAACATTTTGTCTACTAAAACATCAAATTGTTTAAAAAAGATCTCCATACTTTACTGTTTCACATATATTCATGGTATATATTTTAGAAATACAACTTAATCAAGGTCATTTCAGTATATTAACACATAATAGTATTTTTTCCCCAACAAAAAATTAAACATGTTTATCCTATGTTAGCTGTAAATGGTATTATTTTCAACTTATCAATATCTAAAATATAAATAACAAGAACAGATCAAAATGAGGTATGACGTATTCATAATTGGCTTGTTTTTGCTAGCTCTGAGTACCTTTTAGGTCCTTCGTCTTTTGAATTGTTATTATATGTGTCCGATCTGTTAAAAGAATAAAAAATATATATATTGAGGTTTTAACCAGAGCTCTATCTGAAAGGCAGCATTAATCATAATGTTGCTGTCTCCTACTCTTTCTGCTACGACATACCTAGAGGCAGCAATTCTTATCTAAAAGTAATCGATATATTTTATTCCTTTTTATTTTAAAACCGTTTTGTCTGGTGCCGAATTAATTAAGCAAAAATTAATTTATGTCATGCTGAAAAAAGAGGTGGAAGACACAAAACTTTTCTTCAACAACAAGTATCAACTCGTATTTTCTATAATCATCCCAACCCCAACCCCACCTCAAAAAGTCAGTTTCCTACCTGTAGCAGAATTTTCATCCTGCATTATTTTTTTACTACTAAGGCTGCGTGTCCCTGATTTGAACATACATAAGCAACACGACGGGTGCCACATGTGGAGCAGGATCTGCTTACCCTTCCGGAGCACCTGAGATCACCCCTAGTTTTTTTGTGGGGTTCGTGTTGTTTATTCTTTAGTATTCTATGTTGTGTCATGTGTGCTGTTGTTTGTTTGTCTTTTTCATTTTTAACCATGGCGTTGTCAGTTTGTTTTCGATTTATGAGTTTGACTGTCCCTTTGGTATCTTTCGTTCCTCTTTTTGAACCATTGGTTGATATTTGTCCAAAAGGCAATCATATTGTGTATTCCAAAAGGACTAGCATTTTCTGTTTAACAAATAATTGTTAATTTCCCATAAAAAAAGACAATCTTCCTGCATCAATTTCTACAGCTGTATTTGGAACTATACATGTACATGAAGTTGACTTTGGTTAGTTTCTTGTTAGCAGTAAACCTACTAGGCAAAACTCTGCGAATTTCGCGAATGTGACCTGGGTTGTACTAACATGATCAACACAACGGGAGCCGGATGTAGAACATGATCAGCTTACCATTCCGGAGCACTTGAGATCATCCTCAGTTTGAGGTGGGTCCGTGTTGACTATTAGTCTCTTTGTGGATTATGTTGATTTTGTGTACCATTGTTTGGTTGTTTGTGTTTTTCTTTTCCAGCTATTACGTTGTCAGTTTATTTTCGACTTTTGAGTTTTAATGTTCGTCTATCTTTCACAAATACTTTTAAAGTAAGAGATCTTGTTATTTTTTCTAAAAAGGATATTAAATTCCACGTAAAGCGTTTTTAAATTTGCGAGTGCTGTCACCTTTTCAAATCGATATAAAGATTTAGATATGTATGCATATGTGTTCCCTTATAATGCTCTTTCTAGGATATCCTTACTTTTTCCTTCTCAAACACCAATATAATATCACAACAAGAAATATAATGAACATTACGCCACCAGCAGTCGCACCTGCAATCATGATGGTGTTGTTATCTTTGCTTTCGTTCATCGATGTACCTGCAAATGTAATACATGTATATAATAGTTTAATATCAAATCCATTTAAATTTGACAAGAACGGATTTCCACCTCAGTGTGTTGAATACCAATTCGCCGTTTCAGAATCTAATGCATCCTGGGTAATATTTTCAAAATTGTACACCAAAACGTCGTGATTGGTTAAAAATGTCATAAACAATGGAAATTCAACCAATGACGTGACGTTATTTTCATTTTGGGGTACGAAGAATGAAATTACCCATGATTCTTTAGATTCTGAAACGGCCAATTAGTTGTCTTCGACTGTTTTCGTCCTTTGGTCAGGTTGTTGTCTCTTTGACACATCCCCAATTTCCAATCTCGATGCTATACTATATCAGTAGCACATAATTCAAAAGATCTAAAGCAGCTCCTGACGTGACCAGAGACTTTTTAAAATAGATAAATACATTTAGTGTACCAAAAAGCTTTCCTCAAAGTTATGATGCATCAGATTTTATATAATTACAACAATATGAAAGCAGTTCATAAGTGGCGGGTCCTGGAGGTGTGTTGTTTGAGAACCTTACTTTCTTACGATTAATGCTTATGAATGGGGACATAGTGTTGGAACCCATTTAAAGTGGGTTTAAACACCATTTTAATAATACATGTAGCTAGATCCGCTCCTTAGTACGTATAGGACCAAGTTTTAACGAACAAGTACAAATACTTCTGTGCTGTACAATGTCATGAAATATTAGAGGAACTGGGATGAAGATTGTTTTTTTTGGGGGGACCAATCTCTATTGTAATTCTCTATTTTGCACACATTTTGTTCATTGTTCTATATTCTTTATATTCAATCTCTGAATTATTCTATATTCTTATTTATTTAGGGAGCTACCATTTGATTTTTAGGGGGGGGGGGGGGGGGATGAAAAATTTTGTCCTGCATTTTTTTTAGCTGAGTGTAATCACTGTCCTGCCTTTTTATTTTTCACTCTGTTCGATCCTGCTATTTTGTTTTAGTTTATCCTGACTTTTTATTACCTAAATTGTAGTCCTGACTTTTTTTTGCAAGTGTCTCATCCTGCATATTTCTTTTCAAATTTCATCCTAGCCCCCCCATAAAAATCAAATGGTAGCTCCCTTAGCCTACTTTGTTCTCTGTTTTCGTTATCCTAATTTTATATAAAATAACTATCATTCATTCTGTAAACCTCATATTACATACCTTCACATTTTCCAGTATTCTGACTACATCCTAAACTACCACATCCAGTACACGTGCTCTGGCAAGAAGTGCCATGGTAACCAATTTTGCATCCATCGACACAGGCTCCAGTCTTCTGATTACATAACGTTCTTTTACAGTTATTACTACAAGTTTGATCACATTTGTCTCCAAATTTTCCTTCGAAACAATCAGCAGTACAATCTCCCTTATCTTTTTGGCACTGGTCAGTCGGACATGAATCAGGACATGAAACATTACAATGACTTCCAAAAAATCCATTTTCGCATACTGAAACGCATGCGCCATTTTCTTTCACGCATAACGGCTCTAAACAGTGAGATGGACATTTTATATTGCAATGTTCGCCATAATTTCCAAATGAACAGTTCCCTATGCACGTTCCCGTCGCTACATCACATTTATTTTCGCTGCAGTTTGATCCACAGGTAAGATGACAGAATTTCCCATAATACCCCTGTTCACATCCGTCCAAACATTGTCCATCGCTTTGATCACACTGATTACCAAAGCAAGTATCATTGCATAATTGTTGACAATCGTCACCGTGATAATCATCTATGCAACCAGACTCACAAAACCCAGTCTGCTGGTCACATGCAATCTTGCAATTGTTACACATTTTGTCGCAATTTTTTCCATAACGTTTTCCAGCGCATCCTTCAGTACAGTTGCCATTTACATCACACTTTCTGTTTAAACAGCCAGACATACATTCATGTAAACATTTTAGACCATACCAACCGTTCTTGCATCCACTTGTACATATTCCGGAAGCTGTGTCACATTCATTTGCAACTGCGCAGTTTGTACTGCATTCGACACATTGCCCAGAGTCAACAAACCATCCATTTTGGCAACGGGCACATTCTTGTGGTTGTTCATAAACGCAAGTGTCACAATTCGCAACGGTACAATCGCATTTTGATCCGATCCAATTCGATAAGCATCCAAACCGACAAATTCCTGTTTTTGGAAAGCACGTGGATAATGACGTCACGTTTGAACTGCATCCTGTGCTACAAACCTTACATTTCTTGCTGAACATGTCGTAAAAATATCCTGACTGACATTCCTCACATACGGTAAGAGTTACAATAGGTGTACTGATGTGTCTACAATTGATACATTTTGACACGGCCGTTTCTTCTGCGCATGTCTTATCACATGTTTCACCTCTAAACCCCGTAATACATCCGGATTTACATTTCTGTGTGACGTTATCACATCCTGACATCCCACTAATACAGTTCACACAATATGGCGGGAAACATTCTGCCGTCTGCTGATCGCATCCACTTTGACAAGACAAAGAACATACCGAAGAACAGTCGCTCCCATAAAACCCTTTTAAACAACCGAAAGTACAAATACCATCTATCCAGCTACATTCGGAATTGATGCATTTATTGGAACATTTATTTTCACAGTAATTACCCCATGTTGATTTTGGACATCTGTTGCAGTTACCCTGTTCTCGCTCACAGCCGCAAGCAAATTCAAAACCATCCTGTACACATTGTTCGTTAAGAGAACAAATATCATCGCATTTTATATCGCATGAAACACCATAAAAGTTGGTAGAGCATTCATGGCAAGTGCCATTAGTTTGCATGCATCCACAGTGGCCGCCATCGGAGCAGTTGTTTCCATGGTAACAAGAGGAAGAACAATTGTACTGGCAGTTACCGCCCCATTTTCCGGCATTGCATTGGGCTGAAAATGGGAATTGTATTATATTCTATTTACATTTAGTTCCTAGGGTTAAAAAGCTATTTTTATCTTTCATTAACAAATGTCGATACATGATTATAACGTTTCGATTATTAAATTCTCTGTGTTGTCTTAAAGTAACATGCAATTTCTTGAAATATATAATACTAACATGAGCACTATAACGGATGACACATGTGAATCAGGTTCTGACTCTCCTTCCTGAACACCTGCGATCACCTCTGTGATTGGTTGGGTTCGTGTTACTGTTTTCTGAGCTGTGTATTTTGTGTGTTGTTGTTTGGCTGTTTGTCTTTTCATTCTTTTTTGGTCATGGCGTTGTCGGTTTATTTTCGACTTGTGAGTTTGAATATTTCGCCTCTCTCTGAAAAAGCTTGGCCAAAATAGTTAACCTTTGGTGATGTTGAGCTGCAGTTTTAATTCATATTTACTCACATCTTTCTTTCTGCATATTAAAAAAACGGTTTTTGAAAGCTAAAACTTCCAAACGGATAGCTCAAAGATTCTATTTCACTATCATTGTTTTCACAATTTCGTTCAGAATATTACCTGTGCTACTTTATTTGATAGTGAAAATGCTATAGAGTACAATGCAAATGTAAGTGAAACAGCAAATTAACAGACGGATAAACTAAGGTAATTCATCTTACTAAGTAAAAAGGTCTTATGCAAGTTTAGATCAGTGTAAAAACAATTTTTACGATTTGTCAAATTTTTATTCTTGAATTTCAGTTTTTTTTAATTTAATGTAGCATCTGTAACATATATATATATATGTTGTTTTTGTTTTCTTTGTCACTCAATGTATTACGTACCTTCTACAGAAGTTATCCACACCAAAACCGTGAAGTTCAACAATACGCACAGCATACTTTTTTTAATCTATAAATATAAGTAAAAACGCATACACGTATGTCTTGATTCGTTTTTAGTTGATTAAAAAGATATGACGACGGATATGTTCAAATTGTCGAGCACAAAATTGTCCTCTTTTCAAGTAACTTACCGAATTAAACTTATCACATGGTTTGTAATTACATGATCAACATTATGAGTGCAAGCCACATGTAGAGTGGGATCTGCTTACCCTTCCGGTGCACATGAAGCTATCGATAGCGGAGGATGTGCATAATGACAAATTTTGAAAATAAAAAAATATTTAATCTCGAAATAACTTGTAAGATTTCCATTGTTGTTTTTGGTGTTTTTTGGTTTTTTTTTTTGGTTTTTTTTGTAATTTTGTTGCATCTGTCAGTGGTTTTGGTAATGCCTCGGGTACAAGATGTCGTGACTTCATTCCTCGGCCAGAAGCCAAAGATAACCATTCATTATTTAGTAGAAAAAAACGGTGGTTGGACCAGAAGCTGAGAAAAGGTTACATGTAAACTACTACCTTGTAAACTAGCAAATTCTATCTGTATCAGCCTGTAAATCAGAAAAAGCAGGAACATATGCATATCCCATAAACCTGTTTTATATTAATGTAATATTTGCTACTGGACGTTATTCACCAGTTCGTTAACATTATTATATGTTTTGAATCTCTTACCTTATGAGTGTGCAGCTTTCTAAACGTTAAAAATAAATATTAGTCAAATTTACAACTAGATCTTCCCTTTTCTTATTACTTTAACAATTATTTAGCAATTAGCCGTCAAAACTGTTATTGTGTTGTAAGTGGCATTGGAAAAGAAAGAAATCAAAAGATTACTTTGTAGATACTCACTGAAAGGACAAGTATACACGGACTTACTTATATTATTAGTTTTGAGTCAGAGAATATCTTTCAATGTACTTATTTAATTAGTTTGCAGTAATGAACCTTCAAATTATACGTGTTAAATTGGAATTACTTCATTTTCGTTTGGGTCGGAAAACTGGTTAAAACAATTTGAAAAAAAGCAATAGAATTCTAGATTTTAATTAGAACCACTTCAAATAGTTTTTATTTTTTGTTTTTAAACGAAGGTAAAACGTGTCAAGCTGAAAGTAATATGACTGATTTTATTTTAAATTCCTGTTGACATTTTGTTTGGCTATACATTCTCGTTCAAGTCTTCAGGAATGAACAAATGAACTATCGCAGAAGAGTTAAATATTTCACAATCAAATATAAAGATGCCGCAAAAATATTAGAAACCAATTGATAATTTTTATGAAATCCCACACATGATAATGTATTGATACTTTCCATTGACAAATGGGTGGCCTTTTATGGCCGACGATTATATATACGGTCTGTGATCTAATCATAGTTGGGTACTGTACGTTTGCATATAATTGATTACATCCACTTCATTTGAATTCTGATTGATAGTTGTCTTATTGTCCATACATTTGTACCACTATGATCCTAATTTGGACGATTTGGCCATTCTTGAGACAAATATATACTCAGATTTATTTTTATTTGAATCCTTCTGATAATTTTTGCTTTTTTCAACTGGTTTTTATAGTTCGTTATCTATTCTTATGTTGTAGTGTTACACCACTGTCCCAGGTTTGGAGAGGGTTGGGATCCCGATAACATGTTTAATCCCAGCCCCATTCTGTAGGTATGTGTCTGTCCCAAATCAAGAGCCTGTAATTCAGTGGTTGTCGTTTGTTGATGTTACATATTTGTTTTTGGTCTCTTGTGGATCTGAGAGTTATCTTCTTTTTTTATATAATTAATATATAAAATATTCAAATTTTGATATGTTTATATCGGTGCATTTTAATTAAAAGAATGTATATACAAGTGTCTTGAGAGTGGGTCTTCATTTTTTGTATTCCAATGGTTTCAATAATTCTTTATTATTTTTACCATTATTCTATAGAAAAAATTAATTTCAAGACCCCACGCGGCCAGTGTTGTCTTTTCTTTACTCTATGGTATATTCTGTAGTCCATTGTTCTGTGGTCCATCATTCTCTATTATGTAAACACCATCAAGATCCTCATTTTCTCTCTCCTTTTCTTATTGAAGTTGGCTGTGTTATATAATCTTAACTTCTTCTGCAAGAGCGCACTAGAAATTATATATAATACATGTACAAGAAACGTTTCCTATAGTATTTTAATTTAAATAATATCGATTGAAATTTACATTTTTGTAATGTACCCAATACACATCTCTTTTCTTGCACGAACCTGCAAACAGTACATTTAAATATTTAAAATTCATCAATTGAAACCTTCTTGTATAACTAAACCAATATATTCATAACTTTCTCATGTTAAAACGCAAACAATACTTGGTCTATTCGTCAGTAGGATAAACTTATTAGCTTATTAAAACGGAAAATATTGTGATTTAATCTTTGAAACAAACAAACATTATTGTTTCACCCTGTTTGAAATGTAAACTGACATATTTAACCATATTAGTTTGTAGGTTTATATACCGTTAACTCGTGACCACTTTATTATTGGAAATTATTCAGGCGTGGCGGGTTATTTTACGATCAAGATTCCTGTTTTGTAATGTACATGAAATTGACATTGAGGATTATAGTGAAATAGATATAATGTAGAAATGGAATACACATCCCTGGATTAATGTATTGAAAAACAATGGAGAAGATATTGATTTGTATTTTAAGTTTGTTTGGAATTATTTTATTAATTGGATTTTCGAAAGGTAAGTCAACCGAAAGTAAATATTCAATATTGAATAATTTGTTATGTTTACAAAGTATCTATTTTTAATTGAATTTTATGTTTCACACAGTGCTGACTATTTGTAAATTTAGTCTTAAAAATGAAGGTAAATTAAACAGAATCGGTTGGATATAGACGTATTCTGTACAGAAATATAGAACGTATAAGCATTGCTTAAGATTTTTAAAATTCCTCATTTGAGACGAATTAAGCAGAACTAGCCCCTTGTCTTAGTCTAATCCAACAGTGCTGTGAAAATATGTAAATCTCCTGATTATTTAAAAGAACACTAAGGTTTAATGGGTTGTTGGCTAACGTCCAGTGGCAAATATTTCATATTTAAACAGGGTGAAAAAATAATACATACAATAGGTAAGTCCTTGTAAAAGAGGTCGTCCGGGATAAATGTTTAGGGTTTATTTGGACTGCCACTGGAAAATGATGGTATATATATTGGATAGGGTCACTGAGAAATTTAGCCTTACAATTGGTCACCTACGGACCCGACAAATAGTTGTTGCATGAACGGTTAGGATAGGTTTAAATGAAAGGATAACACATTTGTTTATCCAGTATCTTTTGGTTTTAATGCAAATATAGTCCCTAGTGTTGACAGTGGATTACTTGCCAATATTTTTTATACCCCTTCCAAATTTATTTCTCCATGTGTTATGCCTCAAATGGCAAGTAGGGGGGCGAAATTACACTGTAAATAAAGTTGGGATCAGAATTTTACAGGAAAGTAGTGATTTGGTCCAGCTGAAAAAGGTTAAAAATAAGCACTTGGGAAGCTGTCAAAAGATTTCAAGACGCCCTAAACATAAAATTGTCCATATTTTGAGTTAGAGCCGATGAAGTTTTCTATAATTTTGATATAATTTGTCCCAAAAGTAGTACAACACACTGTAAAAATTTCATTGAGAAAGCGCAGGTGGGATTTTTTTAATTTTCATTTATGTTCTAAAAGAAATGCACTACGAAATTATTGTGGTCTCGGACCATATATCGATTTAGATCTAGCAAAAGTAATAGTGTTCAAACCGGTGCTAAAGGCCTACAAACTGTCGTGTTATTATCTTACTGGTACGAAACTAAGGAAATGTTTTGATATTGCATTATGATTAAATAATGTAATTTTAGAAAAGTATTATATAATGTTATCAACCATCGATCCAAATTCTAATTATCCATTTTCAATCTATTTTAAAATCCATCTTTGAAATGTAATGTACCATAGCGATATTAAACTATAAAAAGTGCAATGCATTAAATAACAATGTGTTATCGACTTTAGTGAAAGTATTCAAGTACGATATGAAACTGAAAACATTATGTTATATAAAAAAAATGTGATATAATTATCAATGATGCTATCCCCCACCAAAGACCGAATGACTAGTTAGAATTTAAAATGCAAATATAGGACAACGTACGGCTGTCAACAATTACTATGAACAAAACTATTACCGAATATGCAAGCTATTAAAGTCTGGACCCCAAATGACAAATAAAAAACCATTCAAACGCGAATACTAACGACCTGATTTGATAATCTTAATTTAATTTAAGTTTTCTTTCCGTATAAAGACTAACACAAGGAAACAAATATTGATTTAGGGAGCTACCATTTGATTTTTATGGGGGGGCTAGGATGAAAAATTTTGTCCTGCATTTTTTTTTAGCTGTAATCTCTGTCCTGCCTTTTTATTTTTCACTCTGTTTTCGGTCCTGCCTTTTTTTTTTTAGTTTATCCTGACTTTTTTTTTACCTAAATTGTCGTCCTGACTTTTTTTTTTGCAAGTGTCTCATCCTGCCTTTTTTTTTACTGCCTATTTTTTTCAAATTTCATTCTAGCCCCCCCCCCCCCCCCCCCCAAATGGTAGCTCCCTTAATAATGTAATAGAAAATAAGAAAATGTGGTATAATTGCCATGAGAGACTACTCCCCAACAGTGAACATATGACTTCTCAGTAGTAATTAACAACTATAGGTCACCCTACGGGCTTTAACAATAATCAAAACCCATACTGCATTGAAAGCTATTACAGTCTGGCCCCAAAACGACAAATGTTAAAAAAAAAATCAAAACAAGAAAACTAACGATCTGATTTGATAATTATAATTATTTGTAAGTTTCTTTTCCTGTAGACTAACACAAGGAAACAAATCTCGTTAAAATGAAGCGTCCGCAATTATAAAAAAAAAACTGGGTGTATTCTTAAATGAACTTAGGTGGAAACAAATCTGGTCTGGACAGGTTCACTGTGTGTATAAATACGGTTAACCACACAGGACATATAATTTACCTTTTCATCATGTCACGAAAAAACTTACTCAATTTAAATAATCAACATCTTGTCTGTAAAGAAATTGTGGCTTTTAAAACATTTGACCTTATGAGATGTTGAACTTTAAACGGAAGGACATGCGAAAGCTTATTACTTCTGGATATGAGGCCTTTGCTGAAGTTCGTTAAGGAAATACAAAGGTCCATTTCTTGCAAAAAAAACAATTAAAAATAAGGTGTAATGTATATTTCTCTCGTCATCTGTTCGCATGTATGATATAAGTTATTTTAATCAATTTACTCGTGTTTTATGACAAGCGAAATTAGTATTAAAACAGAGTTAAAAGTTGAGAATTGTACAAGAAAATCTGGACAAGATTAACTTTTACAAGTACAACTCGTTAAGTTCAAATATTAGAACTAGTGAAACTAGATATTATAACAATTATAAAGGTGAAAACAATAATAGATTCACATTGTATGTTACTCGAGCCAGTTTTTTTCGGCTTTGACTATAATTAACTACGTTTAAATGCTGACAAAAATAATAAAAACTTTAATTTCTCCAACACTCCTTACACTCCTGTATCAATATCCCTGTAGCCATAAAACAATAAAATTAATCAAGCAAAATTCTAATTCCACGACCACTGCCAGCATTAGTTGCGTTATTTAAGAATGCATTGCAATCTACAAAACATGATGCTGAAATCTATAAATAAAAATCGATGACGGAAAGCAATTAAATTCCGTTCATTTACACTAAGTTATATCCATCGCCATTGTGATCCGATGTGTTAATTGCTAGGATCTCACATTAGGATTGACCCGATCAATAATTTTTAATGTCCTTTTGCATCTTTTATAACATGTGAGCATATTTGTACAATCTATAGTCCAGGTATAGTTAGGTCATATCAGGTATAACTAAGCCATATCAGGTATAGCTAAGTCATATCAGGTATAACTAAGTTATATCAGGTATAGCTAAGTCATATCAGGTATAGCTAAGTTATATCAGGTATAGTTAAGTCATATCAGGTATAGCTACGTCATATCAGGTATAGCTAAGTTATATCAGGTATAGCTACGTCATATCAGGTATAGTTAAGTCATATCAGGTATAGTTAAGTTATATCAGGTATAGCTAAGTCATATCAGGTATAGCTAAGTCATATCAGGTATAGCTAAGTTATATCAGGTATAGCTAAGTCATATCAGGTATAGCTACGTCATATCAGGTATAGCTAAGTTATATCAGGTATAGCTAAGTCATATCAGGTATAGTTAAGTCATATCTGCAAAGATATATACAATAGAAGATGCTCACTTCTGTATCAATAAGGACACTTTCAAGTCTAGTAACTTTATATGTACAATCAAATTACAGCAGATTCCATTGAGTGTGTAGCGAAAGGTAATATCTTTGGTTAGCTTGCTTGTTAGCTGAACCGTGAAGTCATTATTAGGTCAGGTATACTACCTTCCTTTCAAAGTAGCATAGACCAACAGACAGATGGATTAGTTATCTATCGGACTTGTCTATTCTTAGTGTAGGGTAGTTTACCTAACCTAACAATGATTTCACGGTTCAGCTAACAAGCAAGCTAACCAACTATATTACCTTTAGCTACACACTCAATGGAATCCGCTGTAAGCAAAAAACGGTTTTGAATTAATGAATGTAACACTTGTATGACCTTTGCTCTCTCGCCTCTCTTTCTCTCTCTGCTTAGGTTTTAGGAGGTACTAGTAATCGGGTACAGCTGGTAGAAATTCTTTGCTATCACTTCTCTCTTTCTCTCTCTGCTTAGTTTTTAAGAAGTACTAGTAATCGGGGTACAACTGTTATAAAACGCTCCTATAGAAACGCCAGTCATAGTGTTGAAACCTGTGTGTTGCCCTTTTAGAGTTGTTTGGTTCTTATTTGTCCTGTAAATGGGTTGCTGTCCCAAAGATTTGTAACCGACATGCATTGTATTCTTGTAGATTTTGTATTCTTGTTTTTGTAAACAATGTGATGTGTCGACTTGTAGTGTCTTTGGAGAGGAATAAGTAGCTTGGCGTTTATTACTATTTCTTTAGAAGTTTAATTTGGGTGTGGATAATCACAATTGTAAAATCAGCATGATTAATTGTTGATAAAATAATTGTTTGCTTATAATCTCGAGGTGTGTTGCTTAATCCGATGCGTTCCTCTTATATGACTAAGTTGAATTATGTTATTTAGAATCGGCAATCCTCGGGATACTCCGCTACTCTCCTTCTATGAGGTACGGAATCGGCCGAGTTGTGACGATTGATGTTATTTTATATCGAGTATATTAAAAATACAAATACAAAGAAATTTACGACTTGTGATCTAAGGAGATTGATGATTGCTTGACGTCCAGTGGCAAATATTGCAGGACAAGAACAAGCTTTATACCTATTAAGATATTTATAACCTAATATATTTTAAATCATGCTCATTTTAAAAACATACAAGATAGTTAACCTTTAAAGTTTGGAAGAAAACAAACTCACATTTGTTCATTCAAATTATGGTCAAATATTGACAATTATAGAGTTTGATCGAAACAAACTTGCAACCACATTATAGCAAAATTTTGTAAAATCAGACACTTATAAAACAGTGCCAAAACGTAAACATGGTTGTGAATTGATAATATACAACCGACCTACATCTTTTCAAAATACCAAATCTACAAATTTGATTCTATCAAAAGGCCCACGGGGTGTACGTATTTTATGGATCTATCACCCATTCATAATGGTATATTAGATATATTTAAATTCAATTTGTGAACATTCGAACTGACATTTAAACTTAAATTTTATCACATAGCATTTGAATTTTGAAATCGTTGAAATGCATCATTAGACTAGTATGATTTTCATCAATGTATTTCAAATTATCACAGGTAGATGTTATGAATTTTAAATATTTGTGTATTAGCATGCCTTTGATGTTTAGTGTTAAATACATACCGTTTTCAGAATTTGCGCTATAGATAAGTTGTTAGCGGTATATATGGAATCCGATTCATAAATCATAACATCTAAAGTCAAGTCTCAGTCTTAGTTTTATATATTTATGTTCTGATACAATTAAAAAATGGGGTTGTTAAGTACTTTATAAGTAGTTAAACTCCTCATTTATGTTAAATATTTTCCATTTGCAAAATATACGTTATAGATCAGTTTTTTACACGTCTAGTCATTTTTTTTTGGGGGGGGGGGGGGGGGGGGTAGGGTGCTTTATATCTTACTGTTCGGTGGCTGATGAAAACCGTACTTTGACCTATGGTGGTTAACTAGTTATACATAAGCTGTTAACTGTATCTATGGAATTCGATTCATTAATTTGTAACATTTAAAATCAAATTTCAGTCTTAGTTTTGCATAATTATGATCTCTCAGATACAGTTAAAGATTGGGGTAGTTAGGTACTCAATAAACTGGTGAGGGCCCTCATGGGGTTTTTGATTATGTGATTACTTGGCCGTTTTTTTAATGATTATTTGATTATTAAGCCAAATATTTCATGATTATTTGATTACCTAGGACTGTATTTTTAGTTTTTGATTATTTGATTACTAAAGATAAGCAAATATTTAATGATTATGTGATTATATTGGCAAAAAAATGGTGATTATGTGATTACTAGGACCCCCCCATGAGGGGCCTCACTGGTATATTTTTCTTGAATTTAGTCAGTGGTGTTGTATGTCGGTGGTGTATGTTAACACAATTTTGGTTTGTTGGATCCCAATAACTGCAATTAAGTTAAAGAACCAAAAATACTTTGGAACATGGTCATTGTATAAGGCTTGATTTACGAACCTTCTTAAAACGCGCTCTTTTTTTATTTTACATATTATAATTTTAAGTGTATTGTCCTCTCCCAGGATTAATATACATTCTTTTATATAAATCTCCTTAACTGATCGACGACTAAGTACTAGAATTATAATACTAGCACCTGAAATAAATACGTTTACAATAAGCTACACTCAATTAAAAATGCAGTATTATTTCATCTAATTCTTTAATCTATTTACCTATCCTTCATTAAAACAGAGGGTCTTCACATTTTAATCTTTTTATTTATATGTGACGGTTTAAAATATTCTCTTTTTCTTGTTTTTGCCCATTTTCTATTTTCTTACTTTTTGCCTATTTTTCTCTTTTATAAATTTGTCTGCCAATTTTCTTATGTATTGGCCCGTTTTTTTGATTTTAGAAAACTAATTCAGACCCTAATAACCTACAGGGGCCGTATGCATAGAGCTACATAAGTTAAAATTTGTTCCGAATGGACAGATTTTTCTACATGTCTTCCGATAATTTAGTACTACGATCGGATGTCTTAACCTAAGTGGTTTTATGCATACATGTATCAGCTCAGATCAATAATGTATTTAAGTAAAACATATTATATTTCTATTTCCATTGTGCGTTTAAACAATAAACCAGGAAGAGATCTTGCATGAATAGAACAGAATTTTAAAATATTAAACTATTGAATTATCATTCAGTAATGGTTATGTGTCTGATCATTTGCAGTACATTTCAAATGTAAACAATAACATTAAATAGATATTTCCGAAGATTATGTACTTTTCAACGAGAGGCATTCCAAAATATATTTCATTTTGAAAAAATGCAAAATTTATGACTGCAGGTACTTTCCACGACAAAGTCATAACAATAAATAAGCCAATACTTTCACTAAAATCAATTTGGCTCGTTTGATTTTCATAAAATTTTTACAAAGTATTTACTTTGACCCTTTGACAAAAATATAAAAATTTTTAATTTTTTGAACCAACCGTTTTGTCAGAAAAATTACACTGGTTATATAGCAATTTGACAAACACTAATTTTGATCATTGAGAAGCTTAATATTTCCTTAACGACACAACGTAATTAAAACGTTTAGCTGATTTTACAGAGTTATCTCCCTGTAGTGTTAGGTACCACCTTAACGCCTAAAGAAGTTACAAAAACATTTTCATTTCCGAAGTAATAAAATAAATAAAAAACACTTCAGAGATTTATTTCTATATATAGTAATAATAATAGGTTCATATTGAACTCATATTTCCGTATACAAACAGGTATTCCGCTGATGAAGATTAATAGAGATAATTTTTTGCTAAAAGTTAATTTAACCCCGTCACATGATTATGTTTTTTACCTGCCCAACCTACGATTGTAGAGGGACTTTATGTTTATCGGTCCATGCGTCCGTTTGTTCGTCTTTTTGTCCGTCTGTTCTACTTTAGGGTCAAATTTTTGGTCAAGTTAGTTTCTTGTGAGGCTGAAGTCCAATAAACTTGAAACTAAGTACACAGAATTTAGTTCCCTATGATAAGATCTTTCTAATTTTGGGAATTGAATGTATAGACATAAGATTTCAAACAGTCCTTTTTAAAGTTATGTGCATTTTTCTCGCCTCATGATAATGTAGAGCTTTATATAATGTACAGACACAAAAAACATTATGATCCCCTGGATTGTTTGTCTTGTGTTGTTAACCCCGCAACTTGAATCTTATTCATCGTCATTTCCATGCTTGTTTGAGCTATACTCTGTTCAATATGACCCATCTTCTTCTTTCGAGCGAATACTAAATTTCTATATAACAAACAGACAGAGATATAACTGATCGTAACAGATATTCAAATCGAAGTGGTATTCAGTAATAAACTAATTACCATTACGTAATTAAATCACTCATTTTTTTCAAAATGGATTTCATAATTTCTAAGTTAAAATGTCTACACTTCAAGGAAAATCAACTCCTTGTGAATATTTAAACACATGTAACGACCCACAGCCTTGCTGCGGTGACAATCATTTGAAAAGTTTAAAATTTAATGAATATTAATCGCGCAGTTATTTTGGCAATTCCATAAATACAGATCGTTTAGATAATTGAAGATGAAACGGGATCACCAAATCACATTAATTCTTTCTATTTAAACGCGACATTTAATATTTTATAATGCAGTGCACACTGCATTTAATTCGTTAAGTAATTGATCTTTAATTAATTAGAGATTATGCATTAAGGTTGGTTAATCTTAAGTAGACACACGCGCCTTTTATTGGTATTAAATTTCGTTATATAATAATTTAAAACCCATTTTACCAGGAAGGGGTGTATTTCTTAAATACAATTTTAATGACACCAAATATATATTTAGATTAAGAAAATAACAGTTATTGCAGAATTTAAGAAAAGGGACGGAAGGTACATGTACCAGAGGGACAGCCAATCTCATAGATTGCACGTAATAAGTATCGTCCCGTGGCAAACATTACCGAATTTTTAACTAGTGTGTTTCCAACTGTAGGAGAACCGACCATTAGCTCATTGAAAAAAATATTTGAAGAAAAAAAAACGTTGTTCAGAATTTGGAAATATTGGAATTATTATAACATAATCAGTACATCAATAAACTTAACATAAATATTGTCAATTCCGCTGGACATTTCTCTCGTGACAAAATTTCCCTTTTCATTATTAAGTATAAAAAAAAAAGACGTGGTGTGGTTTTCAATGAGACAACTCTCCACAAGTGACCAAAATCACACAGAAATTATTAACTATATGTCAACGTACGGCCTTCAACAATGAGCAAAGCTCATATCTCAAAGTCAGCTACAGAAGACCCAGAAATGACAATGAAAAAATATGCAAACGAGAAAACTAAAGGTCTAATTAAGGGCTACTTTACATTATTTCACATAAATATTGAAAAATCTTGATGATAATCAACAAGCTTGACATTCTTCACTTTCGTCTGCGTTCAGAATATGTACGAGTAAGGCTGATTGCTTAGCGTGAAGTGTGTGTGTAAGAGTTAGATATTTTAAAGGAGTACATGTAGGTCCGGTAAGGGCCGGTTTTGGCCTCAAATTTCAAGTTCATCTGACGAAAGATTTTAGACACTTTTTAATAAAAATTTTTTAAACACTAAAATGTCTATTTCAATTGATTCAATTATTTTTTGTGAAAGATTTTAACTGATTCACTCATTAAAAACGCTCCGATTCAAGCTTAAATATATCATATGCCAAAAACTGTCACTTTTCATATGGTTTTTGTCAAAAATGAAAATGGCCTCATCCGTGTTCATCCTCGACCTTTATATATGTTATCATGTATTATCATTAAACACATTGTTGTCAACTTACATTTCACTACCAAGGATGAACACGAATGCGGCCATTTTGATTTAAGACAGAAACCGTCTAAAATTTAACTAAAATGCTGAAATTGTGAAGATTTCAGTAATTTAGCATGACTTAATACTGCAAGTACCCGATATATGTGCATTGTAATGCCAAAGTAAGCCCATATTTATGTAGCAGAAGCATTATACCCTCCAAAAAATAACTAAAAGTTTATATTTAAACAATTTTGTAAAACTGCTATATTTTGGGGCCAAAAAGGGGTCTTACTGAACTTACTCCTTTCTAGTTTTTTTTTTTTCTCAGGCAATAAATCAAAGTCTTGGTATTTTTCTCTACCTTCACGACCAGGCTGAAGCTAGCGAACAATAAACCAGCGAACAACAAGGCGATATATCGAGAAACCAAAAAACAGAACAACGGCCGTTAAATATAAAAATCTTCACGTAGACTAATTGAATTGGAACTTTCCGTATATAAAGCCATTTTTTTCCATCCAGCTCAGTGGAGATTAAATATAATTTTAATTCAAAGCCATTGTCATTGAAAGCTTTACTTTATTTAATCACAAACCATAACGATTTTTAAAATATTTTCCTCTTGTTCATAAGACTGTAAAATTGGAAATATATTTACTAGCGTCTTACATGAATGTTTCTGTAGTGAATGGAACGACCCTTTCAGCTACATCTTGACTGAACTCAAGTTCAAATGTCAAATTCCTTATTGAATAAAATAAAAATATTTATTTACAATGTTCAAGCATTTCAATATGAGTTTCTTGGCCGCTCTCAAACTTTGCAAATCCTTACTTAACATGTTAAATGTGTACGTATGATATGTTAAAAAATTACACGTTACTGGAAAAGGGGCTATGAACCCACGTTACAGGGAGGACCAGTAAATTAAAGAAAAAAAGACGGAAAACCAGACATACGGGACCAAACTTTTAGCACAGAAATTTTCGTTGGTTAATGTCTGTCACATTTGTTTTTCGTAAATCATTTGTTTATAATTCAGGCTGTTAGTTTTCTTATTTGAGGTATTTCACATTTGTCATTTTGGGCCTTGTATAGCTTACTGTGCAGTTTTCGTTTTGTTCATTGTTGAAGGTCGTACGGTTACCTAAGTATAGTTGTAAACTTCTATTCAGTTGGTCTCTGGTGTAGAGTTGTCTCATTGCCAATCATACCACGTCTTCTTACTTTATGTATGCTAATAAGCGCTATAATGTCAATGTTCTTACTGATATTTAAAATATTTTAATTCTTATACATTAACATTAAACCCTACTTCATCCTGTCAAAATAACAAATAAAACGAATAAATTCTCTAATCCATTTCATGATGGTCATAAAAAGATTTGATATGAAAATTTTATGTAGTTTTATTCATGTTCACATATAATTGTACTTGTCACATTAAAAGGAAAATAGGCTTTTTTATGTTCAATGGTTGTTAGCGTCTGGGCCAAACATACATTTGTATGTTCGAACAAATTTTAGAAACAAGAACATATATAATATAGCCATGGAAGTATTATATTGTTAATATAATACTTCCATGGTATAGCTGACTGTGTATCTATTGTCGTGGGCTTCAATACTTTGGGGGAACTATTTTGTTTTTGTGATGATGATGGAAGTTTTTACTTGACTAGCTATGGGCGGTTGTTTAAAGTTTGGAATATTTAAATATTTTTCGGAGTTTAGTGTGGCACCATTTCTCTAACTAGTAGTGCCAGCTGCAGCTGGTCTGGGTACGAGATTTTGCGCTTAGACTAGTTGAAGACCTATTTGTGGCTTTTTGATAGTTTTCGCCTCTTTGGTAGTTGTTGTCTTTTCGATAAGTTGTTATCCATTCGTTTTATGTGATATTTTGATTTTTCCATTTGATAAGGGACTTTGTAATTTATTATGCATTGCTAATACAGTTATGAAAATTAACTAATTGTTCTATATTCTGTCGGTAAAATGTATTTGGTATAATGCCATGGCTCCGTATTGAAGGCCGTACTTTGACCTACAATTGTTTACTTTTATAAATTGTTATGTGGATGGAGAGTTGTCTCATTGGCACTCATACCACATCTTCCTATATCTATTGTAAATTTATTATGTATTGCTATACAATTATGTACACTTATGGTTTTATTGATTCTTTCTGTATAATGTACTTTTATAATGGTATTGCAAAAGGTTATGCTTTCTTAGACTCTTTTAAGAAGACTGTTTTGTTGATTAATCTGAATGTGATTTTTTTTCCTTCGTCGTATTAGTTTTTAAGCAATAATGTCAAGTCATAACTAATTCAATAGTTAGAGAGAAAAAGATGTAGTTTTCAAATCGTATCAGAAATTCCGTATTAATCCGTATTGTATGACCGTCTTGATCTTTTTGTTGATAAAAACAATATTCAAGATATTTTAGTAAAACAATATTTGAAAATAAGACTGATGTATCTGCAAAAACAATATCAGTGCATGAGCTGTGTACCAAAATACATATGATGTAATTTAAACTCTTTTGATATAACTTAATATAAAATAAAATAATCAGTTCAATTGTATCTTATTTTGCATAATACATGTGAATGTATTGTACATAGGTGCAAATGCGTGTCTGCAGATTTGAAATTCTGCCAATCTATGTTTAAACATTTCAGTATTTATTTAATGTTCTTAAACATATTTGAATAAAAGAAAAAAAAAGATATGTTCCTTTTGTTAATATGAATGAAGCATTCGAACGTTAACATGGTTAAACTGCTTTTAACATAAAGATGAAATAAAATGAAATCTGTTCTTTTAAAGATAGGAAAAGTTGTATATAAGATATCACTTTGTATTCATCTGGTATTCGTCCTTGAATTTATGAAGAAGGAAAAATGCCAAAATAGCTACTAGTATCTCTTTCACAATCGACTTTAAAGTCTATTAGTTGGTAATATTTGTATTTCAAACTTAAAAGACGACACACAATATTTTCTATGTTGGTGTCAAAGTGGGGAAAAGGGGGGTGAATTTTATCCAACACGGCGCAAAAACATAGTGAAATACCTTAAGTTGAAAACAAAATAAAACCATACACATTCTGTGAAGTTTTTTCAAGCTTATACAAATAATGATGCATATAAGAATATTGAGATATGTTACTCTTGCAAATGAAAAGACCACAAACATGAATGCTAACAACAGTTGTTAATGTCTGTGTCATTTTGGTCTTATGTGGATAGTTGTCTCATTGGCAACTATACCACATCTTCTTTTTTATATCATCAATTTTTATATGATATTATCGAATATTCTTATGAGCTGCCTGGGTTATTACTATAAGTGATTGATTGAATGTTGGTTGCTTAACGTCCTGTGGCAAATATTTCATGCATGTTCAGGACGATATTACTGTAAGTGAGAATTAACTGAAAACTGGGTGTTCAAATAATTTACATTGAAGATCGTGATTTCTTTTTTGCTTTTCATTGTGTGTAGGTATGTATTGGTCTGGTACAATAATCGATTGATTAGGCTTTGTCAAACAGGTCACAACAATCTCTGCACGTTCAAGAACATATGCAACAATATTTATACATGTCAATATTTGGGAACCTATTGCAAAGTATTTATTCAGCCCCTTTTCAGCATAGTCTGTTATGAGTGACAGTCCTACAGACTGGTCGGCCGAATTGGCAAAAGTAACTTTCTTGATTTATTATTTATAGGTATAGGAAGATGTGGTATGAGTGCCAATGAGAAAAATCTCCATTCAGTTCACAATTAATAAAAGTAAACCATTATAGGTCAAGTAACGGTCTTCAATATGGAGCCTTGACTCACACCGAACAACAAGCTATAAACATGATAAAAGGCCCCAAAACATTACTAGTGTAAAACCATTTAAACTGGAAAACCAACGGTCTAATCTATATCCCCCAAACAAAGAGAAACACTTATGAACCACATAAACAAAAGACAACTACTGAATCTGTGTTTTTTATTTGTTTTCGTCTTGCTCATGCTTGAAATATTAGCCACTGAAAGATCAAACAATAATGCTACAGTAAAATCCTATACATACTTAAGTTAGAAAAAAAGACTAAATAAAAAAAAATGAAAACATAGAGAAATACTTATAATCAGCCATTCCAAACATTTTTAAGTGGTATAATTTAGGGAAATATGTTAAGTTTTACTTCCTTTCGAGGAAAGCTTGATTAAGCGTTCTCCTGTACCCTTCAAACAAAGGCTGGATAGAAAATAAACAAAAATGTAATGAAATATTTGTTTTGGATCACGTATCACAATTAATACAAATATTGAATGTTTGCCTCTATCATATATCCCGATATGCAAAAGGGTTACGCCCCCTTCATGAAGAAAAACAAACACATATTTGTTAACTGGAAAATTATTAAACCATTTAACTTTTAATTGCGATATAAATATTTCATCAATCTGATAAATATTTTGAGCAGCTTAAAGGTTTCCGTTCTAAATGATACTTAAAGTTTGTTTAATGGTCTAGTATGCTCTGTGGAATTATTAAGAAATTAAGTAAATATTTTTTCTAGCAAAATGAAATAAATACTTAATAAAGTTCATTCGTCTGACACAATATATATTTGTAAAGTGGTCAATGGGCGCATTTGTTTATATGTTCAGAAATGAACTGTTTGTGTTTGTCAGGAAGTAATATAGATATCATTTGCTCAAAATGATTATAAAGAATTGTTTTATAAATATTTTTAACGTTTACATATTGTACAATAGAGAATGGAAACCGGGGATATGTCAAAGAGACAACTACCTGAACAAAGAGCTAAAAACAACTTAAGGCCACCGGTCTTGAACGCAGGGATAAAATCCGGCAAAAGAAGGCTGACTTCAAATGGCCCCTAAACAAAAATGTTTATTGTAAATAAGGAGATTTGGTATCAGCGCCATTGAGACAACTCTTTCATCCATGTCACAATGTGTAAAAAGTAAACAGTTTCAGTATTTCAGTTCAGCAGCGAAAAAGACACAACACTTAACTTCGAAATAAACCATCGAACCAAAAGTTTTTTAAAAAAAAATACGCAAGCCTAACAAAGACTAGAGGTACCTGACTTTGGATAGGCACAAAAATGTGGCAGGGTCAACTACGTTATGTGAAATCACGGTTTGTGAGATTGCGTTTTTTTTTTTTGTGTCTATCATTGTCATTTCGGGGACTTTCATAGCTGACTATGCGGTATGAACTTTGCTCATTGTTGAAGGCCGTACGGTGACCTATAGTAGTTAATTTCTGTGTCATTTGGTCTCTTGTGGAAAGTTGTCTCAATGGCAATCATACCACATCTTCTTTTTCATAGTCTTTTACGTTTTCATATAGCGCATATGTATACAATGTTAATCGGATATTTGTTTACCTTTAAAAACGAACACAATGCATTCACCTTTTATGAATTTAAATTATAATTTGACAGAGGAATGTCAACAAGACAAGACAGGCTTGACAGTTACTTTTACTTTAAATTACACGAGAACAAGATAAATCACACGAGAACAACAGACAGTAATCGAATACCCTCAAATTATAGTCCGGAATAAAAACGTTTCTGTTAAATAACCGTGTCAAAATGTAAATCATTTTCACATATTTTTTTCAATAGGTTAACCGTACGATAAAATTACTTTGCGATAAGTTCGAAATAGTTGTAATTTACGAGTTTTTGTAAATAGTTCTTAACTTAAGAATTCATTATTAAAACCATTTTGGTACGGGTTTCATTTTATTTTATTTTTGTTTACACATTTTCGTGTATTTAAAGAAATTTGAGAACGTTGATGATACACGAGATTGATTTGGTGTAAAATTGTGATATCTCTTTAAGATAACATGGATTTCCCCATCAAATAGTAATCATCTAATCAACCATTCCTAGACATTTGCTTCGCTTCAGATCTGACAAGTCTGAACAATAACCTAGTTGCTTATTTGGAAATTCGCGATTTTAAAGGATGTACAATACATGACATTGTGAACACATATGTTAACACTATTTATTTTCTTAGGTGATGAATTTGTATATAATTAATTTTTTTATTTTCTAAATGTAAAATTTGAAATAAAAGAGATTTGATATAAATTTTTATAAGTTTAAAAAATCGTGAACTTGGACCTAGGCAAACATTAATAATTTTTTTAGTACTCCTGAAATTGCACTTTTTTTTTGTAGTTGATGATAACTATATTTCATAGAAAACAATAATCAGAAGTGTAAAATACGAATAGTTTTACTATTATAACGTGTTAATGGTTTTTTTTTTTTTTTTTTTTTTTTTTTTTTTTTTTTTTTTTATAAAACTACGTTAATGTTGAACTTTCTTTTATTAATAAGAAAGATTTTCTGTATTTTGTCTTAAGTTATCTTACAAAATTGGTTCACTCGTTGGAAATTGTTCAACAATTTAATGGCATGGGGGGAAACTGGAAAGTGATAAATGGTGGCAAACTTCTTAAAGTGACATGCAAAGAAAAACAACCTTCGATAGTCTTATGTATGTAGTCTATATAATTACTACTATTGTCATCATGATTTTAATTGCAACAAAAGGGGTGACGTTTGCACCTCCTGCCCACGGCAACAATGTAAATGCGCCAGAGCAATTCTATCGTGTTGGCGTATTAAATTAAACTGCAACGTACATCCTTTGCAAATATATCTAACGAAGTTAACATGCATAGCTCTGTACATATTGTCGCGTCGTTTACCTGGGCTTAAACTTAACAATTCACGTTAATTAGCAATAAATCTAAATTTGTCTTCCTGTGATCAGATAAGAGTTATCTTCCCTTGTATCAAACATTTATGACCAATTAAATAAACGTATCTGTTAATCTCGTTTAACCTCATTGAATATAATGGTTTTCTTAAAGCTCTGTGTATTTATACTTAAATGCTGTTGTCCACTAAATAGAGATAACTATGATGTATTGTAAATCTTCAAATCAACATTTAAGTTTTAAAGAGACGACGGACACAAAAAAATATAAACAAACTTACACACATGCAAATACTTAGTACCTTTGAAGATAAAACGCTCAAAATATTATTACATAAATGGGCTGCGTAAGATTGAAATCGACATTATGTAAATAATTATTAAAACATATGTAAATATAGAATAACCATACATTGTCTCGAAATATCAATGTTATTTGTACAAGGCTTAGAAACAGGTAGAAAGCGAGGCTGTGCCGAGCATTAGAACTACCTGTTTCGAGCCGAGTACAAATAACATTGATATTTGGAGACAATGTATGGTTATTCTTTATATACTGCAACTCTTATAACTGTTCTAAATGAAGCATCTAGGGTAAAAAACATCATTTCTTAATTTTCAACGGAAGACGGAAAATTTCCGCGAACCTGTATATTTTATTGACGTCATAAATGAAACTCTACGGAAACATATTGTCAACGTCATAAACAAGGTGATATACGGTCAGTGACTGTATATCACATATGAATATACGGTCAATGCAATTTGACTGCTCAAATAGCACAGCTGCAGTATATTAACCTATAATTATCGGTTGAAATTTGTAACTATTCTGAAAATTAAGTTGATACAACTACTCTTCAAAACAGACCAATATCCATCTTTTCTTTAGTATTTAAATGTTTTAAAATCAATCAAATGTACATGTATGCGTACACTTGCATAAGGACAACTTCTATTCGAATTATAGAATTAATGCTCTGCTGATATTACAAGTGCAAAGCTATGAAATTTTAGATATATTAAATCAATATTTTACCAGAGACAAATATACAATCCTTGCATGAAATATTTGCCACTTCACGTTAAGCAACAACCAATCGATCAATCAATCATATAACATCATGGTAATCGAGCTTTAGCTGACTGAATGTCCACCAGTACTGGTGCACATCCATGTGTTTTAATATATAAAAGGGTGTCAATGCATTCCAGTCGAATCTTCGAAACATTTTTGTAAAATGTGCACGAGATAACAAGTAAGGGTGAAGAACGTGACATAAAATTGCGCCATTCAGAAATTGTAACATGTTATATTTACGTTGCATTTTATTGATAGATTATCGTTATTTTTTCCACAACATTTGGCGAGATACTATATTTGTGGTAATTTATCATTTGATATTAAAGTAAATATTTAATCTCAGCGTTGCAATATTTCATATTTTGTCATCTTGTCAAGATAGAATGATAGTCCATAATTACAGCTCTACCCTGAGGTAAAATTGGTTTTCAGAAAAATTACTTTTAAACAGATTTCCCGATAAATTGAACGTCTATCAAGTGATTGAGACTTGCAGTGGCTCTCGGTGATCAAGTTTGAATAGTTTTATTGGCGGTTATATTGAGATTTGCAGTGACAGAACCATTGAATACGAAAGAGTGCTGCAATGGATACGCATTCCTTAAAAAAGGATAATCAGAAAATATATTGAAAAACGAAAATGTTTAGCCACAAGCGAGAGTGGTCCAACGGCCTTAAAATTTTTCTAATATATGTTTTATAAGATTGGCTCAAATGATGCTAGTTCATTATGTTCGCTTTCAAACTCGTCTCTGACAGAACAGAACAGATGCGTATCGTATTCTTCAACGTTTTAAAAGTTTTTTCGATACAAACAGACAAATATATATGAATGCTCGAGGTACATGTCATATTTTTAATATTATTAGTAAAACATTCAATTCTCGTTAAGGATTGTTTCTTCAAGAGAAAATTTCTTATACAACTTAAAGGAAATTCATTTGGATGACAGTTTTTTTTTTTTTGTATTTTCAAACTTTAACCTCACTTTCCAAGTTCGACAGCATAGGATTTTATGGAAGTATCCCTTTGGAACGAGATGGTATGGACGAAAGTTCCTCCATTTCTGTTCTTTATTCTTCATTTTTGTTAAGAGAATTTTTATATATACCCCCCCCCCCCCTTTCCTCCCCATAATTTTTTATTTGTCTTATATTTTGATTCTGTAAAACCCAAACAACCCTTTCACAGGTGTCTGTCTACAGTTATACTTAAATGTTTCATAGTATTATGCTTGAAGCTTGCAGAACGTGTTTTTAACGGTTAGAGTAATTCTAAACACATCATAAGGACAGCTTAAAATATATCTATGAGTGAAATTTATATGAAATACTATATCAATGAAGGAAAAACAATTGAAATTCCAATTTTTATAGTGTCCGACTTTTGATACCGGAATAAAATAAAACCGTTAGGTAAATTTGTCTGTAATGGGCCATTCTGGCACTCGGTCAAGTATGAGCAACAGTAAGCTCAACTAAAAGAAGTAAAATCAAACATATAATAGGTGCAATGTAGCAGAGGGGGTACTGTTTTCCTATGTTGTTATGGTGAATTCAAAAGCATAAAACAGTACATCTCCCCATTATATTATTCCAATTGTAAGCCTGATTTTACTTCTTCACTTTGCGCTTTATAGTTGACTGAGTATCAGGATGTCCTGCCACAGAGAAATTTTCTGTCGAAAAATATAAACTCCAGAGTCAAAAGTTGGTAATGTGAAAAGTCAATTACAATAGAAATTCAACGTCTTAAGCTTTTGAAAATGCTGGTCCCAGACCACAATTATTTCGTAGTGCATTTCTTTTAGAACATAAATGAAAATTTAAAAAATCCCACCTGGGCTTTCTCAATGAAATGTTTACAGTGTGTTTTACATCTTTTGGGACAAATTATATCAAAATTATAGAAAACTTCATCGGCTCTAACTCAAAATATGGACAAATTTTATGTTTAGGGCGTCTTGAAATCTTTTAACAGCTTCCGAAGTGCTAGTTTTTAACCTTTTTCAACTGGACCAAATCACTACTTTCCTTTAAAATTCTGGACCCAAATTTTTCATAGTGTAATTTCACCCCCTTACTTGCCATTTGAGGCATAGAAAATGAAGAAATGAATTTGGATGGGGTATAAAAAATATTGGCAAGTAACCCACTGTCAACACTAGGGACTATATTTACGAAAATCAAGGGACGACAATTGTGGTCTCGGATCTGCTAATATTCTAAGAGATCTATTAGAAAAAGACACATAAGATTACTAGCGTCAATGCCGAGTGTTTTAGTTTGTAACCCGGATTTGTTTTTTCTCTATCGATTTATGTATTTCGAACATTGGTATACTACTGTTGCCTTTATTGTAGACGAGATATAGCAAACACAAATGTTAATCCTGGTTTCTATGATGATCATGTATATATGATGATCTATGAATAAGACACAAGTTCGTGTAAGATATTATGAACAAAATAACTGTATGGCACTTTTACATTTACCCTTTATCTATAAATAACCATTTCCTAGGTAATTTACATTTTTATAACTGCTAAACTACTTTCTGTATAATTGTAGCTACCTGTAACGTTGGTATATGGGGCGGAAGCTGTCAGTACAACTGTTCTACCACGTGTTACTATGGAAACGAATGCTCCAGTAATGACGGGAAATGTGGATGTGAACAATTGCATGGAAACTGTTACGGATGTGCAAAGAATTATTTCGGTGACGTCTGCAATAAGGCATGTAACCAGAACTGTTCACTTAGTGACCAATGTGTCCTGTCTGGACTAGCATGTGGATGTGATAGACAGCTGGGATATTGTAATAGTTGTCCTAAAACACTCTGGGGAAACTATTGCGATAGGTCTTGCTCGATAAGATGCATTAACTTTGAATGTGACAGAACTTCTGGCCAATGTACGTCTGGTTGTAAAAAAGGTTATTATGGAAATGAGTGTAGATCAACGTGTTCAACTGCTTGCCTATATGGTTGTGATCAGCAAACAGCTGGTTGTTTTCCATCTTATTGTGTGAACTGTAATGGTGGACTACCAAAATGCGATCAAAGCAATCGGAAATGTTTAAATGGGTGTATAGATGGATTTTACGGTCCGAGTTGTGACAAAACTTGTTCAGTAGTGACAAATAATACTTTATGTACGAAATGTCAAGCATTGATATCAGTTGGTATAACGGTTTGTACCGAATGTCAACCGGAATATTATTTTGATGGAGTTATTGGTAACTGCGAAACCTGTAGTACAGGTTGTAAAACAAATAACACCAACATAGCAAAGTGCTTTCCTGACACTGGAAACTGTCGATTTGGTTGTTCTTCTGGATGGAGTGGACTGCGCTGTGATACGTTTACCTGTTCATTGGCAAACTGCGAATCTTGTGTTGCGAATCAACCGACTGTTTGTGAGCGCTGTCAAACTGGTTGGTATCTCGATTCCGGAAAGTGCGTTAAATGTAGCGATAATTGTGCGACCTTAAATTCTTGCGATAAAATATCAGGGACATGCACGGGTGGATGTAAAACGGGTTGGTATGGTAACACATGTAAAGATAATTGTACCACAAACTGTAATCAAGGTGAGTGTGATAGCAATGGCATATGTAGTAGTGGCTGCAATAGCAAACGTTACGGTCAGAAATGTGACTTACAATGTCCTAATTGCTTAACTACATGTAATCGTAATACTGGCTTGTGTGACGCCGGTTGTCTAGACGGATACCATGGTAACGATTGCTTACAACCCTGTAACTTCAATTGCTTAAATAATAAATGTAGTCAGGTAGATAGCAAGTGTTCCTCTGGGTGCAAGCAGGGGTTTTATGGGGAATTTTGTCAACTTCCTTGTGGGTCAAATTGTGATGGTAGTAGTTGTAACCCAACAACTGGCGCATGTTCGGGAAATTGCCTCTCTGGCAAATATGGTGATTACTGTGATTTAGATTGTTCAGCAAACTGTTTACCCAGAACCTGCCTGAAAGTCGGCGGGGCATGTACGTCAAATTGTGTTGCCGGATATCATGGTAGTCATTGCAGTAGGTCATGTCCGTCGTCATGTTCAACAAACCAATGTAATAAGGATGATGGAACGTGCAGTGGAAATTGTCCAAACATGAAATTCGGTACTAGATGCGAGCTATCGTGCAGCAGTAACTGTAAAGGCACAACATGTGATCGATCATCTGGCAGGTGTGTGGGAGGATGCAAAGCTGGTTACTATGGTGATTCTTGTGAGAAAATTTGTACCGGATGTGATAATTCAGGATGTGATCAAACGACTGCTGTTTGTATAGGTAAGTGTATTGATGGTTTCTATGGAAACAATTGTAATACGACTTGTAGCATGGGTTGCCTTAGTAGTTCTTGTGATAAACAAACGGGGAAATGCAGTATTTGTAAAGAGGGATATTATGGGGATACTTGTTCAAACATTTGCAGTAATAACTGCAAGTTATCTCGATGCAATAAGACAACGGGATTATGCTCTGATGGTTGTGCACCTGGAAAATTTGGACAGCTTTGTGATAACTCATGTTCCTCCTGTACCTTATGCAATCAAACAACTGGAACTTGTGAAGGCTGTGCTCCTGGTAAATATGGACTGAACTGCCAAAGCAATTGTAATAATAACTGTGGATTGTCTCCCTCCGGACAAATAATTTGTGATGGTATTGACGGATATTGTCTTAACAGCTGTAAAGATGGATGGTATGGGACATACTGTGATATACCTTGTAACAATAACATTCATTGCATAACTACTTCCTGTGATCGTCTTAATGGGCGGTGCTCAGGTAACTGTGTAACGGGGTGGTACGGTTCTACATGTAATTTGCGCTGTAGTGAAAATTGTTATGGCAATTTGTGTGATCGTGATAGTGGTGAATGCACATATAACTGCACGTCTGGTTTTTATGGCACTCAATGCAAAACACCTTGTGTAAACACATGCACAGATTGTGAAAGATTATTTGGAACTTGTTCTACTTGTCAACCTGGGTATTATGGGCAAACTTGTCAAAGTCCGTGTAGTAGCCATTGCTCGAAGTCCTCAACAGTAGTTTGTAATAAATTAACTGGTATCTGTAATGGCGGCTGTACAAATGGATGGTATGGTCAATCATGCACAAACGAGTGTTCACAGACTTGTTTCAACAACGAATGCGACATAGATTCTGGTAAATGTTCACAGCAATGTGTTGTTGATAAATACGGCGAATATTGTGAAAATAGTTGTACAAATTGTGCTGGAACTTCTAGAGGAAATTGCAACCCTGGAAATGGAAATTGTTTGTTTGGATGCGATGATGGATACTTTGGAAATTCTTGTACCCAAAGCTGCTATCCCGGATGTAAAAACAAAAAGTGTATTTATTCTGCAAACAATTGTTCATATGGATGTGAAAATGGCCTATATGGATTTTCATGCACTGAATCATGTAATATAAATTGTCTAAACAATGTGTGTGATCAGAAAACAGGATTCTGTACATCTGGTTGCAAGCCTGGTTGGTTTGGACAAAAATGTAAGTACGCCTGTCCAGTTTCATGCTCTGGTAGTGTTTGTGATCAGGTGACCGGAAGTTGTGTTGACGTTTGTGCCGGAAGTGATTGTCAAGGTTTGACATTAACACCAATTAACAAATATAACCCCCCGCACAGGCACTTGGTGTATAGTAGTATAACAAATTAACAGTGTACTGTAGATATTAACAACAATTATGTATATATATCGTATATATGTAGAATAGCTCTATATACGGATATAAATATAGCTAAGTTTTATGATTGAATGGTCAGTAAAATCAATTCAAAAGAAGGTTTATATTCAAACGAATTGGGCATTGCATATTATATAAGTTATGAATGTCATAGATATAAATGTTTCAAAATGTATGTTTTAGATCAAATTGAATATCAAAATAGTAACGAATTAATGTTTTTCATTGATATTTCTTGACCCTATACATTTCTAAACATGATGTGCCAATTTGAGAAAGTTATCAAACATTTTATTTTCTTGGGCCAAAACCAGGCCTTAATGCCCCTATAAATGAAGGTCAATTTCAATTTAACGATATGTTTTCTTTTGAAATGCAACGTTCTTTGTTTCATTCTTGTCTTAGATTCAGACCATTCTTCATAAACCTTAGTTACATTTTTTTATGTTGCAAATATATTATATGGTTAATTTTATGAAATGTTTTATTTTGTTTTTTAAGATTCTACTTACATTTTGTCATAATTGTTCATTTATTTACAGCTTACATTTTGGTATCTGATTTTATTACAAAATATTATGTTGTTTATTTTGTAATTAAGGTGGATAACGGAAGAAATCAATTGTTATAATTGTCTATTAAGGATACATGCTTTTGAATGAAACTTTTATTCTCTTCACTTTCACCTGCTTTCAATGTGCACAACTTTATTACTGCAGTTCTAAGTCTTTTAAAATTGAAGATGCATATACTTTGATTAAGTTGGAAAATATTCTGAGGGCAAAGTGATATAGCCACTTTCATTTTATATCAATATAACTGATGATACCAATCGTTGTGCGTTCAACAATAGTATCCAGTAACTGTTTATTGTGTAGGCTACATATTTGAAATTAAGAAGCCTCTTTTATTGTTTAAAGGCTTCAAAATCAGTAAAAGAGAGGCGAAAAATATTCAAACTGATACATATAGTCGATACAAGCAACACCATTGATAAAACTTTCAAAATGTTAACAACAGTGTACAAAATACAGCATAGAAAACTACAAGAGCAACAAAAAGCTATTTATGAGCTGAAAGTTTATCATCTACATACTAGATTAATAAAAGCTATAGGTAATGATGTAAACAATGATGCCGGTACCAATAAGGACACTATAAGTGCTGCCGAAAATATGTTTAGTGCTAACAAAATGGTACCGTTAATATCATTAGTCATTGTGTTGCCTGGTAACAAAATTAACAAATAAAAGTGGAGAAAAATACCACTCATCAGTGGTATATTTAAAAGATAACATTATTATTATGCTGGTTAATTCACGATAAGGTAGGAGCTGCATCTTCAATTTAAGAGAATTCTGTTTCTTGCTTCCAAGTCTTTAGCATCAAGATCAATGTTGTTTGCAATCAATTAAAATTGTCAACCCCGATATTAGTATCACCACCATTTTTGATTTAAAACGTTTTAAGTGTGAGGTTTAGTTCTTCTAAAACACTTCATATCTATAAATATTCGAATTTAAAAGTATGATGAGATATTAGTTCGGAAGCCAAACTGATTATATAGTTTCAAAATAAGATAAATTAATCCACCTAAAAAAACAAATACTCAAAAATACTCAATATTTGATAGAATTCTAATTACTATTTGATATTCCAACATCATCGGTCAAAACTTTCTTATAACTTTTTTCTTCTAATTTTTCAAACAAAATGGGTTTTTTTAAACGTAAACATTTTTGAAGGTTTTACAATAAACAATGTTTTTGTTACCATTCTAATTACTTAATAATATCATTGTCCGTAAATTGGAAAATATGTAATAACAGATAAAGGTAAAAAAAAAACTACTTCCAACCTTTCTAGCTAAGTAGTAAATTCAGATCAATGCGTAAGTACTTTCAAGTCTCGATTTGCCTAAAGACAGATGGACAAAAGCGATGATCTGAATATTCAATTAAGTAAAAAGGATCTAGGTTATTCAACTGTTTGACAAAGTCTTAAATGTAATGGTTAATGTGGTGTTTAACTAGTGTTGGACAGTATTAATTGATCTCTGATAAGAACGTAGATCGACTCTGACCTCCCATGTATATCTATACCGAACTTTTTCTTCTGGTTTGCGTTAATATTATTTTATCATTCTTGCAATTATTTTTTATTCAATGAAGATTTTTACATTCATTATCATGTAAGACCAATTGTTCTTTAATATAGAAATTATATGTTTAATAACAGATGTTTTATGCTAATGTGCTATATTAAATATAATTAAAAAAAACAACATGAAAGACGTTATTAAGTTTATGTGTAAGCAAAACTTATGTGTTTTAATATTCGCTTAATGACAAAGATGTTTGCAAGTTGATTATATTTTGGATTTCAGTCTTCTGTATCAGTTGTTCAAATCATACCAATAATCAATTATTAGGTAAATCTCATTAAAGTAAGTTTCTTGTCTGCTTATTTATTAATCTATTATCTTTAGTTCATTTCTGTATTGATATATTAACCTAGGTACAACCATTGAAGATGATGCTGAAGTAGATATAGCCATTGTAATTGGTGCAACGATAGGTGGCGCTGTAGTTTTGTTGATCATCATGATCATTGTATGTTGCCACTGCCTTAGAAATAAGTGAGTATAAACTCATTCAAGATACCAGGCTCCTGGTTGAGTTCAAAAGACGCGCTTTGTGTCTACCTGAGACTCATCAATGGTACCAGGATTAATATTTTGTGCGCAGGACGCGCTTAATCTCTACATAATATTCATCAAAGATACCAGGTTAATTTTTTTGTACGTCAAAATGTTTAAGACTTACCAGTGGTACTCGAATCAAATCATATAAAGGACAAAATCATATAATAAGAGAATTAAAAATGAAAATTTAGAAAAAATTGCCAAATATGACTGAGAACTCTATGCTAGATTTATTCCAATAATTCAACATTTGATAAACAGTCAAATAAACTAAGACGTAAAATCTTTTGGAATAATAAGTAAACGCACAAAATGTTGTCGAAGATATAAATTGCTTTGATTTTCACCTAAAATTACATATTATGCCGCATGTTTTTACTTTTAAAATGTTTAACATGTCCATATCCAAATGCTTGTCATAGCGTATTGCACAGTTTTGATTTTGATGTAACCTGACATTATTAATATCTGTGTCCTTTAATTTTTGTTGAATAATTATCTGTTTTGTATTCATACCGTATGTACTTTTTTTATATCAAAGTATGTTTTTGCATTTTTCTGACATAAACCTTTGACAAAAATATTAAACGCACGGTATAAGAACAGTTAAATTACAGAGAATGAAATGATCATGAGTTTACAAGGACAGTATACACTATCAGTTTTGAAAACATTAAAAATATATTATATTGAAAAGGCATATTTTGTTGCATAATTATCTTCTTTATAATCGTACCTCATTTCCATATTTTTTATCATAATAGATTTTTGCATTTTTGATAAATAATATTTCGGTACAGATATTAAGAGGACGGTATAAAACAATTAAATAACAGAGGATCAAAAGTTCAACACTTAAGAAAGGCAGACTTAAACTTTCAATGTTGGAAAACTTTCAAAATATTTAACATGGAAAATTCAAATTTTACTTGTTTCATTGTTGTCATTTCACGTCATCTTATTTTTATATCAAAATATATTTGTGTTTATCCTAAATAAAACTTTGGCACAAATAAAGATGAGTACAAAACAGTAAAATAACAGATGATCAAAAGTCCACAAGGTTATAAGGAAGACATAAACTATCACATTTGGAACAATTACAAATATTTAACATTGAACAGGGATTAAAATATTTTGGAAAATTTACAAACATTATAGTATGTAAAAGTTGAATGACCATTTACGTTGCGGATAAATACAATAATCAACTTCATCAACACATAAAGAAGATTTAACATGCAAAGCGACGTGTGTGTTCGAAACTAAGATACTCAATGCTCCTTTTTGATCTTTTTATGTCCTTTTATTTTTTTTTTCCTAGAGTGCTACTGGTCAGGAGTAGTACAGGTTAAGCGCGTCTATCATACAACATTTATTTTAATCTTGGTACATGTATCTTGGATGATACTTTATTGGATAGTTTTTGTTTTGTTTTTAAACTTCCAAAACTGATGTATAAAATCATCAGCCTGGTATCCCTGCTCTCGATCAAACGCCATCACATTCGTAAAATCAAAAGAATTAAAAACTATGATACAAATACCTATAGCACGAAACTTAATTAAATGTAGGTGATCTGTACATGTGCCTGTCACTTTATTCAGTGGTTATCGTTTTAGCGGATTATCATATTTGTTTTTCGCGTATTGATTTTAACATAAACCAGGCCGTTAGTTTTTTCGTGTAAGTTACTTATAATTGTCATTTCGTGGTCAATTATTGTCTTTTTGTTGTCGGGATTTACAAGTACCCGGCCACGTCCACTTGTATTTTTTGTGCATCTGATGAGTTAAGCCGTTTTCAACTGATTTTTATAGTTCGTTCTTATGTTGTACTGTTAAACCACTATTCCAGGTTAGGGGAGGGTTGGGATCCCGCTAACATGTTTAACCCCGCAACATTATTTATGAATGTGCCTGTCCCAAGTCAGGAGCCTGTAATTCAGTGGTTGTCGTTTGTTTATGTGTTACATATTTGTTTTTCGTTCATTTTTTTTTTATATAAATAAGGCCGTTAGTTTTCTCGTTTGAATTGTTTTACATGTCATATTGGGGCCTTTTATAGCTGACTATGCGTTATGGGCTTTGCTCATTGTTGAAGGCCGTACGGCGACCTATAGTTGTTAATGTCTGTTTCATCTTGGTCTCTTGTGGACAGTTGTCTCATTGGCAATCATACCACATCTTCTTTTTTATATTGTTTTTTTTGTGGAATTTATCCTGCTCACTGTTGAATGGTGACATATATTTGCAAAAGTCATTTTGTCTCTGGTGCAGAGTTGCCTCATTGACATTCAAACACATCTTCTTTCTTTCATTGTTACTACTAATGAAAAGATTACCATCCATTAAAACAATAAAATACATTTTTTATATATCTAATTGATGCACTATCTAGTAAAGGAGTAGGTCCGGTAAGGACCGATTTTGGCCTCAAATTTCAGGTTCATCCTACGAAAGATTTTGACCACTTTTTAAACACTTAAGTGTCTATTTCATTTGAATCAATTAGTTTATGTGAAAGATTTTAACTGATTTAGTCATTAAAAACGACCCGATTCAAGCTCAAATATGAAAAATCTACCAAATATACCGAAAAATGTCACTTTTCAGATGGTTTTTGTCAAAAATGAAAAATGAGTGTTCATCCTCAACCTTTATATATGTTATGTATTATCATAAAATACAACTTACATTTCAATATTAAGAATGAACACGAATGCGGCCACTTTCGTTTCACACGAAAACCGTCTAAAATTTAACTAAAATGCTAGAATTGTGAAGATTTCAGTAATTTAGCATGACTTAATGGTGCCAGTACCCGATATATGTGCATTGTATTGTCAAAAAACAGCCCATATTTATGTAGCAGAAGCATTCTACTGTCCAATAAATAACTAAAAGTTTACATTTTAACAATTTTGTAAAACTGCTATATTTTGGGGCCAAAAAAGGGTCTTACTGGACCTACTCCTTTGTAATTAATGTGCATTGCCTCTGACTTTGACTTTTTTCTTTTTGTTACTAAACATCGTTATCCACAAATAGGACTAGCCCTAATTTGACCTCACAGTTCCTTTTATCGGTTTACAAAACCATGACGTAATGACTGCATGTTGCTAAAAAAAATGATATTTTGGTTTCAGGGACAGACATGATAGAAAAAACGGTAGTGATGATGTCTTAACACCTCATTCAGATGAATCTTTGGAAGGTCAGTCATAATTTAACATTTTGTTGAATATTGAAACAATTGATGTTAATAGTTTCTTATATAGGAAGGTTTACGTTTTTTCCCGATTGTTCGAATTCACATTTACCTAAATAATTTCGAGATTAAACTAAATTGGACCTGTTGCTCATGTTGCTCGAAATTTGCTATGCTACATCAACTCCAGTTGAAAGTATAAAATAATATCAAAACCTTATAAATTGCATGCATCCATTATGTCTACGCAATGCTGAAAATTTAGAATACAACCATGTATAAGAATCGAAACAATGTTAAAGCTATGAAAAGGACATAGATAAATAGCCAAAGTAAACTTTGAATTTTATCGGTAACCGAAAGTTATGAGGCTCCATAACAATTTCCTTGCCAAAACTATAAAAGACCATTTAATGCGCTAGAAACTAAACTACAAAGATTTGTATAGCTAGTGAATTATATAAATATAGAAAAGAAAAAAAAAACAATCGAAGTTATAGAAATACATTAAAGGAACACCCCGCCACATTATGTATGTATGTGCCTGTCCCGAGTCAGGAGCCTGTAATTCAGTAGTTGTCGTTTGTTTATGTGTTACATATTTGTTATTCGTTCATTTTTTTTAATATAAATAAGGCCGTTAGTTTTCTCGTTAGAATTGTTTTACCTTGTCATTTATGGGCTTTTAATATATGACTATGCGGTATGGGCTTTGTTCATTGTTGAAGGCCGTACGGTGATCTATAGTTGTTAATTCCTGTGTCATTTTTGTCTCTTGTGAAGAGTTTTTCTTATATATATACTTCATACAACCATTGATTGCGTCTGCTAAAAAAAATATTTCAAAGACCGGTATGTTTGCATACGTATAAAAGTTCGTAGCCAAAATTATTTTAAGATCGTATTGAAATTCATTAAAGGTCGAATTTGCCTTTGGGAGTATAAACATCGATTTCCTAATAGTTTCTTAATTTTTATTTAAACGAAAGATGACATATCATTCATTAAATTTGTTATGGTTTGAAATATAGGAATAGACAATCACCAGTTTGGTTATGATGAAATCAAGAAAGACGATTGGGTGATGCGTAATACTATACGCTATGATACTTCAAAACAAAATGGAACCCTTAAACCACGTGGTGGAGAGGCAGACGCACATACGGATTATTACGATTTCCCGCCACCACCACCTGAAGAAACTGTTGCAGACATAAATTCAATTTCCTTCACGACAGAAGGACTTCCTCCACCACCTTTAACTGTGCATTTCAGTGACTTTGACGGACGAGAAGGCATTCAGGTAGAGATGCTCCCCCAATATGTAGAGTACATGCTGCATAAGG
Source organism: Mytilus galloprovincialis (assembly GCA_037788925.1). Classification (NCBI taxonomy): domain Eukaryota; kingdom Metazoa; phylum Mollusca; class Bivalvia; order Mytilida; family Mytilidae; genus Mytilus; species Mytilus galloprovincialis. Next base: position 19,694,647 of record CM075338.1, on the reverse strand, counting down.
ACAATGCATTCGAATCTGAGTACGATGTAAGTTTATATAATTTCAGTCGGTTGATTTTATGAATTAAAATTAAACTATTTTCTGCTGAATTATCTGCCCATAGAGGGCGTTTAGGAAAGTTTTTTGTGTGATTTGGCGGTTAAATCATTCGGCACGACAGGGTCTACTCGATAGGTCACGTTAATTTTTACATCAATGCTATTTGGTAGTCTGTATCATGCATTAGGAGATTATTTGATCATTTACAAATGATTGTGTGTATTGGAATACTAGTATATATATGATGACTTTTCGTTTTAATTCGTAATTTGTATATACAATAAATATTATTTAAATGATTGTTATTAAACCAGCCCTCGGCTCTGTCGTGTGGTATTGCACTTAACTCTTTTTTTTTGTGTATCAGTATAATTATTATTGGTTGTGATATATGGGTGTTAACGGAAGAAGAAGCAATAGAACTTTTATATGTAATAACATGAGCAACACGACGGTGTCATATGTGGAGCAGGATTTGCTTACCCTTCCGGAGCACCTTAGATCACCCCAAGTATTTGGTCGTGTTCGTGGTGCTTAGTCTTTAGTTTTGTATGTTTTATCGTTTGTACTATAATTTGCCTATTTGTTTTTGTCTTTTAAAGCCATATCGTTATCATTTTATGTTCGATCTATGATATTGAATGTCCCTCTGGTTCTTTCGCCCCTCTTTTAATTTTATATTTTCCCTATTTTCGCTCAATATTTAATTATAAGCTATCGACATGAAAAGTGCATTTCAAACATTTACGGATAACTCTAATGAAATATGCATATATAAGTATATGATTCTGGATTATGCTTATCAGGTAATCTTTGTCAAGGGTAAAGTGAGTAAATGAATAAATAATTTAAGGGCAGTAAAACTCAAAGGGTTCTTTCCGAACAGCTCAAATAGATCAAGTTACAATATTAGTTTGTGTGAGCACAGTCAAAACAGTTAATAAGCAGGGAAATCAATATAGTTCAAACCATTGCCACATAATGAGCATGATAGTCTATCGGTAGTGCTAAGTATTTATGGATGGTAATTAAAAAAAAGGATACAGCTTATACGAGATACAGAATTTTTAAACAAAAAAGGGCGAGATAGTATCGAAAATTGCAATAATGAAACAAATGTTGAATAACGTTTGTTAACCCAAGTTATACTATACAATTTTACGATGGAAAATATCAAATGCAAAGATGAAACAAATGAAATTTTCTCATGAAATCGTTTGCTTTCTTTGTATGTTTTAGGGTTTACCACACGGACTAAAACATCAATATGACGTAGCTTTGAGACCTGGCAACAAACGGAAGAACCGCTACAAAAATATATATGCCTGTAAGTCGTCTTAATATAAAATATTGAAATATGTAGCATACAATACACTAATAGTAACCATAAACTATGGTGGTAAGTAGAGAGGTACTCAATCAATTTGATTTGACCACTGCAATAATTGAAGAAACATAATATGTGGGAAATATTTCAAAGGACACATTATAAGTCAATAATCTTCAACCACAAATCAATTTCATGATATAACTGCACATACATGTAATAATATAGTTTTAGTTTATGTAACCCATATATTTAGACGTAATACAATTGTATTTCAACAGTGTTAAAACGATGTATCAAGAAAAAAAAACATTTTATAAATATTCATACGACGTAAGTGCTTTTCTGATTTTACCTTCATCAGAACAGTAAGTCTGAAATTTTGAAGAGCCGGGATGTAATAATTCGGAAAATAATAAAAATACTTATGTGCAAAGGGGTCATAAGAATAAACAACCTTTGAATAGACTTATTAAGAAGGGATATAATTATGATACTGTTGTCAAGTCATTAAAGATTGCATATTTTGGCGTTAATATTGAGTCACTGATAAGGTCTTTGCATCGGAACTAAAGACATTTATTCTAAAAACAGTTGTTGGCATGACACGGGTTATGTTCTTCTCATATATGTTATGATGGTATGATACTAAACCCTTAACGGGAAGGATTGTGCCTGATGTTCATATGATGAAATCATAATCTTTCAGTCAGTTTAATTGAAGTCTGGAGCTGGCATGTCAGTTAACTGCTAGTAGTCTGTTGTTATTTATATATTGTTATTTTGTTTATTTTCTTTGGTTACATCTTCTGACATCAGACTCGGACTTCTCTTGAACTGAATTTTAATGTGCGTATTGTTATGCGTTTACTTTTCTACATTGGTTAGAGGTATAGGGGGAGGGTTGAGATCTCACAAACATGTTTAACCCCGCCGCATTTTTGCGCCTGTCCCAAGTCAGGAGCCTCTGGCCTTTGTTAGTCTTGTATTATTTTAATTTTAGTTTCTTGTGTACAATTTGGAAATTAGTATGGCGTTCATTATCACTGGACTAGTATATATTTGTTTAGGGGCCAGCTGAAGGACGCCTCCGGGTGCGGGAATTTCTCGCTACATTGAAGACCTGTTGGTGACCCTCTGCTGTTGTTTTTTATTTGGTCGGGTTGTTGTCTCTTTGACACATTCCCCATTTCCATTCTTAATTTTATATATAAGTCTTCTATATCTCAGGGAAGATGAACCATATATTTAAATGTACTTGAAATTAAATTAAAATGTTGAAAGCTGTTTTTGTTGATGTCCAGGACAAAATAATATTTTTATACTTTCTACTTTATTTTGCAGATGACCATTCTAGGGTAGTTTTACAACCGGAAGTTATTGATTCTGAAGATGGAAGTAGTTATACAACGGTTGATAACTCTGATTATATCAATGCGTCATATTTTGATGTAAGTATTTCGCAAGGCAGTCAATGGGAAATAATATATGATTAACAAACAACAATTTTCACAAAAAAATGTTACTTTCAATCATTTATCAGTTGTAATATTTGAGTGTTGCTACAGTTGCATTCAGCAGAAGGCCTTTTCTTGAAGTTGTTTGGTAAAAGTACTTGAACTAAATTAGTACTCCTATATAGCAGGGACATGATATATTTTTTTAATGCATAATCTTAGGATGAAACAATTGACATAAGAACAAATACCTTTTCGAGGTTCTATAGTGATTTGAAATAATTTACAATGCAAACCCCTTTCTTACCCTTCCGGAGAACCTGAAATCACCCCCAGATTTAAGTGGGGTTCGTGTAGCTGTTGTACCCCTATTTGTGACATTTTTGCCTATTGTGTTTTTGTTCACACATCGTTTTTAATATAATGGAATTTGATGAGACTGTCATACAAGTGCGAGGTTTAGTCCTATAAAACCAGGTTCAATTCGACATTTTCTACACTTGAAAATGCATGTACCAAGTCCGGAATATGACAGTTGTTGTCCATTCATTTGATGTGTTTTATCATTTGAGTTTGCCATTTGATTATGGACATTCCTTTTTGAATTTTCCTCGGAGTTCTGTATTTTGGTGATTTTACTTTTTTCATTAACCTCACCATGTTGATGTAGTACACCTTAAGGTTGATTTCCTATTTCAGGGATTTATTTCTGTACTGTTCTGTTGTTTATAATGCAAACCTTTAATACCAAAAATGAATTGTGGTTATTTTTTTCATTTGTATATTTCTTACAGTAGATTCATTATACGTCTATGCTCTTTTAATTTGTCAAGTTCCTGAATGAAACCACAAAACTATTACCCTATATTTCTCTAACTAGGTATACTTTACATGGTTGTCTCATCCTATATATACCCATGCTTTCTATATTAAGGTGGCTCGGGACTATTCGACTGCGCATAACTTCACGCATGAATTACAAAAGTATTTGTCGTAAATTCGAAATATTTTTTTTAAATATTTTGATTGATTAGAAATGTTAAATCATTGTAGTTATGTGACTTATAGAATATTTTCGTTATTATCCGTATTTGTTAAAGGGTCAAAATGACATTTCAGCCATTTTCACCATTTTCCCGCCAAAATTTGGGTTTTAAGGCAAAATATTTTTTTTTCCTTATCGGTGACCTATGTTTTTTATTGGCTCATTCTTTGAAGCTATATTCCAGCTTTTCATATTACAGTTTTGGACCAATTGTCATAGAACGTTTTTTTAATATTCCGATAAAAATATGTCAACACCTCTATTTTCCCTATCATTTCATTGAAAAATTGTCCCTTTTACATACCTGTTTAAAAGTAAAATTTTGAGCTTAAATGGTCCGTGACCCCCTATTTTTTTTCAACCAATTTGATTCATTTTCTTTAAAGAATAAAATAACTAAAAATACGGCACTTCTGATAGAAACTTCGAATAGGCCCGAGCCACCTTAAAGAATAATATAGATATAAATATGATACATTTTCTTATTTATTTACAGGGTTATCAGGATCCAAGAGCTTACATTGCATGCCAAGGTATGTTACAGTGAGAGGTTTAGCTAGCTATTAAATCAGGTTTAATCTACCCTTTTCTAAATAAAAAAATGCATTTGCCATGTACGGAATATGACAGTAGTTATCCATTCGTTTGATGTGTTTGACCTTTTGATTCTTTTATTCTTTCCGTTTTGAATTTTGATTTGAGTTCTTTTTTTTTGCGATTTTCTTTTTTTTCTTTTCCACAAAACAAGATTATTCTATATGATACTTTGAATTTCAAACACAGGAAATATGACAAAATATACCGGGAACGATAAGTTTAGCCACGTAAAAATGTACAATAACAAAAGTGAAATGCATATTTTCCTGTTTATCGACTTTCAAACCTGTAATCAATAAATTTGTGTCAAACACGGGGTTTAGCCTACCAGAACACTTGAGATCAAATTAAATTATTCTGTGTGCTAGATCGGAATATTTGTATGCATTGTTTATTTGATTGGTTTGTCTTTGTTTCGCCTTTCATGATTGTCAGTTTCGTTTTGAATTATGAGTTATGAATGTCATGTTGGTATCTTCTGCTTGTTTATAACAGGTCCGACAGATGAAATGGTGGATGACTTCTGGAGGATGGTTTGGCAGCTGAGGATACAAAATATTGTCATGTTAACAAACCTAATTGAACTCGGGGTATGTATAAACAATATTGTTGACATTATAGTATTGTATCTCAAACATCTATTTGTCACCAAAAATGTTCAGAACTATAAATTCCGTCGTAATATTGCGATAATATGGTATAATATGACTGTTAACATCTTTTAAGTTTGTCATTAAAATTGGAGTATTTAACAGAAAAGAATACATTTGCTATTATTATTCTTGTTTAGTTTGATAGGAATTAGAGTTTATTCATAAAATGTTGTATAATCATAGGTTTCGTGTTTGTGTTTGTTGTTATACATGATATATGTTTCAAAGTATTGGTTTGATTTAAAAGCTTTCAAACAAATCTTAATGTTACATTTAGTTAAATTTCTGATAAGTACCATGACACAATGTCAAATTAGATATTTTTCATAATTGATGACAAAAGTCTATCTAATATACAAAAAAATACATATTTCTGTTTTATTCACGCTTCATCGTTGTTTGATGAGACTGTCATACAAGTGAGAGGTATAGCGCTATAAAATCAGGTTCAATCCACCATTTTCTACATTTGAAAATGCCTGTACCAAGTCAGGAATATGACAGTTGTTGTCCATTCGTTTGATGTGTTTTTTCATTTGATTTTGCCAAGTGATTAGGGACTTTCGAATTGAATTTTTCTCGGAGTTAAGTATTTTTGTGATTTTACTTTTTACAAATATATATATATATATGCAGGGTGATGTTCAGGACGATTGCCAGTTAGAGGTAAAACAAATCAGGTTTTTAGAGTGACCATCTAGCACTTGAGCATCTTGATCATTACTTAAAACTCCAATTATAGCTTTTTCCAGAAGATCTAATAGTTTGTAGTAAACTAGGAATTGATAATTTATTAAACAAAAGCATGATTTTAAAAGTGTGGTATTTGTCTTTGTAAATGAAAACCATTTCAAAATATTATCCTTCTATTTCAATCTGTTTTACCGGGAGGAGATGTGCATTAGATTTATAAATGTCAACAAATTTGTTAGTATGTGACTTTTCTGTTGCAATTGCGTATCTGTATGTGATTGATAAATGTTTCAATACAAACAAAGTTGGCTATTAATGATTTTTGTATTCGTTTAGTATTGCTTTTGTCACGCAGATCCTAGAGTTTCTGCGGGATTATATAGCTCTGGCTTTAAAATGTTTAGGTTTGACCATTCTGGATGAAAGAGAAACGTTTCGAACGTTTGACATTTATAAAGTGTTATTTTTATAATTTCTCTATTTTTATTGGGGAATGGGTCTTTTGTTTTATTTCAGAGTAATTAATGTAGATCTTCCTCACTATATTTCCCCGCAGCTTTGCTAGAATTTAAAAAGCATTGAGTGGCATTTTTAGCAGTGGTTTATAACTTGTATTAGATAGAACTCTTTAACACTATGGACAGCCAATATCTAAGGTATTTCATAAAGAGTTGAAAAGGGTAGGCGAACTTTGGTTACTTTATATATATTGGACACCAAAAATATTATACAACTACTGACCTCCAAGGCAATTTCAAAAAGGGAAAGTCCATAAAAACTGAAAAACTACACGCTATCAATCAACAGAACGAGTGAAAACCAACTTGGTACAGGCATTTACGTCTGACGAAAATGGTGGGTTAACCATGGTTTTATAGCTAGCTAATCATTATATGTTTGTTTATTGTTCCAAAGACAAAACATACTTCAACAGAATATGTATGTTTCTAAATCAGATAAATTCCGGCTCTTTCAAACTACAGAAATTGTAATTGAAAGGAGATAACCCAAAATCTTATATACCATCAACATCCAAAGTGCCATATATTTGCCAATTTCAAAAATCATGAAATGTACACTCATTCGACACTTATAAGCTTACTACTATTCTATTAGTTTTCATGGTTTTAAAATAAATAATTCGACAGTTTTCAAAAAGATAAGGTGACGAAAAGACTGTTTTACAAAACTCAAAACCAACACCAATAATCGGAAATCTGCTCATATCCTTTCATTGCTATTTGAAATGAATGCTATTAATCCAAGGATATGTTCAATGTACTTAATAAACTGACTCTAAAAAAATAATAATAATTTTATTTGCAGCAAATAAAGTGTAAGAAGTATTGGCCTGATGAGAACAAGACGGAAAGATTTGGTAACATTTATGTGAAGTTTGATTATCAGGAAACGTTTGCTGACTTTATACTTACCAACCTTATAGTCACGAAGGTATGTTTTACTCGTGATATAATTTCTCACAGAGCAAGTACTGCATTTTTATATTCGAAAAGTAAACTATCATGTCTCATTTTTATGAATTTTTCTTCATTTTTTTTTTTTTTTTTTTGCAATATAGACAGTCCTGACATATGTTAACTACAAATATTAAGTTTAATGTTTAAAATAATGTGTAAATTACTGAAATTTATCCATTACTGTCTATGTACATGATAACGATCGTGATTGAAAAACACATTTTTAGGAATACTTTATAGTACAATGTATTTATGAATCTTAGAGCGGTCATCTATGAAAAAAGGAAAGGAAGTATATTAAAAAACATGTTTGTTGTTATTTTGCCTTCATTCTAGAGTATTCTTCATGTGAGTGTTTACATGCGCACAACAATGCGTATAAAACATCCAATCTTACCCTACCTAAGTATAGATACAGCTTGTATAGTTAATCATAGGCAATTTAAAACTCACACACTTCTGTCATTATGTATCTTATAAGCTAAAATTATATCTTCTATTGTTGTACCAAGTATCATTCACTGAATAACGGCCCTAGTATAATTGAATACTATACAGGAAAATACACTTTATTTAATAGCATGCCCATGTTTAAATGAAACTGTACATGAAAACTAAAAATACTGCTATAACCAGACTAAGTCTTAACTGTACAGGAAATACTTCACTCTATATGATAATTGTCTGTGTCTTATTAAATTGTAAATAAATATAGCAGGATAACAGTTAAGGGTGTATACCTTCTTTCAAGGAGATAACTCCTTAAATCAGTGACGCGTTTGTAAAAGTCAAGCATTTACCTGAACAGATTGGAAATAATCTATGTAACCTAGAAGCTTAGAATACATTTAGGAAAATGGTTGACAAAAATGTACTGATCATTTTAAGGAGTTATTTCTTGTAACATATATAATAGGACTACCTCCTTAAAAAATGTTTCTTTAAAATATAACGGTTATCTTAGTACCTTCTAATCCTTTAACTACAAAGTCGCTGTTTCTCTCAAAAGTCATATGCGTTAATTTTAAATCTTTCGTAAACACTTTTGGAATATACTGTGAATTCATTGCTATTCGTTGGATACCATTGTTGATGATTTTGTAGGTTCAGAGAAACCTGGAATTTAAATGTTCAACGAATTGCAAATTCGCTGTATTATTATATAAAATTAAGAATGAAAATGGGGAATGTGTCAAAAATACAACAACCCGACCATAGAACAGATAACAGCAGAAGGTAACCAATAGGTCTTCAATGCAGCGAGAAACTCCCGCACCAGGAGGCCTCCTTCAGCCGGCCACTAAACAAATATGCATACTCTTAGAAAACCACAACATTGAATATCGACGATAATGCAACTTTTCCTCAATCAATGAAAATTTGTTCCCACGGAAACAAATTAATCCACAGTAATTGAAAAAAAAACAGGCATGATAGCTTTTACAAAAAGCATTTATTTATGAATGCGTCTGATACCTTGAGCAGCACGTAATAGAGTTTAGTAATTTGCTTTCAAATAGATTGATCCTGAAAATACCAACACCATCGAAGATCAAACAACTACTGAAGTATACATATTTTGTTTCAATATAAACTCGTGAAGAATTTGTGTGTATGATATATAATATTAGGAAATGAATTTCAGATATCTTATAAATCACATCAAAAGGCCGTGAATGCTTTTGTTCATTAGTGTATGCGAATATTTTCGAATTCCTATCGTTGTTTTTGATAGGTTAATGTATAGATTAGGTACATTGTTTGACTTGCAGCCTCCAGTATTGTAAATTAATTTCAGTAATGATGCTGTTATGTGCATTTCATATAATTAAACTAATTGGTTGCTTTTTGGAAACGTGTTAACAAACATTGCATATTTTGGCGAGCATAATAGTTAATCTTTCTATAAGTCTTTGACCACGAAGATGATAAAAATATGACACACAAATTGTTGACGAGTTTATCGTTCGTGTTGGATTTGGTTTAAAATAATCGTTCAATGCTCTCTAAAACAAATGCTTTCCATTTTAAATTTCATTTCATTAGCATATTATCTTGCAATTGTTTCCATATAATAATATTAAAGAAAATAATAGATGAGTTATTAAAATATTTCAATATTTTTTTAATATTATACCAAAAAATACATATAATGTTAGGTAAATGATTGTAAGCAGATAAGTCTCGTACCATTGTTTTTTGAAACACTGATGTACTTCAAGGGACCTTTTTACTAATTATGATTACACTTCAGAAGAAATTTTAATAGAAAAATGTTTATTAAATATTTTTCTAAAAGATTAAATAATATAATAAAATTTTCTGATATGATTTTATTAAATGTTCGAAAAAAACATTTATTTTCAAAATTGCACTACATAAGATCTCAAAAAGAATAAGATAGATTCAACACCTTATGGAATTTCTTACAATAACTCCTGTATTATTTCAATTTTCATGGAATTGCAAATTCAAAATGGAACGAGCAAAGAGCTTACTACCGGTGCTTAAGATAACAAAATAAATATGTAGAATATGTGGTCAATTGAAAAGCTTATTAAACAGTAGATAAGGGATGGTTTTATACATTATTCAGATGACTAATATACCTATATATAATTTACAAAGCATGATTCAAATATATATTAAGCAACTCTCATTCACCAAAAACATTTCACTAGTAACATTTCAATGGCTGATTGTCTTACTCTCAGCCAACAACAGCTTTTCCCAATCTCCATCAGTTTTTTTTATTTCGTTGTGTAAATTTGTTTGTATTTATTTTTATTTGTTCTATATTGCCCTTTGCTTTAGTTTTGTTATGTATACCCTCCCCCTTCTTCAAGCCTTTAAGAATGCAGATCATATAATGTTTCAATACACGTCAGATGTTAAATGTCAAATGTTATTTACTTAAAGGGTGAAACGCCAATTGTAACACAAACATATTGAACTTACTCTAAATTGTCAATGAATAACATTGGGCGTAATAGCTGTTTCTTGTTGTTTTCGAATGAAGGCTTCAAATTGTATTGTCTTTTTCTGTCCATTCAACAGTCGAGGTTTTTCCAGCGCTTCATTGCTATCAGTTGAATTATTTACAATGCTGTACTCCAAGATATTTTGAGTTTAAAATATATGGTATGAACACTTATTCATATTAAAATCCATTGGACATATTTTTATTGCTGACCTGTATTCCATGTCCATTGCTGTTTTCCGCGCTTGTTGCCTTTATCATAGCTTTATCACCAAGAAAACAACTCCTAATTGTCTGACTTGTTTTATAAAATTGTTGTGTTTATTTGGTTATCTTTTTTTTAGAAATCTCTCAGGTGGAAAGATAGCCGTGTACATGTTGTAAGAACCTCACGAATACTCACTAACATTATCTCTGGAATAAATACTTTCTATCGTATTTATAGCGTAAAAGGGTTTACCTCACTGAATTATTGCTTTTTACAGATGCGTTTTGAAAATAATTAACCCTTTTTACTTTTTAAGAATTTTTTGCTGAAATATATACACGGATAGTAGCTTTATTGTAGTTTACAGATTAGAAATTAAAAAGAAAAAAAGAAAAATTAAGGTTTTTAAAAGTATACATTTTATGGAAACTTACTAAAAAATGAAAAACCTTAGTTCTTGCTTATACTTATTTGTAAATGCGTTAAAAATTGTTTTAACCTCTTAGGTAAAAGCAGTTACTTGTACACAGTATATGTGTCAATAATCACTTTATTCAAGCTACTAGTATATCTTTGACATAGTTTGATAAGCATAATAATTTGTCATCGATCGTTCTTATGTCAGTTAACGTCAGTAACGTATTTTTGTTTTCCGTATCCATTTGCGTAAATCAAAATTTAGTTTTAAGTTTGTAATTTATCACCTGTAGTAAATTATAATGTTGTTTTATGCAAAGGATAATGCAAAAAAGTTTTAGGGAATATTTCAGCTGATTATTAACATCTTGGGTTGAGGATATTGATATAAACGTTATTTCTGTCCCGTATATTGACTTTCATCATCTTCAACATAACCACCAAACTGAATTCAGTTATATATGTATATCATTGTGTATCTCATTGTTACATTAGATATAATTATTTGCAATAACGTTGCATGTGACGCCATAGATACTCCTGAGCGAATACTCACTGGATGATAAACATAAACATATTCACTCTTGCATGTTGATGGAGCTACAATGTATAAATTGATGTTTCAGAAGAAATTATTAGCAGACATTTGATTTTGCTCATTTATACACATGACACTCGTTAAATGTTTTTCAAGACGTCAAATTTCATTAATAATAATATCTCTAATGTTGAAGAATAATGTATTGATAAAGACAATCACAAAGGATGCAGGAGTAAAGCAAATAAGCAAATAGAAAAATATGTAGGTCTGTTTGAATACATCTTATGCTATATGATTCATTAATGCTTATTAGCGTCTTCGCTTTAATTATAAAATAACCACTGAAAATGCAATCATAGACAATGTGACAGAAATAGTGGTTCCAGGTTTAATTTGTCCATGAGGTTTTTAAATGAGATAGGTTTTGTTGTTTACATACGGACTTGCGACAAGTGTTCATACCATATGTCTAGTAGCTTTTTTCGTACATTATAAGATAAGTAGTTTAAATATTTTTTTATTTTTTTTTTAATTTCAAATATTTTGTTTGGTTAAAAGCAATCCTATTATTTAGCAATAATTTAATTTTGGGTGTAACGCGTCTTCTGATTTTTTATCATATCATAGACACAATTTTGTCATGTGACCATGACGTCATCAACGTTTTTTCACGATTTAAGCTTGTTTAAAATGGAATTTTAGAATTCAATTATAAAAAATAACTGTAATATTTTATTCGAAAAAAACATAAAAAATATGGTGCACCCTGATAAAAAAAACTTTTTGCATTATTACAAATCGATAATAACAAGTTAAAGGCATCCTAAAGTTATAACCTAATTAAACACGAATATATATATAAGCATGACTTCATATATTATCCCATGATAGTAGTTGTACCTACATTAACTGCTTTAATATCTTAGTTTAGAGATTATAGTATCGGAGTTGTACTATATTTAGAGTAGTTGAACTTAAATGTATAGCCAGTATAAAGTAAGTTGTGATAAATATATAAAGAATAATATATTTCATTATTAAAATAATGGAGTTTTCTATTTTTACGGTAAAAATGGTAGTTCATATTAGTATATATGAATATTAGAAAATGTGCCATCTAATTGAGAGCTCAATGGATTTTCAAACATTTTTGTAGTACTTTATTAGTAGATGTTTCCTTAGATGCAAATAATCTTCAGATGACTTAGTGTGTAAATATTGGTGAATTCTCAACTATGTCTATCTTTCCTTAATCTAATCTCTCTCAAAGTCTATGCATTCGGTGATGGATATTCTTAAATTTTTGAAGAACCATTTAATACTATTAATATTCAAGAGTTTCTTTAAAACAATTTTGGCTTTTGTCTTTTCATATAAATAAAAGTTCATAGATTTCTAAAGCTGAAATTTTTTTTACACATTATTTTTTGGCTGATTCATTTATCTACATTTGTCTTCAAGTAAGTGGATATAAGAAGATGGGGTATATATATAAATGTCTTTACTGACGTTGAGCAGAAAAACTCATCCAAGATGACAGGCTAATAATTGTGAAACCAAACGTTTTTAAAAGATTCATCATTGACATTCGAATAAAAAAAATACTTTTAATAAAACTTGACAAAATAGATATCAAGTAAATAGTCTTTGTCTTTTTATGTTTTGTTTGTCTTGTTTCTTTGAATTACATGAACATACACCTAATATGTGTTGTTTGTCTTCTGTCCCTTCAGTAGGAATTATTATAACAACAATATATTAAAATATTTATGTTAAGTAAGACGATAGATATATAGTACATCCCCTTACTATTGTAGGATAATGCCAGGCTTCAGGTCAAACATTTACAGTTTACGTCATGGCCTGATCGAGATGTTCCTAAATATGTTACAACACTTGTAGAGTTTCACAGTAAGGTCAACAGCCTGCGTCATGAAGGACCTTTATTGGTTCACTGCAGGTAAGAAAAAATAGAAACATTTCTGGTTTTTCACACCTAGGGGCATTACGTTTTATGGTCTGTGCGTTTATTCGTCCTCCCGCACGTCCGTCTGTTGACAGATAGTTGTTGATAAAGTTGAATCAACTTGAAAATTATTACACATGTTTCATGTGTGGTTCTTAACAATGCATTTTAAAAAGAGAAGGACTAATGCTCTCAGCGGGAAATTGAACCATCGGTTTAATATGCACAGACGATACCAATGCAAAACTAAAAATCAACGAAACTACCAAAATAACTGTCTATAGATTCTACTCAAAGTGTTGTACAAATCGTGATATTTATATGTCTAGTTTCTAAACCTGAACCAGTTTTTGAAGGTGACCATAAAACTTATGTGGTGTAGATTTCTGTCGTTTTAACTTTGTTTTAATTTTGTTCCAGTGCTGGAGTTGGGAGAACCGGAACATTTATAGGTATAGATTACTTGATGGATCAAGCTGACAGTGAGGGGAGAGTAAACATATATAAATGTGTAGAGAAAATGAGGATTGCCAGGCCAAACATGGTGCAAACACCTGTAAGTGATAAGATAAATTCCCTTAACTGTATTGCAGTGCTGATTTGTTTGTGTATTACGTATGTGCTTTCTTTTTAATTGAATCATTAAGTTGCTGATTTAGTTGGTAGCTTATTATTACATTGGTTGCAAAAAAGTGTCAATATTTTAAAGTAAAGTATGTGAAGTGAGTCGAATAATTTTACTCCCCTTACTCTATTTTTTAATAATTACTTTATCAATATAAAGTGTATCCGTCCGGAACGTTTTGTTTTCATATTGAGTAGTTGTATGACCAACATGAATATAAACGGAAACGCCTACCCAGTTCAAGTCAGCTGTTCCGGTCATAGTTAAAATCGTACTCCTAATTATTTGCTAATATGTCAACGAAGAAAGGTTTACCACCATTTTCAGCATATGACATGCCTGTCCCAAGTCATGAATATGACAGTTGTTATCCATTCGTTTGATGTGTTTGAGCTTTTGATTTTACCATTTGATAAGGGACATTCCGTTTTCAATTTTCTTCGGAGTTCTGTATTTTTATTATTTTATTTTGTACTATAAAGTAAGTCAGTACCAAAGTACTGACCACTGAGCGAATAATACCTTGATGACATAAAAGAGAGGCGAAAGATACCAGAGGGAGAGTCAAAATAATTGATGTGTTTTTATAAAGCAAGTACCAACAACTGAGCGATTATTAGGTTGATGGTATAATTGATGTGTTTTGATGAAGCAGCTAATACCTAAGTAACATACACTGAGCGAATAATACCTTGATGATATAAAACAGAGACGAAAGATACCAGAGGGAGAGTCAAACTCATAGATAGAAAAATAAACTGACAACGCCATGGCTAAAAACTAAAATAAAACAGACAAATAATAGTACAGAAGATACAACATAGAAAACTAAAGACTAAGCAACAAGAACCCCACCAAAAACTTTGGATAATATCAGGTGCTCCGGAAGGGTAACCAGATCCACATGTGGCACCAGTCGTATTGCTTATGTTATTACAAATCCGGTATAACTGATGTGTTTAAATATGTTTTTATAACATGATGTTGTGGTTGTCATTTAGGATCAGTACATTTTCTTACACCAAGCATTAGCCGAAGCACTGCTCACGTCCGAGTCTCCTGTGGACGAAGACGAGTTTGAAAATTACTATAATCAAATGCAAATTAAAGATCCTAGATCAGGACTTACCAGATTACAAAATGAATTTGAAGTAAGTAATCCTTATTGTCTTTGGTTTCTAGTTCTTTTTATTCATTTATTCATCAATTTATTTATTTATTAATTATTCTATCCTTCAAGTTTTTGCTCATTTTTACTTTTTATCCTTATCAGTTTTTTTTTTATATTTATCACTCAAATTATTTCAAGTACCTTAAGGTGAAACCTAATTATTAAATGTCCAAACAGGCGCCAATCAGGGCTGACCGTGCGAGAGCTGTATAGCCAGGCAAGATCGTTAAAAGCTCCCATCATCATCATCATCATCATCATCATCATCATCATCATCATCATCATCATCATCATCATCATCATCATCATCATCATCATCATCATCATCATCATCATCATCATCATCATCATCATCATCACTCTTACAACATTGCTGCACTTTTATTCGTGTAGTGCACTAAGACACTTGCATTTGAACGGTAAATGTTCTAGTAGAGGGATAATTTACCCCTTTTAAGTGGTTAAAAAGTTCTTCAATTTTTTTACAAGCTTTCGATTTTCCAATATCTGACCTTATTTTAGAAACATTATCTGCATATTGTGCAGAAAAAAATTGGGACCGTTAATGTTATTCTCAATGCAATGTGCATTGTGTTTAAATGTAATATCAGTATTTAGTTCTATTATAATCTTAGATCAATCCTAATTCTATCTTACTTTCGAGATTTTGTTTCTCAAACGTGACGTCATTTTTGTGCTTTTTCAGAAATTCAAATGTAACTTAATTTTTGTGCCTTTTCACCACTTCGTATGTGACGTCATTTTTTATGATTTTTTGCGTTGAGGCCTTGACTAAGTCAGGTGTGTCAATTTTTCTGTGTTGGTCTTTGGATTATGTATTCGGGTTTGTTTTCTGTAATTAGTTAATACTTCAGTTTCATTATGTATATCTTTAATATTCATTTGATAAAATTTACTGTTTGCAATAGCATAAATTGTTCTAAATAATGAGGATATTCTTAAATAATGAGGATATTCTTAAATAATGAGGATATTCTTATCCCAAGCAGAAAAACATAGCCGTATTTGACACAACATTTTTTCAACTTTTGATCTTCAGTGCTGTACAACTTTGGTTTTTTTTTTCACTTTCGATCTTTTATATCTGGGCCTCACTGGTGAGTCTTGTGTGGACGAGGCGCGTTTTTTGGCGTATTGAATTTTAAACCTGATGCCTTTTGTTATCTATTAATCATGTGTTTCTTTGTCTAATACGTTCTCCTATTAAATTGTATTTTAGTCCTGTAATATTATGTTGTCATTTCAGTGTTATATTTAACATTGCCATTAAATCGCGAGGTTTTGGCATGCCACAAAACCAGGTTCAACCCACCATTTTTATCTTTAAAAATGTCCTGTAACAAGTCAGGAAAATGGCCATTGTTATATCATAGTTCGTTTCTGTGTGTGTAACATGTTAACGTTGTGTTTCCGTTTTGTCGTTTGTTTTCTCTTATATTTGAGTGTGAATTCACATTACTATGAGACGTGTCACGGTACTTTTATATCCCAAATTCATGTATTTGGTTTTGATGTTATATTTGTTATTCTCATCGGATTTTGTCTAATGCTTAGTCCGTTTCTGTGTGCGTTACATTTTAATGTTGTGTCGTTGTTCTCCTCTTATATTTAATGCGTTTCTCTCAGTTTTAGTTTGTTACCCCAATTTTGTTTTTGTCCATAGATTTACGAGTTTTGAACAGCGGTATACTACTGTTGCCTTTATTTGAATGTTAAGATCACGAAGATGCTTTTTATTAAGCACTGTTGAATTTCAGAAAATATTCTTAATGTTATGTTAAATATTTGATAAAAAATAATTTAAATATTTACCTACTATCAGTTTGTTGAACGTATAGTATTGTGCAAGTTCTTTATATTGTGAATTTTATTGTATAGATTTCACTGCTTAGAAATAGTTATTCATCCAAACGTTTTCAAAAAAGGTTCCAATACGACATCAAACTTTTATATTTTTTTTTTGTGACAATTAGGAAGTAAAAACCCAGAGAGTAAAACGTTCACACGAGGCAGCAAAAGCCGAGGAAAATAAACATAGAAACAGACATACGAATATTTTAGCATGTAAGTAATCAACATCATTTACTAATTGTTTTATAGGTAATTAGTATAAACTCATCATAGATATCAGGATTGCATTTTATATTTGAAAATTATGTCATTATGATCATAATAAATTTCAATGATTACGACCTGTAGAAGACGAAATGAGGATCTGTTGCAGAATAACTGCTTCCGTTCATATTATTTTAATCTACAAAAAAAGTTTGCCAAAACTTATCGAAGTTTCGTAGTTTATTATTTAGTACACTAGATGCACACTTCTTCTACTTAATACTCATCAGTAGCCAGTCAGAAAACCAACTTTCTTACCAAGTCTGAGAGCATTAAAATCTATTGCAAACGACCCACTGCGAAAATGACTCGGTTAAAAGGTTTAGCACTATAAAACCAGGTTTAATCCACCATTTTCTACATGACAGTTGTTGTCCATTCGTTTTTTATGTGTTTTGTCATTTGATTTTACCATGTGATTATGGACTTTCCGATTAGATTTTCCTCTAAGTTCAGTATTTTTGTGATTTTACTTTTTTTTCTGATAGTTTAGATATTGAAAACTGTACATAATTACCAATTATTTAAACATAAACAGTTTGAATGTTATAAATACATAAACTCATATCATATGAATGTATTTAGTACAAAAATTAATTCTGCAATTCAACCACTACGGTGAATCTTCATAAAAATAACTTTGAGAGAAAAACACAAGGTATATTTTTACTGGTAATTATCGTAATGGTGGAGAAATAAGTTCCAAACTTTGTTGTTTCAATAATAACTTGTTTCAAAATAACTGAAAAGTTATATTTTTACAAGAATTTAAATTCATGGTTTCCTTCTTTCAGTAAAATTTTGAAAAACTTGCTATCCGATGAATATTTATAATTCTACAGTTGTAATGTATATGTGAGAACTAGTTTTATTAATACAAAAATAATATTTATTATTCTAGCTGACGAATGTCGTGTGTTTCTATGGTCAAAGATAAAAGGTTGTACAGATTACATAAATGCTATATACTTGCCCGTAAGTTGTCTTATTATTTGTCTATCACAAAACATGGACGAAAAATTATCATAGACTATTAGATACTTTGACATTAAAGTTGAACATTGTAATAATCATTCCTTTTTTACTTTGTATCTTCATCGGGACTACTCATACCTTAATTTTGTCAAATCCAGAGATATAAATATGCGCTGCCAAATAAGAATTATATATATGACAAAAAAGTGAACGACCATCAACAAATTCATCTATTAACACATGTCTGACGGAGTTTGAAACTTAATTTCTAAACAATTTCTTTATCAACAGAAAATAATGTGTCCTATAAACCATGTCAGGACTTTGCGCAGAATGTATAGTACTAACAAGTGCTTTTGGTTAAGATTTAAAAAAAAAACCAACACAGATTTTAATTGTATAAAGGTACATTCATCACACATCTTACTATGCAACTAGTATAGAAGACACACATCTTACTATGCAACTAGTGTAGAACACACAAACATCTTTATATACAACTAGTCAAGAACAAATGATTGTTAATTCCTTTCATTTAAAAAAAAATCTTTTAAATTATACGTAATTGCTGTGTCCACTATTCAATAAAGCTAAAATATTGTTATCTCTTAAATAACACAAAATACAGGAACAACCAAACAAGGTTAAACAAAAACCGGATCAAAATATTAAATAATAAGATAAACCAAATCAAAAGCAAACAAAAGGCCGTACGGTGACCTATAGTTGTTAATGTCATTTTGGTCTTTTGTGGATAGTTGTCTCATTGGCAATCATACCACATCTTCTTTTTTATAAAATAAAATAACCTAATAGATATAGGAAGATGTGATATGAGTGCCAATGTGACAACTCTCCATCCAAGTTACGATTAATAAAAGTAGACCATTATAGGTAAAGGTACGGCCTTCAACACGGAGCCTTGGATCACACCGAACAGCAAGCTAGCTATAAAGGACCCCAAACATTGCTACTTGTGGAAAACCATTCAAAAGGGAAAGCCAACGGTCTAATCTATATTTATACATCGTGAAAAATACTGTCTCAGCATGAGCTATTTCTCATTTTACATAAAATAATTATCATTGATTAATGGTATTTTACTAAAAACATGTGTTCTGCTTTTTTCAGTCCTTCAGGAACAAATATTGCTTTATAGCCACCGAGATGCCACAATGCTCTACTATCGTTGATTTCTGTAGAATGATCTTCCAAGAAGAAGTTAGAACTATTGTCATGTTGGACAATGATACCTCAGGGATCACTGTAAGACTTTGATTATTGTTTTTTAATAAAACGAATTTAGTTATTAAGAGTCAGATTGCTAGTTGTCTTGATTGTCTATTTGATATATCTCATGAATGTAGGAAAACAGAATTGACTCTGTTTGGTAATAACATTAACGGTACTAATTTTTCTGCACCAGATGCGCATTTCGACAAATAATGTCTCTTCAGTGATGCTCATGGCCAAAATATGTAAAATCCAAAGCTTATATAAAAGATGTAGAGCTATAACCCAAAAGTTCCAAAAAGTATAGCCAAATCCGATCCGTGAAAGGAATCAGAGCTTTGCATGAGGGAGATACATTCCTTAATTTATAATATTTTTTAACATTTTGTAACAGCAAATTTAATAACACAAAAAATCCGTATTTTCATGCCAGTACCGGAGTACTGGCTACTGGGCTGGTGATACCCTCGGGGACTAACAGTCCACCAGCAGAGGCATCGACCCAGTGGTAGTAATAACATTAACGGTACCAATTTTTCTGCACCAGATGCGCATTTCGACAAATAATGTCTCTTCAGTGATGCTCGTGGCCAAAATATGTAAAATCCAAAGCTTATATAAAAGATTTAGAGCTGTCTTCTAAAGTAAAACATTGATTCAAACCAAAATATGAAAATGACACATAGTAAATCTGTTTGGAAGTGCTTTTCTGGATTTAACTTCATTAGGAACGCTCAAAGCCGAATATTGAGTGTCTGAATATACACCTTAGTTTCTTTATGATAGAAACATTAAAATAAATATACATGTTTAGAAAGTTTTAATCTAAGTCTAGCAGTACACTAAACTGATTGTACTCTTGGGGAGTCATTATAGTTAACAAACAGAGATATCGACCCAGTACTGTGAGAAATGAAAACAACATATTGCAATTTTATGCAATAAAAGCGCTTTTCTGTATAAGTACCAAATCGCATTAAGAGTTATATGATCATAAAGGACATATAAACAGTAGCCAAATAATTGACGATTCTTCAATTATAACTAAATATTAAGAATAAATTATCATGTTAATACATTTGCGGTCAGCTAAATTCTGTTTCAGTTCATGTAATGTAAGTAAAGCCACACTATTGGCCAGAATCAAAGCAAATCTTCCCAATTAATAGAAGATAAATATTTTGTAAGTTTATAATTGACCAATATTTGGCAAATACAATTTTAGTTCATTATGATGTCATATATTTCAATATATGCAATAATATTTATTCTTTTCATATTATGTAGGTGAATGAACACTATTGGCCTGAGGCAAATCAAACAATGGAAATGGGACCGTTTTCTATCAATGTCACCGAAGTAAAAGAGCACAATGACTATACATTGAGAAGCTTAAACTTCAAGTTCGCTGTGGATGTAAGTACATGTATTATTTCAAGTTTTAAATTATTCGTTTCAAATATATAGTTTTCATATGTTCATAAATTGATATATTAATGTACATTTGTTTTATAATTCATTTACATTATTTAAAGACATGTGATAAAAAAAAAATGATTTTCTGGAGAGCAATACTAGTCACACATGTCAAATTACAGTTACCTTAATTGCATTAAGTATACATTTCATCAATTGCTCGAGATTATGAGTACTAGTTTATTTTGCAGTTGATGAAATAGTTAATTAGCATACCCTTTTTTAATCGTTAATCATACAGTTGTATTCAATTCATTTCACTAAACATACCTTTTTTAATCGTTAATCATACAGTTGTATTCAATTCATTTCACTAAACATTTTTACTGACTAATTATTTGATTAAAGCAAGGACTTGAGGTATGAAATTAACACTTGTTTCTAAGGTTTTGTCAATTGTCTTAACATCTTTAATGTGAAGATTTTGTTGGGGTGTTGCATTTTTCTATCATCTAATTCGATAAACGCATGTAACTTTTATTTCGTATGACTATCTGTTTGTTGAGTACATGTTATTTATCTAACATAAAATATTGTATCGGCTCATATTGTTATATTTGTGATTCTATAATTTATAATATGTAATCTCCAAAGTAGTTATACATTAATAAGCATGTTGAAATAAATAGTGTTTTCATTATACACCTTTGCATGAAAATTCAGAGCATAATCACATTTCCACAGCATGCGTAGTTCTTTCTAGTATTTCTATACCTTAAGACAAACAACTTACTTTAAAATTGTTCAACTTGTTCACCCGTATTTGTATTGTCATATTTAATTTGTATATCTGTCTTATTTCATTGTTACATCATTTTTCTACGAAGCAATTTAATTCAATGTTGATCAAAATAATTTATGTACAACTTTCGACTAGTTTTGGTGCTCTTTTTTCATCAATGACTACAAGTATGTTCAAACATTTGTATTCGAGTTGTACTCTTATGAACTTTTCTGTTTTACTAAGAATATAAATTTAAAAAAAAACATCATCTGTATAACTAGATTTATTTCACTTGACTGGGCGGGGTTTGAGAAGTTCGCTTTTTTAAGACCAGTCCATCTAATAGACAGGAGTATTGGAATAAACTCATCAATGAAGTGGAAGTGTCCAGTTATTCGTCTAATATCATACACTCAGTTCTTCAGTATATGGGTTTGGTGACACTAATAGGTGATTAGAAATCAATAATAATTATAACGGCAATCATCCTTATCACACACATCTTCAAATATAATGTCCTTGTGCAAATTAAAACATAAGCTCCGCCCGATCAGTTGAAATAACATTGGTAATACATGGATAAAATGTAAAGTCGATCTTATATTCTATATATATATGCATGGTTACAGCCTGAAAGTAAATCAGAAATGCTTACTGTTCTTGTGAGTAGACCACGTGACCATATCACACTATACCACGTGTTACATGCACGCTTTAACAATATACTTACATTTTATTCACAGAATTTGTTTTTGAATGGTTTATTTTTTACTGTTCAAAATTTACAATTTTAAAATAACACTGTTATATTTGCCTTAAAAAATTGGCATAGTTTTTTAGCAAGACATTCTAGAATCATTTGTAAATATTTCAGTGCTGCAGAGATGAATCAAGTTTTTTTTAAATCTTTGAAATCTTAGTAATTTTTGGGAAGCATATTTTGTATTTTTTATTACTTTTAAATATTTGAAATTGACAAATTCTAGAATGTTTTCTTTTTTTTGTTATTACTAACACCATCAACATTTGTTTTATTTAAAACGTCAGTTTCAACAAATAGTTGCAACAAAAGACATGATATTTATAGAATACGTCAAAAGCTTCGTCATATAAACCACTCTTTATTAGATATTTATATCACGTTTTAAGTCAGTTTCTGTAAAGATACGTTATATGACGAAGGTTTAGGTAATCCAAGTTAGATGCTTTGTTGTAGTCCCACCCCAATTGCCTTATTCTAATTTATGTTGCATCATCATTGAATTATTACTGAACTAATGCACGATGGAAGGCACAAGTGGACATTGAACTGTTTATTATTCAAGGTACCTCAGTTGACCTGCTTCGTGTTCTGACTTTTTTATGTGAATTCAAATGCGAGGTTTTGATAGCCATATAACCAGGTTCAACCCATCATTGTTTTTCTTAAAATGTGCTGTACCACGTAAGGAAAATTACCATCGTTATATTATAGTTCTTTTCTGTGTGTGTTACATTTAAGTGTTGTGTTTCTGTTGTGTCGTAGTTCTCCTCTTTTATTAGATATGTTTCCTTCAGTTTAGTTTGTAACCCGGATTTTTTTTTCTCAATCGATTTATGAATTTCCGACAGCGGTATACTACTGTTGCCTTTATTTATAACGTTCAAAGATATAAACACATGTATTTTTTAATGATTGATTGTCCTATTGCATGTCTTCCCTTATCGTTAAAACATATATATCATCATCAGCAGTTTTAATGCAAACATTGTTTTTAACTTTTTTTCTGGTGGTTATTTCATGCAAACAGAGATTTCAATACTATCCAACATACAAATTGATGGAATAAGAGCAAATGCATATTCTTAGAACTAACAAAATGAAAGATTATCAGATTTAAGGCTAACAGGTACTTTCCGTATCATTTGCTTCCCAACGGCAAGAACATAGATTATTTTATGAATAGTTTGTTGTAAACATAGTAAAGTTAAATAGATGTTATGCGTGTTGTATCTGCTTATTTTTCTTTTTTCTTTTGTTTGTTTATCTAGATGCATTTTCAATTTCCCTAATTACACGTTTGTACACAGGATGTCAATATTTTAAGTTTTTAATTTGCATGCACAGTCTCACTTACTAAATTAGTTTTAATTGCAGTTTTATTTCGAATAATATAATGTAATGCCTGAAAGTGGGGTGCGATATCACTTATATCACAGTCAACATATTGTGTTTTAGATGGTGTTTTTTTTTATTAATTGATGCATTTGACCTGATCGAGAATGGTAAAAGTAGATTCGTTACTATATCACATTTTCTTGGAAAGCATTTCCTTCATTTAGAAAGACACTAAATTTCCTATTTGATAAATATAAATGTATTGTAAAATTGTATAGACAAGGAAAATGAAAAAAAATATTAATCTTGAATACAAAGTACTTAAATCTCGTGTACATCATAAACTTCATTTAATTTCATTTAGTTTAGATCTGGGAATACCAAATGGTGTTATTGTTAGGTTAATGACCAAATCAAAAGGTTGTTAGAGGTACCCAGGAGGGAAAGGGTATACATTTACCGAATGTGTATGTGTCGTTATTCAAAAGCAAAATATACACATTTCAACTATGATCTTAACATGTTGTTTTGCAGGACCAGAAAGGAACCTATAAAGTAAATCAATTCCACTATAAGCGTTGGTCAGAAGGCAAGGTCACACCAGTATCTGTAGAATCTTTTGTTGACTTTATCAATGCTGTCACAGAATGGCAGTCGGACTCAGTCAAACATCCCATTATTGTTCACTGCATGTAAGTTTGAATCTTCATTTCATTTTTACATTAATACCCAAGGATACCTGTATACATTTAAAGTATCATATGTTTTCCTATGCAAATGAGTCAGTTATGTATTTTTGTATGCTATAAGACAAAATGGATAAATGCCTAAAATGTGTAAGGGAATATTGAATATGAAATTCACGTGTTCATAATTCAAAAATGTAAAGGTATATTGTACTGATGATTGTGACCATAGAAACAAATGAGCCTAAAAAGTTTAACCAAGGACTTGTTCTGTCCATAAACAAAATTGTTACCTTAATTTGTACAAAAAGTTATTACACATTAAAGATTGTTTCTTATTCATAGTTTTCTGACTTAGATATCCATGGTAAGTAATAATTTGGAATAAATAAAATACCCTTCATTTCTTTAAACAGGAATGGTGCTACCAAAGTTGGTCTATTTTGTTTAGTTAGAGCCTGTATGGACAGACTTCAGTCAGATGGAGATGTTAGTGTGGTACATGCTCTACATCATATGAGAGCCAGACGTTCTAAGCTAGTGCCAAACTATGTGAGTTTTTGGTTTACGAAAATCAGTCAGCAATATGACAGTTTTTTCCCATTCGTTTAATTCGTTTGATGTATTTGAGTTTTTAATTCTGTCGTTTGGTATGGGACTTTCTGCTTTGAAGGGTCATATATACGGTTGCTTATTTCTATTTTTTTAAATTTTGATGAAGTCATCGATTGCATTCTGCATCAGGTGATTAAATCTATTTAATTGCCAATAAGACGAGTTTTCATTTGAGAGATTAGAGGATGAGGATGTCAAACAATATAGGGCAGTGTACGGTTTTTTAGAATTAGCAATACGCATAACTTATAATATACCGGACTTATCATATCTACATAATTAAAAAGGTGCCAGCTCAAATTGGTACTTCACCTCTTCAGTGTCCACAACAGAGTGATACCAAGGGGATATTCAAATTTTCGAAAAAAAACAAAAAATTATGCAATGGCAAAAAAGAGAAGACTAACACGACATAAAAAAAAAATAAAAACCTGAGCAATACCAACCCCACCAAAAACCGTGTGGAGATCTCGTGTGCTCTGGAAGGCTTTACACTGATATCAGTCTTTTAACTCGTGTTATTACGCTTTATCAAGTGATTAGGTATCACACACAAGTGGATTGGTATTTAACTGTTTTATAACTCTAAGACCGCATAAAAGGTAGAATATGTTGGTTCCTTTCAAAATATCTAACAAAAGAATATTTATGGCATATTTCCGGAAAAAGAATTTTAAGATCGGTTTTTTTTTCATGAAATAAAAAACATCACACCTTTTATTAAACGTATACATCATTTGGAAATACTATAGATTATTTCTTCAATCTATTTACAGGAACAATACAAGTTTTGCCATGACTGTTTATTACGACACCTGAACAGTGACCATCTGTGATACCTGATACCAAAGAATAATAAAGCATTATTTATAGCATAATTATTTTTTCCATTATTGTCTATGCATTACGGGTGCACTCGAGTGATGCTTAAAGTTCCGGTTTTGCAGTCGTTGTCATTCCGTGATTTGGCTTTCTTATTAGAAATGCAAAGAGAAAAACGAATAGACTGGAATGTTTTTTTACAAATTTGAATCACGGATGCCACTTTTTTAGGGATTCATATTTGTTTCATATCAACATTTATTTATTTATTTTAACATGTAAAACATTTGAAAAAGGTTTGAACATATATTTCAATCAGAATGTAAATCACTTGGTTTTGGTTTTTTATCACCCGAATCATTTTTGTTGTCAACCGATGCACAAATTTTATAAAAATTAATAATTAAAAAATATATGCACATGGCAACAGAATTATGTTTTAAATTCGTATATACTTATGTATACATTTAGACATTTTTTATTTAATTATTACATTTGTGAAAGTTGTAAAGGATAATAGGCATATTGTCGTGAATTTTTACAATTTCTGAACTAATATTCCAGGAAGAAAAGAAAAATTGGTGCATCTCTTTATTGAATTCTTTATCTGGTCAAGAAATTTAATATTTTTCATAAGTTTCTAAGGTAAAACAACTTTTTAAAACATTTACAAAAAATGTGCATGAAATGGTACTCATTTTACACCACCATAATGTAAACTAGTTTTTTTATATAAATAGAATAGATAAGTTGTGCAACAATTGTAATATTAGAAGATTTTTCAAAACAATTCTTTTGTTGCATTAATTTTATCTCTGTAAAAAATTAGACTGTGATATAATTATTTATTATGTATTTATATTTTACATTTGTCATTATACTTGTTCATATTTTTCAAATAAGAATAAAGTTATTTTATTATTACTATTATCTATTTTATATTTGTTTTAATTTAGTGCTATTATATCTTACTATCAAGGTCCAGCTTTGGTAATTAAGGGGGTAGACCTTGGTTCAGGGAGATAACTCTTTAAATCAGTTAAGCGTTTGTAAAAGTCAAGTTCATCAATGTATTTTAAGCATTTACCTGAAACAGATTGAAAATAATCTATGTAACCTAGAAGCTTAGAATATATTCTTAAAAAATGGTTGACACAAACGTACTGATGATTTTAAGAGTTACTTCCCTTAACCTAGGTCTACCTCCTTAATTGCATTGATTTGATGAATACTCATAAGAAGGTATAAAAATTGAGTAACATATACTGAAATCCAAGGAAAATTAAAGGGACATTCCCTTATCAAATGGCAAAATCAAAAGCTAAAACGATTGAAAAACAACAGTCATATTCCCAACTTGGTGCTATCATTTATTTACGTAGAAAACGGTTGATTAAACATTGTTTTGTAGTTAAAAAAATGTAGGAAGCCTCTAACTTCAATGACAGACGCGCAAAATTCAATTATATTGACAACAATGAGTGAGCAAAACAAACAGACATAATAATAAGGTAGTTGTCTCTTTGACACATTCCCCATTTTCATTTTCAATTTTATAATAAGTAAAAATGTCAAAAATGTGTGTTGATATTTGGATTTGCCTATTATTTATTATTATTTCCACCTGTTTCGGTTCTTATTCATCTTTCGAATATTCAGCTTTGGAATGTCCTGTTATCCTTAACTATGCTCTTCAACTTTATATTAGTTTGGCTTTCTAACTATTTTGATCTGAGCGTCGCTGATGAGTCTTATGCGCCTGGCGTATCAATTATAAGCATGGTACTTTTGATAACTATTAACACCACTGGGTCGATGCCACTGCTGGTGGACGTTTCGTCCCCGAGGGTATCATCAGCCCAGTACATACTTCGGTCTTGCCATGAATATCAATTTTATGGTAATTTTTATAACTTTACTGTTTGCAAAACCATTAATCATTTGAAATACTAAGGATTTTCTTATCCCTTACATCCCAGCTCCTTTGTTCTAACAGGGGTGATCTGAGCCGGATCACCCCTACCAGATCACCCCAGTGTGAGTTTCTTTGTTATGCATGCTTCCCTTTGTTCTGTAACATTTTGGCGGGAATGTCAAATCGACTATAAAACTTATAATTAATTATACGGAAAAGACTATCAAAATTCATGTAGAAAAAATCCAGTGTATACTGGTATTCGAACTCAAGACCTTTAGCATATCAAGCCACGACACATACCACTACACCAGGACGACTTGATACTAACGAACAGTAGTTTAACATACTTAAAGGAAGCAAGATCTTTTTATAAATGGGGCGAGTTGGCAGACCTTTATTCAGTGGGGTTTAAACCTGTTTCGTTAATAAGTGAGTTGTCAGACTGATTGTATAATTTGATTTTACGCTTTTTCAAAAATGGGACGAGTCGGTATACAAGAGTGGGGTGATTTTTTTTTTATAAAGAGGCGATAAAGTGTGGGCCGATTGGCAAGTGGGGCGAGTTGACATTGTTTGATATCTACTCATCATTTTCGGGGGTCATAAAGAGTATACATCATATAGTAATATATAAAGTATATTATAATGGTTGTGTGGCATTCTAAACTAGATTTTATGAATTGTAAATGTTTTTTCGTCTAATCTTAAACAGCTGGGATGTAAAATTGTTATCCCAATCGGATTTGGTGTGTCAGTGTTAGATCACCCTCTGGCCTCCGGCCATCGGGGTGATCTTACACTGACACACCGCGTCATTGTAGGATAACCATTAAAGACATAGATTACCTTAGCCATATTTGGCACATTTTTTGGGGAACTAAGGGTCCTCAATGTACTTCAACTAAACATTGGTTTGGCTTTCTAACTTTTTTGACATGTTGACCTGAGCGTCACTAATGAGTCTTATGTATATAGACGAAATGCGAGTCTGGAGTATCAAATTATAAGCATGGTACCTTTGATAACTACTGACGATGCCATAGAAATGCAATGTTACAAAGATTGACTTGGTTCAATTTTGCAAAAATTTGTTTAATTCTTTGTTTTGAATGCTAATCAACGTCGCCATTGATTCACCTTCCAGCTGGTGAATTCAAGCGCTACATGGTTGCAAAGATATTTAAATTGCGTGTCTGTCATGTTTGATTTTACCTATTATCTATGGTAAATTTTTCATAACTTTACCTCTATCACCATATTCATTCATACATGGAAGAATGCAAAAGATTTCTTTTTCGTGACACAGGTACATGTTGTATCATATACTGGGCCAATATCGCTGCTTGTGAACTAGAAGTCCACGAGGGTATCACCATCACATTAGAAGGAACTTCAGTACTGACATGTTTAATAACAAACCATTTTAGAATTGTCTGTTTATAAAATCAGAAATTTTGTGGAATTGACTTGCTCTGGGAAAGTTTTAAAATTATTGAATATGGGTAGTATTTTGTGTTCTTTTTTTGTTAAATAGATTCCAAATTGCTTCGGTTCTTAAACATCTATAAAATATTCGGCATTGAATTTCAGATACTAATTTTGTCAAATTTCATGTCACTTTGTTTTAATGTAATACTTTTTTTATGCTGATGAATAATGCGTAATCAGACGTGATGTACTACATGTCAACAATCCACATTTCATAAACACATCAGAAAAATACCTGAATTATATATGATTGTGTGGAAGGGTCTTCATATACTGCTTCAAACAAAAAAATCAACTTTTTGGAATTTTAGATCCTCAATGCTCTTCAACTTTGTACTTGTTTGGCTTTATAGATATTTTGATATGAGCGTCACTGATGAGTCTTGTGTAGACGAAATGCGCGTCTGGCGTACTAAATTATAATTCTGGTACCTTTGATAACTGTTAACTATAAAAGTATTATTTCTTTCACTATTACTGGGGAAATATGCAACGGTTGGTTTCCATAGCAGGAGGATACTTGTTATTTGTTTGCACCTGGATTGCATAATAGCAATTATTAATTGTACAGTTTATTTTCTACATTATCCACCATGATGCTTCTAAATACCCAGAAAAGGAATTCCTATTTGGCATTTTCAACAGAATCCATACAAAAATGTTTTTTTTTAATCATTTAGGTGGCCTGTTTTTAATGGAAATAAAAACACAAATTAATATTGTTTCAAATGATGAGGGAAGATACCTTAGTCAAGAATTCTAAAATATTACTTTATGAATACCAATATTACGGTTGCTGCAATTTGAAATGAAAATAACAAGTTAGGTGAAGTAGTTGGGGAAATTTCTTGCTACCTGCTGTAACCATGAAATTTGACATTTGTGGTCTATTTGTGATCAAAGATAAGATAAAATATAATTCATGGCTCAAAATAACAAAACTTTGATTTTTTTAAATACTAAGGCTGTTCTACCTCAGCAATAGATTACCTAATCTGTATTTCGCAAATCTTTTAGGAATTTTGAGTCCTCAAATGCTCTTCAACTTCGTACTTAATTTTGCCTTTTTAACCTTATTTTGATTCGAGTGTAACTGATGAGTCTTTAGTAGACCAAACGTGTGTCTGGTGCAAATACAAAATGTCAATCCTGGTATCTTTGGTGAGTTTATTCACCTAAACGGGTCTTTTTATTGGCACACTGACCTTTGCCGTTGACCAATTTATCAGTATATTCACATCGTACAATTTCCAGCGAAATTTGGTAATAGAAAGACAAAAATTACCTAACCGACGTTCAAACTCATTAGCCTAAAATAAACTGACAACGCCATGCTAAAGGTTGGAAATATGGTTTAAAAGAATAGCTGCATAACAAAATTCTGCCCAAATTTCAGTCAGACAATAGCTCGTTCATACCATCTATTGAAATCCAAATCTATCCTTATTTCAGTCAACTGCTTTGATCTTTCAAATCAACAATATGCCAACTTCAAAATTCCAAAAACGGAATTATTCCTGGAATCTCCAACAAGGGAGAGACAAATATCAAAAAGGGGACTAACAATGTGCACATCTTTATTTGGACTTTTATATTTTTATGTGAGCGTCAGGGAAGAGTCTATTGTTAATGAAACGTTACTCTGGCATACAAAATTTGAACCCTTGTATTTTTTATGAGGTTTTTATCGAGACGAAATAATAACTAACATCATTCATACAAACAAATATTTAATCTTGAGCACCCACGATAACAATAAATGACCACAAGTTAACATATCTTTTTCAAAACTACTTTCATCCTCACAGAATTTTCATTATTCAATGAAAACAGAAATGATTGTTGTTTTAGTTGACATTACATTAACTTTACACAGAACATTTGAAAAGTAAAATAGAATACATATGGAAATTTAGTTCAAATCAACCACACATAAACCCTAATAAAATGTGTTCATCTCAACAACTTGATATGAGACAGACTTATTGACGAACAGATGCACAAATTGATAAACATAATGACTCCTCTCTCATGTCTCTTGTTAGGGCTGTTCCATTTAAAATGTATGTGGGAGGGTAAGAACATTTTATGGTATTAGAGACATACTGAAAAAATACCATGACCCACATTCAATAATTACACTTTCCTTCCTTCCCTCCTACATACATTTTAATGGAAAAATGCAAAGTAGGGAATAAACAAAAACAATCAATAACCTTCATTAGACATACTGTTGAGACATTGAAATAGTGTAATAAATGATATGCAAGTGTTTGAAAGACAATACTTTAAATTAATTTTTTTTATAAGGATTCATGAAAAATTCCATTTCCCTTGGTACTTGATTTCGCGGCTTTCACAATTTCTAC
Organism: Mytilus galloprovincialis; assembly: GCA_037788925.1. Classification (NCBI taxonomy): domain Eukaryota; kingdom Metazoa; phylum Mollusca; class Bivalvia; order Mytilida; family Mytilidae; genus Mytilus; species Mytilus galloprovincialis. The sequence continues at coordinate 19,662,910 of CM075338.1, read as the reverse complement.
AAACAATTTTCTCATAAAGATAAAATTACATTACATGTATATTTCATTATAATACATTATTCTGATTGGCTAACAGCAATCTTTTGTTATTCTGAAATTAGCATTCATAATGGCATGATGAACTTCTACAATAAAGTGCAAAGGTAAATAAAAGAAAAACTTGATAGTAATCATAATTCATGATCATAGTAAAAAAAAGTAATTATAAGTATTGAATGCTTCTTCTATTAATTTCATAGGGTTGTAAAAGTGTTGACCATGCACATATTTTTAGAATGATGCGCCTCCACGCTTCATACAAAATGTACTTTGGTCAACACTTTTACAACCAAATGAATTAACAAATATAAGCATTCAATTCTAAAATTATAACACAAAAACATAAAAATAATATCAATATTTATCAATCATACTTTTAATATAAACCCTGAATCATCTAAAATATCAATATTGTATCATGATTACTTGTTATATGCACAATTACAATATATAAATATATAATTTGAAAATTTTTACAAGAAAAATTATAGTAACTCAATGCATTTCAGTTAATTGCAACCCTCTTTTTATAGATACAAATAGTGAATCATACATCACAATGAAGTAGAGAAATATAGGCAAGAAGTGCAGGATACATAGGAAAAAATAAAGAATGGTCTAAATAAAAACCAAAAACATAAGTGCACCTCCCCCATCTCATTTAAAGAGTGTTGAAGAAATGATCAGTGCTATTAATACTAGGAAGGGACAAACTAAATATCTTCATATTAATTTTCCCCTTGCATTTGACAAAACAACGTTTTATAACTACTTTAAACAAAACAAAAACAGGAAAAAAAAACCAGAAAATTTAATAGTTAGGATATCATTTTAATAACACATATGCTTACATGTATCAATCATTAAATATGACATAATAAAATTTTTATTCTCATGAATATCGTTAAAATGAAAACAGTAAATCCCTAGAACAAAATTGCAAATATAAATTAAAATGTACTTAAAATACTAACTGACTGATTTAATTTTTAAGGATATTGATGTTCCCTGCTCTGTGGATAAGTGGGTAAATATTTTACATCTATAAAACCAAAGGATTCCATATATCTGACCATGAAATCACATGAAATTAACAATTATGGGGAGCTAACTCTGTAACTGACTTTCTTTCTAACAATAAATTATTTAGAGATTTCACAAATTACAAGAAGCACAAAAACAAAAGACCTATCATTTTTAACTCGGGGTAAGGGTAACTCTGAAATATAAATTGCCTGAAATTGAAAGACTGGTACTTAAGGTGGTACCTAACACTACAGGCAGATAACTCTGTAAAATCAGCTAAACATTTTAATTACGTTGTGTTGTTAAAGGAATATTAAGCTTCTCAATGATCAAAATTGGTGTTTGTCAAACTACTGTATAACCAGTGTAATTTTTCTGACAAAACAGTTGGTTCAAAATTTTTGAAATTTTTATATTTTTGTAAAATTGTCAAAGTAAATACTTTGTCAAAATTTTTAGAAAATTAAACGAGCCAAATTAATTTTAGTAAAAGTGTTGGGTACCACCTTAAATGGACATGGACATACAAAATATAACAGTATAAATACAAAAATATCTTCCACAGCACCCGCGAATGGCCTCAAAATCAAGAGATCATTTTGTACTCTCAAATGGTTTCAAAATCAAGAGATCATGATCATGATCAAATCTGTTGTCATGATTCCATATATTTATGTGACAAGAGTTGTAGTTCCTTAGATTGATGATTGGCCTCAGCACTGTCCACTCTGGTCACACTATTGAAACTCTTAAATGTTGTTTCTGTAATACCACTGTCATTGTCATCTGTATTCTACAAAGAAAATAAATTTGATGAAATTTGATATTCAGCTTTTCAACCAAAAATATCAATCAACATTCAATAGATATAGGAAGATGTGGTGTGAGTGCCAATGAGACAACTCTCCATACAAATAACAATTTAAAAAGTAAACAATGGCTAGGCAAAAAACAAAGAAAAGACGCATTTTTAAATATTTTTCTGTATACTGTGGATTCATTTATTTTTAGGGTATTAATTTACGTGGATTGAGGAAAACTTGATTTTTCTAAATATTTGATTTCGTGGTTTGACATTCTCTGCATACTAAGCCTATAGAAATTCTGTAATTCGTTGAAAATTTGAATTCCTGAAACCCACGAAAATTGATATCCAACAATTCACCTTTTCAGAATCTAAACGACTATGCGTAATCTCATTGTTCATACACCAAAATAAAAATATTGTCATGTCATTGGATGGATTCCCATTGTTTAGTTAGTTTTAAACCAATCGCAACGTTTTGGTGTACGCTTTTAATATATACCCAGAATGCATTAGATTCTGAAACGGCGAATTAATAACGAATCCACAGTAGTGAATGAAAACAATAGAAGTATTATCTTATATCTTACAAACAAACCATGTATCTTGATATCTGGTATTTTTCGTTTTCTGTATTCATATCATAATATGTCTAAACTTTTGGTTGGAGTTATAATACTAAATTAGAAAAAAAGTACGAAAAAACTGTGATTTTCAACAAATTATCAAAGTCTAAAGCCTGTCATTTTGGCAAAAATTACCGGAGCGATATGAAACACAAATGTGATCTAAAACTGATCATGGTTAACTCACATACCAAAAATCAGCCCAATATCTGAAGGCGTTTATAATGCCTATATAATGGTTTGTTGCGGAATGACGGACAAGGGTAAAATTATATGGCTCCGGCAACTTTGTTGCTGGGCCATAAAAATTGTATTCATTTCATCTTTGCATTATTTATGTGTGATTTCCTCATTATTGTTGAGATATTTGAAATTAATATTAATTTATGGTAACAGTGCTAGTTTTAACACTTCATTTAGACTTAATTAATTTATTTTTTTCAACTTTTATCAAAAGGGAAAACTTCAAATTAGTTGAATTTTTCAAGCATTGAGATGAACTTTTCAAGAAAAATAAAATCATAAGCCAAAAAAAAAGATTTAAAATAACTTGTTAGACTGCAACTGCAGAAATTTTGCGTTCTTTTTTATTGCAACTGTTAAACAAACATGAGTTCAATAATTGGTAATTTCGGAAATGCTGTTTGAAATTAATGCAAAATTTAAAATGCATTGTTTTTTATGCATCACCTATCAAATTGCAATTTCTGTAATAATAAAACTTCTGATATTTCAGTATACTGATTGGAACACCAAAAGTTTTGATTTGACTCACATCTGTTTCATAATCTACACCACAGCGTAAGAACTTTAAAACTTTCTCTGGCAGACAAAACCAGAAGAGTCTGTCAAAGATTGGAATCATGAGGTCAGGGTTCACATCCTCTGGTTTAGTTGGACCTGAAAGTAGAATATTAAGGAGGCTCGAGGGTATAAAAATTTCAGAAAAAAATCAAACATTTGTTTTTCATTACAAATTTTATTTATTTCCTTTTGTAGTTGTTACTCTATCATATGGTACAAAAATCATTCAAAACAATCAATTCGTGTTGGCCCCAGATGACTTTCAAAATGTATACATCATTGAAAAAGTTCCAAATTATCTCCCTTTGGTGGAAAAATGCCATTTTTAGGCTCTAAAATTGAAATATCTTTTTCAACTCATTGGTGACCTATTTATTTAAGTATAATTTCCATATAAGCTGTACTTAAACTAAATTATTGTAAAATTTTAGCGATTTCTGTAATAAATTTCTTTTTTTTATTTCGATATTACCTTTATTTCTCCTATTACTTCAACAGAAAAAAACCACCTTTACAAAAATGTATGCTTCTTTCGAAGGCAGATTGTGAGGGCAAATGAACGGTGACCCCACTTTTTTATTTTGTTTTTCTATTAACTATAAGATAAAGTTCATTTATAGAAAAATATAGAGAAATCCTATATAAATTCTTTAGACCCGCGAACCCCCTTTAAAGATCATAAGTAGTGTCTAACAGAAAGACAAATAATGTTAATAAAAATAAGAAGATGTGGTATGACTCTCCATCAGTATGTTTAAATACTTTTTCGTGGTTTTGCACTTTTCAGCCAATTTCACTGCAAATTATATTCATAAATTTTGATAAGTTTTTTCGGGTTTGATGACCCATTTGTCATGTTTGTGGCCTAGGACGTTTTTCTGTTTTTTGGTCCAGATTATTGTCTCATTGACATATTACTAGTCTTCATTCTCAATTCCATTTCATAAAAGAAAAGATCTTCCTTTTGACATTTTGCAACTTTTTATATTCTGGTTAAAATTCTACTCACAAAGGGAGAAAGACTGCTTTTTTTTAAAATTCAGAAATCATATTTTTTCCAAATAATTCAAGAATTCAATTCTGCCCCTGTATTTGGAATAAAGCATTCAGACATTTGTTCGATCCAGAAAAGAGCAGCTCCTTGAACAATACAAGAATATGTCCAAGGACACAAATGCCACTGCTCAATCAAAAATGGGACAGAAGGAAAGAATAATAGACCGAAAGACTGACAGATGGAAGGATGGAAGGTCAAGGGTTACACTTAATGCCACCTCGTGGTGGGGGCATAAAAACATACCTGTAATAAAGCTGACTAGAAGTCCAACCACAAAGGTTATTAACATCCCAAATGTGGAATACCAAAGGTAGGATAAACTGTAGAAACTATCTAAACCTGTTCTGAAATGAAAATAGAAATCAACAGTTTAAAATTCGAAATTAATGATGGGGAAATTTTGTAAATAGCTTTTCTTATTAATTTTTGTGCTTTTTGTTTAATGATAAACATGTTGATTATCCAAATAATTCTAATTTAATCTGAGACAAAAAGAAATTTGCCTGTTTAAAGTTGACAAAGAATTTTGAATTCAATAAGAATTTTGTTATACTGTGTAGTCATTAATATTCTTTGGATACCAATTTTTATGCGTTTCGCAGGGTATAGGGGTAAATTCAGTAAATAAATATATGTCATAAGGGACCGCCCATTTAGGGGAGAGCTTTCTGTATAACACTGAAGTCATATGCTCTTCTCTGATTGGTAGATAATGTTTGTAATAAATAATTTTTGGCAGACAGATCAAAACTAGAGTTGAAAAAAATAAAAAAATAAATGCTGAATGTACTAATTTTTTTTACTACAGGGTTGAAAAGTAATGGGGGTCAGTATAGGAATTCAGTGCGAATCTACATTGTTTGTCAACAAGGCCATGTGAACGCCCAAAAATGCCACATGACCCTATGTTTTTATTGTTGCAAAAGATAGGGCTACATTTGTACTTTCATGAATGTTATATGAAAGTTTCCAATTTCTAAAGGTAAATCAGGTATAAATTTAATTCCATGCATAGATTAGCATTAAAGTCAATGGGAGATTTTTTACTGAATTTACCCCCACAGGTATACCACAAATTCAAATGTTCAACCAAATACAAATTTTCTACTTGTTTTGTATGCAGAGATTGGCAAAACCACGAAATCAAATATCCACAAAAATTGATACCCAAGAAAATAGAAAGGAGTAGGGGTAATAAGGCCCTCATTTGGCCCAAATATTACTGCAAATTTAAAAGTTATGATACATATTTTTAAATTACTGTACAATATCTAAGGTACAAGGTATTCAGAAAAACAAAATAATTTTGGACATTGAACAAGTTACCATGGCAACAAATCATGACTTAATTTGCATATTTTGTAAAATTTCGTGATTTTCTTTGTTTTTCATCAAACTTTTAAGTATATTTTAGATTGAAAAAGTATGTGCACACCCAAGAAACAACTTTATATTTAGTGAGATTTTGTCAATAGTTATAATAAAGCTTCTGTTAAATTATTTGTTGTTTCTTGGCTGCGCACAATGTTTCCACAGCAGAATTAAAGATAGAAAACTGCATAAATTCTGTATTTTTCACCATTTTTGTGAAAACAGTACATATTATGACGTAATTGTGACGTCATCACATAAAAATCTTAATGTTTTTCATTGATATTTCTTGACCCTATGCTTTTCTAAACATTATGTGCCAATTTTAGAAAGTTTTCAAACATTTTATTTTCTTGGGCAAAAACCAGGCCTTAATGCCCCTACTCCTTTAAAATTTTGCAAGACCAATAAATAAAATTTGCCTGGTAGATATGAAGATCACATAGAAAATGGATAAAATCTGACTGACGATTGGCAAAACTTTTCATAAAACTAAGAATATATAGCAAATTTTCAAATGCAGAATTTTTTTTTACCTCTGACTGTTAGTTAAACTCCTTTTATAAACAATGTTTAGAAATTATTGCATGCCTTTTTTATTTCTATAAATTTGCCATTCAACACAACTGTGAATTTCATTCAATTTAGATTTCTGAAAATGCATACATATTTAAATTTTGGCAATAATAAAACACAAATAATTTCTGAATTTTCAGTAATTATTTTATCAAAAACAATTTTTTTTTATGTCATCAAATACTTACTGTGAAACTTGTGTAATACTGCTGGTAGTAGAACTTTCTGAATTTGTTATAAACATACTATAGTTTGTCAACAGACCACTTGTATTATACATCGTTGTCATAGTAACATTTGTTGTTGCTATGGTAACCTCATCCATATAAATACTACAGTTATACACGGGAGAAGGTAGGGTTTCTTTGATACCTACAACTGTATATTTTCCTATACTTAACCACATGGTGGCGATGTAAGCTGTAATGGTCCCAACAATAGCCCCCTACAAAATAAAATCAAAGTGCTTGTAAGCACTGAACGGTAAAGATTCCTTTAATTTCTCAGCGGGAAGTAAAATAAATTATTGCAATGGTTGTTGTTAATTAAACAGCACTTCTAAACAAAGGGAGATAACTCCAAATTTTTCAAAGATGATTTGAACAATGACATCATTCTTTTTTGGAACAGATATTAAGATTCCTGCACCTTGCAAAAGTTATATAATTTTCTTGACAAGTGTAACATCATTTTGTGCCATGAATATCAGAGCATATATAACATTGATAAATTTCTGGAAATGTTCAGGGATAGGATGTATAGACTGTTATGATCAATGCACTATATTTTGTGTATTGAAAAAGGTAGTGATAAGCCTTGGAACATTTTAAAAAAGATATCAAGTCAGTCCCATAAGGATTTGATTGCTTTTCATGCAATCTTTACCTAAAAATGTATGTTTAATTATGCTTTAATAATATTTCATATTTTACTTTTTCAATCTTAAAACTAAAATTCATCCAATTTATTTACAAATTGAAATAAAGTCATGCAAAATACCATATTTTGTGTGTAAAGTTATGTGTTATTCACTTGGAAAAATGCATGCAAGAGTCATAAAAACGTCAGTTCATGTAAAACTATGTGAAATTCACATCAAAATTTTCAAGCAAGAATCATGTGTGAATAGTTTGAGGAGGTGACTTTCGTACAATATCACTACATATGCTGATGGTGTAAGATGTAATGATCCTAACCAGTTATTATTTTATGCTTTAGAGCCCTAATGCATATAGAGCTAGACTTTGGATAACTTTCAATCAAATTTAAATATAATATATAGTTTTAACTATGCCTATATATATTGTTTTAAGATGCCAATCTTAATTACAAAGCTTGTCCAATGGTTAAACTTTTATACAAATAAAGCAAGCAAGCCAACCAAAGTTTACTCTCCAAGTATAGGAAATTAGCTGTAAATATATATATATATTGTTAGAATCCATTTTAATATTTGATGGTAGCTGAATAAATTAAATGCTAATGAGTCAATTGGGACTGTAAACAAATTACATATCAAACAAACAAATGCAAACTGGTAGTTGTATATATACTATAGCAGGTTTACTTTCTGTTGATGCCACTGTATACAAGTAACAAATCTTCAATTCGATGCAATTGTTAAAATGCAACTGTCTTTCACTTACATTCAAATTTATCTTGAAATTGTTCAACACATGAAGAATTTGATAAAACAATGAGTGATTAATGTGCAAATGAAAGATGGAAAAAGCTCACACTGGCTTTTTTTACCAGGTCAGCAATTTTTTAGGCTTAAAACATTACCTTCCAGTTAGCCCAAGGGAAGAAAGCTCCCAACATAATAAGTCCATTCAGAGCGCCACCAGCAGCGCCCATAAAGCTTAAGGAAGCCTGCAACAAAACAAATTAATTTAAGGAATGACTGTAATATTTTTTCTGTCTATGAAGAAATAACATTAAAAATGTGGTGCACACTGAGTAACGCGCGTAGTGGGTTATTTAACATTTCTTATAATTTAATTCTAAATTCCATTTTAAACCCTAGAAAACCATGAAAAAACATTGATGATGTCACGGTCACATGACTAAATTATGTCTAAGGGCTCATAACAAAATAACCTCAGCCAATCAGAAGACGTGTTACATCCAAAATTAAATTATTTCTGTATATTGACTACAAGTTAAACAATAACAATAAGTGATGCAATTCTTTAAACATTCTAATGCAACTTGGTCTGTAACCTTCATTTTGATTAGATATCAACAAAACATTGCATGGCATCAATTCATAATTGATGCTATGAAAAAGTATGTGCAAGCGCAGAAGACATATAACAAATTTTCAATGTATGATTTGATGTTGTTTTTTGTCAGACTCATTTGAATGGAGATAACAGTATTGTATTTTAAGTTCCAACAGCATCAATTAGTGATTTGATGGTTGCAAATACCCGTTTATTGGCTCTGCTAATTCATGCATCTCCATTAAACTTAATTTATGACCATCAAATCACCAATTGATGCAGTCATAGCTTAAAATACAACACAATTATCTCTTAAATGCATTTTAATTAACATGCACACTAAAAAAAGATGATTGATTGTTGGTTGATAAATGTCCAGTGGCAAATAGTTCATGCACACTGTTTTGCTAGTTTATTTTCTTTTACAATTTCTAGTTCAAGATAAATATATGAAGATGTTATTGCCATTGGAGACCAACTGATGTTGATTTAAGCAACTTTAGGTCACTGTATAGCCTTGAATAATGAGCAATATCTGTACAGTATAGTAAGTTATAGAAGCTTTAAGGTGGCTCTGGTGTCTTTCTCCATCTTAGAATTTGAAGTAGCAGTTAACAATAAGTCTAGATCTTTAATGAAATGTGCAAATTTTGAGAGTAAAATTGAGAATGGAAATGGGGAATGTGTCAAAGACACAACAACCCGACCATAGAAAAAACAACAGCAGAAGGTCACCAACAGGTCTTCAATGTAGCGAGAAATTCCCGCACCCAGAGGCGTCCCTCAGCTGGCCCCTAAACAAATATATACTAGTTCAGTGATAATGAAGGCCATACTAGTTTCCAAATTGTACACAAGAAACTAAAATTAAAATAATACAAGAGTAACAAAGGCCAGAGGCTCCTGACTTGGGACAGGCGCAAAAATGCAGCGGGGTTAAACATGTTGTAATTCATGTGTAAGACTTTTAATGTCAATAGAGAAAGTTTTGTGTTTTATCATATGTACAGCTAAATTTTCTAAAAAGCACAATGCTTGTTTGATTCCTTATTTTAAACTTAGCCACATATGGGGAGATAACTCAGACCGTAGGGGAAAATAACTCTGATAAAGTCATTTTTATTAGAAAGAGTTGTGAATTTAACTATTTTAATATCATGAATATGTAGCAAGAAAACCAGTCCGGTGACCCCATTTTCTTTTTCGTATCTGAAAACATGTTATAAGAGATATCTTCTCACATTTTATTTTAAAATTAAATGATGTACTTTTTTGTATCACACAGAATTGGATATTTTATGCATAATCTATACAAAATACTATAAAAATGTTGTATTTCCTAGTAAACAACTTACCTGTAAAACAGTTCCCTTCAAATTTCTGAACAGAAAAGTCGCTAATATTCCCAATACTCCATATATAAGAACTAAAATGATATAAAGTATAAAACATTATAAGAAATAGTCAAAAAAAACATTTTCGTTTAAATAACAAAGCAAAATTTGTAAATTTGGTCTTTATAAGGAGTTTTACTCATTGTTGAAGGCCATATTGTGACCTAAAGTCTTTACGATGTTAATCAATGTGTTTTTTGGTCTCTTGTGAAGAGTTGTCTCATTGGAAATCATACAACATCTTCTTATTTTTATATTGTCTATGAATAACAAGACATTTTTGACAAAAACCTGCTCAACATACTGTTATACCACTGTCCCAGGTTAGGGGGAGGGTTGGGATCCCGCTAACATGTTTATCCCCGCCACATTATTTATGTATGTGCCTGTCCCAAGTCAGGAGCCTGTAATTCAGTGGTTGTCTTTTGTTTATTTGTTACATATTTGTTTTTCGTTCATTTTTTTACATAAATAAGGCTGTTAGTTTTCTCGTTTGAATTGTTTTACATTGTCTTATCCGGGCCTGTTAAAGCTGACTATACGGTATGGGCTTTGCTCATTGTTGAAGGCCGTATGGTGACCTATAGTTGTTAATGTCTGTGTCATTTTGGTCTTTTGTGGATAGTTGTCTCATTGGCAATCATACCACATCTTCTTTTTTATATCAAAAAGTAAATAAAAACACAAAAATACTGAACTCCGAGGAAAATTCAAAAAGGAAAATCAAAAATCAAAAGGCAAAATCAATAGTCCAAGCACATCAAACGAATGGATAACAACTGTCATATTCCTGACTTGGTACAGGCATTTTCTAATGTAGAAAATGGTGGATTGAACCTGGTTTTATAGCTAGCTAAACCTCTCACTTGTATGACAGTCGCATCAAATTCCATTACATTGTCAACGATGCATGAACAAAACAAACATACTCAAAGAGTAAAAATGTCAAAAATAGGGGTACAACAGTCAATATTGTGTTATCATCTTAATATCACTACATAAACAACAAATGTAACAAAGTAGCACAAAAAGGCATACATCAAATTCAACATTCTCATTTTGCTTTTCCTATACGGCTGAATTTATCTATGTAAAGTCTACCCATAAATGAAAGAAGGTTTTCATTACTGGTGTAAAATTGCGCGTTTGAAATTCGCACAGGTAGACATAAAAATAATTTTGTCGTATGACGGCATACATAAATGCAGACTCACGTAAAGTAGATATAACAAAAAACAGACTTACAGTAAAAATAATAAATAAAATAATGGTGTGGTTTAAAGTATGACGGGATACACAAGTACAGTTTCACGTCAAATACGGCTGAATTTATCTATGTAAAGTCTACCCATAAATCATACCACATCTTCTTTTTTATATCAACATGCACAAAAGCTTATTTGCTGGTAATAAGTGCTATTTACATGTATATATATAAATTCTCTAAAGTTCACTATTACATGGGCAAATATTAGATCAAAAGAACATTATTACTTCTTATTAATTATTAAAATTGATTATGTTACCATAAACATAAAACTATAGGCTGCAGAGTCAATAAGGCTAAATAAATCTAATTTTGCTGAACAATTTTGCTGTTTACAGTTTATCTCTATCTATTATAATATTCAAGATAACTGCAAAATATCCTTAAAATTACCAATTTAGGCACACAACAACAAGTTTTTTATGTGTCTGAAAATTTTAAGACAGAACAATGTTGACCTGGTGAACATTTTTACCGATTGTCAGATTTGCTCTTAATAATGCTTCAGAGCTATAAGCCAAAAACTGCACATAAAAAAACATAAAAATGAATTTTGGAACATACCTAACAACTTAGTGATTCTCATTCTAACAATTTCTGGTCTGGATGGCTTGATGCAAGGCTTTATCATATCTTCATATGTTACAGCTACCATAGAACTAAGATTGGATGACAATGTACTGGAATAATTAGATAACAGTCAGTTGTCATGACAATGTAATAATAAACACTTAGAGTGGATTGGGCAACAAGTTATTACAACTTATATTGATCCCTGTCCACTTTACAGGTGCAAGTGCTGCCTTGTAGCAGCATTAGTCTGCTCTTTTTCGAAATCTACAAGGGTGTCTTTCACATGCTAGAGATATTGCTCTCTCTTAACATGGGTCAGCCATTTATTGTCTTCATCCATCGGACTATCATCGTTTCTAAAGACCTTACATGCAAATGGTGTCAAGTCCCTGAAATTTTCTCCCCAGAACGGGATCGAATCAGGAACCTTTGAGTTAGTAGTCTGATGCTCTAATTGTGTTATTCTTTCTTTTTTCTTTTTTTTTGGTTGATGTAAGATTAACAAAGCCATTTGTGTATCTTTTGTTTTAATTTTCATTTTACTATTGTTTTTACAGTTTTTCATATATAACAGGGCCTACTATAGCTACATATAAGAATACACAATGGGTTTTGCTCATTGTTGAATGCTGATGGCCTCAGTAACAAAATTTAGTATTTGTATCAAATTTTGTGAGTGTTCAATTGGTACTGAACTAATCTCCAAAGATTTCAAAAATCTTATTTGCATGCAGATCTTTTCTTTATATATGTCAAAATTACAAAATAAATTTATTGAGGGTGCCTGATAGTATCATTTAGCTCATATCTAAACTTTAACTTACCTTAAAGCACCACAGAATAGACCAGCTATAAATAGACCAGGAATCCCTGGGAATCCCAGCATCTCTGATACAAAATATGGAATGATCTAAAAATAAATGCAAAGGTTAACAATTGCATAGTTGGATATATATATATATTTATAGTTAATTGATTTATCGTGACAAAGTTTTGCATTATGTTGTTTTAAAACTGCTTGTTTTGCATAATACATTTATGTAATAAACATTGTAAAAAACAGGAAATAAAGATTGGAAACTGCTGAACTAAATCCAAAATACTACATGATCAGATTGGGGACTAAAAATGATACTGTGCCACCACTTGTTAAGGCCAATTAAAATTAATTGATAGATTTTCATCCCAGCCCGCCCCTCTGAAATCGTCCCGCCCCGATTTTTTTTATTTTATAAAATTTACGATTTACGGATTTTGTTCGTTTCCTTTACCGATAACCGTTAAAATTTCGTCTAACTTATGACTTCCTGTTTCAAATTTCGGTTTTGTACCTCTAGTTAATCTAACCAAAATGATTGTCGACATATTCTGCTGCACTATGATGACAACATCATCTTCCGAGAGTAAAACGATAACGATAATGACGTGAAATATTCGTGTTACGAGAAAAACGCTGTGTCCTAGACCACAAATCGCGATACGTCACAAATTTCTGTGATTTGAAAACTGGATTTTTATGCAATGACTTTGTGTCAGGAAGTTTAAATGTGAAAGATATCCAACGCGCAAAACTTGTGGAACCCATTGATACAGAAAAGATGACTGAATTAAATATATTGAAACACAAACACGAACTTGTATATTAAGTTTTAAAAAGTCGACTTACATACGCTTTTTATTCACAGAAGCCCTTAGATTTGGGTACCACAATTTCCTGAGAAATACAAGAAAACGTAATATCCCCAAAACAAACTGATGTATCCCAAAAAAAATTTTTTAATAGTTTTATAGGTGTTATACTGCTTAAATTAGTGTAATAGCATACAATAATAAGGTGTAAGGCGTTCATAATTAATAAAAGTATATGCAATCTTAAGAAAATCGATTTTTATATCTTGTATTTTGTTACACTATTGACTGGAACGAATGACAGAACCAAATGAAAAATGCTAATAACTTTTTCATTTCTTAAAGGATTTATCTAAACTTTGAAAAATAATAAGATTATTTTATTTTAAAAATCAATTTGAGATGAACATTTTTTTTTCCAAATTTAGAAAACGTGACTTGACCAACGCTGAGAATGACAACCAACATCAAATAAAAATTCTAATAACTTTTTTTATTTTTCAAAGGAATTATCTCAAATTTAAAATATAAAATAAGATGTCATCTTTCAATCTTAGCAAAACACCATAAAAAATCTTTTTCTCGGGATATATCAGTTTGTTTTGGGGATATCACGTTTTTCTTGTATTTCTCGGGATATCTTGGTACCCCTTAGATTTTACCCATGATAGTCTTTTCTTGTTGATTAACAGAAAATGTCCCAATACCCCCAAAACAGTCATTAAACACTTCTTTTTTTTTATTAAGTTTTACATGATAATAATATTTTCATCTTGCATAAATGCATAAGTACCAACCCTATTACTTTCAACACTGTTTGAGTTTTCATTTTATTCTGTACTCATAATAATTGTGTTGCATTTGCTTCATTTTATGGGTACTAAAAACCATAGTTTAGGAACACAAATACATTTGGTGTAGAAAGTCCAACTGAAGAGAGTATTTCTACATGTTTTTGTTGTTTAGTTTCTAAAGCCGCAATTAGAGACATTTATTTTGGGATTTGAAAAATAATGTAAGATTCCTCATACCTGTGTATACATGATATAAGCTTATCATTACACTTGAATATATGAAGAACTCGTCACAAAATGGTTTCATATGAAATAAAATTTAAAAAATAAAATCCTCCCACCCGCCCCATTTTTTTCAAAAATTTGGATGAAAATCTATTAATTAATTTTAGTTGGCCTAATGTGGATTCATTTATTTGTGTTGGTACCAATTTTTTGTGGATTAATTAATACTTTCTTTTTTCGTGGATAAATAATTTCATGCTTTTGGCAAAGTCTGCTTACAAGTATACAGAAAATTTGTCATTTGTTAAACATTTAAAATCATAGCTCACCTTGCCGGTACCCTAGAAATCCACGATAATTGGTATCCATCGAAAAATATAAATGAATCCACAGTAATTGTTCAAATTTTTTTACAGCATTGTAACACTGTTTCTATTGTGTCGTTTGTTTTCTCTTATTTTTGAGTGTGAATTCACATTACTATAAGACGTGTCACAGTACTTATCTATCCCAAATTCATGTATTTGGTTTTGATGTTATATTTGTTATTCTCATAGGATTTTGTCTAATGCTTAGTCCGTTTCTGTGTGTGTTACATTTTAATGTTGTGTCGTTGTTCTCTTATATTTAATGCGTTTCCCTCAGTTTTAGTTTGTTAACCCGATTTTGTTTTTTGTCCATGGATTTATGAGTTTTGAACAGCGGTACTACTGTTGCCTTTATTTAATACCTACCTGATTGGAATTTTTAATATCATTATTGGCAAGAGGATCACAGCCTTTATCTGCATAGTAGGCAAAGACAGAAATACCCGCTACACATGACATGGTAATCATAATAAATACTCCCACACAATTCATCATCACAGCTCTGAAAAATTGAAAGAAAAAAAAATAAGGATGTGTCCATAGCACATAAATACCACACCCTCACTATCATTTTCTAAGATCAGTGGACCATAAAATTGGGTCCAAAACTCTACTTTGGCATCAAAATTAGAAAAATCAAAACATAGGGAACATGTGTACTATGTTTCAAGTAACAATTTCAAAAACTATCTTGACCAAAAACTTTACCCAATAACTTATTAACCAAAAAATTTAACCTGAAGAGGGACAGACAGACAGACGGATGAACAGATGCACGGACCGAAAAACATAATCCCCTAGGTGGGGCATAAAAACGCTACAATTTATTTTTAAACTATAAATAAAATTTGAACTATATTTTATCAAAAACTTTAAAAGTCAGCATTTATGTTGGTTTTCTATTTTGAAATATTTTGTACTGTCATTTCAGTACATTAATAGAAAAACAAGAATGTGTCCACAGTACACGGATGCCCCACTCACACTATCATTTTCTATGTTTAAAGGACTGTGAAATTGGAATAAATTCTCTAATTTGGCATTAAAATTAGAATGATCTTATCAAAGGGAACATGTATACTAAGTTTCAAGTTGATTGGACTTCTACTTCATCAAAAACTACCTTGACCAAAAACTTTAACCTGAAATTTGCACTATCATTTTCTATGTTCAGTGAACCGTAAAATTGGGTCAAAACTCTAATTTGGCATTTAAATTAGAAAGATCATATCATAGGGCACATGTATACTAAGTTTCAAGTTGATTGGACTTCAACTTCATCAAAAACTACCTTGACCAAAAACTTTAACCTGAAGCCAAAAACTTTAACCTGAAATTTGCACTATCATTTTCTATCAGTGAACCGTAAAATTGGGGTCAAAACTCTAATTTGGCATTTAAATTAGAAAGATCATATCATAAGGAACATGTGTACTAAGTTTCAAGTTGATTGGACTCCAACTTCATCAAAAACTACCTCGACCAAAAACTTTAACCTGAAGCGGGACAGACGGACGAACGGACGAACGAACGGACGAACGAACGGACGAACGAACAGACGGACGAACGGACGCACAGACCAGAAAACATAATGCCCATAAATGGGGCATAATAAATGGGGCATAATAAACACTATTGGGATTGCTCATTGTTTAGGCCATACTGTGACCTATACCCTCTACCAAGTTCATTTTAAATTGTAGGAATTATTGGACATTCAATCAAACATCTCAGTGTCTTTTTTTTAATGAAAAAGTGATCAGAGATGATAAAATTTTCTATTTTAATAAGGAATCTTCTGAAGTACAATATGATTTTTTTATGAATATTGTTGTCTTTTTTATGGGCAAGGGTACAAAATGCACTAAATTCCTTGATGTCTGATAATCATGTAAATAGTTTTCAAAATTCATTAAGCCCCGTCACATCTAGTTGTTTCTATCTGTACAACTTACTTCCTGGCTTCATTGAGTGAAGATAAGGCACTAAATCTCTGGATACTAGATTGACTGGCTCCATAAGTTCCAGTCCAGTTGATCATTCCTCCAATTACTAAAGCCCAGAAAGTGTGACGAACTGTTGGATCAGGATCAAAACTAAAAAAAGAAAACAACGACACATTTACTGTAAATTCTTATATATATTTATGAGAAATTATCAATCTGACATTTTTGTGATTTCTTCAATAAAAAATGCATGCATACAAATCTATTGCTTAGTTCATGTAGTTTCATTGAACAGTTTAAAAAAAAAATTGCTAAAGACTAGACTCTGTTAAATGATATTGTTTTATTATCGAAAGCTTTTCAAATTTTTTGTCCTACACCCTCTTAAACTTTATACTTTATTTGGACTTTTTCATCTGATTTATTCCAAGCATCACTGATGAGACTTTTGTAGACCAAATTTGTGTCTGGCATCCAAAATTTTAATAAAGGGCTGCGCTTTAGCGCATAATACGCCCGTTGCTCTTTTAACTTGTCTTTTATTGGAAAATTCCCCCTTTTTTAAGCATAAAAATTCATATCAAGATAAATGTGAAATCTGAAATTTATAAAAATTGAAAGGGAGTTTACATCAATAGATATAAACAATTCACCAAAGTTTCATGGACATTGGTGAAAGCCTTTTTGAGTTATTGTCCGAAGTGTTAAAAATCCCCCTTTTTTTTATGAATAAAGCCCCATAAATCCAAAACTTAAAATCTGAAATTTATAAAAATTAAAAGGGAGCTTACATCAATAGATATAAACAATTCACCAAAGTTTCATGGACATTGGGGAAAGCCTTTTTGAGTTATTGTCCGAAGTGTTAAAAATCCCCCTTTTTTTTATGAATAAAGCCCCATAAATCCAACACTTAAAATCTGAAATTTATAAAAATTGAAAGGGAGCTTACATCAATAGATATAAACAATTCACCAAAGTTTCATGGACATTGGTGGAAGCCTTTTTGAGTTATTGTCCGAAGTGTTGAAAATCCCCCCTTTTTTATGAATAAAGCCCCATAAATCCAAAACTTAAAATCTGAAATTAAAAAAAAACGAAAGGGAGCTTACGTCAATAGATATAAACAATTTACCAAAGTTTCATGGACATTGGTCAAAGCCTTTTTGAGTTATTGTCCGAAGTGTTGAAAATCCCCCCATTTTTATGAATAAAGCCCCATAAATCCAAAACTTAAAATCTGAAATTAAAAAAAAACGAAAGGGAGCTTACGTCAATAGATATAAACAATTCACTTAAGTTTCATGGAAATTGGTGAAAGCGTTTTTGAGTTATTGTCCGAAGTGTGGACGACGGACGGACGGACAGACGGACGGACGGACAGACGGACGGACGGACAACGGTATACCATAATACGTCCCGTCCCGGGCGTATAAAAATGATATTGATGATGAGTTTATTTAACTCTTAACAAATCCCACTACTTACATTGCCGTAGTGGCCTCACCACTTTTTCAAAAACGTAATTCCACAAATGACCTTTGTCTACATTTACTGACCATAAATGATCTATATCTTGTCTTTCCTGGTTTTATTTAAGGAATGACTGTAATATTTTTCTGTCTATGAAGAAATAATATGTTATTCAAAAAAGACAGAAAAAATATCACAGTCATGCCTTATATTTTAAGTCTAAATTCCATTTTCAGCTGAGGTAAATCATGAAAAAACTGTGATGACATAACGATCACATGACAAAATTATGTCTATAAGCTGAGTCTTAAACATAACACTATCAGCCAATCAGAAGACGAGTTACATCAAAAATTTAATTATTGTGTTTTGCAAGTCTTAAGCTGTTTATAACTATGAACTTACTTCCAGAAATCTATTCTGTTCCATTTAGAGTTTATCTCCCATACTCTATCAAACCCTCCTACATCTAATGTGGCCTAAAATAAAACACAAAATAATAAATTAATAAGATCTTAATCATGTTAATCACATTTGATTTTTCATGAAAAAAAATCTATACTAAAACATGTAAAATATTTACAATTTATTAATCCTAGTTTTAAAAATTCCAAAATGGAACATACTTTACAATATTATTAATTCGTATATTTTAACAAATTTGATTAGGGATAGTCACATTAAACTATATTTTCAAAGGTAGAGAGAAAACGGTGGATAGCAAAAAGCATATTGCACGGTTATTTTTAGAATATCTAATAAACAGCTGCGCCATGAGCGCATGATACGCCCTACGTCTTGTGTGGAAGTTTTATGCAATAATCATAAATAGTTTCTGAGAAGTTTTAAGCAATAACCATTTATATATTTTTTTTGAGACACGGCGGGACATATGAAACCCCCCCCCCCCCCCCAACCCTGTTTTTTTTTACAAATATCACTAAAATAAAATTTTGAATCATCACCAAAAAGTATACAGATCTTTAAATTAGTATAACAAAGAAGTGTGTACAGTTTCAAGCAATAATCATAAATTGTTTTTGAGATACGGCACGACATGTAAAAAAAACCCTCCCCTTTTTTACAAAACACTCAATAACTCAAAAATAAAATTTTGAGTCATCACCAAAAAGTATACAGATCTTTAGATTAATATAACAAAGAAGAGTGTAAAGTTTTACGCCGGACAGACGGACGGACAGACGGACGGACACCGGACATTTGTATACCATAATACGTCCCGTCAACATTTTGACGGGCGTATAAAAACCGTTATACTTTGTGACGTCATGTAATGATTTCAGGATATTGTTAAACGATCTTAAACGTTTTGAAACAAATGATATCTGTGATCGATTATTTTACGAAAAAAATCTTCAAATACATAAGATGACAAATAAACATAAAAAAGCAATTGAAATAACAGCTAATACTTTGTTATTGTCAAGGAGACAATATGATATCTATAAAATTCCAACAAAATCAAATGACGATTTTGATACAAATATGGTCGGAAATTAATAATATAACAAATATAGCCTTTGTATGAGGTCAATACAGGATATATCGACCCTAAGAAGTATTTCGTCCTAAGTCAATATACTTCTCTCAGGTCAATATATCCTTGTATCCAGGGTTTCCGCTGGCGGTCGCCATTTTCGCAATTTGCGAAAAAATAATAATTGTGGCGATAAAAATTCGTCATTTGCGAAAGAATTTGGCGAAAGAAATATATAGAACGATTTATTTTCCTCCATCTTGTTTATTTACTTTTTTCGAGTTTCTCGGACTTTACCTCATCAGACAATACTCGGAATTCACCTTGACCTCATTAAGATTTGGACAGAAAATCATTAATCAGCTGATTGCATTTTATAGCTATCGACAACAAAGGACCAATTAATAAAGGTGTTGACTGAATGGTTTCCGCTAAATGTCACATACAGAATGTATTTACCACTTTGCGACGCACGTGTTTGAAGCAAACTTTTGACGTCTCCTCTCCTTTTAAAGATAGTTTAGAAAAGAAAGCTGATGTTGTGACGAAAAATTTTCAAAAGCAAGAAAAATCTCTGATTTAAAACTTTAATTATCCTTTGACTTTAATATAGGTAATTGATTAGGGAGACTACTTTAAAGTCGTTTGAGTGACACGTGTGTTTCAAGCATAGTTTTACGTCTCAACTTTTTCATTTACGATGGTGATCAAGAAAAGAAAACTGTCGTTATGAAGAAATCTATCTAAAAGGTTGGGAACAAACCCTCTAATGAGAGTAGCCCTTCAATCTTATGACTACACATGAAATGAGGGATCAAAATATCGTGTGATAAAAGCTTTTGTTTTGTTGTAAAAACTACTTCTTAGTACAAAAGGGAACATCAATATTTTTCTTTTAAAGAAACTTTCCCTACGAACTATACTGGTATTATATAATCAAAACATGTCCATTAATTTTGTTGTATTCCAGGACTTATATCTTCTTTATTATTAAAGGTATAGTGGCCCCCTCATTTAGAAAAGATGTTTAAAATACAATGAATATTTTTCCCTTTTATGTTAAAAACAAAATCTGTTGTTTTAAGTAAATGTTTAGTGTTTATTCATTAAATGTAGACTCTAAAATAAGTTTGACAGAATAATCATAGACACAATGGGGCAAAATCACCTTATTTAAGGGAAAGGGGGGGGGGGGTAAGAAAAAAAGGTTAATTTTAAACGAAAAATATAGTGATGTTACTTGGCGAAAAAAATAATAAAGTGTCGAAAAATATATTGTTTTGGCGAAAGAGGTGGCGAAAAAAATAATTGACCCAGGGGAAACCCTGCTTGTATCTATATACTAGGCTATATTTGTATATTATTGTAGTATTAAATTAATTTTTAAGACTTTTCGGCCATTGGCCTTCTTCAGTTTCTTGATGCCCATTGGTGGCATTAGGCTGTTTTCTGTTCTTTGGTCATGTTGTTGTTTCTTTGACACCTTCCCCATTTCCATTCTCAATTTTCAAACCTTTGGAAGTCAATCCCAAATATGCCAGTTAAATGTTGACACATAAACTAAACAACTTGTTAATATAAATATTTATTACCCTTATGACAATGGCTAATATACCAGCTACCATAATCAGAGCTTGGAAGACATCCACCCATATCACAGCTTTAAGTCCACCCTGAAAAAGGAATAATAAATAAACTTCTTTAGGTTTATAAATGAGTGTGTGGTACTCATTTTTGTGGTTTTATTTTGTCACAAATTGAAGGGTATAACAAAACCATGAATTCAAGCTTTTAAGAAAATAAAAATTTTCATCAATCTAAGAAAATTAACACCTTCAAAATTAAATGAATCTGCCTAAATTTCACAGACATTGTACAGCTATGATCCATATTTCCATACATGTTATCTATAATTCATCTGAGGATCGTGTTTCCTTAGGGATTCCATAAGTTTTATTCTTAAATTCCAAGTCTTTTTTAATTTACAATGATTTTTACTTTTGATTTTTATGAATCATTTCGAAAATGAGCAAATTTTTTATTGTTGATATTTTTTACAAACTTAGTTTTGCATTTTTCATTTCAAACTCTTTTTAACTCTTTTTTGAAAATAAAACAGTATCCTAGAGCTGCTAAATTTGTCTCACTGCAGGCAATCATACCACATCTTTTTATTCTCATAATCATTGATAATTGGGAAAAGCATTTTTCAGTAAAAAAAAAAAAAAAAATTATTCTGTAAGATATACAATTTTAGATTTATTGTTGGTCATCTCAATGATAGATTTTCTTGCTTTAGCCACCTGGGCAAAAGTGAAAAAAAGCAAACAACTTTAGATGACCAATGATAATCTGTTATCCCTATTTAACCATTGACAACGGCACATGCTCCCTTAGTTTCTGGAGATTATTTTTCATATCATTTCATATCACTCTACTATGCTGAAAAAGGAAATTATCAGTCAGTTAGATCAAAGGATAATTTTGTATAACAGTGATAATTTAAACAGGTATTCAAAACATATCTTACCATGAATGTATAAAATGTACATATGCAACCAATAATAATAAAAGAGGCCCATTGTGGGAAACCACTCACTGAAAAAAGGAAAACAAATGTTAAATAGTTCTTCAATATTGACAACATATATTTTTCCTCATAAAGATATTTTGTAGATACTAGATAAAACAAAATAAATTGTAAGGGTTCTGTGGAACCCAGTGTCTCACCTACTTTATGAATGTAATTAATGTTTTAAGAACTTTAACTGCAGACTGTATGTAATGTTAACTGCCTGGAAAACTAAGTTCATATATACATGTATGTAACATACAGAAAAACTGGAAATATATTTTTACAAAATTTACTTCTGCATACTAGCTTTTGATCATAAACAAGCTCCTGTCCAAGTTTTGTACAATGTAGTAATCCAGGATAGTTGAAGAAAGTTATAAAAAAAAAATTTAAACTTTAACCACAGAGTGAATGTAATGTTAACTGGCAGAGTGAATATTTGTGGACACTGCCGCAGACAACAACGCTGACGAGGGAATGGTACAATGTAGTAATCCAGTATAGATGAAGAAAGTTATAAAAACATTTTTTTTAACTTTAACCACAGAGTGAATGTCATGTTAACTGGCAGAGTGAATATTTGTGAACACTGCCGCAGACAACAACGCTGACGAGGGAATGGTACAATGTAGTAATCCAGGATAGATGAAGAAAGTTATAAAAAAAATTTAAAACTTTAACCACAGAGTGAATGTAATGTTAACTGGCAGAGTGAATATTTGTTGACACTGCCGCACACAACAACGCTGACGAGGGAATGTAGGACCACTATGTCTTGCTTTTTCTACAAAAGTCAATGGCTCCACCAAAATGACTGTTGTTCAAAGTTTTTAAAAATGATGATTTTGTTTAAAAATAAAGTTACCACTGACCATGCCGAACAGATGGATGCTGAAATGAATTAAATTATAGAGAGAAAAACAGGAGGGTGTGACAGTGGCCATTGGAGGCAGGTGACCATTAGGGCAGGTTTGACTAAAATTGAGAATGGAAATGTGTCAAAGACACAACAACCTAACCAAAGAGTAGAAAACAGCAAGAAAATATTGCACCCAGAGGCCTGCCTTGCTGGCCCTTTAACAAAAATGAGAACTAGTTTAGTGATACTGGATGAGTTAAGTCATTTTCAACTGATTTTTATAGTTTGTTCTTATATTGTACTGTTTCACCACTGTCCCAGATTAGGGGGAGGGTTGGGATCCGGCTAACATGTTTAACCCCTCCACATTCTTTATGTATGTGCTTGTCCCAAGTAGGGAGCCTGTAATTCAGTGGTATTGTTTATGTGTTACATATTTGTTTTTCGTTCATTTTATATACAAAAATTAGGCCCTTAGTTTTCTCGTTTGAATTGTTTTACAATGTATTTTAGGGCCTTTTATGGGCTTTGCTCATTGTTGAAGGCCATACAGTGACCTATAGTTGTTACTTTCTGTGTCATTTTGGTCTCTTATGGAGAGTTGTCTCATTGGCAATCATACCACATCTTTTTTTTTTATATGTCATACTAAACTGTATATTATAAATACACAAAATTAGCAGACCTTCATAAATTATATTTTTACAGCATGGTTTAAAAGGCTTGTTAGCTGAACTGTGAAGTCATTATTAGGTCAGGTATACTACCCTTCTTTCTAAGTAGCATAGTCCTGACTCCAACAGACAGATAGATTAGTTTTCTGTCCGACTAGTCAATTCTTAAAGAAGGGTAGTTTACCTGAACTAATAATGACTTCAACGTTGAGCTAACAAGCAAGCCAACCAAAGAAATTAACTTTGGCTACACACTCATTGAAATCAGCTGTAAATATAAATACCTGCTTGAAGAGCTGTTGATGGAGCAAAGCTGGCTATCCCTGTGTATATTAACTGAAAATAAATATCAGCTACAGGTAA
This sequence comes from Mytilus galloprovincialis, assembly GCA_037788925.1. Classification (NCBI taxonomy): domain Eukaryota; kingdom Metazoa; phylum Mollusca; class Bivalvia; order Mytilida; family Mytilidae; genus Mytilus; species Mytilus galloprovincialis. Next base: position 19,638,743 of record CM075338.1, on the reverse strand, counting down.
ACAAAAATGTATTATAAACAAGAATGTGTCCACAGTACACAGATGCCCCACTCGCAGTGGACCGTGAAATTGGGGTCAATAATTTGGTATTAAAATTAGAAAGATCATATCATAGGGAACATGTGTACTAAGTTTCAAGTTGATGTAACTTTAACATCATCAAAAACTACCTTGACCAAAAACTTTAACCTGAAGTGAACGGAGGCACGGACGGAAGGACGGAAGCACAGACCAGAAAACATAATGCCCCTCTACTATCGTAGGTGGGGCATACAAATAAATTTGTCAATTCCCATAATTGACGCTGTAATTTGCATGATTACCATGATGAGGGTAGTAAAGGGTTATTTTTGTGCAATATATTTTGCTATTTTTATTTCACGTGCAGCCATGAAAAAGGTTTGTTATTCCCTGTGTTCAAAAGATCAACGTGCAAAAGAAACTTTTTATTGTTCGTTCATGGTGAAATGGCAATTTTAATTCTCATTCTTCCGTGCAGATACCCCCCTCATGAGATATCAGTTTTTTAGTTTTCATATTGCTTGATTGTTTCCATTTTCTTCTTGGATGCAATTGTCTTATAAATTTACTGATAAATTCAATAACGCTTTCTTAAGGTAGGAAAGTAAACTATATAACATGTCTGCATATTCATATTAGAAACATCTTTGAGCTTGTCAAGTTGGAGATAAATCAATCATTTATTTTAAATAAAATGTGAATATTTGGCCTATTGGTCACGGCCAAATCATTCATCTTATCATCAGTTCAATTCACGCCCAAGATAATTGATAACCAACCTATATTCATATCTACAGACAGACATTTGATTTACTTACTTTGAAACTTAGTTCTGTTCAATCCAATTTTTAGTGGAAATAAAAGATAATTTCAACACAGTAACAAGAGTGCACACGCTGAAATGTCTCGCCTTCTATACTAATCATTGATATTATGTTGATAGTCCTAAGTATAAAGCTAAGCTTTAATACAACTGTCACATAAACTAAACATTAACCAAGATAACTAAACAAAGACCAATGAACCTTGAAAATGAGGTCAAGGTCAGATGAACCATGCCAGTCAGACATGTACAGCTAACAATGCTTCTATACAACATATATAGTTGACCTATTACTTATAGTTTAAGAAAAATAGACCAAAACACAAAAACTTAACACTGTGCAATGAACCGTGAAAATGAGGTCACGGTCAAATAAAACCTGCGCGACTGACATAAAGATCATAAAATATTTCCATACACCAAATATAGATGACCTATGGCATATAGTATTAGATAAAAAGACCAAAACTCAAAAACTTAACTTTGACCACTGAACCATGAAAATGAGGTCAAGTTCACATGACATCTGCCCGCTAGATAGGTACACCTTACAATCATTCCATACAACAAATATAGTAGACCTATTGCATATAGTATGAGAAAAACAGACCAAAACACAAAAATTTAACTATAACCACTGAACCATGAAAATGAGGTCAAGGTCAGATGACACCTGCCAGTTGGACATGTACACCTTACAGTCCTTCCATACACCAAATATACTAGCCCTATTGCTTGTAGTATCTGAGATATGGACTTGACCACCAAAACTTAACCTTGTTCACTGATCCATGAAATGAGGTCGAGGTCAAGTGAAAACTGTCTGACAGACATGAGGACCTTTCAAGGTACGCACATATCAAATATACTTATCCTATTACTTATAATAAGAGAGAATTCAACATTACAAAAAATCTGAACTTTTTTTTCAAGTGGTCACTGAACCATGAAAATGAGGTCAAGGACATTGGACATGTGACTGACGGAAACTTCGTAACATGAGGCATCTATATACAAAGTATGAAGCTTCCAGGTCTTCCACCTTCTAAAATATAAAGCTTTTAAGAAGTTAGCTAACACCGCCGCCGCCGTAGCCGCCGCATCACTATCCCTATGTCGAGCTTTCTGCAACAAAAGTTGCAGGCTCGACAAAAACTGAGGTTACAAGTGACAATGACCATATAAGGGCCTTTTATAGCCGACTATGTGGTGTGGGTTTTGCTCATTGTTGAACGCCATACAGTGACCTATAGTTATTAATTTCTGTGTCATCTGGTCTTTTGTGTAGAGTTATCTCACTGGCAATCATACCACATCTTCTTTTGTATAGATAAATGTTGTGTAATATTACCATAGAGAGATTATTGATGATTGTTCCTGTTAATCTAGCTGCCCTGGAATTGTATCTCATTTCTAAATACTGCAAAAAAAAATATCTCAAAATCAAATCATTCAGAGATTCAGAAAAGAAACAATTATTGTATATGACAGGCCTGTAGCCAGGAACTTTTCAAAGGGTGATTACATCTACATGGGTTTGATAAGTGTAATACCACCAAATAATAATATGAAAAAAAGGTTGAAAACAAGAATGAGTCCCTAGTACACGGATGCTCCATCCGTACTATCCTTTTCTATGTTTAGTGGACCATGAAAATGGGGTAAAAACTCCAATTTGGCATTAAAATTAGAAAGATCATATCATAGGAAACATGTGTACTAAGTTTCAAGTTGATTAGACATCAATTTCATCAAAAAAATACCTTGATCAAATATCTTGGGTATTTCAAAGCACAATTATTTTTTTATTTGGGATTTCTTTAGAATATTTTGGAAACTTGAGGTTACATGGTTCCTAAACCTTGTACACAGGTTAGATAAGGGGAGAAATTTGATCGGTTAACTTCCAGTGATGGTTATTTTCTTATATATATGCATTGAAATGTTATGAGAATTTTTTTTCTATAGGAAAAAACTTTACTCATGCCAAGTATTTCTTTATTTGAAAAAAAGATAATGTCTGCACAATGTTTTGAAAAGTGCAAATTTAACAAAGACTAATAGGAGAAAATAGACACAGTTCAAAATGAATTTCGGCACTAAAAGTGCATCCGTTTCTTTAAAAAATAAATAGTAGGCATGGACTACTGTCATGAATGTCAAATTGTACTAAATATTTGGAAATTATATAAAAACAAAACATTTGTAAATAAATTTTTACTGATGTGAACTTAGCAATAGTTCCAATACACATGGATCATTTGGAGGTCTATTCCAACCAATTTTTCTATGATTCAATATTGATTAAAAATAAAATTGGTGGACTATATGTTCGTTCTTCAACATGTTTTAAACTTGTGATTTTGGGGCCTTTTAAAGTTGACTATATGCAGTATGGGCCCTGCTCATTTTTGAAAGCTGTACAGTGACATATCTGTTTATCAGTCAGGGGACTTACTGAAATAGGTGATTTTTAAATCACTTATTTGAGTAGCAAAATCGTGGTTTTGTCACAAATTGGAATTTTGTATTTTTTTCAAAATTTTAAACACATAGGTTTAAATAATATCTTTTAATTAGTAAAATTAAAAAAAAAATAAACTTTTTGCTTCTTTTAAGTAGAAAGGTTTCTGCCTTTGATGCTATCATTTAGCTGAAAATTCTATTTTAGTTGAAAAAATGCTATAATAATGGCTTTACATAATGAACTGATACTTTCTTAATAGATTTTTCCCAGCAGTGGGAGTATTTTTCCTGTGAAGTTCAAGGTTTCATCTTTCAGATTATGTAATAAAATTCTACTGTTCGCGATAAAAATCTCACTGTTCAGGGGTGTTGAAATTAGTAGGGATTATTAAAAGAATGATACTCAAAGAAGTGATTTTTGGGAAGGAAATTGAGGTCTGATACTTAAACAAGTGATTTTTATGTCATTATCCTAGATTCAGTACAAGGTCATCACCTGAAATGACCTGGTCATCCTAGACAACACAGATGTTGGTTCTGATTAGTTTAGAAACATAATTAGTCCCTGGATCATTAGTATTCTATATTTAAAGCTACAATAAGATTAAATCACTTCTTCTAGTAATTAATTTGTACTACTTAAATAGGTGATTATTAAAGAAAGACAACTCTAACTTCCAACCTTTATGGAAATAATGTTACTTAAATCAGTGATTTAGAAAATCACTTATTTAAGTAAGTCCCCTGACTGTTTATATCTGTGTCTTTTGGTCTTTTGAGGAGAGTTGTCTCATTAGCAATCATACCACATCTTCTTTAATATATATAGTAATTAAGGATACATCCACAAAAAAATGCCAGTATTACCTGATACATGCTTGTCATCTTCAAAGGATAGAACAATGGTACAAATAAAATGGTTGCCATGACGACTGCCCACATCTGTCCAAACACATATAAAAAATACTGGGTCCCTTTAGTGTACATTTCTGCAGGTGCACCTGTACAAAGAAAATAGAGCAATTGATCATAGTTAAATGCATATACAGTGAAACCTGGCTAAACCGAATCCTGCATTAACCGAAACCATGTATAAACCAAACATGTTTTTAAGCACCATCATATCAAATTGTATGTATTGTAAACCTGATAAAACTAAACATCTGCCAAAACCGAATAAAATCTTGTCCAAAAGAGATTCAGTTTAAACAGGTTTCACTGTATTCAGGACGAGAACATGCTAATGTATTATGATTAAGAACACTGCTTTGTCATTTTTGTACTAAAGTCAGATTTTAACAAGCTTTTCCACAAGGTAACAATTTGAAGGACATGAAGAAAGACATGTCACCTACACTGTCCCAGGTTAGTGGGAGGGTTGGGATCCTGCTAACATGTTTAACCCCACCACATTATGTATGTATGTGCCTGTCAAAGTCAGGAGCCTGTAATTCAGTGGTTGTTGTTTGTTTAGGCCAGGATTTTTTAATTTGTTGGTTTACGGATCCGCCGACCTGATTTTGTCTATTTCCAGAATAAAAATAAAATTGACTTTTCATGCTTTTTCATTCCCGCCGACCCTAACAAATGCATTATCTTTGAAAAATAAATAAATTATCCTTTTTTTATAAAATGAAATGCATTAATCACTAACAGAATTGATAACACTTTCTGTTGTGAAAAAATGAAACTTCCATTTTACGTTTCTAAAAATAGATAAATCAATTATTAATGACCTTGACATGTCGTTTGGACAAATATTTTTGTGGAACGAAACCCGTGTTTAAAACCAATTACACAATAAGTTCGTTTCTCTCATTTGTCAACAGTCCGTAAGATGCATCTTCTCATAGAAATAGACTTGTCCAAATGTGGACAGGTGGAAGTTCAGGACATCAAGTTAAAGTACTGAATATTAACAGATCATTTAAAATTTTCTTGTTTCATAGATAATAAAAAAATTTCGTCCATTTGGATAAAAACGGGAATGCGTGACAACAGATTAACCCGATGTTCTCGTTTTTTCCAGTGGACGAGTGTATTACGTTTTTGACGCATGTGTTGAAAATTATTTTCTTACCACGCTTTTACATTTATTTCTTTATCAGTTTTCGTTCTTGAAGATCATTATTCACCAAGTTTTTTGGAATTGATTAAGAGCTATGTGAATTTGTCTTCCTTTATGAAATTTAATTACGTCTTTGTCCGTACACCCCCTTTTTACGGGAAATTATTAGGCAATGCCATGCAATTTTTATTACAACTGAGCAATAATATTTCATTAAACTTAAATTTAAGAAATGATGACAAAATAGGATAACAAACATATTATTAGAAAGGTGAAATATATATTTATTTTGCATATCAGTCTTCTGTCTTGAAAGATATTATTTTATTTTTTTCCCGACCGACCGACCCGACTTTTTCATGGAGAAAATCCGTAAACCAACAAATTAAAAAACCGTGGCCTTATGTGTTACATATTTCATGTATTTGTTTTTCGTTCATTTTTTTTTATAAAAATAAGGCCGTTAGTTTTCTTATTTGAATTGTTTTTATTTACATTGTCTTTTCGGTGCCTTTTATACCGGTAGCTGACTATGCAGTATGGGCTTTGTTCATTGTTGAAGGCTGTACGGTGACCTATAGTTGTTAATTTTTGTGTCATTTTGGTCTCTTGTGAAGAGTTGTCTCATTGGCAATCATACCACATCTTATTTTTCTTCTTTACCCAGGCAATTTATTCAGACAGTGACTGCAAGCCACCCAGTCTTTTCTCTCATTCTTTAATGGTGTGTGCTTAGTTGAGATGCAGTATATACAAATTTGAAAGTCTATAGTTTGAACCAGCTGGGGTTCTACCACATGCCCTCCTATGCTCAAGGTCAACTACCACATGACCTCCTATGCTCAAAGCCAACTATCACATGACCTCCTATGCTCAAGGCCAACTACCACATGACCTCATATGCTCAAGGCCAACTACCACATGACCTCCTATGCTCAAGGCCAACATGGTTCCCCAGACACTATCAAGGAGGTTAAAAAAATGAAAATTAGCATATAAACTTATTTCAATCTTTAATTTGTCCATTGTGTCCTGACATTTATAATTTCAGATCATTATTCTTAAAACAATTTGAAAAGTTGAAGTGTGAAAAGATAGAAATTGTGTATGAAACTTTTCATTTTCCTATGAACCAGGCTGCAAATTTAAATTTGAATAGGGGACAGAATTCAAGTATCTTTGAACTTATAACTAAAAATATTTTGAAAATGTTTGACTTTAAAGCTGACTAAGTGGTATGGGCTTTGTTCATTGTTGAAGGTGAATGGTGACCTATAGTCATTAAGTTTCTATGTCATGTGGTCTCTCGTGGAGTGTTGTCTCATTGATAATCGTACCACATCTTCGTTTTTAAATTGAATCTAAAAAATAACAACAGAGGTAGTTACATGTGTTTGGTTCGCTTAACAAATATTAACAATTCCATGAATATATAATGTACCTAAAATCAAAATGGCCGACTGGAATGAGACAAGGATTGAAACAGCAACAGGGAGACAACTCATTTCTCTGTTACCCATTAGGAACTCTTTGGTAGTTTTCTGTTTTCCTCCAGTTAAGGCATGGTAAATCCCAATACATGCTGAAATGACCAGTATGCTGACAAACACTGCCCAATCAGCTACTGAAAACTGGTGTTCCATGGCAATGCTGGAATGTTTATGCCACTCAGCAGTCCCGATTAATCACATGATCTTCTATATTTATTTCCCTACAATGTTTAGAAAGTTTAAAAATTATTTCTCAAATATCATGTTTGACTAAGATTGGATACATTTTAAACTCTGGGTTAAAAAAAATATGGCCAGTTCAGAATTCCAAACACAGGTATTTTAATTACCTCAGGCCAAATAAAATAGTAGGTGCGTTTCCAGTAACGTCTTAAAAAAAAGCTAAGGTATGTACATAGAATTTTATTTTTATTTTCATGTTTTGTTTTACAGTGAGTCGTTGGGAGCAACATTCTGACTTTAGCAGCTCTAGCTTAAAGAAAAATAAAATAAAAATATTTGGTGTACATATTTGTGTCACACTTATATTTTTATTTGGTCTTATGATTTAGCAAATCTGGGATACAAAGGAAATCTATATTATTAAAAAATCAACTAAAATTTATGAAACCTGATTATATTATTTGTTGTTGTATATTCAAACATATTTTTTTCTACTCCAGTTATAAATGTATCTTTCAACTGGTTAATTTCATTTTTGTATTTCTGCGGAAGGCCAATCTAAACAGGAGTAAAACAACTTCATGAACTTGTTTAGAAAACAGCTTTATCTCTGAACTAACTTTTTGCCTTAGTTTTGTTTATCATGTTTATTGAAAATGAATAAAAAAGCAGTTTAAGCATTTTAAGTATGATTAACCCATTGACAACACTAGGGATATATATGGCTCTTGTAAGCAAATTGCATGCCAATTGTCAGAAATGAACAATTAATGTTTTCAAAACAAACAAAAGAACATTTATTATACATGTATTCAAACTTGAAACATCTAGGTCAAAGGGTTATTGGTCACTACATTCATTTTTGCTGAAATACCAGACTTGCTATTTTGCAGAAACTCCAGCTTTTAATTTCATACCGTCAAAGTTTTCTGATGAAATATCATTTAACCTTTAACCTCTTTCAGATGAAACACAGCCAAATTCATTATGTCAGCTGGGAATTACAACATCAGCTAATGAGCTATTATGAATTAAATATGTTTTCATACTATTTCTTAATTTTAGTATCATATGTGAGCACGTGCAAAACAAAAACAAAGAGGATTAGCAGATTATGTAAACACGTGTTTATAACAATTCATAAATGATAGTCAATTAAAACGTTAATATGGGTCCGATCACATATTGATCACCTGAATGTATTTACTTTACTTACAATTTAAAAATGAAACAAAGACACTCAGCATTGGATTATTACTGAGGTAAAAAATCGTACTTGTGCGTTTTCAAAGGGTCCCATTTGGAAAGGGAAGATAGACGTGAATATAATGCTTTTCTCGAAATTGTTCTTGTTGTCTTGTATCATCCTCCAATGCAGGAGCACAATTGTAGAATATAAATGTTTCTAATTTTTTTCTATAAATAAAAATTCATCCTATACTCAATGAAAAAAAGTAATAAAAATATGGGGTCACCGTTCATTTCAGCTCAAAATTTGCCTTCGAAAGAAGCATGCATTTTTGGGTACTTTTTCTCTGTTGAACTAATAGGAGAAAAATAAAGTAATATCGAAATGAAGGATCATGGTATAGTGTCATGCACTATCTAAATCCTTGGTATAAGCATCAAATCTCAAAAGCTTATTTAATTCATATGATTTAACCTGGAAGTCTTGAATACTATTAGTTATCATGGTGTAATCAGGGGTGTACAGAATTTTACACCGTTGTTGAAAATTCATACACTCTGAGGCGCAGCCGAATGGGTGTATGAATTTTCAACAACGGTGTAAAATTCCGTACACCCCTGATTACACCAAGATAACGAATTTATTTCTTATGAACAATTCTATTACTCGTTTTTAAACCAGGATGTAATAATTGAAAAATGGTAATGAAAAATTTCCAGTTTAACAATTTTTCAATGGCGAACTTGCTGTGCATTGTCAACTCCTTTTTTTTATTTTAGGGAAAATTCCGATTTTTTTTTTGGTGTTCTTTTGAATTGTTGGGGGGGGGGGGGGGGGGAATTAAACATATTTTTATTTTTAAAAATAAAATTTTAAAAATTTCCTCAAATTTGATTTCTGCTGCATAAGAAATAAATTGAAATTATGTTGTTTTCAATTATTATACTATCACTTTTTATTTACGACATTAATTGAAAAAGTCACGGAACGATAACTTACATCTTTTCATTGGGCAATTATAGAAAAATCTGATAATGAATCGAATACATCCTTTTGCACTCATATGGGTTTTTTGCTAAATATAAATACAAAACAAAAGCACTGAGCATCACCTCTCTTTATATTCCATTATATGTTGAGTTTGAGGCTTTTCTCTATATTCAAATAATGAAAATGTAAATTCAAGATAGAAAAATGATATGCACATACCGGTTTTTATTTAGCTCAATATGCAAGTATTACAATATGCAGCTGCATAACTTGATACAGATTTATGCCAACGTGATCTATCTTTATACTTTTTTTTATGGAAACGAAGAACATCGATTTTGTCTAATGGAAATTTGTTTTCTTTTACAATTTGAATGAATGAAAGAAAAATCAATATCCAGGTTATATTCTTCTAGACTTGTAGTTGCTGTGTTGAAATCGTTTACAGACCTCTCCTTCCAGATTTTTTGAAGAATTGTTGTCATTTGTAAATATATATATGCGGGAATTAAAGCGAATTTGTTTCGGAGTTAGTTCTTTTTTTCGGTGTGCAAGTGTGCTTTTATTTGGAAACTAGTGAATAAATTTGGCGAAGTGTAGGTGTTGGTGGCTTCAGCTTTGGATAAAATTTATACAGATATCTAGCTCGCTCTGCTCTGTGACTTTTCTCCATGTTTGGGTGCATCAAGCCATAGCCATGCACATTACTTAAAAAATAAAAATATTGGTAAAATAAAATATATTGCGTTTGTACTGAGTCGTCATATCAGAGTTTATCGCACCGCGGGTAAATTATCACGTTGTGATTGGTTTAAAGACGTCACGTGGTGACCCCCTATGAGACCGTAGGGGGTTAATAAATTTCATAGGGGGTTCATGACGCGTTAATGGTGACGTCATCTATTGATGTTGTGGTGTTTTACTGTTTATTTTTCAACAAAACGCAGCAAAAAAAGTACAGCGTGCGATAAATTCGTTATACGGTTAACTACTGACCCCTACTGACCCATAGAGGGTGAATAAAATCCATAGGGGATTTGGCCTCCGGTCTCACCCCCTATGGATTTTACTGACCCTCTATGGATCCGTAGGGGGTCAGTAGAGAACCATATAATTTATAATGTGTGCTTAAATTATCAGATAAAGAACCCCTTGTGACGCAAAATCTGACAACCTGGCCGGGCGAAACATTACATGTATTTCGATGATTATAGAATTGAGAATAAGAAGCTGGCATTTGGTTTGATCATATGATAGGAATTCATTTCTTTATAAATCATATGGGAAAAAATCGTCAAAAGTAGTTTGTATACTGAAAGTCTCAAAGTCTGCAACACGGAAAATTAGGGAGAGCTATTTGAGAAAACGGAGTACTAGAGACGTATATATGCTTCTGCTCGCTCGAAACAGATTGAGGTTGGCAATCGGTTCCTTCCATGATTCTGAATATATTTTCTCCCATATTTTTTTAATTCAATTTATTATGTTGATACTGGTTGCAGTTTGAGAAAGATGTGCATCTAAACGGATTTATAGTTTTCATGTTAATCGAATTATTCATTTTCTGTGTGCAGGTCAGATTCTGTGACCAGTTTAATAAAAATATAATAAATACTTACATTCTTCAGAAAAATTAACCATCATATCGAAAACCTAGCGCCTCCCTTCTGTATACAGAATATTGAAGTGTTAGATCAGGAACCTCTAATTCAATGTTATGTATAGACACGTGCCAAGGTGAGCCTCAAGTAGCTACGTCACTGAGACCTGCATGTTACGGAATATTATTTTAACCCATTTACGATATAAAAAAAACGACCCTGATCTCATTTGTGTGCATTTAGAAGCTTGTTTTTTTAAACAGTAACCGTTGTTAATTCGTATCTTGATAAGGGCATTACTAACACTATAGACAAGAACGGACCTGAATATACATACTATTATGTCAGTTTTTAAATTGCATTTTTTTTTCTTCAGTCTATGGAACGTGCGAATCAAAAAATCTGTTTATTATGTGGAGTAGCGATATTTTGATTTGTAAATGAAATGCATTGTGAGGAAATCGCAGGCGACTTTTAAAATTTGTAGGAACAAATTAAATTTTCATCTGTGAACTTGTTTATTCTTTTTTAAACATGGACGTATTTAATTGAAAAACGGTATAATATACAACTTGCCATGTGTTTTCAACATTTTATACGAAGTATATTGTATTTATAAGTAAATGACCAATGAACTTATTCGATTGCATTCTTCGTCATAATCACTTGTTTATTAAAGGCTATAACTTTAAAGGATAACAATGATATTGTTTTATAACATAAGTGCGAAGTTTTTTTCTAATAGAAAAGCGATATACTTTTATTATGAAGACTTTTTCAAATGGATGGTTTTCTAACAAAACTGCCATACCTTTTCTGTATGAAGAAAATACAATAATATGAAACAAAACATCCAAACAAAGTAGAACGTCGGTGAAATTTCGTATAGAAGATGTACGTACATAATAAAAAAAAATATATATTCATAAAAGAAATTTAAGTAATGACTGCATTTCTTTATAACGCAAACGATGCAAACGTCTAAGCGCGCACATGTTTTGATCATTTGTTTCTCACATACATTTGCAAAGTTTACATAAACTTTGACAAACTATACACTCGCTAAATATGCGTCTACAGTTTGTCGTTCGTTGTTTGTTAGTACAAACGATATATTTGTTCCGAACTTCAACTTTGAATCAATTATCTGCACGTGATTTCCCTGCTTAAAACAAACATTGGAACAATCTGCAAAAAGACAAACAATGCAGTGAAAACTTCACCCATTGCAAGAGCCTATCATAGCATATAAACGTTACAAAAATATAAAAGAATACCTTGCTAAATCAAGGCAATAGATACTTTTGAAAGGGACACATGGTCCAAGCACACAGTTATTGTCCTTAAAGAATAGAGTTCCAAGTGGTAGTGTTGAAGTTATACCTTCGTAAATTTTATGGACGCCATCACGAGTTGGTACATTGTATATCGTTATCAATATCCGTTTCATAGATGGCAACGGATATGTTCCAATTGTCGTAACTACAATGCCGTCCCATTTTCCCGAATGTGACCTACCGAATTAGCCGAATTAGACTTTTCGTCGGGTTTGTACTAACATGAGAACTAAACGAATTCCACTTGGGGAAGCAGGATCTGTTTACCCTTCCGAAGCACCTCAAATCACCGCCACTTTTGGTCATGTTCGTGTTGCTCAATGTTGTGTTTTGGCTACTGTTGTTTGTCTGTTTGTCTTTTTCTTTTCTAACCATGGCGTTCTCAGTTTATTTTCGACATACGAGTTTAATCGTGCCTTTTGTATATGTTGCCTTTCTTTTAATAGTTAAACGAGTTATTGAAGTTAAGATAAATATCTTATCATGCATTTTTCATGCAAACTATTCAAAGTGATGAACCATGATTGAAGTTGCAGGGCCGTAAAATCTATGGAAATGAAATATGATAATGCTATTTCAACTGCATACCAAATATCATAGACCTATTATATGTGGTTCTCCTTAAACTGACCCAATCAATGGCATTAACTATAAGAAGAAGAACCATCGTTCAAGAGGCTAGACATGTTTTTTTCATTAGAATCCATTATTTATGTATAGATTGTCTTATACTTGCCGAATGATTCTTAAATACACATATGTAAGCCATTTTGACATTCATTTAAATCGGACTAAGTTGACATTTAAACTATTTGTTGAAGGTTGTTGCATTAGGGGCATCCTGTTATCATGAGTAAACGTGTACTTGGTGCAATGATAGCATCTAAATCAACTATTTTGTATTGTTTGTTGATCGCAAAGTCTTTTTAAAACATAGACAAATTTCGTTAGACTACATATGTAGTATATGTAGTATAACAAAATAAGAGATCTACATTTTAATTAGACTATTGAACGCTCTAATACAGTCGTTATTGCGCTATAGGTCATCACTTAACCTTTACTTTAAGTATAATTATTTCCTTTTTGAGACAATACACTAGTGTGTCCTTGACGTATATTTTACTTATCTTTATTTTCATTTTCAGACGGAATTACCACGAACAAATGAAGAAGGACATAACCGGTGCACTTCATGTAACGGAAAAAATACACCAGAAGAAAATACGCTGCCTACACATGTAGTTTTAGTAAAAGAATGTTAAATTTCAACTCACTCAGGTAATGTTGGCCTTAAATGAGTTGTCTCATTGACACTCGATAACACCACATATTCTTTAACTATCTATCATATTCTGGGTCCTTTTAGTTATATAGCTCAAACATTCAGCTTTGAGCATTCCTGATGAAGGAAAATCCTTAAAAACGCTTCGAATTCAGTGATATGATATTTCAGCAGACATTCGAAATTTATATTGGTACTTATTAAGCACCACTACTTGCAGACATGTTTATTAAAAAAGACAAAAGCATTAATGTTCTGTAACTGATCACATATCAACATTTCGATGTTTGCTTCCATTTCATATAACCATGTGAACTTCTTAAGAAGATCTGCTTCTTATCGTGATCTTCTCATCGATATTGGCACATTATTTAATGTTATTTTGTTCAGGGTTATAGGTGTCATTTTGGCAATGTTTTTACATCAGATTCTTTATTTAATATTGTTTCCTCATTGTGTCATAGATCAAATTTATTCGTTCAGTGTTTGTTTACTTGTGTTTATTAATATTTCATTTAGATTGAGCAAAGCCATCTCAATTGATATTTCATAGTGTTTCTTTCTTTGTTGTGCTGTTACACGACTAGTTTAACATGTTTAATTCAGACTAGGGTGTAGGTTGGCGCCTGTTAAAACGATTAAACCCACTGCATTCGTTTCCACATGTCCTCAGTCAGCACCTGTTATTCAGGTATTGTCGTTTGTTGATTTGGTTCTTCAGTGTTTCACATTTCTCGTTTTTTTATAGATTAGACTGTTGATTTTCCTGTTTTAATGGTTCTTAAATTAGTTTTTACACTAATTATTTTGGGGGCATTTATTTGATGTTCGATGTGAACCAAGGATCCGTATTGAAGGCCGTATTTTGACCTATCCTTATGTACTGTTTACGTATTGTGACTTGGTTGGAGAGTTGTCTCATTGAACCTCATCCCATACCTTCTTATTTTTACTGACTACAAATATGGTACATTGTAACTTTAACATTCCTTTAGCTAACATGTAACGCCTCGTTTTTTGCAGTAACATACCTTTTGTTGAACATTGTTAAGCATTGTCATATTCCAGTTTCTACTTTACGGATGTGCATGTTCGCAATATGCGTATTTTATTAACAGGGTTGTGTTCCTTTGACAAAAACTGATTTACCAGGAAAAACGACTGACATCGACACTACACGAATTTATTGCTCATTGTCATGAATTGGTTGTGTCGGTGTCTCAATTTACAAGCGACGTATGTTTGCGGCTTGATAACATGTACTAGATTATAGTATACAAGTTTGATCTGTAATTTTGACGATAGGGTCTTATTCCGAATTATATGAGGTTTTTTTTCCTGAACAATGAACTTCAATAGTAGCCATGGGCTGTTTTTTGCTCTTTGTTCGAGTTGCTGTCCCTATTTCAATTCTCATTTTTATGTTTATAAAACATAAATGGACAAATTGAAAAAAAAAACATTTTCTTTTCACTTATTTTAAAACAGCCAATAATATCCAAAAATACTTTCATTAGTGAACAGAAATCAAATTCAAACTAAATAGCCACACAAATGAAAATAATATAAGCCAATTGTTATGACAGGTAAAAAAAAATCCACGCCGTAAATGAATAGGGTGACGTCACTACGATTGCTCAAATTTGGGCTATATAACATAGCACTACGCAGTCTCTGTTGCTATGCTTTTACCTTTGTCAACTAGAAAAATCTCAGGTTGCTATTCATTTGTCGAAAAGTTTGCAGCTGATCAATATATAAATATTAATGTTCAAATTCAGCTCATTTATTAGTCAAATTTTTCATCAGTCAGTAAGATAAATCTTAAATAGTTTGACAATCTATGCTTTGACCCCGTAAGAAATTTTGAGAAAAGTGTGCATGAACGCTTTATTTTATATGGTAATGTGAATGCAATGTAAATTTTAATATAAATGTAAAAGAAAGAGATGTTACATATCAACGTTTACAGTGCATACAATTTGTACATAATATATGTAGATATCATTTTACTGTTGAAAAAAGCTTGAACTATTACTATGTTTCAAACTACAATGTAACTCAAGACAAAACACTTTGTGGAATATACATCACTGGAACAGGCACTCATGATACGATGATATACACATTAATACAAATTCACTTTTACCCAATAGAACCACTTTATACGTTAAAAAATCTTCCTTTAATAAAAGAAAAAAGCAAACAAAATACATCCAAATAAGAAGCAAATGTCAAATTTTCAATTTTGATAAAGGGAGATAACACAAAGTAACACCAAGAAAAAAAGGACATCTACACATTTATACAAACTCTAGTCATTAAATATATATTTTTATAATAGCTGCATTGTATTAAGTAGCGTCTGGTTAGTTCATTGTTACACATGCTTGTTATGTACTTATTGTGATAAATAGTGTCATATTTATTTAGTAAATTCTATGTGATAAATTTTCTTTTATCTTTTAATACAATTTCTATTTTTTTCCTTAATATAATGTTGATACGTACAAAGAGAGACTACTCTTATATTCCAAATAGTCCATGTACAATAGTTATCAAAGTTACAAGGATTATAATTTAGTACGCTAGACGCGTGTTTCATTTACATAAGACTCATTAGTGACGCTCATGTCAAAATATTTATAAAGCCAAACAAGTACAAAGTTGAAGAGCAAGGAGGATCCAAAATTCCAAAATGTTGTGCCAAATACGGCTAAGGTAATCTATGCCTGGGATAGGAAAATCCTTAGTTTTTCGAAAAAGTCTAATTTTGTAAACAGGAAATTTATAAGAATGATCACATAAAACCCGTACATTATCAAACCAAAAATTATTAAGTTACTTTCATCCTTATTTTCTCATTTTTAAAATTATTACACACAACTGATACATTGAAACTACATTGTATCTAATAGGAATTAAGCCTCTGATATAATAAGAATTAATGGATTTGAAATTTATTCATATAATTTTTTATCGTACATAAACAATGATAAATGACAGTGCATCATAAGCCTCTAAAGGCTGGTTGGTATAAATATACATGTTAATTGACTGCTTATGTTTAAATTGTAATATACTGTATTTCATGTATATGTACCAAGTTGTACTTTAAAATAAAAATATCTATCGATCTTATAAGAACACAGCCACGTTCAATTACTTAACCTTTGTCAAAATTAGAAGAAATAAAATTATCAAACTGCTTTTTATTTTTGGGATGTATAAATATGCATCATCTGTTACTTTACTACTTTACTGTCATTTCAAACAACACAAACCGATAAAAGATCACTTAAAACATATTTTATTTTTTAGAATTGTAATAATTGATGATATAAGATTCAAGAAATATGAACTTCTTTTAACTTCATCTCTAGTATTTTTAGTTTTCTCGACTTCTTTCTGTAATGCCTCTTCTACCTTTATGAAATTCTCGTTAATAAAGCATTTTCCATTGTTCGTGTGAACAAGTTGCTCAATTCTCTCAACCATATTTCCAACCATTTTATCTTGTTCACGTCCTTTGAGTCTGTTGTTGAAAAACAAATATCGATTGCCACAGTTTTCTATAAACTCCTTCAATTCTGGATTTGAATTCTTAATGTATTGATCAGCAGTTGGAGATTCTTCTTTTTCCTCTGCATCAAGTTCCCATTGATCAACCTGTGTGAAGACCACTATAGTATATTTTAGTAGCTCCTGACCAAAGTACTTCAAGAAATGTTCGAGTGTGTCCTGGTCCTCGGCTGAAAATCTCCCCATTCTAACGCACAACATTATTGCGTGGGGTCCAGGTGATGTTAGCCCTATGCATCGAGCTATTTCTTTTTGCACATCACAAATATTTCTCTTTGTCTCAAAAACTCCAGGCGTATCTACAACATCTATTTTCTTACCAAATCTATTGGTGGTTTTCCACATGCAGCAAGTCGTTATGGACTTTGAATCACAACCGAAGTGGAAGAGATCTTTTTTTCCTCCAATGATAGAGTTTCCAGTTTTACTTTTCCCAACGCCTGTTTTTCCGATTAACACAATTCGCAACTCATCAGTAGGAGCTTGATGTTGATCCAGCGCAAATTTCACCGTTTGTTCTGAATAAATACATATATATGAATTATTGAAGATGTCTATGTGAGAAAAAAATAAAACATAAAATAAATAATTTTAAATTAAACACAGCCACAGGTAGATTGCTTGGAGGTAAAGTCATTTTCCAAACAAATTCATTAAAGACAGTAAACGTGTGTAACCGACTGCTCCTACAATTTTCAAGCCATGTCAAGAAACTTCAAGAATTGATGAAATTCGTATTGAAATAGTATACCTTTTATCGTATTCTTTAAAAAGAAATTCACTTTAAAAAAATGGAACTTGGATATTGTTCAGTAATGTTCAAAAACCCCAGTGCCAATTTTGTATAGACAACACATCCTTCAGGTTTATACCTAGCTTGTTGAAACTGTACAGAATGTTTCAAACTTTTTGTAAGAAGATGAGGTATGATTGCAAAAAATTTTCCATCAAAATGATGTAAAAGATGGCACCAACTGTTCATGCATGAGAATCTGAACAACCTCCACTGGAAAATTAGGTAGCATTGTAACAGATTTTCAACCTTTCAACGAGCATCTGAGACCTCTTTAACAGCGTTGTTTCAAGGGTTAGAATCGTGCATAGAGCGTGACACTCTCTATTTCTCTACACGAGATATCAGGATAAAGTACACAACTCTGACCGAAAGTTATTTTTGATGCGGTTAAAAGATTCATAAAAGAACAATATAGTTCAAATACGAATGTCTGTAACATGTAAGAATAATTTATTTTGGCCTTGTTAAGGAAAGTTTCTTATTGTTTTGTGCATGTTGTTTGTACTTTGTACTTGTTTTGCTGTATAAATATTTTGATATGAGCGTCACTGATGAGTCTTATATAGACGAAACGCACGTCTGGCGTACTAAGTTATAATCCTGGTACCTTTGATAACTATTGTTCAATAAGTATCGAGAAGCTAGATAGGATTTTTTCCTATAAATATTTGTCCCCGGTTTTTGTTGGCGTTTGTGTTGTTAAGTCATTAGTTTTCTATGTTGTGTTTTGAATACTGTTGTATTTCCTTTTTGTTTTTGTTTTTTCTTTCTTATTTTTTGGTATAGTTTGGTCTTGTTAGTCAATTTTCGAAATGTGAATTTGCATGTCTCTTTTGGTATCTTTCGCCTCTGGTTGTCGATAACACATAACAAACATTTAGAAATTTCTCGCTACATTGAAGACCTATTGGTGACCTTCTGCTGTTGTTTTTTTTCTATGGTCGGGTTGTTGTCTCTATGGCACATTCCCCATTTCCATTCTCAATTTTATTTAGAAGATGCTTTCCGAAGTTGTGAGGGATTTCGTTTCGTCTGAGCTAGACTTTACTTTAGTAACGATTGTGTTTTGCTGTTTCATTCGCTGTAAACTTTTGATCGATTTAGTTGGAGGTACTCCGTTTAAAAGAAATTATTTGGTTGTTTTATATATACCTTTTTTTTCATTAAAAAATCTTGAAGCCGAAACTTTCTGTAGTCACATGTGTGTAAATCAAATATTACAACAAGTAACCTCATTATTCGAATGTCGTTGGCGCTTTACAGTCTCCTGAATGACAATAAAAAGAACCGACAAAGGCAAAAATCGTTAAATGACAGCAAGACAAATAAGTCAACAAAACACTTCATAGAAAACCAAAGACTGCGCAACATAAATCCAACTAAAAACTAGGAGCGTACTCATGTGCTCTGTAAACATAGTAAACTAATTTCGAACTCCTAAAAAGAACATGCATGAAACGCAAAAATTCCAAAGCCGTTGTATCATTTAGTTGAACATATTTTTTAATAAATAAATTTGGTGTATTTACTGTCTTCTTATTGGTTAAAAGTATTAGTTTTATTTTTAATGTTGTCAATTTTTATGGCGACACGCCCACTCTGACGTTGTGTATTCATACGCCAACATGTGTGTACGTACGTTGTTATTGTTAATATAAATAATAGAAAAATTTCTTTGAGCCTTATTTTTGATAGAAATTTATCTATAATGAATGGCAATAATTTATTTTGAATTTATTGACCCATAAAATTAATTTTTGACTCTTCACATTTTACATAATCCGCTTCGCGGATTATTCAATGTGAAGAGTCAAAAATTAATTCTATGGTTCAATAAATTCAAAATAAATAATAGCCGTTCATTAAATAACATATCTGAAACATGTTACCTTTTAGTGACGAATACAAGGACCCATCATGTAAAATAAGATTCCACAACAATTGTGTAACGATAATTTCTCCACTCGCGACAGTTAAATTTAATATCTAAAGCGCGAGGCTTAATAATTAAAACCTAACTGTTGAAATCTCTATTTTTATGAAAGTTGAAAATTCAATTTGAAATAAAATGGAATGAAATTATTTGAAAATGGATTGCTGAATTGAATCCTGGCAACAAATGGCCAAATAAACATGAGAAATTATTGTGATTTTTTTTGTCTTAAGGCGTTTGAAACGTTTTGACCCACATCATCGAATGATGCAAATTTCATGAATAGAATAATTTTCATTAGGTTCAAAGCCTTCGAATGTACCTTTTATAGTTAAAGGTTGATGCATGACTTGCAGTTCTGTCTCCTCTCTTGCTGTGATTCCTGTTGAAGAAGGTTCTATATAAGCGTGATTGACTTCCGTTTGAGATGTTGTAGGGATTGTTTCTGTGTGTTGAACGCCGACATCTATAGTGGGTAACGGTTGACATAGAGCTTTTGGGCGTGAACCTTTTCTTTTGCCGGTACCCCTTCGTTTACGCTTCGGCATGGGTAACCTTCCAATTGACTAAACGAAATATAAGTAAATTCATATTTATTTTATCAAAAAGACATTTTTGCATCTTCACGTAACTGACAATAATAAAACAATCGATCATAAAGCAATCAGTTATCATTTTTAAATCATGTCCTAAAAAATCTTTTGTAATAGGCATTCAACTTATATATACATTTGTATATATACAACTCATCTAAACATCAATCCAACAATGTTAGATCTGTAAATTTGCTTTCGCAAATGTTTTGTTCTTCCCTCGCCGGGATTCACTGTAGCCGTCCCGCTAGACCACACGACCACCTGGGCTTCACAAATAACAAAGCTTTCGGTGGCCGTGTGTTACCTTTCCTCGCCAGTTTTAATCTAGCGTCGTACTACAGTACATGATATATAAGACATGGAGATGTTATTCTATATATATCTGTATAACTTTCAAATATTTGGCTTTGAGCTTTCCTGATGAAGGTAAATCCACAAAAGCGCTTCGGACGCATGGAATTCATATAACGTGTTGTTTTCATTTTTTACACCACTGGGAAGACTCGATACCTCTGCTGGTGAACTATCAGTTCCGGAGGATATCATCAGCTTAGTAGTCATTACTTTGGTACTGACATAATTAATACTATCCTTTCTAAAATTGCCCGTTTATAAATTTTGAAATTCTGAAGAAACTAAGGTTTCAACTCTTTCAGGCAAAGTTGGCCTTAGATGGATTTGGCTATTGTATTAGGTTATTTTGGTCATTTAGCTCTTCAATTGTTTCGGTTCTTATAAATCCTTGGTTTACAAATATTTTGCTTTGAGCTTTCCTGATGAAGGTTAATCCAGAAAAGCGCTTCAAACGCATGAAATTTATATAACGTGTTTTTTTCCTTTTTTTAAATTTATTATTTACTGTTATACAAACAACACAAAAGTGTTGAATGAATTAATTGGTCTGATATCAGAGGCGTATCCAGTAAGTGTGGGGGCCCATGCCCCCCTTTTGTTGGAAACAATTGGTTGATTATATAAGGATTCACTGAAGCATGACTGGAGCCCCCCCTTTTTTTTCAGGTCAGTCAGTTATAAAAAGTTCTGGATCCGCCACTTGATATAATAATGTTAATGTCTTGCATCGCATTCCTTGATATTTCTCTAGAATACTATTGTATAACCAAGTTATTGAAAAGAAGCTAGTTCCGGTTTACTCAAAGTTAAAAATATTTCTTCATACTGATGCGATAAATAAATAGTTTCTGTATACTTTTGAGTGAAATAAGGAAGATAATGTGTTACATCCGGTGAAGTAAAAGTCACTTCCGGTCTCATTTGATAACTTCTTTCATACTGATTCCAAAGGAGATAATTGGCCACTTCCGGTTTATCGAAAGTCACTTCTGGTCTTTAGTGATAGGTTTATGTATTTCTATTACAAAAGAAATGGATTCCGAGTAATTTTTCATGAAAAATTTGCAAAAATGGCTTCTTCAGGTTTTCTCAATGTCACTTCCGGTTAACATTTTTTCAAGATCATATGTCTCCCAACCTTTTGTTAAAGGTCATTTGGCTTTATAATGAACGAAGTTGAAGTAATAATCGCTTAACCTTATATTAAGACATTTCAGGGGCACTAATTCCTATAAGATGCCATTAGATTGTTTCAGACCAAATGTAACATATCTTCATTACAATAAAGCAAACATTTTGCACTTGTTCTTTTGTATATATCTTTAAAAGTGTCGGAGAAAATGCAAAAACAAGGAAAAGTCAAAATTGAAAACTTGACCTTGACCTTGACCTCAAATTTATTTTATGACTTCAGGACCTCAAAAACACGTACCTTAGGTCTGTATTACTTAACATTCATGTGATACGTTGACATATCACTTATGTCAAATTCAAAAGGGAAAATTGACAAATCATACTGAGGATATAAGGAGCAATTTAGTAAAATAAATTTGTCGCTTTCTTTTACGGTTACGGAGGAGATCTCACCACGAAGAAAACAGTGTTTAAGGAGATAACTCTTACGATAAAAAGTCTTCGACTAAACGAGTCAGTCTCAAAAGCGCAATAACTGTTCGATATCATGTGCAAAAAATCTAAGGGACATCTTGAGCTTGCGAAATCACAAAACAAGTTTTGAAATTTGACGGAAGAAGAAATTAAACAAATACAATAGGTCTTTCCAAAAAATTGTATTTATTTCAAATGACATTATCTTCTATATTTTCTTCCTTTTTCTTTATTAAAAATAGTTATAAACTTTATTCCTAAGACTGTCCTATAATTTGCCAAAATACATATCTTAAGATAAATCTTAGGACACTATCAATGACACGGCCTCTGACTCACGACATATATATGTTTATCAAAATCTTGTCTTTGTTCCATTTAATCGTTTTTATAAGTCATCTTACCTTTATTTTATAATTGTAGGTTGTAAATGTTTAACGTATCTAAAAAACTGGGACCTGTTTATCGAAACTGTCCTAAGATCGATCCTTAGAATTAAAGTATATAAGATATCTTATAAATTTAAGGAGATATCTTATATTACATTAAAGATATCTTATATAATATATAAGATATCTCATATAAATGAAATTATATAAGATATCTTATATATTAAAGAAGATATCTTATATATTATAGAAGATACCTTATATATTATAGAAGATATATTATATATTATAGAAGATATCTTATTTAGTTTATAAGATATCTTATTTAGTTTATAAGATATCTTATTTAGTTTATAAGATATCTTATTTAGTTTATAAGATATCTCATCAAGTTTATAAGATATCTTATATAGTTTATATTGTGCTGTTGTTTGTTTGTCTTTTTCATTTTTAGCCATGGCGTTGTCAGTTTATTTTAGATTTGTGAGTTTGACTGTCCCTTTGGTATCTTTCGTCCCTCTTTGATATGATATCTCCTAAAGTTTTTAAGATATCTTATATAGTTTATAAATATCTTATATAGTTTTTAAGATATCTCATATAATTTATCAGATATCGTATATAATTGTTTTTATAAGATATCTCATAAACTATATAAGATATCTTATGAATTTTATGAGATATCTTATATACTATATAAGATATCTTATAAACTATATAAGATATCTTATAAACTATATAAGTTATCTTATATAAAAATTGTTTATAAGATATCTCATATACTTTTAAAAGATATCTTATAAAGTATACAAGAAAACATTTATGAACCACATCAACAAATGATAAATACAGTTTTAGTTTGACCATTGTTTTAAATTCTCTAGTATATTTATAATTCTAAAGTTTTTGAGTTTTTGTCTGATCTTTTGAGGTGATGGTAGTGTTGTTACCAAAAGCTCAAGTCTAAACTCAAGGAAATATAACCGATTATATCAAGGTATGATATTATATATAATCTCAAATGCTGGCTAAACTATCTTTTAAAAAGTCTATTGAATTTATGTTGTGATCTGCTAGTCAAAACATTTTTAGTTCAACATCGTACAGAAATATTTGAATGGTTCGAAAACTGGAAAGTCTGGACAAAACAATGGGCAACATAATTATGTCCAAATAGAGTTCTTATCAGCTGAACAGATATTAAAAACTGACTCAAAGTTGAGTTTTTTTGGACAACTTTTTTTTTACCATAGTAATAAGAAAATAAATGATGTTTTTCACAGCAGTTATATGAAGAACCAAAAGAATGTAGTGGGTTAAATTGAAAAATTGAAAATTCTTCATGGAATGGATTCTTAATCAGAACTTTTGTTAACAGACCAAAGAGTATTTTTTTTCTTCTAAAAACTAAAATTAAACTAATAATTGATTTAGAAGCTTGATTGTGTTTGCTAGGTAAAGCTTATTCTCCAGAAGGGTCAGATAGCCCAACTTCCAGAAGAGGCTCTACAGAGGTAATTTGACACATTACTTGTACTCTATACTCTTACATACATTTTTTTCTTTTAGTTTTATGCTGATTTTTTTATATTGAAATTTTCTATACATGACATTTATAAGTATATTTACACATATTTTCAATCTATTCTATATTCTGTGTTTCAATCAGATGATCAAAATCATATACTTTCTTTCTTTACCTATTAAATGCATTACTATTTATATGTGCATGCAAAGCTAGTTGCATTAAGGATAGTTCCAGAGAGGCTTTAATTAATTAGCTTTATGCATGCAATGGTTATTAGTTTTAGAACGACTTGTACTCCCTTCTAAAAAATGTCATAGGGTTTGAATCCTTACATCTTTACATTTTGTTATAAATTAATTGGGGAATTGGTGTATAAATGAATTATGTCTTATTTTATGAGTAAAAATCGAAGGAAAATTACAAACATGAAAAAGAAAAAAATTGTGATTGCTAAAAAGGGGAAATATAATTTTTTTTATGGTATTTAAAAAAAAGCATTATTTCTGCGAATTTATTTATATTAAATGTATACAAACAAATAAGACCTCAGTCCAGAAAAAAAGGATATATACTGTTTTTGTCTGTCAATTTGTCTGTGTATCTCTGTCCAATTATCTATGAAATAAATACAAAACAATATTGATGACTTACTTCAACATGTTCAAGAACTGATATTCTTTATTTTTCACCAGTTGTCACATTTTATTGCCAGTTGCATGTGCAACAAATCAGTTTTGCTTATTTGTACACATGTAAGTAAATAGGCTATTAAGTATGTAATCTTAATTTAATTATTGGACATGATAAAATGTAGAAGAGCAAGATGCATTCTGTACATGATCTGAACGATACTGTAAGAGTCTGATTAACCTTGTAACTTGATTTCTTTTGACTCAATTTTTTGTTATGGCCCCGCAACGAAGTTGTCGTTGCCATATAGTTTTACCCTTGTCCGAAATTCCGTAATTCCGAATTTCCGAAATTCCGTCATTCCGCAACAAACCATTGTACGGATTTTTTTTCTAAACGCCTTCAGATATTGTGCTGATTTTTAGTATGTGAGTTAACCATGATGAGTTACAGATCAAGTTAAATCTTTGTTCCGCTTGGCTAATTTATGCCGAAATTGCGGGCTATGGACTGTGATAAATTGTTGAAAATCACAGTTATACAGACTTTTTTTCTAAACACTTTCAGATACTGGGCTGATTTTTGGTATATGAGTTACCCATGATGAGTTACAGATCAAGTCAAGGCTTCCAAAATTTTTCTGAGTCGGCCGGACATTTTGTATCTGATCCCGATTTTAATCCCTAAGACTAAGTTACAAAAGGCAATTATGGTTATCAGATGGCCATCCCAATGATTGACATTATATAGATTGAAAAAAAACGATATTAAACTTTACTTTGATATGAATTTGATGTTCTGACGTAAACTGTTAAAAGTGGCAGTGTATCATTCAAATTGTGCACTTCAGCGTGTTAATATCTGCCTTAGACTCTTTATTTCTGCAAAATGACGTTGTCAAAAACATTAATTTTCGTTTTTAAAGTCACATCTTTCAAAACCGGATGTTGACTTGACAATGGTAAAACATGGACTGTAAACGGATACTTAAAATCCGTGTACGTTTACAAAGTACGACTGAGTGACGAAGCTCTTTCCACATTATTTCTTCAATAAGATATCATATAAACTTTATGAGATATCTTATATAACATTAAAGATATCTTATATAACATTAAAGATATCTTATATAACATTAAAGATATCTTATATAACATTAAAGATATCTTATATAACATTAAAGCTAATTATATGACATGAATTCCTTTCTTTTTAAAGTACGGAAATAGGTCGCCAAACAGTAGTTTTTGTCCTTTAGAAACTTAAACCCCGTGTCAAACATAGTCAACACAACGCATGTGGCATTCTACACGGTGATAACAGACAAATGCTTCCCATATCTTACAATATTTAGTTTATAGTAGTTCCAAATAAGCTCCCAACAAGACATCCACAAAATATCTTTGACCTCTGATATTTTCTTCTTGTGGTAATCACAATCTTTTCCTCTTTTTCTTGATTTACATTACCAAGATTATCATCCAAAGTTTACTTAAAATGAATTATTTCACCGATTTCGCTATTGGAACAAGAACTGATTATTCCTTATCTTGGTGTGAGAAAGACAAAGGGAGTGAGAAAGAGAAAACGACAACCAGCCCATACCCAACTATATCAGTCCTATTCGGGACCGATAACTATGTTGATAAATATTGTCGTGTATACAATGTTGTTGAAATCAGAGCAATTGTATACTAGTATATGTCTATGTTAAAATGTATACAATAACATTTTTTTTTCAAACTCTGGTAATACATGTATACACAGGATGTTTAATGTCAACTGATTGCTTTTGGTTTGCACGTCTACCTGACAATATATTGTTATGTAACATTACATCCCAAGTCAGAGTTCACCTGGTCGTCAAGTGATGAGATTTTGAAGGTATAAATATTTATCTATAATAATTGTTTGGATTTTTTTTTCTTGGGACGTAAATATTTTTTTGTTCTAAAAGGAAAATATAAATATATTTCTAAAAAAAGATAAATTATACAGAAAACAGGAAAAACGCCTTTAAAAAAGCAGAGACAATTTTATTGTTAACTATTTTTTGGTAACAGTATATCTTGGATATCTGTAAAAATAAAATGTTCCCGTGTCACACATGTCACACTTTAAAATATTTTTTTTTTATCAAGAAATTTTGAAATCAATCATATCGAAATATCACCAAAGAAAATAACAGAAACATTAGAGATTCTACATGAAAAATTAAATTTAATAAAGGAAGGTCTTACTATACAAATCCTTGATTTGATGCAACATTTCCATATACATCATCCGCCATTTTGAAAAATCCTGAAATATTCACTTTTTTAAATCGATTTTTGACAGAAATTGCCTAGAAATTAAACTGTTTCAAATAGTATTTTTCGCCAGATATATGTTTGACTATATTTAATTGATTTGCAAAGTTTTATTTTTATTAACGGAATTTCTTTATTTGTTGTACAAGTAGACATGGGTAACGGTACAATATCATTGAGTTAACGGAGAAATAACGAGAAAAAGTAATGTTTTTACGATTCTCATTTGACAGAATTTAATCAAAAATTAAAATTGTTAGGACCAACAGTGTTTGACAGAAATATGTTTGAATATCAAGGATTGATTTGCAAAAGTTAGAAAACGGGTCAGGTTAATGAGAAAATTAAACTTCATTGAAGCACCTATGCATTTTATATGAGGCAATATAATACAAAATGGCGGTAATTATACGTCACAAAATGTCCGACTTAGTTGGATATGAATTGATAGTTTTCAGACATACTAGCCAACAACAGAAACGATTAACAAGTTTGATTTCCAATTTATCATAAAATATAATAAATGATAGGAAACACTGTTAAATTATACAACGAAAAACATTCATTTACAAAGCAAATGCATATATGATTTAAAGAATCTGACCAAATTGGAATGTTAGAAAATGCAGAGTTAATGAACACAGGGGTCAAATTTATTTTGCGGACAATGATGACAAAAGTCGGCACTTAGAATTAAGAATTCAGTAAAATATCTGCAAAGGCATTCAAATGTTTAAGCAGACCATGTTAAAGATTTAAATTTTAAGTTTTGATATCGATTTTTATTTTTTTAGTAAAATATACGATTTTTGAAATAACAAAAATAAAAAAAACATTTTGCGTTTTTGCCTTAAATCAATGGTTCTGATAAGAAAATTACACTCTGTAAAAATTGAACCAATTTGGCAATTATTTACCTTGGTACAATGTATCTAATTTCATTATACATGGTCAATACATTGCCTTGTCTCGTTTCTTTTGTTGACTAGTATATGAAGATTTATCCGCAATTAGTCAGGCTATGAATCATCCATAGGAGTTGGTAATAAATATTGTTTTACCATTACTGACTTTTCTTTATCTCCCTTATCTCAAAGAGAGGGAAAATGGGCACACGAAAGAGAAATTACTTCGTGCGGTCTATCACGAATCCAAACAAGTACGCCTGTGCTGACTATAGACCTCAAAGAAATTATCTGAATGGCTCCAATCACAGTCGACATTCTTTTTACTTAAACTGTCCATAGTTAGGGATCCACTTGATAAAAAAAATTACTAATCAGTATTTGTATAACTCGGTGAAGCAGAGGCCCGAGAAAGTAGATCATAGATAATTATTCATTTATATCAGTTAAGTATTTATTTCGGGTTGAAGAAAAGCCAGAACATTTAAGTAGGAAGTTTTCACTAGACTCGTCAGATTTACATAATTTTAAGCACATTTGGTATTAAAGTGGGACTGTTATGAACAATTTGTATGTGTTAACAATTCCAGCCTTGCAGACTTAAAGTCCAATAAGTTCCACAGATAGGACAGCGCTGATTATAATATTAGACCAGTACCTTTAAAGCATTACACTATACACAATGCTATGGCATAAACTGGGAATGTTAGTATAGTAAATGCACAAGGTACGTCGATCTTAAAGTATAATATTAGGTGTATGTTTTCATCTTGAATGTGTATGAACTATGTGCTACGGAAAGTTATACCAAAAACTCCGATCTGTTCCCTTTTGTTAAAATGTATATATATGCAAGTTCTTCTTTTGACCTTCTTACTGACTTGAATCCTTACATTGTATTTACAATGTAAGCATTCAATACCAAATTTCATAAACTACGACATACGAAGAAAAACAATTTTAGAATATAAGTAAAAACGAAATTTGGAAGGTAGTTAACCGATATTCTTAATCACAAAACAAGACTAAAATGTGTAAAACAATACCAATCAGTAACCATTTATACTGTAAATAATAAGACAAATAGACTTTCATTTCCTTTTTATAATTTAACAAAAAGAAAATCAATTGTTCAGAACAAACAATGAGGTTCTTTTTATTTGTTCATAGTTCAAGTAGGCCAAAACAAAAAGAAATCAGGATTTAAAATTCACTTACACGGTCATTTGATATTGCTTTTGTTCAAATTTGTTGTTTTCCTCTCATTTAATAATTCATTAGATTTAACAGGTTTTAATTTTGACTGGGAGTACATGCTAAATATTTCGAAATCCTTTCGTCGAGTTACAGGATTATAATCAAGTAGAATACTAATAATCAAAACTGAATACACGTGAAATATTTGTTAACGAGACTCAAACTGTACGTTCGTGCATTTTCTAAACCCGGTATACATTGGTTTCGGTAAAATAAAATCCAATTTTAGCTTCAAAAAGTCCCCCCCCCCCCCTAAAAACGATAAAAGAAAGAAAGTTTTGTAAAATGAGATGTTTGCATGGTATTTTTAATCGATACAGCAACCCGACTGAAAGTGATTATGATATGGTAAACGGCTTTTTTCTCTATAGATATCATCCAAAGTCGAAAATTGTTCTGTTGGGAGCTGCAAGATCTGGCAAAAGCAGAACGGGGAATTATTTTTAAAAGATGTGATATTGATGACCCAAAAATATTATGTAAAAATTTGACTTTGTACCGAATAATAAATTCCCCGTTCTGCTTTTGCAAGATTTTGCTGCTCCTAACAGAACAATTCTAGTTTCATTTTCGACTTCATCGTCAAACCGTTCATATGCCATTTTGGGCTGAAACAAATGGCAAACATACCATGAAACTGTATAACAGATATTTGACTTGTAGAAAGAAAAGTTTTTTTTAATCAAATGAACCTTTGAACGATTTTCAGATAATTTTTATCTCTGTATGCATTTGTACTTCGCTATTAATACACTTGGGGACATTGCATGTTTTGTAAACATGTATAAACAAGAATGTGTCCCCAGTACACGGATGCCCCACTAGCACTATCATTTTCTATGTTCAGTGGACCGTGAAATTGGGATAAAAACTCTAATTTGGCATTGCAATTACTAAGATCATATCATAGGTAACATGTGTACTAAGTTTCAAGTTGATCGGACTTCAACATCATCAAAAATACCTTGACCAAAAACTTTAACCTGAAGCGAAACAGACGGACGGACGAACGGACGCACAGACCTGAAAACATAATGTCCTCCACTATCGTAGGTGGGGCATAAAATTAGTATGTCCGATTCAAGTTTAGGGACCAAGACATCTCACTTTTAAGAAAAGAAAAGTTTACTATAGATTTTAAAGATTTTATAGATTATAAATTATAAACTGCACAAAGTACGTTATAACTACAGATGTGTATCAGTTGTTATTATTTAATATAAAATCTCTTAGAATTACCATAATAGCTCAGTGAACTTCTTGTGTTTATTTCTGGTAATATACTCAACAACATAAATAATGCATCACTTCTTCGATATTTTAAGTAGTTTTATAATGAATAAACTTTTGTAATTTTTCGAATAAGTGCCCATAAAAGGAATCTCATTCAAAAAGTAGAATAACAAAAGTGTTGGATTAGTCGCTTTCAAATTTGAAATCGGAAGAATAATTCGATGCAAAGTCAAATCCGTTGCTTTCAAGTTAGAGTACACACCTGACTACAGTTTTCATAAATTAAGAAAAAAATGTATCTTTTTTCCGGTTGAAAATATGATTTAAAGAAGTACAAAAGTAAAAGTAAACATGTTAATTTTTAAAAGATGTGATATTGATGACCCAAAAAATATAATGCAAAAATTTGACTTATTTCAATCCCTTTGTAAAAAGCAATATTTTATTATTGTGTAAAATTAAGCAATTTTGTTGATTGTTTATTAAATGTCGAATTTCAAAAAATAATAATAATGTATACGTGTCACTTTAAAATTACCTCTTGGAGAAATAATTATTTAGGGCTACTCATCTAAATATTTTCACTTTTTAAAAGTATATTATTTTTTCTCATAATCAATTTGATTGACATAAATATGCCAAACAGGAAAAATAAAAATAAAGGGTTAATTTCTCATTTACAAGTATGAGGTTTTCTCAATTCATTTTTTTTTTAAATATTTATACTTTTGAAATAAGATTAACACAGCAATTATGTAATGTATATAAAAGCATTTGGCTGGTCCTTCATTTTAAAACTATCAAGTAGATAGGATTCAAAAGATCTTTATTGTATACAAAACGGGTATGAACTATATTCAATATAGATAAGGAATTTAATATATATATATTATCTTATTATGATAAATTATTGTCGAAACAGACATGTGTGACCAGTTCCTATATATAAATCAGAGCATAATATGGTGATTGTCCTTGTGCTTTACTATGGAAAGACGATCTTAGTTGAAAATCAGTAATAAGCACGCACGTCGCTTTTCAAAGTCAATGACCCACTTCTTGTTAAAAACTTTAAAATTTTTGTATTACAGTGTTTGAGAATTATCCAATGTGTGGATGGTAATAAACGGTAGACAATTTTATTGACTAATTACGAATTCAGGAGACACCAGAGTCTATTTTAAGGCAATTTTTGCTTTTTAGTCTTAATTTACCACTTACTTTTTCAAAGATATCGATACCGAAAGTACGTTACCTGCTATCTGTTAACCCGATTGAAGCTTGTGAAACTTTTAACAGTGACTTATTATTTAAATGCATAGACGATAGAAACGGATTGTTTATTTCAAGTTCACTGACACAGCCTTTTATAGCTGACTAAACGCCCCCCCCCTCATTATGTTAAGGTGTAAAGTGACCTTTATTTGCTTATATCTTCGTCATTGGAGCCCTGATGGATACCTCAAATTGAAATTTTACAAGATCATTTCCAAATAAAATGAAAATATCTAATTATATGGAGAGTTAGGAAAGAACTTGATTGGTTGACGCTGAAAAAAATATATCAGTCTTTCACCGTGCCATTTCAAGAATATAATGACGAAGGCTTCAAATGTTCATCATCATTCTACTGCATAGTTACACGGTGAACCAAACTCTCGAAAAGCGCATCTGACTAATTCACCATCCGCACAAACGAATTCGCGCTATTGCTTTTAACTTTACGTTTTAGGTTCGCATACATGTTGTTGTGGCAATATAAAAACCAGCTCTCGTTATTATTTTTATTGGTGTCTTTATTTAAAAAAAAAATACGCTAACGTAACGTAACCAATGTATTCTCTTACTGATTTTCCGGATTGATATTAATTAATGCCCTTTTTATCCATTCATTTACAGTAAATTATCACAGGACAAATCAAATATTTCATGAGAATGACACTGCATATTTCTTACCTTTCTTCTAGATCTTTTGAACATTAAATTATTTCTTGTCAAGCAGATACAAGCAGATATCTAACAGATATTGACAAAAAACAATATTTATAACCACTTATTTGTATCATTTGAACAAAAATGTCACGTGAAATGCAAATGACACGCCCAGACGTCTGCCAGTCATTAAATTACCTAATGAATATGCTTTACCATACATTTTGCATATTAATATACTTGTACTTTCTGTGTTTGTATGTTTTTTTAAAATATCGATTTTATGTTATAATACATTATACACCTTTGTTAAATTGGTAAATTAAGTTGTTAATGTTGTTAGGGACGACATCAACAGATCAATGTAAGATAAAAATTAAAAAAAATAATTCACTGAATAGCTTGGGGTTGGGGAGTAAAATTGCTGCAAGTTTTGTTTATCCAAAATCGATTTTACATATATTCACATTGGTCAAACAATTTTTCCCAACTTCAGTTAAGAAGGGGGTAGTGGTCAGAGAAAAAACTATGTGAATTAAGTTGTTTATCCTACATATGGAACTTTTAATGTCGTCCCTTAAACAAGGCATAAATAAACCTGTTGGTAATACATTCATAAATGACATAAATATAAATGTCTCCTAGTTGATACAGTATTCACTGGCTTGCGTTTTCTATTATGATTTCAAAAGTGATACGACTTTCAAGTAAGCTATAGAATCAATGGTTCCTAATATTAAGTTAAAGGTATTACTGTAAACTATTTCAGACGCAATCATGATTTATTTGTACGTTATGTCATATAAAAAGAGGATGCGGTAAGATCACCCAAGATTTTGGTGGCGGGTGGGTTCGTGTTACTCAGTTTTTAGTTTTCATTTTTGTGGTTGGTTTACTGTTTTTCCTTTTGCCATGGTGTCAGCTTATTTTCCACGTGTGAGTTTGCATTTGGTATCCTTCGGCTCTCTTTTAGAAAGATTATTTGTACTTATATCGTGTTTTAAATTCGTTATTATGCTATAAGGTAGATATTTGTTTACGGTAGAGTCGGATCTTTTGAATGATTTAATAATAGATACTAGTAATTACGGTATGGTCACATCTATTGAATTATTCGATAATAGACGGGAACATTTTTATTTAAGTTACTGAGATAAAATCAGTACATTCAATAGAGTTATGTTTCTAAAGCTACATGTATACAAATCGTAAATATCCAAGGACATGTTTTCATGAAAATATTTTCATTACCACTGATGCAATGTTTAGGTGGCATTTATAAAAAATTTCACACGGGCTAACTATCTAGTCTATTGTTCCATGTAGTTACTTCATTTGTTCATAAAAACCATGTGTTTTATTGATAGCAGAAAATGTATTGGGAATCACGCAATACACGGATAATACTATTTACGAATATAACAAACAAAAAAACGAAACCGCTTATAATTGCATGAAATATGAACTCCTTGCAAATCTTTCTAATTTTAACTGTCTTCTAATTAAACAGTTCTAGTTATATGCCTCAAAACACTTGTAATGAAAGATTATTGTCAACTAATTGTCATTTTTCAATGCTGGTTAGCTTTTTGCAAAATTAAAACTCACAAATGTTCATCCAATGAAAAGGAAAATGAATATTCTGTATCACATTCTGATTACCGAGCCATTGGAGTTCATTATGATAAAACCTACCATTCAAAGTGTAAATTAATTTCCTTTGAGTGAAAAATGAATAATTTGTAGAAATCTAAAAATCAAAAATCTCTGAAAGTGATTGCTGGAAATGCCCTTTATTCATATCATACGAAGTATTAAACATCATCTTATAACAGATAAATAAATTTTAAAGATAATCTGTCAGTTTAAATTTCTTAATTAAAGGGATTGACGTTGGTCTATCGGTATACATGTAGAATTGTTACATGGCAAATAGTTATCAAAGGTACCAATATTATAATTTAATACGCCCGACGCGTGTTTCGTCTACATAAGACTCATCAGTGATGCTCAGATCAAAATAGTTATAAAGCCAAACAAGAACAAAGTTGAAGAGCATTGAGGACCCAAAATTCCAAAAAGTTGTGACAAATACAGCTAAGGTAAACTATTCCTGGGATAAGAAAATCCTTAGTTTTTTGAGAACCCAAAACTCAAAAAAGTTGGTCTTCAACGCAGCGAGAAATTCCTACACCCGGAGGTGGTGTTCAGCTGGCCCTATATGAAATTGTGTACTAGTTTGGTGAAAGTAGACATCACAACAAACTCGAAAACATATAAATGAACTAAACTTAAAAAAACCATACAAAACTGACAAAGGCCAGAGGCTCCTGACTTGGGAAATACGCAAAAATGCGGCAGGGTTAAACCTGTTTTGTGGGATCGCAACCCTCCCCTTTAATATACAGGTATAATATATAATTATATAAAATATAATGTATACTTTCAAAGACCATTCTTGATTTGTACAAAACATTTTCAATCCTTAAAGAATTTGTAAATTGTTATTTTTGTAAATGCAGTGTATATCTACAAAGAATTACATGATTGAGAGCGTCAACAAGGTGAGTTGTCAGGTTATTCATATTTCCAAGGGACATGCATCATTCATTTAAAACGTTGTGATTGGCACTATCAGAGACATTTTGTATTCTATGTTTTTGGCACTGGTTATCAGCGTTGATTAAGACAAAGGCATAACTTCATTTCAATTGGACACGATTCCCTGAAAATTTTTGATCATCACTGGCTAATTAACTCTTCACATGGTGACAACATGGACTTGCAAAGTATTTAGCTAGCTAGATTACAATCTGGCAGTTCATGGTCCAATTCTGCATTACAGCAGGGAACAGTAAGTTAATAACATGAGCAACACGTCTGGCGCCACTTGTCGAGCAGGATTTGCTTACCGTTTAGGAGCACCTGTGATAACCCCCAGTTTTTGGTGGGGTTCGTGTTGCTAAGTCTTTATTTTCTATGTTGTGTCTTGGGTACTTTTATTTGTCTGTTTGTCTTTTTGTTTTTAAATGTGGCGTTGTTTATTTTCTATCTATGAGTTTGGCTGTCCCTCTGGTATCTTTCGAAACATCTTTTAGCTAACATTTATAAATTTTCACTAATCGTATGTCACCTGCACTACTGTGTTATATTGAGCACTGACCGTCTGAGCCAAAAAAGTATATCTGGTACCCAGACCGGCGTTTAAACTAGAATTGGTACTTTTTGGCCTCAGTTGGTCAAAGTTGCCCCTACTTTGACCTGGAGATCAATCTACTGATATCTCTTTGGTTTGTCTGTTCCCGCCGAGTGTCAATCTTTGATCTTTTTCTTTTTTAAGCCATAGTGATGTAAGTTTATTTAGGACTGTATCTGTATCTGTATTTCCCACTTCTGTAATATGGATGGGTACGTCACAGATTCCTTTCGGCTATTGTGTGACGGTTTGGTCTGCGCATAAATTAGTCGCGTTTGCTGAGGATTTCTGATTGAAACTCATCGGTTATAGTGACGCACACTGCCGAGTCCTCTAGATGGTTCCAATCTACTGCAGTGCGCACAAAGATGGAGTTTTTGAACTGGTCGGTCTTACTATTAGGAACTATGAACGCACGTTTGTTGTTACGGACTTGTTGGTCTATAATGTTCTTAGTTACAAAATTGTTGTATGTTGTTGCTCTTATTTGTCGTTTGGTTCTATGGAATTTTATAAGATCGTCTGGTGGAAGCGCTGGTATACCCTCAACCACTTTAAAGAAGAAAATCAGTCGTTGTTGTTGTCGTCTAAACTGTATCGACGGAAGCTGAAGTTCTGATAGAATTTTGTCATACATCCTTCATCCCTTGATTTGTAGTCTTTGGTGATAAATCTAGCCCCTCTTTTTTGTATGGATTCTAATTTGTCGATGTCTTTTTGGGTATATGGGTCCCAAATAATTGATCCGTACAACATAAGGGATCTCACAAGTGCTATATATGCTGTTTTACGGCATTCCCTAGGGCAGTGTTGTAGGTTTCTCCTAAGGAAGCCTAGCGTGGAACTGGCTTTGTTACATATGTTTGTTGATTGTTTCTTCCATTTTAGATCTTCTTGTATTTGTAGCCCGAGATAAGGGTTGGATGACACTTGTTCGAGTGTGTGGTTATTAAGGTTATAGAACCGTTGGCTTTTACTTTTCAGGCTAAGCATATAGCATTTCTTGGCGTTGAAGCGCATACCCCAGTCGTCTGCCCACTTTTCCAGTGATTTTAGGTCCTCTTGTAATTTATTGTGAAAAGTTTTGTTTTTGATTTCCCTGTACATCAAACAGTCGTCTGCAAATAGTCGGATTGACGAGTTTACTGCATCTGGTAGATCATTTATGTGACACAGGAAGAGGATGGGTCCTAGAACCGTTCCTTGGAGGAGTCCAGATTCGACTGATCCATCAAGTTGGACTCGCATTTTTCCTTCAGTCAGGAATGAAGTAAGCTTTTTGTGTATGTTTCCTCTAATTTCGTATCGGTTTATTCTGTGCAGGAGTCTATCATTAGGTACAGTATCAAATGCATTGGAGAAGTCCAGAATTGCTATATCTACCTGGTTTCCTTTGTCGTATGACTGTCGTGGATGGTGATGGCAAGTTGGGTCTCGCATGAATATCCAGATCTGAAGCCATGATTTAGTGATGTTAATACATTATGCTTTTCTAAATGTTTTAGCATGTGTCTGGTTATAATGTGCTCTAGTAGCTTTAGGATACTGATATCAGTGAGACGGGCTTGTAATTGTCAGCCGCATGTCGGTCTCCCTTTTTAAATATGCTTGAGATGTTGGTGTTTCTCCAGTCATCTGGTAGGGTACCACTGTCTAGGGATAGCTGGACTATTGATGTTATTATTGGTGCCAGGTGTTCGGCGCATTGTTTTAGTACTCTGTTTGGTATGTTGTCTGGGCCAGATATTTTAGATGGATTAATCTTTTGTAGCAGCTTTTTTACTCCTTCTGTTCTGATGGTGATTTGAGTTATGGAGTCTTTTACCCTGATGTTTGTTTTAAGCAATGTTTGGGTTGTTTCATTTGTGAAAACAGACACAAATTGCTCCAGTAGGATTTGGGCCTTTTCCTTGCTGTCGTTTATGAGTTTCCCTTGTCTCTTTAGTCGTTCAACCCCAATGTTGTCTTGCTTCCTTAACTTGACATACTTTCAAAAGGGTTTTGTGTTGTTCTTGTTCATTCCTTCGATTATGGCTTTGTTAATGTAGTTGTTTTCAGCTGCTTTCCTGATTTCTCTCTTGCAAGTTTTTTAGTAGTTGCGATAATTTGTCCAATATTTCGTTCTTTAAGCTTTGTTTTGTTTTTTCTTCAGCATTTTCTTGATGTTGTGGTTTATTCATGGCA
The DNA here is from genome assembly GCA_037788925.1 of Mytilus galloprovincialis. Classification (NCBI taxonomy): domain Eukaryota; kingdom Metazoa; phylum Mollusca; class Bivalvia; order Mytilida; family Mytilidae; genus Mytilus; species Mytilus galloprovincialis. The sequence goes on along the minus strand of CM075338.1, from coordinate 19,600,858 downwards.
GTCTGTTGTTTGACTTGACTATTTTAGATGGTATGTTTTTGTCTAAGCTGGTAAATAGGTGTTTCTTAAATGTCAACCAAGCTTCGTTGACATTTTGATTGTTTTGGATATCATTCCTTATTTGTGTTGTCGGTGAATCTATATCTTTATTCACTTATCCCAGTTGGCTCCTGCTTAAGTGTAAACTTTTCAAGGGTTAGATTTACAGTAGTACGGTTTGATATCTGTGTCGGTTATGATGATGGCGTGATCAGATATACCTGGTATGTTCGTTGATGTTTTCATTAGCGACGGATGTGTTGTGAATACAAGGTCCAGTAGGTTGTTTTCCCTTGTTGGTTCTTCATGGAATTGTGTAAGACCAAATTGGGTTGTTATATTTATTAGCTGTTTATGGAGAGGTTGTCCCACATTGTGTCTGGGCAATTGAAATCTCCTGCATGCTAGTATGATGTTTCTGTTTTTGTTCTCCTCTGTGAATTTTTCCAGGGATTTTTCGAGTTCTTCTAGTTTCTGTGTGGCATGTAGAATGATCCGACGATTAGATCTTGAGCTGTTTTTAGTTTGAGCTTAACCAACTCAATCTCATATTTTCTTATGAATTGCGTTTGTTCAGTGCCAATCATACTGTTGTGGACTTATATGAAGACTCCCAGGGGCGGATCCAGGATTTTGGAAAGGGGGCGAAGTTTTTAAATTTCGCTGAGCGGAGCGAGGAGAAATATTTTTGGGCCCTTTTTTGGGCTAAAAACATAAAATATAAAGTGTAATATGCACTTTTTAAACGGTTCCTGGCGCAGGGCATGTATGTTTTGTAGTTGCTGTAAAGTGTAAGGGTTGGATATTTTCGATGCTGTATTCTCCCTGTTATTGTCTATCATTAAATGATACTAGTAGTATGGATCCAAAGCTATGTTCTAATAAATTTGATGTGCATGGGACTTATCAGTAAAAAATAGACATGGAACATTCTCACCGGTTTGTTGCAAGTAATAAGTTTATCATAACCTCACAAATTTTGTGTTGTAAACAAGATAGAGAGCCGTAGTGTAGTGGTTAGTGCATCGGACAACTAACACAAAAGTTCCTGGTTCGATTCCCGCGGCCTGTGATGAAAATTTCAGGAACTGAATTTTCGGCTCTCCCTTGACACCATTTGCGAGGATGGTCTCGAGGAAACGATGATAGTCCGTCGGAAGGGGACGATAAATAGCTGTCCCGTGTTAAGAGAGAGCCATATCTCTTGCACGTTAAAGACACCCTTGTAGATTTCGAAAAAGAGCAGGCAGTTTCTACCTTACAGTTGTGCATGTTCGCAATATGCGTATTTTATTTACAGGGTTGTGTTCCTTCGACAAAAACAGATTTACCAGGCAGAACGACTGACATCAACACTACACGAATATATTGCTCATAACCATGCATTGGTTGTGTCGGTGTCTCAATTTACAAGCGACGTATGTTTGCGGCTTGATATTCATATACTAGATTGTAGTATACAAGTTTGATCTGTAATTTTGACGATTTGGTCCTATTCCGAATTATATGAGGTTTTTTCTTAATAGTAGCCATGGGCTGTTTTTTTTTTTTTTTTTTATCTTTGATCGAGTTGCTGTCCCTATTTGCATTCTCAATTTATATTTATAAAACAAAATGGACAAATTGAAAATAATCATTTTCTTTTCAATTATTTTAAAACAGCCATTAATATCCAAAAATACTTTCATAAGTGAACAGAAATCAAATTCAAACTTAATAGAAATAGCCACACATAGGAAACAATTGAATATAATTTGGTGAGCCAATTGTAATGACAGGTAAAACAAATCCACGCCGTAAATGAATAGGATGACGTCACTACAATTGCTCAAATTTGGGTTATATAACATATCACTACGCAGTCTCTGTTGCTATGCTTTTACCTTTGCCAACTAGAAAATTCTAGAATTATACCAGTTTAAATCGCAGGGTGCTATTCATTTGTCAAAAAGTTTAAAGCTGGTCAATATATTAATATTTATGTTCAAATTCAGCTCATTCATTAGTCAAATTATTCATCAGTCAGTAAGATAAATGTTCATACATGTTACTGTACAATTCTATTCACACTTTTGAGTTTGACAATCTATGCTTAGACCCCGTAAGAAATTTTAAGAAAAGTGTGCATGGACGCTTTATTTTTATATGGGAATGTACATGCAATAATATATTATATGCCAAGTGAATCATTTTATTGTTGAAAAAAGCTTGAACTATTACTATGTTTCAAACTACAATGTAACTCAAGACAAAACACTTTGTGGAATATACATCACTGGAACAGGAACACATGATACGATGATATACACATTAATACAAGTTCACTTTTACCCAATAGAACCACTTTATACGTTAACAAAGCTTTCTTAAATAGAAGAAAAAAGCAAACAAAATACATCCAAATAAGAAGCAAATGTCAAATTTTCAATTTTGATAAAGGGAGATCACCCAAAGTAAAACCAAGATGAAAAGGTAAACTACACATTTATACAAACTCTAGTCATTAAATATATATTTTTATAATATATATATATAGCTGCATTGTATTAAGTAGCGTCTGGTTAGTTCATTGTTACACATGCTTGTTATGTACTTATTGTGATAAATAGTGTCACATTTTTTTTATATTTTTTTACTTGTATGCATTTACATGTACCTGTTTACTTTTTCAAAATTAGCAAAAGTGTATACCTACTATTTTGCTTTCACAGCAAATGGGATAAATTACTATTATATAGATCAACTGTCAGAATTTAGTAAATTCTATGTGATAAATTCTCTTTTATCTTTTAATACAATTTCTATTTTTGTCCTTAATATAATGTGGATACGTACAAAGAGAGACAACTCTTATCTTCCAAATTTTTCATGTACAAGCCGTACATTATCAAACCAAAAATTATTAAGTTACTTTCACCCTTTTTTTCTCATTTAATTCTTAAACACAACTGATATATTGAAACTAGATTGTATCTAATAAGAATTAAGCCTCTGATATAATAAGGATTAATGGATTTGAAATTTATTCATTTAATTTTTCGAACATAAACAATGATAAATGACAGTGCACCGTAATCCTCTAAAGGCTGGTTGGTATAAATATACATGTTAATTGACCTTTTATGTTTAAAATTGTAATATACTGTATTTCATGTATATGTACCAAGTTGTACTTTAAAATATAAATATCTATCGATCTTATAAGTTCACAGCCACGTTCAATTACTTCACCTTTGTCAAAATTAAAAGAAATATCATTATCAAACTGCTTTTTATTTTTGGGATATATAAATATGCATCATCTGTTACTTTACTACTTTACTGTCATTTCAAACAACACAGACCGATAAAAGATCACTTAAAACATATTTTATTTTTTAGAATTGTAATAATTGATGATATAAGATTCAAGAAATATGAACTTCTTTTAACTTCATCTCTAGTCTTTTTAGTTTTCTCGATTTCTTTCTTTAATGCCTTTTCTACCTTTCTGAAATTCTCGTCAATAAAGCATTTTCCATTGTTCGTGTGAACAAGTTGCTCAATTGTCTGAACCATATTTCTAACCATTTCATCTTGTTCACGTCCTTTGAGTCTGTTGTTGAAAAACAAATATCGATTGCCACAGTTTTCTATCAACTCCTTCAATTTTGGATTTGAATTCTTAATGTATTGATCAGCAGTTGGAGGATTGTGTTGTTCCTCTACATCAAATTCCCATTGATCAACGTGTGTGAAGACCACTATAGTAAATTTAAGTAGCTCCTGACCGAAGTACTTCAAGAAATGTTCGAGTGTGTCCTGGTCCTCGGCTGAAAATCCCCCCATTCTAACGCACAACATTATTGCGTGGGGTCCAGGCGATGTTAGCCCTATGCATCGAGCTATTTCTCTTTTCACATCAAAAATATCTTTCTTTGTCTCAAAATCTCCAGGCGTATCTACAACATCTATTTTCTTACCAAATCTATTAGTGGTTTTCCACATGCAGTCAGTCGTTATGGACTTTGAATCACATCCGTAGTGGAAGAGATCTCTATTTCCTCCAATGATAGAGTTTCCAGTTTTACTTTTCCCAACGCCTGTTTTTCCGATTAACACAATTCGCAACTCATCAGTAGGAGCTTGATGTTGACCCAGCGCAAATTTCACTGTTTGTTCTGAATATATACATATATATGAATTATTGAAGATGTCGTCTATGTAAGAAAAAAATATAACATAAAAAAATAATTTTAAATTAAACACAGCCACAGGTAGATGGTTGGGGGTAAAGTCATTTTCCAAACAAATTCATTAAAGACAGTAAACGTGTGTAACCGACTGCTCCTACAATTTTCAAGCCATGTCAAGAAACTTTAGGAATTGATGAAATTCGTATTGAAATAGTATACCTTTTATTGTATTCTTTAAAAAGAAATTCACTTAAAAAAAAATGGAACTTGGATATTGTTCAGTACTGTTTACAAACCCCAGTGCCAATTTTGTATAGACAACACATCCTTCGGGTTTATACCTAGCTTGTTGAAGCTTTACAGAATGTTTCCAAACTTTTAGTAAGAAGATGAGGTATGATTGCAATTGAAAAAAAATCTTCCATCAAAATGATGTAAAAGATGGCACCAACTGTTCATGCAGGAGAATTTGAACAACGTCCACTGGAAAATTAGGTAACATTGTAACAGATTTTTATCCTTTTAAGGAGCATCTGAGACTTCTTTAACAGCGTTGTTGCATAGAGCGTGACATTCTCCTTTTCTCTACACAAGATATCAGGATAAAGTACACAACTCTGACCGAAAGTTATTTTGGATGCGGTTAAAAGATTCATAAAAGAACAATATAGTTCAAATACGAATGTCTGTAACATGTAAGAATAATTTATTTTGGCCTTGTTAAGAAAAGTTTCTTATTGTTTTGTGCATGTTGTTTGTACTTTGTACTTGTTTGGCTTTATAAATATTTTGATATGAGCGTCACTGATGAGTCTTGTGTAGACGAAACGCGCATCTGGCGTACTAAATTATAATCCTTGTACCTTTGATAACTATTGTTTAATAAGTATCGAGAAGCTAGATAGGTTTTTTTTTCCTTTAAAATATTTGTCCCCGATTTTTGTTGGGGTTTGTGTTGTTAAGTCTTTAGTTTTCTATGTTGTGTTTTGAATACTGTTTTTCGTCTTTTTTTTCCTTCTTATTTTTTGGTATAGTTTGGTCGAAATGTGAATTTGCATGTCTCTTTTGGTATCTTTCCCCCTCGTTGTCGATAACATATAAAAAAAACATTTAGAAGATGCTTTCCGAATTTGTGAGGGATTTCGTTTCTTCTGAGCTAGACTTTACTTAAGTAACGATTGTGTTTTGCTGTTTCATTCGCTGTAAAGTTTTGATCGATTTACTTGGAGCTACTCCGTTTAAAAAAATTTTTTGGTTGTTTTATATATATCTTTTTTCATTACCAAATCGTGAAGCCGAAACTTTCTGTAGTCACATGTGTGTAAATCAAATATTACAACAAGTAACCTCATTATTCGAATGTCGTTAGCGCGCTTTACAGTCTCCCGAATGACAATAAAAAGAGTACTGTTTCGTTTCCATACAGTTATAGGGGGTTGTAAAAAGACAATATACAGTCTAAAACAAGTCGGAAGATAACAAGAGCACATTCAAATTTCATAAGCCATAGAACAACCGACAAAGCCAAGGCAAAAATCGTAAAATGACAGCAAGACAAATAAGTCAACAAAACACTTCAAAGAAAACCAAAGACTGCGCAACATAAATTCAACTAAAAAATGGGAGCACACTCATGTGTTCCGTAAAACATAGTAAAGTAATTACGAACTCCGAAAAGAACATGCATGAAACGCAAAAATTCCAAAGCCGTTGTATCATTTAGTTGAACCTATTTTTTAACATATCTGAAACATGTTGCGTATTAGTGACGAATTCAAGGACCCATCGTGTAAATAAAGATTCCACAACAAGTGTGTAACGATAATTTCTCCACTCGGCAGTTAAATTTAAGTTGAAATCTCTATTTTTATGAAAGTTGAAAATTCAATTTGAAATAAAATGGAATGAAATTATTTAAAAATGGATTGCTGAATTGAATCCTGGCAACAAATGGCCAAATAAACATAAGAAATTATTGTGATTTTTTTGTCTTATGGCGTTTGAAAAGTTTTGACCCACATCATCGAATGATGCAAATTTCATGAATACAGAATAATTTTCATTAGGTTCAAAGCATTCAAATGTACCTTTTTGAGTTAAAGGTTGATGGATAATTGGCATTTCTGTCTCCTTTCTTGCTGCCATTCCTGTTGAAGAAGGTTCTATATAAGGGCGATTGACTTCAGTTTGAGATGGTGTAGGGATTGTTTCTGTGTGTTGAACGCCGACATCTATAGATGGTAACGGTTGACATATAGCTTTTGAGCGTGAACCTTTTCTTTTGCCGGTACTCCTTCGTTTACGCTTCGGCATGGTTAACCTTCCAATTGATTAAACGAAACATAAGTAAATTCATATCTATTTTATCAAAAAGAATTGATTGCATCTCAACGTAACTGACAATAATAAAACAATCGACCATAAAGACAATCAGTTATCATTTTAAAAGCATGTCCTTAATAATCTTTTGTAACAGGCATTCAACTTATATATACATTTGTATAAACAACTCGTCTTAACATCAACCCAACAATGTTAGATCTGTAAATTTGCTTTCGCAAATTTTTTGTTTTTCCTCGCCGGGATTTGAACCCATGCTACTGAGATATCGTGACACCAAATCGCCTACACTGTCTCCGGTGCGCTAGACCACGCGACCACCTTGGCTTCACTATAATAAAGCTTTAAATGGCCTAGTGTTACCTTTCCTCGTCAGTTTTGATCTAGCGTCGTAATACAGTACATGATATATAAGGCATGGAGATGTTATTGTTACATATCAGCTTAAGTATCTATAGTAAAGGATCCTGCAAATTAAGGTAGCACAATACAAAGATTTTTTTACTTTCAATCACTAACCTTTGAAATGCTGTAACTTTTTTATGAATGCGTAGAAAATAACAAAAGAGGTATATATAGATAGATAAAAGATAAATCTTTTAAATGAATGCAATATTTTTATTATGCAATCATTATATAATCAATTATTATGTAATTAGTGGCAAAATGTGGGTAAGTTCACTTGAATGAATTTAGCTCTATCATCTTTTTAACTATACAGAAAATTTTAACGAAATCTTTATCAACACATCATGGGCTTCAAAAGGATGTCTCAGATTGTCTCTATGGTATTCCATTCTCTCATAAATCTCTAATTAGTGTAAACATCCTAACCACATAAAAGAAGATAATGTTTAATTAGGTGTAAAATTTGTTCTATACATTCTATCTAAAATCTGAGACACGCTTTTGTAGATAATGGCCATAAGAACAACATATCATAAAATCGACCCTCTAGGGATACCTATGAAGAAGCTAATTTCATTTGAAAGTGGAAATTTGGTGAAAAATATTTTAGACACAGTTAATATTATAATTGGTTACATAATTGTTGCATAATACTAACATTGCATTAATTTGAATGAGTAATCTGTTAGCTATCCAAAACTACCACTTTTATAAATTTTCAAGCAACATTAAGAAAGTTACAGCATTTTAAAACTTGGGAGTTGGAGTTATAAAATCTTTGTATTGTGCTACCTTAATGCAAGATAAAGTCACAGAAAATAATTATATTTATAAGTACGTCTGAGTCAGTGACAACTCTACAACAGATTTATCCATCGGATCACCAGCAATGATGGTGATACATTGCTGTGTACATTATGTATATACAACTCATTTGTATATATATATAATGGCAGTCAGCAGGGTTAAAGAACATCAGTTGTTCGACCTGTTAGTCAAAGGCGTTTTGTTTAAATATCCTTTTTTCACTTTTTTTGGTCTTTTGGAAAATGTTGTGTGTGCTTTTTTAAGACCCTTCTACAACGAAATTTGTTTTACATGCACAAGTATAAAAATTGCGGTTTTTATCCAACGTAATCATAGGTTTGAACGTAGTTTTCAATTTAGACTCGTTTGTATTTTTTCGTTTGGGCTGGTATCATATTTTCCCTCCGGTTTATATGATCCGTTCATCCTATATTGACTCTTGAAATTCAAGAGTTTATCTAAAAATGAGGGTACTTTTTATATGGCCTTCCAAATACTGTTTCGATCCCTGGCATCACTGAAGAGACATTTATTGTCGAAATCCACATCTGGTGTACTAAAAAATATTGACACCGTATGTTTGTGGCATAACATCGTGGCCACAAGAAAAAAAAATTCTGTTTAGTATTAAATTTATATTAAGATCCATTTTGTTACATCTTGTGATCAATTTTATTTGGCAATTGCCAATGGCAGTCAGCAGGGTTAATGAACATCAGTTGTTCGACATGTTAGTCAAATGCGTGTTGTTTAAATATACTTTTTCACTTTTTTTGGTCTTTTGGAATATGTTGTGTGTTCTTTTTTAAGACCCTTCTACAACGAAATTTGTTTTACATGCACACGTATAAAAATTGCGGTTTTTATCCAACGCAATTATCGGTTTGAACGTAGTTTTCAATTTAGACTCGTTTATATTTTTGGGCTTGTATCATATTTTCCCTCCGGTTTATATGATCCGTTCATCCTATGTTGACTCATAAAATTCAAGAGTTTATCTAAAAATGAGGGTACTTTTTATATGGCCTTCCAAATACTGTTTCGATCCCTAACATCACTGAAGAGACATTTATTGTCGAAATCCGGAACTGGTGTACTAAAAAAATATTGACACCGTATGTTTTTGGCATAACATCGTGGCCACAAGTAAAAAACAAAATCTGTTTAGTATTAAATTCATATTAAGATCTATTTTGGTACATCTTGTGATCAATTTTATTTGGCAATCGTCAATGGCAGTCACCAGGGTTAAAGAACATCAGTTGTTCGACCTGTTAGTCAAATGCGTTTTGTTTAAACATACTTTTCCACTTTTTTGGTCTTATGGAAAATGTTGTTTGTGCAGATTTTAGACGCTTCTACAACGAAATTTGTTTTACATGCACACGTATAAAAATTGCGGTTTTTATCCAACGCAACCATAGGTTTGAACGTAGTTTTCAATTTAGACTCGTTATTAGTCCTGGTATCTATGATGAGTTTATTTATATATATATATATAACCCTTCAATTGTTTCGGTTCTTATAAAATTAATCCTTGGCTTTCAAATATTTGGCTTTGAGCTCTTGATGAAGGTAAATCCAGAAAAGCGCTTCGGACGCATGAAATTTATATAACGTGTTGTTTTCATTTTTTACACCATTGGGTCGACTCGATACCTCTGCTGGTGTACTATCAGTCCCCGAGGATATCATTAGCTCAGTAGTCAGTACTTCGGTACTGACATAATTAATACTATCCTTTCTAAAATAGCCAGTTTATAAATTTTGAAATTCTGAAGAGACTAAGGTTTCAACTCCTTCAGGCAAAGTTGGCCTTAGATGGATTTGGCTATTGTATTAGGTTATTTTGGTCATATAGCTCTTCAATTGTCTCGGTTCTTATAAATCCTTGGTTTACAAATTTTTTGCTTTGAGCTTTCCTGATGAAGTTAAATCCAGAAAAGTTCTTCGGACGCATGAAATTTATATAACGTGTTGTTTTCATTTTTTAAATTTATTATTTACTGTTGTACAAATAACACAAAAGTGTTGAATGAATTAATTGGTCTGATATCATAGGCGTATCGACGGGCATGGCGGCCAAGGCCCCCCTTTTGTGGGAAAAATTTGGTTGATTATATAAGGAATCACTGAAGCATGATTGGAGCCCCCCATTTTAGGTCAGTCCGTTCCCCCCCTTTATAAAAAGCTCTGGATCCGCCACTGGATATAATAATGTTAATGTCTTGCATCGCATTCATCGCATTTATCTAGGATACTATTGTATAACCGAGTTATTGAAAAGAAGCTAGTTCCGGTTTACTCAAAGTTAAAAAAGTTTCTTCATACTGATGCGTTAAATAAATGGTTTCTCTATACTTTTGAGTGATATAAGGAAGATAATGTGTTATTTCCGGTGAAGTAAAAGTCACTTCCGGTCTCGTATGACAGCTTCTTTCATACTGATTCCAAAAATATATAGTTTCTAAACAGGATATAATTGGCCACTTCCGGTTTATCGAAAGTCACTTCTGGTCTTTAGTGATAAGTTTATGTATTTATATTACAAAAGATATGGATTCCGAGTAATTTTTCATGAAAAAAAGTGCAAAAATGGCTTCTTCAGGTTTTCTCAAGGTCATTTCCGGTTAACATTTTTCAAGATCCTATGTCACCCAACCTATTGTTAAAGGTCATATTGCTTTATAATGAACCAAGTTGAAGTAATAATCACTTAACCTTATATTAAGACATTTCAGTGGCACTAACTCCTATAAGATGCTATTAGATTGTTTCAGACCAAATGTAACATATCTTCATTACAATAAAGCAAACATTTTGCACTTGTTCTTTTATATATATCTTTAAAATTGTCAGAGAAATTGCAAAAAACAAGGAAAAGTCAAAATTGAGAACTTGACCTTGACCTCGACCTCAAATTTATTTTATGAACCCAGAACCTCAAATACACGTACCTTAGGTCTGTATTACTTAACATTCATGTGATACATTGACATATCACTTATGTCAAATTCAAATTTGACAAATCATACTGAGGATATAACGAGCAATTTAGTAAAATACATTTGTCGCTTTCTTTTACGGTTACGAAGGAGATCTCACCACAAAGTGTTTAGGGAGATAACTCTTACAGTAAAAAGTCTTCGACTAAACAGGATCAGTCTAAAAAGCGCAATAACTGTTCGATATCATATGGAAAAAATCTAAGCGACATCTTAAGCTTGCGAAACCATAAAACATGTTTTGAAATTTGGCGGAATAAGAAATTAATCAGAAGAAATACAATAGGTCTTTCCAAAAATTGTATTTATTTTGAATGACATTATCTTCTATATACATTCCAAGGAGAACACTATTTACAGACAAATGGCACTGCTATGGGTACAAAAATGGCTCCAACTTATGCCAATATATTCATGGGTAAATTTGAAAAGCAACTGCTGGAGTGCTCCATCGAAAAATCGCTTTCCTGGTATCGATTTATTGATGACGTTGACATGAAATGGGACAAGGGAGACCAAAAATTACAAACTTTTATAACAAATGCTAACAATCAACACCCTACCATCAAATTCACCCATGAAACATCTAGTTCCACCATAAACTTCCTTGATACATCTAGCACCCTCTCTGAAGGTATAATAAACACAGATATATACTCTAAACCTACAGATACTCATCAATACTTGTCGCCTGAAAGTTGCCATCCTCCACACTGCACGAAGAGCATTCCATACAGCCAAGCTCTCAGAATAAGGCGAATCTGCTCCTCTGAAGACACTGCAAAACAACGTCTGGGGCAGCTTAAAGGACATTTAAAAAGAAGGGGATATAAACACAAAAACATCAAAAATAGTTTTCGAAAAGCGGAATCCATCCCCAGAAGCAGTCTGCTAACTTACAAAGATAAACAGAAAAGTAAAAGAATCCCATGTGTGCTCACCTACCATCCATGCCTGAGAAATAGTTTCAAGACCATTCGTGATCATTGGACAGCAATCGAGAAACATTCGAAGTTATCCAAAATCTTTCCTGAGCCTCCCATGATTGCCTTCAAACAACCTAACAGCCTGAGAAATATACTTGTCCGTGCTGACCTTTCCAAACCTAACCATACTGTAGGTAACTGTCAGCCGTGTGGGGACAAACGCTGCAAATATTGCAACCAATTGCAGCATTCATCAACATTTCACAGTAAGACCACAGAAAAGACATACAAGATATTTTGCAATGTCAACTGCAAAAGCTCAAACGTGATTTACGTTCTTGAGTGTCCTAGATGTGGTCTCCAATATGTTGGTGAATCTATGCAGCCATTTCACAAACGCCTCAATGGCCACAGGAGTGACCTCACAAAAAAACCGTATATTCCTGTCAGCCAACATTTCAGGTTACCAGATCACAATCTGAAAGATTTTGATCACATGAAGATCCTTGTGATCGAACAGGATTGTACATGGCAAAATAGGCAAAGAGAAAATCGGGAGAGGTTTTGGATAAAAACACTGGGTGTCCTCCATCCAGATGGAATCAATAGAAAGAAATAATTAAATTTACAGTCTAGTGTTTATATTATTATATTCAGGATTTTGGATTAAAATCAATCGACCAAAACTTACCTGTATTATTAGTGATCTATGTTTACACCTTATACATTATATCTCATTATTGTTAAAACTTTTGTCACCGAAGAAGGCCATTTGTTGAGCCGAAATATTTGCAATTATTGTATAATTTATATCATCTGTTCAGTTTTTCCATCTTTGTGCAATGATATTCAACACTTTTTAGTGTTTTGTTTTCCATCTATTTATCGGTATTGTTACACAATCTTTCAGACTCATATATATATATATATATATATATATATATATATATATATATATATATATATATATATATATAAGGACGTCTGAGTCAGTGACAACCCTACAACAGATGTATCCATCGGATCGCCATCAATGATGGTGATACATGGCTGTGTACATAATGTATATACAACTCGTCTAAACATCAACCCAACAATGTTAGATCTGTAAATTTGCTTTCGCAAATTTTTGGTTCTTCCCTCGCCGGGATTCGAACCCATGCTGATGTTTAGACGAGTTGTATATATATATATATATATATATATATATATATATAAGATATCTCATAAAAATGAAATTATATAAGATATCTTATATATTATAGGAGATATCTTATTTAGTTTATAAGATATCCCATAAAGTTTATAAGATATCTTATATAGTTTATATGATATTTCCTAAAGTTTATAATATATCTCCTAAAGTTTATAAGATATCTTATATAGTTGATAATATATCTTATATAGTTGATAAGATATCTTATATATTTGTAAAGATATCTCATATGATTTATCAGATATTTTATATAACTGTCTTTATAAGATATCTCATAAACTATATAATATATCTTATAAACTATATGAGATATCTTATAAACTTTATGAGATATCTCATAAACTTTATAACATATCTTATAAACTATATAAGATATCTTATATAAAAATTGTTTATAAGATATCTCATATACTTTATAACATATCTTATAAAGAATATAAGATATCATATAAACTTTATGAGATATCTTATATAACATTAAAGACATATTATATAACATTAAATATATCTCATATAACATTAAAGATATCTTATATAATATATGCCATATCTTATAAAAATTAAATTATATAGGATATCTTATATATTAAAGGAGATATCTTATATATTTGATAGGAGACATCTTGAAGTTCGAATAAATAGTAAAACGGCTTGCCATAATTTCTTTTCTTTTTATATAGAAATGAATTCTTCAGTATCACTGAACTAGTATATATTTGTTTAGGGGCCAGCTGAAGGATGCCTCCGGGGGCGGGAATTTCTCGCTACATTGAAGACCTGATTTTGACCTTCTCCTATTGTTTTTTTTCTATGGTCAGGTTGTTGTCTCTTTGGCACATTCCCCAGTTCCATTCTCAATTTTATCTCATAGAATTAGACTTGCTTGCTTCTTAATCAATATTTATTGGTTTTATATTTAATTATTCATTAAAAAAAGTAATGTGTCGCACGGGTTGGCAAATTTTGCATCTCACGGGGTGAGGCATTCGTTAGACGTTGCAAGAATAATTTAGCCTTTTATTTTTCTTACTTTAAGGCATAGAATAAAACAATATTAACTGCATTACGTCTAATTATATGACATGAATTCCTTTCTATAAAAAAGTACGGAAATAGGTCGCCAAACAGTAGTTTTGGTCTTTTCAAAACCTAAACCCAGTGTCAAACATAGTCAACACAACGCATGTGGCATTCTACACGGTGATATTATTCCCCCATTAATTCACATGTATATCATTCGAACAGACAAATGCTTCCCATATCTTACATAATTTAGTTTATAGTAGTTCCAAATAAGCTACCAACAAGACATCCACAAAATATATTAGACCACTGGTGTTTTCTTCTTGTGGTACTCCCAATCTCTTCCTCTTTTCCTCGATTTTGACATTATCAAGATTATCAACCAAAGTTTACTTAAAATGAATTATTTAACCGATTTCGATATTGGAACAAGAACTGATTATTCCTTGTTTTGGTGTGAGAAAGAGTAAAAGACAACCAGACAATGGATAGTTTTCATATATACTAGTCAACAAAAGAAACGATACACAAGTTTGATCTCCTATTTATCATAAAATATAATAAATGATAGTTAAATTATACAATGAAAAACATTCATTTACAAAGCAAATGCATATATGATTTAAAGAATCTGACCAAAATGGAAACTTAGAAAATACCGAGTTAATGAACAAGGGGTCAAATTTATTTTGCGGAAAATGATGACAAAAGTCGGCACTTAATTTTAAAGATGAGAATTTAGAATTCAGTAAAATATCTGCAAAGGCATTCAAAAGTTTAAGCAGACCATGTTAAAGATTTAAATTTTAAGTTTTAATATCGATTTGGATTTTTTTAGTAAAATATACGATTTTTGAAATAACAAAAATTAAAAAAACATTTTGCATTTATGCCTGAAATCAATGGTTTTGATAAGAAAATAACGCTCTGTAAAAATTGAACCAATTGGGCAATTATTTACCTTGGTACAATGTATCCAATTTCATTATACATGGAAAAGACATTGCCTTGTCTTGTTTCTTTTGTTGACTAGTATATAAAGATTTATCCAAAATTCTGTCTCTGAAGTAGATCAGGAAGGACCGAAATCACTCATACGAAAGCCGAGAAGGATCATTCAAAATTCAAAATTTAAAATTCAAAATTCAAAACTCAAAAATCCTACTTTAATCTATTATGATTCCCCACGCTTACGAAAGCCAAAAAAAAAAAGATCGCACTTTACACTTTAATATACTACTGAAAGCTATTTTAGAAAGTTTGTTAAGAACACGAACCCATTGAAACAAGGCAAAGGGTCCGTTACACCTTCAAAGGGATACATCCAACTTTACCATTTGAAACCCTTGGTAACACAGCGTCCTTGCAAGTAGCAACCCTCTATCAAGAAAATAGGAAAGGAAACCCGAGCCCTATACAACTACAGCTGGAAAGTGGCTTCACTGAAATGGAACGTTCACAATTGAAAAATTGAAATCATCACTTTTTCGTAAAGTTTAAATATGCATGAAGTATTTACCACTGGAGGTTAACAACAACAAATCTCTTACAATAACCTAGTTTTCCAACGGAGGAATCTAGTTATTAAAATATGTATTTACAAAAGACAGATTGTGTGTATCGTTTATCAAATTCCGATAGTTTTATGTTGTTATATCAACAAAATTCGTGCTAAGTTTTTGACGATTTTTTCTTTATGTTATTTGGGAGTTACGGTCTATGATTGACGAAAGATGATACCTTTGGCATTTACTTATGTAATTCCATTTATTACGAAAGCGTATTAGGGTCATCCTTTTTTTTTCAAATTGTCGACTTAAATCTTGGAATTATCAACTTTAATCTTGCAATTTCCAACTTTAATCTTGGAATTATCAATTTTAATCTGGGTGGAGGGGTAAATTCGATTTTTTTCGGTAGGGTTGTGCTATGTTTGTCTAAAACAATGTACCCATTTTTATATAATATTAACTAATAACAAACGAAAGCGAACCAACGTCTGGTGAGTCTGTAGTACGGTAGAGTCCATAAAGTGGATACCCGGGGGTATGCAGGGTCGTTATGATAAAAAAAAAACAACAACATAAAATGTAGAGAGTCTTATAACAACAACACTTTAGGGACTGCTGCAGAAATTTATTGATCGACATGTTTCGGTGCCTAGGGCACCGTCATCAGGATAAAAACAATACATAAAATCATGCTGAAGTACAAAATCGGGTTGTTAAAATTTAAACGTCACAATGTTACAATGGTAAGTAACGTTATTAATAGCAACTGAAAGTGATAGTGAAAGTTCATTGTAAGTATATAACATGTATAAATAAACTATAAAAAGAAATTAAAATAAAATGTCGATCAATAAATTTTTGCAGCAGTCCCTAAAGTGTTGTTGCTATAAGACTCTTTAAATATTTACTTATATATAGTACCTATATTTATATAGTAAAATTGTGACCCGCCATGACATTTCCAGGCTTATGGAGGTAGAACGTCATTGTTAGAAAAATTATAAACATGATAAATATCGAGATTCAATGAAATACGTATGGCTTCTTTTTTGCGGACGCCGAACTATACATTATTATATAAGTTTTGAAGAAGTTTTACTTTATCGTTTGAACTTTGAAGTGAAAAATATTTGAATCTACATTTTAAATTGATACACAAAAAAAAATCAAAATTCTCTGCTCTATCGATTTTATTTCATAAATGGAGTCTGAAATATATCCATCACAAATGCACCGTATCAAATTCATATATCAAAACATTTAGTTATAAACTGTTACACGTCGCATACTATGTATAGAGACATGCATAATAAATCTCAAATAAAAGAAGGAAGTCTTAAAGGTCCGTGTATATCTGCAAAAACAAAAAATGAAAACACTTTTGTTTTTTGTTTTTTGTTTATGATATTTCAAAACGAAAAACGAATGGACGCAAATATACACGGACCCTTTAAGCTTACTTTGACAAATTTTAAACTAACTTCATTTCAACAAGTTTAAATCACACGTTCTAAATTAGAGCTACAAAAAAAAACAAAATGCTCTACCTATAGATTTTCTTTCATAAATGGAGTGAAATATATCCATAATAAATGTACCGTATCAAATGGATATATGAGAACACCAAGACTTATAAACTGTTACGCGTCGAATATACTTTGTTTAGAGACATGCATGATAAATCTAAATTAAAAGACAAATTGAAAAAAAAGGAATTCTTAAAGCTTAATTTGACAAATTTTAAACTAACTTCTTTTCAACAAGTTTAAATTACATGTTCTAAAATAGAGCAGAGAATTGTTTGTATTGTAGTAAATTTAATCCTTTGAAATTTTATTCAAATACGCTATTGAACATTACTAAGAGCCAATAAATACAATAATTTTGTATTTTATAAAATAGTGCCTTCAATAAATAAAAGTCGTCATAGAACAGTCTCATTTTCATACCGGTATTCGAAATGACTCGTTTCATTGCTATTACAAAAAATATGTCATAATAACAGTGTATGTATAGGAGCCAGGGGCAAAAAGAGGACAAAACTATGTCCCCTCCCATTTTAAGACAAAAATTAATACTAAAAAATGAAAATGAAAGAGAACAATTACTAAATTTAAGATTATTACACTACATAGAAAATAGTTTTTTTTTCTTGTCACTTTCAGAAGTTTGCCTCCCCCCTTTTCCACACACAAAAATTTTTCAAACTTATCCATTCTTATAAATAGCATATTTCTATACGAAGGTATACACAGACAGACGTGCCGCCGGAATAATCTCAGCTACAGCGGAGGGGGCATTAATTTTAACGCTTGTCCGTCTGTACGTCCGTACGTATTCATGGGAAAATTTACAACTTGGAAGTTTCCGCAATTTAACTTTATTTTGCCTCAAACAAATACTATGAACCTTATACTCAATGCTAATTACCACCAAACTGAGATCAAGTTAAAATTCGGCTGGCATCACTTTCACCGTTTAAGCCCATTTATAAATGGAAAAAATGTTTAATTTGTCGTCTACGCGCTCTAACTTTATTTGCCTCAACCAAATGTTATGAACGTTACATACAATGCTTTTTACCACTCCAACAATGAGCAAACCCCATACCACATAGCAAATCATATAAAACCCCGATGTCATTATATGAAAAAGAGGACTGCTTCAAATGCCATCAGCACCACTGAACCAAAATGGACATATGATACATATGCGGATAATAAGCATGTTCCAGAGAGATATACAGCTGGTAAAAACATAAATTAAAGCTTGTACTCCAGGAATATATTCGCATAGGAGTATTTTCACCTAATTTGACACAAAGCTTCTTCTTTTTTTCTTTATTATACACAAAGTTTCTGTAGCCTGTTGTACTCGTCGTTTAATTGCTATTTTAGGAGGGACATGATAACTTTATTTGGAAATGATATTTTTTAGTGCAAATCTTTTTTTATTGTTACTACCAGAAAGTTTTCTTGTAACTTTTTTACTTATAGTGTCTTTGCTAAAACAGAACCAACATTGAAAGATCAAGTTTTCAGTGTTAACTTAGAAGGTAATATTTTGACACCAGATTTCCCAATGACAGCAATGAAAAAATCCGAAAACCCTTAGTAAAATTGATTCCCAGGAACATTGCAAAAATTTTCACCAGTTTCTCAAAGGTGGTTTTGGGTTAAAGAAATAACAGAAATAAATTAATAAATAATCATTTAAAAAAAAAAACAGTTGTAATTTTATATTACAATCAAATATAGTATGTCAAAACTATGTAAGCATCCTCTACAATGAAAAGAAATTTGTCTTTTCGGACACAATGCGAAATGCTTAATTTCTTACAGCAAAAAACTCTTAATGTGTTCCCTGTGTGAATAAAAAAAAACAAATGCTACGATCTCCATTTTTCGCCTACCTATTCTCTAATTTTACACCTGACAATAATTCTCATTCACTACACTGAAAAGTGGACGACATATTTTTTTGTGTTGTATACATGAGGATGGTGCACTTTCTGTAAGTGTCTGTCCCAAGTCAGGAGCCTGTAATTCGGTGGTTGTCGTTTTTTGCTGTATATCAAATTTGTTTTTTCGTCTGAATTGTTTTACATTTGTCATTTCGGGGTCTTTTATAGCTGACTATGTGATATGGGTTTTACTCATTGATGACGGCCGTACGTTGACCTATAGTTGTTAATTTTTGAGTCATTTTAGTCTCTTGTGGAGATTTGTCTCATTGGCAATCATACCACTTCTTCTTATTTTTATATTAAGAAAGATTTTCATGTCATGAACAGAAGAAGAAAAAAAATCGAATAAGGATTGAAGTGACACTCAATATCTTTTCTCCCGGAGTAAAAGTGATAACAAGAAATGTTTCACTTGTCTGACATAATGTAGGCACATATCCTTTGAAAAGTGTTAAAATGTTTGTCTGTGCACTATTATATTATTAATCTACGGTATATTTTATCAGATCTGTTGATCAGATTAAGATAATATTTATTGTGTTTGGATTGCAACTGCAATAAAACAGGATTATCTTTTTTGATTTGCGAGTTTTGAATTCTGAATTATGAATGATCCTTCTCGGCTTTCGTACAGTCAGGCTATGAATCATCCATAGGAGTTGATAATAAATATTGTTTTACCATTACTGACTTTTTCTTTATCTCCCTTACCCCAAAGAGAGGGAAAATGGGCACATGAAAGAGAAATTACTTCGTGCGGTCTATCACGAATCCAAACAAGTACGACTGTGCTGACTATAAACCTCAAAGAAATTATCTGAATGGCTCCAATCACTATACTAGGTAATCCCGTATAGCCTGATATTATGTACAGTCTCCGTTTAGGTTCCATAACCAATGATCTCTGAGAGTACATTTCAGTCGACATTTATTTTTACTTAAACTGTCCATAGTTAGGGATCCACTTGATAAAAATAATCACTAATCAGTATTTGTATTTTATCGTATAACGATAACTCGGTGAAGCAGAGGCCCGGGAAAGTAGAACTTAGATAGTTTTTCATTTATATCAGTTAAGTATTTATTTCGGGTTGAAGAAAAAAGCCAGAACATTCAAGTAGGAAGTTTTCACTAGACTCGTCAGATTTACATAAACATTTGGTATTGAAGTGGGACAGTTATGAACAATTTGTATGTGTTAACAATTCCAGCCTTGTAGACTTAAAGCCCAACAAGTTCGACAGATAGGACAGCGCTGATTATAACATTAGACCAGCACCTTTAAAGCATTACACTATACACAATGCTATGGCATAAACTGGGAATGTTAGGATAGTAAATGCACTAGGTACGTCGATCTTAAAGTATTATATTATGTGTATGTTTTCATCTTGAATGTGTATGAAATATGTGCTACGGGAAGTTATACAAAAAACTCCGATCTGTTCCCTTCTGTTAAAATGTATATATACGCAAGTTCTTCTTTTGACCTTCTTACTGACTTGAATCCTTACATTGTATTTAAGCATTCGATACCAAATGTCATAAACTACGACATACGAAGAAAAACAATTTTAGAATATAAGTAAAAACGAAATTTGGAAGGTAATTAACCGATATTCTTAATCACAAAACAATACTAAAATGTGTAAAACAATACCAATCAGTTACCATTTGTACTGTAAATAATACGATAAATAGACTTTCGTTTCCTTTTTTTTAATTTAACAAAAAGAAAATCACTTGTTCAGAACAAAAAATTTAATAATTCATCAGATTTAACAGGTTTTAATTTTGACTGGGAGTACATGCTTAATATTACAAAATCATTTCGTCGAGTTACAGGATTATAATCAAGTAGAATACTAATGATCAAAACTGAATGCATGGCATTTTTAATCGATACAGCAACCCGACTGAAAGTGATTATGATATGGTAAACGGCTTTTTTCTCTCTCGATATCTTCCGAAGTCAAACTCAAAATTGTCTTCTTCATTCATTGATATCTATATAGATATGTTTGTTATGATTAACAGTCAATAAGTCCTTAATCACATTTTAGAATAATAAAAAAATACTGTTCATAATTAAAGAAAATTATTATCAATCTGTATGATTATTATCTACCGTTTCCATAAAAAAACAACATTAGAAAACATGTGAATATGCAAAGACTGCGACAAGCAACGCGACACTGCTTGAAAACTCCCTAACACGTCAAACAAAATCCAGTTGAACTTTTGAAAATAGTTTTTTTTGCCACAATTATATCATGTATATTGTCAATAATTTCTTTTCCTTGCTTCAATTTTTCATCCCCAGTTTTTCGGTTATTAATGAAGCAATATCTGTTTTGGCATTTTTGTAACAATTGTTTCATGTTATTAGGCAAAGTTTGAATGTAAACATCTAAATCTGGTGAAGAATTCTTTTCTATGATATCATATTCCCACTGGTCTAAAAATGTAAATGCTAATGTCAGAAAATCATAGATTGTCTCGCCAATGTATTCAACATATTCCTGTACTGGTATGTATGCTTGATCAGTACAACAGCCCATTGGAATGCATAAAATAAACGATGGTTTTCATTGAATAAGAACCAACTTCAAAATAATCATTTGCACCGAACAATAAATTCCCAATTCTGCTTTTGCCAGATCCCGCTACTCCTAACAGAACAAAAAATTTATTCTATTTTCATTTTCAACTTCATCGTCAAACCGTTCATATGCCATTTTGGGCTGAAACAAATGGCAAACATACCATGAAACTGTATAACAGATATTTGACTTGTAGAAAGAAAATGTTTGTTTTAATCAAATGATAACCTTTGCACGAATTTCAGATAATTTTGTCATCTCTGTATGCATCTGACTTCGCTGTTAATACACTTGGGGACATTGCATGTTTTGTAAACATGTATAAACAAGAATGTGTCCCCAGTACACGGATGCCCCACTAGCACTATCATTTTCTATGTTCAGTGGACCGTGAGATTGGTGTAAAAACTATAATTTGGCATTACAATTAGTAGGATCATATCATAGGTAACATGTGTACTAAGTTTCAAGTTGATTGGACTTCAACTTCATCAAAAATACATTGACCAAAAACTTTTAACTGAAGCGGAACAGACGGACGGACGAACGGACGCACAGACCTGAAAACATAATGTCCTCCACTATCGTAGGTGGGGCATAAAATTAGTATGTACGATTCAAGTTTAGGGACCAAGACATCTCACTTTTAAGAAAAGAAAAGTTTACTATAGATTTTAAAGATTTTATAGATTATAAATTATAAACTGCACAAAGTACGTTATAACTACAGATGTGTATCAGTTGTTATTATTTAATATAAAACCTCTTAGAATTACCATAATAGATCAGTGAACTTCTTGTGTTTATTTCTGGTAATATACTCAACAACATAAATAATGCATCACTTCTTCGATATCTTAAGTAGTTTTATAATGAATAAACTTTTGTAATTTTTCGTACAAGTGCGATAATAGGAATCTCATTCAAAAAGTAAAATAACAAAAGTCTGGGATTAGTCGCTTTCAAATTTGAAATCGGAAGAATAATTCGATTCAAAGTCAAATCCGTTGCTTTCAAGTTAGAGTACACACCTGACTACAGTTTTCATAAATTAAGAAAAAAAATGTATCTTTTTTCCGGTTGAAAATATGATTTAAAGAAGTACAAAAGTAAAAGTAAACATGTTAATTTTTAAAAGATGTGATATTGATGACCCAAAAAATATTATGCAAAAATTTGACTAATTTCAATCCCTTTGTAAAAAGTAATATTTTATTATTGTGTAAAATTTAGCAATTTTGTTGTTTGTTTTTCAAATGTCGAATTTAAAAAAAAATAATAATAATATATACGTTTCACTTTAAAATTACCTCTTGGAGAAATAATTATTTAGGGCTATTCAACTAAATATTTTCAATTTTTATATTATCTTTTCTCATAATCAATTTGATTGACATAAATATGCCAATCAAGAAATATAAAAAATAAAGGGTTAATTTCTCATTTACAAGTTTGAGGTTTTCTCAATTCATATTTTTTTTTAAATATTTATAGTTTTGAAATAAGGATTAACAC
Source organism: Mytilus galloprovincialis (assembly GCA_037788925.1). NCBI lineage: Eukaryota > Metazoa > Mollusca > Bivalvia > Mytilida > Mytilidae > Mytilus > Mytilus galloprovincialis. The sequence goes on along the minus strand of CM075338.1, from coordinate 19,577,824 downwards.
AGCAATTATGTAATGTATATAATAGCAATGACTGATCCTTCATTTTAAAACTATCAAGTAGATAGGATTCAAAAGATCTTTATTGTATACAAAACGGGTATGAACTATATTCAATATAGATAAGGAACTTAATATATATATTATCTTATGATAAATTATTGTCGAAGCAGACATGTGTGACAAGTCCCTACATACAAATTAGAGCATAATATGGTGATTGTCCTTGTGCTTTACTATGGAAAGACTATCTTAGTTGAAAATCAGTTATAAGCACGCACGTCGCTTTTCAAAGTCAATGACCCACTTCTTGTTAAAAACTTTAAATTTTTTGTATTACAGTGTTTGAGAATTATCCAATGTGTGGATGGTAATAAACGGTAGACATTTTTATTGACTAATTGCGAATTCAGGAGACACCAGAGTCTATTTTAAGGCAACATTTGCTTTTTAGTCTTAATTTACCACTTATTTTTTCAAAGATATCCATACCGAAAGTACGTTATCTGCTAATGGTAAAACTTTTAGAAAGTTGTTAACCCGATTGAAGTTTGTGCAACTTTTAACAGTGACTTATTATTTAAATGCATAGACGATAGAAACGGATTGTTTATTTCAAGTGCACTGACACAGCCTTTTATAGCTGACTAACCCCCCCCCCCCCCCCCCCATTTTGTGAAGGTGTTAAGTGACCTTTATTTGCTTCTATCTTCGTCATTGGAGGTCTGATGGATACCTCAAATTGGAATTTGACAAGATCATTTCGAAATAAAATGAAAATATCTAATTATATGGGGAGTTAGGAACGAACTTAAATTGGTTGACGCTGAAAAAATTATATCAGTCTCTCACCGTGCCATTTCAAGAATATAATGACGAAGGCCTCAAATGTTCATCATAATTCTACTGCATAGTATCACGGTAAACCAAACTCGCGAAAAGCGCATCTGACTAATTCACCATCCGCACAAACGAATTCGCGCTATTGCTTTTAACTTTACGTCGCAGTTTCGCATAATTGTTGTTGTGGCAATATAAAAACCAACTCTCGTTATTATTTTTATTAGTGTCTTCTATTTAAAAAAAAAATATACGCTAAGTACTGTAACCAATGTATTTTCTTACTGATTTTACGGATTGATATTAATGAATGCCCTTTTTATCTATTCATTTACAGTAAATTATCACAGGACAAATCAAATATTTCATGAGAATAACATTGCATATTTCTTACCTTTCTTCTAGATCTTTTGAACATTAAAGTATTTCTTGTCAAGAAGACACAAGCAGATATCTAACAGATATTGACAAAAAACAATATTTATAACCACTTATTTGTATCATTTGAACAAAAATGTCACGTGAAATGCAAATGACACGCCCAGACGTCTGCCAGTCATTAAATTACCTAATGAATATGCTTTACCATACATTTTGCATATTAATATACTTGTACTTTCTGTGTTTGTATGTTTTTTTAAAATATCGATTTTATGTTATAATACATTATACACCTTTGTTAAATTGGTAAATTAAGTTGTTAATGTTGTTAGGGACGACATCAACAGATCAATGTAAGATAAAAATTAAAAAAAATAATTCACTGAATAGCTTGGGGTTGGGGAGTACAATTGCTGCAAGTTTTGTTTATCCAAAATCGATTTTACATATATCCACATTGGTCAAACAATTTTTCCCAAATTAAGTTAAGAAGGGGTGTGTGGTCAGAGAAAAAAAAACTATGTGAATTAAGTTGTTTATCCTACATATTGAACTTTTAATGTCGTCCCTTAAACAAGGCATAAATAAACCTGTTGGTAATACATTCATAAATGACATAAATATAAATGTCTCCTAGTTGATACAGTATTCACTGGCTTGCGTTTTCTATTATGATTTCAAAAGTGATACGACTTTCAAGTTAGCTATAGAATTAATGGTTCCTAATATTAAGTTGAAGGTATACACTGTAAACTATTTCAGACGCAATCATGATTTATTTGACCGTTATGCCATATAAAAAAGAGGATGCGGTAAGATCACCCCAGATTGTGGTGGGTTCGTGTTACTCAGTTTTTAGTTTTCATTTTTGTGGTTGGTTTACTGTTTTTCCTTTTGCCATGGTGTCAGCTTATTTTCCACGTGTGAGTTTGCATTTGGTATCCTTCGGCTCTCTTTTAGAAAGATTATTTGTACTTATATCGTGTTTTAAATTCGTTATAATGCTATAAGGTAGATATTTGTTTACGGTAGAGTCGGATCTTTTGAATGATTTAATAATAGATACTAGTAATTACGGTTTGGTCACATCTATTGAATTATTCGATAATAGACGGGAACATTTTTATTTAAGTTACTGAGATAAAATCAGTACATTCAATAGAGTTATGTTTCTAAAGCTACATGTATACAAATCGTAAATATCCAAGGACATGTTTTCATAAAAATCTTTTCATTACCACTTATGCAATGTATTGATGGCATTTATAATTTTTTTCACAAGGGCTCAATATCTATTCTATTGGTTCATGTACTAACTTCATTTTTTCATAAGAACAATGTGTTTTATTGATAGCAGAAAATGTATTGGGAATCACGCAATACACGGATAATATAATTTAAGAATTGAATGCTTCTTTTTGTAACTTCATTGGGATGTAAAATCGTTGACCGAAGTACATTTTGTATGAAGCGCGGAAGCGCTTCATTCTAAAAATATGCGCACGGTCAACGCTTTTACAACCCTATGAAGTTACAAAAAGAAGCATTCAACACTTATTTTTACATTTTTTAGCTATCATAATGAAAATACGATTTTTATCAATTTTTTATTTAATTCACCTTTGCACTTTATTGTGGGACCACGTGTTATCATTAATGATAAGTTTTATTGTGTAATGCAATTGCGGAAGGAATACCACGTGATGTACAGTTGGCCAATCAGAATAACGTATTATAATGAAACATGCATCTAATGTAATTATTTACAAATATAACAAACAAAAAAAGAAACCGCTTAGGGACTATATCAAAAGTTCAATGAAGGATAAAAAACTTAATTCATATAGTTTTTTCACTGACCCCCATACCCCCCTCTTAACTTAATTTGGGAAAATTTGATTGACCAATAAGGATAGATGTAAAATCAATGTCAATTTATACAAAACTTGCAGAAATTTGATCCCTCACCCCCAAACTATTTGAATTAAGTTTTTTTATCCTTCATTGATTTTTTGATGTCGTCCCTTATAATTGCATGAAATATGAACTCCATACAAATCTTTCTAATTTTTAACTGTCTTTCAATTAAACAATTCTAGCTATATGCCTCAAAACACTTGTAATGAAAGATTATTATTATCAACTTATTGTCATTTTGCAATGCTGGTTAGATTTTTGCAAAATTAAAACTCACAAATGTTTATCCAATTGTGTCCACAGTGGACCAATAAAAAGGAAAATGAATAATCTGTATCACACTCTGATTACCGAGCCTATGGAGTTCATTATGACAAAAAACTACCATCCAAAGTGTAAATTTATTTCCTTTGAGAGAAAAATGGAGAATATGTAGAGATCTGAAAATCAAAAATCTCTGAAAGTGATTGCTGAAAATGCCCTGTATGCATATGATACGATGTATTAAAAATCTTATAACAGATAAATAACTTCTAAAGAAAATCTGTCAGTTTAAATTTTAATTAATTTTGACGATGGTCTATTGGTACACATATGTAAAAATGTTACATGGCAAATAGTTATCAAAAGTACCAGGATTATGATTTAATACGCCAGACACGCGTTTCGTCTAAATAAGAATCATCAGTGACGCTCAGATCAAAATAGTTATAAAGCCAAATAAGTACAAAGTTCAGGAGCATTGAGGACCCAAAACTCCAAAAAGCTGGCCTTCAAGGCAGCGAAACATTCCCGCTATAATATACATGAGCATGAAATGAACATGAGGCTAAGCGATTGGTGCTGTAGTGTTTCAAAGGTGTGAGTTCGAATCCCGTTGAGGGACGGATAAAAATTTGTCAGCAGAAAATCTAACTCTAACACTGTTTGGTGTAATTTTTAGACTTGTATGTCATTACATATATATATATACCTGTATATTGTAGCGGGACGGTTGAGATTTTACAAAACAGGTGATACATATATTTATAATGTATACTTTCAAAGACCATTCTTGACTAGTACAAAAAATTTTCAATCCTTAAAGAATTTGTAAATTGCTATTTTTGTAAATGCAGTATGTATATCTACAAAGAATTGCATGATTGAGAGCGTCAACAAGGTGAGTATTCATATTTCCAAGGGACATGCATCATTCATTTAAAACTTTGTGATTGGCACTATCAGAGACATATTGTATTCTATATATTTGGCACTGGTTATCAGTGTTGATTGAGACAAAGGCATTTAACTTTATTTTAATAGGACACGATTCCCTGAAAAGGTTTGGTAAGCACTGGCTAATAAACTCTTCACACGGTGACAACATGGACTTGCAAGGTATTTAGCCAGATTAAAATCTGGCAGTTCATGGTCCACTTCTGCATTACAGCCAGTTAGATAATAACACGAGCAACACGATTGGTTCAACATGTGGAGCAGGATCTGCTTACCCTTTCGGAGCACCTGTGATAACCCCCAGTTTTTTGTGGGGTTCGTGTTTTTAAGTTTTAAGTTTTCTATTTTGTGTCTTGGGTACTTTTATTTGTCTGTTTGTCTTCTATTTTTAAACATGGTGTTTTCAGTTGTTGGTTTTTTTTTCGATCTATGAGATTGGCTGTCCCTCTGGTATCTTTCGCACCTCTTTTATCTAGCATTTATAAATTTTCACTTATCTTATGTCACCTGCACTTCTGTGTTATATTGATAACCTTTAATAAGAATAAGTTTAATAAAAGAATCAATGAGTTTCCATGCATGAATCTTATCGAAGTTTACTTGCTCTGAAAACAACGTCATAAAAATCAAAATTTGATATCACATTTTTTATAACAGCCAAACTTACAACAAAAACCATTAAAAATCAAAGCATTTAGTACTTTTTGAACAAATTGTTACTGTTGTCACATCCTGGGTGTCATTTGGAGGGGGTTTGATCTAGGCATCTCTGGTAACCAGACCGTCGTTTAAACTAGAATGGGTACTTTGACCCGGAGATCAATCTAATGATATCTCTTTGATTTATCTGTTCCCGTCGAGTGTCCCTGTGGTTCTCTCCCGAGTACCTTGGTTTCCTCCACCAAAATAACAGACTTCCCGGTGTCATTGCATTCCCTTTGTGTTACGCTGGGGATTGTCCTTGTAGATATTGATGTAAACACGATAGTGGCACATCTTCGTTACTCCTGATATACGGATTCCATCGACCAGTACATACATATAGTCCTGCCGATTGGTGCAGATATAGAGCAGAACTGCTCATTTGATGAGGAAAGCTTGAAACTTTGCATAGTAGTTCTTGGTTATTTACCCTTTCATTCCAGCTATGGACCCACTCTGAAAAATCCAATATGGCTGCCATTTTCAAGATGGCGGAAAAACGTTATTAATATCAAGATTGTCCGCAAGGGATTCTATATAATTTCTGAAATTAAAGTAATGATTCTTTAAAAAATGGTCTTCATGTTCTTGAATTTGTTATCAAATATTTGATTGGTTATTTCTATAACACATACATTTGCAAATATGGCTGCATTATATACAAAAACAAATAGTGAAATTCAAAATTTTATTCAATATGTTACTGTTTAAGTTTTAATGGTTGGAAGGAAATAGATTGAAGCTAGTCGATTGAACGTTAATATAGGTCGGTTAAATGTGGTGGAATATTAGGTAACTTATCTGAACTTTGAGGCAGTGCCGAGGGCACCTTGTCTAGTGTCTCTTCAATGCCACGTCTTACGTCACTTATCGCGTTTTCATCTGCCGTACCTACTACATCGTCAAATTATCCTATGTAATCAATAGGTGGATTAGACGATTCCCATCACTTAAAATGGTTAAGGGGCAATTATTTCATTTTCAACTACGTGCAAAACCAATTCGCAACTAGTCAGCGAGCAGGGTTTTTAAATGCACTTCTGGTCAGCACTTTTATTAGTTGTAATGGTAACAGTCATTTCTGAGTTTGGCGGAACTGTGATGGTTCGTTTTATGCAAACTTGCTGAGTTGAAATCTCGTTGTCTGAAATAACCGGGATTTCTGGAGTTTGTATAGATGTCAACCGTTGTCCTCAGGGACTATATGATCTCTGGCTTAGTGGGGGTGTTGCTGGTTGATAGGCATAAAACATGGGAGTATTTCTATCTGGCGATCTACCGCGATTGTATTGATCAGGAGATCTTCCACGTGTATTTGGATCAGGTGATCTTCCATTGAACTGGTGATCTTCAATGATTATTTGATCAGGAGCACCAAGGTTATATTGATCGGCCAATCCACGGTTATGCTGTTTAGTTGAATGCATAACATCAGCTAGTTTTGTGACAATTTTGTGTGAGATTATGCACCTCATTTTTCAAAAGACTGCTCATATTTCCTTTATCAGTCGGTGATACTGCGCCATCAGCAAAGTTGACTTGCCGATGGGCATAATTGGCACTATTTGATCCCTATATTGCCATCTGGTGGGCTATTGAGGTTTTCGATTGTTTTAACGCCTTGTTGAATGTTTCTGGGTTCTTCTCCATTACATGCCTTGCAGAATCTTTGTCTTTACATCACGGGAGGAATGCTTCTGTTCCAATCTGATTTGATCGTCTTTCTTGCTGAAGTGCTGCTCCAATACTTTTCTCAAAGCCAACATCGGCCTTGCAATCTGGGAGCCTACACACATTTTCCCTGTTTTTCCATTGTCATCTACGGGCAGCTCGTTCAAATTGGTAAATGAACGCGTCCAAATTCAAGGCTCCCCTTCAATTGAGTATTTGCATTTTTGTGAGCTGTAGACTTCGGCTCCGGTCCCTTGCACCAATATTTTCTTACCATCTGGTATATTCTCTCTTCAATGAGGAGTCTGAAGAAGAGCTGTTGCCACACTCTTTTTGTTTCCCCTGCCCTTTCCTGGATCGGTCAATGGGTTCAGCTTGCTTTTATGGGACGCCTGTTGGAGCACCAGCAGCTGACGAGGTTGTCATAATTGGTGTGATAAATGTGAGAGGAGGATTTGCCATTGACTCGACGGGGATCACACCGTAAGTAGGCACTGCAGTCAGCATTAGAGAAACTTGATACGATCCACTTGCAGCCAATTGTTTCTGTAATGGTGTGCTGCTCTGAACCAAATATTATTGACTCATAGGTGGTAAATTTAATAAAAAGACACATAAGCCTTTTGCTTGTATCCCTGATTAGTACATGTAGTACTAGAGGTTTCTAGAATGTTTTTTAAATGGAGCTTGTTGTTGCCAAGGGCCTGACATAGGACTTTCAACTTAAGGTGAAGACACCTTCGACAGAGTTGGCGCGGTTGATGGTTCATGCGAACTATAATTGGGGAAAGACCCAAGGCAGGGATTTTGTTGTATACTTTTGGTAAACTTGTGGTACTGGCTAAGGTAAAATTTTGGCTTAGATGATGTGTCCATTGCAAGAATTTTAACTTCCTTATTTCGATTGTCCACTAATTCACTTACAACAGATGCCAGTTGTTGGAAGGTACCCTGTTGTTCAAATGCACTTTTAAATTGAACTGTGTCTCCTTCAGTTAATGTCAGCTTGTCCATCCGTCTCACCATAACATTGAATATCTTATTAGTCTGACCATCGATTCCGCCATGCAGTTATCACTAGCCTTGTGGTCTATTCCGTCTTCAGACTGCTGAAGTTGCCCCAATCTGTTCGTTATTATTATTCACTGCCTCTCTCTGTTCAGCTTGCATCGTAATGAGACCAACACATATTTTATCAATTCGCGCTTCGCTCTGTTTTATATATCGGTAAATCTCGGCTGTTCTTTGAGCATTAGATTTCCTATGTGCTAAAAATGCTTGGTACAATTGTTTAATACAAATGATATCGGATATGTTCCTTACGTCGTAACTACAATCCCCTCCCCTTTCATGAATGTGACCTACCGAATTAGACTATTTACCGGATTTGTAATCACATAAGCAACACGACGGGTGCCACATGTGGAGCAGGATCTGCTTACCCTTCCGGAGCACCTGAGATCACCCCTAGTTTTTGGTGGGGTTCGTGTTGTTTATTCTTTAGTTTTCTATGTTGTGTCATGTGTACTATTGTTTTTCTGTTTGTCTTTTTTCATTTTTAGCCATGGCGTTGTCAGTTTGTTTTAGAATTATGAGTTTGACTGTCCCTTTGGTATCTTTCGTCCCTGTTTTAATAGTAATTTTTAAGTTGTTCTCTGTTAAAGCGTCTTCAGCTGTGGGTTTCTCCATATCCCCAAGTGATCCAGTCTCTGCCATTTCATTGTTCTTGTCTTTGTTGCGCTCAATTCCTGCCATTCACTGATACGTGTGTAACCGGAGAGCACGAATTTCATTACAAAATTGCTTGTCTCCACCGGGACTCGAACCCGGGACCTCTTTGTTACAAGGCAGCGCGTATACCGACTGAGCTAAAGAAGTTTAGCTCAACCGCTTACGGCTGACTAAGTATCTACCAAATGTTCTAAGGGAAGCAATCCCGTCACACTTCCCCCACCTCAAGAGTCATCATACCATTATGACTCTCACACAAACATACCCTAGCTAGAATTCCTCTCTAACTACCGTGGGTTTTTTAGTTGGGCGCCAATGTAACCGGAGAGCACGAATTTCATTACAAAATTGCTTGTCTCCACCGGGACTCGAACCCGGGACCTCTTTGTTACAAGGCAGCGCGTATACCGACTGAGCTAAAGAAGTACTTCCTTAGCTCAACCGCTTACGGCTGACTAAGTATCTACCAAATGTTCTAAGGGAAGCAATCCCGTCACACGTGTTTAAATGATTTTCAATTCACAGTATAATCTCCCAATTGAATATTAAATATTGCAACCCAAGAAATAAGATAGGCACTGAATAATATCTTTGGGCAGATAAATCCCAAATCATAGCTTTTATGTGTGACCACAGGCAACAAATAGTACAGCTTTTAATGAAAGATACTACTGGAGCTTTTTATGAAAGCTTCTACTTTGTGTATGAAATGACAAGCAAGGCAAAATCTTAAAGGACTGAACTGGGACAGAGACTAAATGACACTTTACAACATAAAATCCTAATATCATGTCAATTCTGCATAATGATTATTTGCTTATTTTTCAAGGGGGCCATTTTGAAAATAGCCGCCATTTTTGAATTCAAAGATAGATCAAAACAAAATCTTGTTAAGTACACCAAGTCATTCAAATATATTGATTTTTGTGCTTCCAGTATCAAATCCACTGTGGTTTGTTTAATACTGGAAAATATTTTAGAAGGTATGGAAGCCATCTTGAAATTAACCGCCATATTGAATGTTGAGGGTGGGTCCATAGCTAATATTGCTCAGTTCACAAAAAAGGTACCATCATGCAAAATTTGGTGCTTTCCTCATTATTTTTTAGCAATTTTTTCACCGATCGACCGGACTAATACTCCCCAAGCTCAACTGCTTAACAAGGGTGTCACATGTGGAGCACAATCTTCGTACCCTTTCTGAGCACATCCTTTTAGTTTGGTGGTATTCTGGTTGCTCAGTCTTTCAATTTTCTAAGTTGTGTTTTGTATACTGTTTGTCCTTGGTTTTTTTTTTCTTTTTTAAGCCATGGAGGTGTAAGTTTATTTAGGACTAATAAGTTTGGATATCTTTTTTTTTCTTTCTCGACTTTTAAAGATGAAAAAGTATCTACTATGCAAGGGAAGCAATCCAATCAAAAAACCTAATCTAAACCTACAGGAACCTGTTGTTCAGTGGTTGTCGTTTGATGATGTGGTTCATAAGTGTTTCTCGTTTTTTGTTTTTTAAATAGATTAGACCTTTGTTTTTCCTGTTTGAATGGTTTTACACTAGTCATTTTTGTGGCCCTGTATAGCTTTCTGTTTGTTGTGAGCCAAGGCTCCCTGTAGAAGGCTGTACTTTAACCTATAATGGTTTACTTTTAACAAATTATGACTTGGATGGAGAGTTGTTTCATTGGCACTCATACCACATCTTCTTATATCTATGTACATAGAAAAACAATACATAAATATTTCACTCTTTTATTATTTTACCAAGAAGCAAAACAATGGTATCTTACTTATAACCTTATTAAGATATACTGCTATCTTTTTGACTATCTTTCCTTTTAAGACAAAACATATTAGAACACATGTGATAATCTTATCTTAATAAGATAAACATCAACATTTAATCTAAAAATAGTCAGCCATTCATTAAGTCTGAAATTCCCTCAGCTCCCAACAGCTTTGTATGGACCAATGGGGACTCTAAAGACATTAACACCACATGTAAAAATAACGTTGAAAATTTGTCAATTCCTACAATATCTTGTCTGAAATTTCCAAAACTCCTAACAGCTTTGTATGGACCAATGGGACTTTAAAAAACATCTACACCTGTCCACATGTAAAATTTCAATGAAAATTTGCCACAATTTATTGCACGCCATATCTATTCAGACCATTGTACTGATTTGATTTTGAATTACAGATTAATTGTTAAATTTTACAAATTCGCCCACTTAATTTATTTATCCAGCCTTGATAATTAAATTTAAATACATAAAGAATGTGTTCATTGGACAGAGATGTGCAACTTCTAAAATAAAAATATGTAAAATTCTGCAATTTTTCTATTTAAAGAGGGACATAACGCAGAATGGTGAAATTGACGCCACCCCAAATTGATTTTGATCTGTGTTTGGTGATAGGCATTGTGTATAATTTAAGTTTCCTTGTGTTTGGGGCAAACTAAAGTTAGTTGTGGAAACTAAATTTTCGATGGACAAAGGTAAAACTTAATGCCCTCAGTGGCGGATCCAGAAATTTTCATAAGTGGGGGCCCACTGACTGCCTAAGAGGGGGCCCTCTCTAGTCACGCTTCAGTGATTCCCTATATAAGCAACCAAAATTTTTCCCAAAAAGGGGGGACCCAGGCTCCGTGCCCCCACCCCCTAAATCCACCTCTTCCCCTTCAGTGGTTTAAATTAATTATCTTGAGAGGATAAATATTGTAATCAAGGTAGACTGGTATGTAAAATCCATATGCAGTGAAACCTGATTAAACTGGAAACCTGTCTAATCCAAACTTTTTCTGAAGACCAATCATATCACATTTTATGCATTGTGAAACTGATGAAACCGAATACCTGCCAAAACCAAACAACATCTCATATCTTGAAAGGGTTCGGGTAAGTCAGGTTTTACTGTAGTTGGCTTTACTTGTATACAGTCCAAACTTTCTCTAAGTCTACCTGATCCAGCTGGACTGTTGGAAACATGGAGAAATCAAAGACTTTATGAATCTGGATTACATACAGTTTAAAAAGGTTGACTTTGGCTCACACTGGGTTAAAATACCTATCTACAAATAATTTATATACAAATGTAAAGAGAACACATCTTAAAAAACATTTATTTCAACACTGATTCTGATGTTATAGCACTACTCATATAGAATACCGTCTTTTTTAAACAACTAACTAAGCAGTTAACTTTTTCAATATCATATCACAAGCACAATTACTTAACAAACAATTATAATATTCAAACTGATAAATGTTTTTCCTAAACCTAACTTTGGTAGGTTCTGAAATTCTGCACCTTAAAACGTGTAAAAGTATAATTTAAATCAAATGAACTTGAGGTTTATGACCCCTTCTGTGGCCTGTGAATTACAAAATTTTTAAACTGCAATAGTATCAAAACAGCAAAGATAATGAATAATAGAGATGGTTTATTTTGTACATATACCGAGGGGAAACTTCGTGAAAAGCATTATTATTTATAATTTAATTGCATTTAGTAGAAAAAGAGAATTTGGTGAAAATAAAACCAAGATTTTTGGAGAAAATCCAGACTTCAAAACAGAGATTTTAGTTATAAAACATAACATGGATTACTCACTTGTTTTTCTATAATGTGCTAGCGTTTATTGTTTACAAAAAGTCCTAAACAACCTTTAAATTTTAAAACACCTCGTGCTGAGTCACTAAAGTCGAGCACACCCTAGAAGGTGTACTTGAATTGGTCCATATTTATATTTGTTTTAAGTTTGTTTAAACGAAATCATTGCTAGCACTGCATGCAATAATTCTCTATCTATCAAGCATTGAATTGCCAAAAATGAGAGTAAAAGGGGAAAGGCTGTGGATTTTCTAAAAAATTTCCATGTTTAGCATTTAATCAACACAAGGGTACATAATCCTTAATTCTGATAAATATTTTGCTGTCAGATGTTAATTTTTGTGTGATAAATGATGAAATAAAAATAATACAATTAATGTTCTGCCAAAGTGTGAAAACATTTTTCTGAATTCTGTTTAATAACCTTATTTCTCTTTATTCTGATTATTGTACAAAAGAAAACTGGACCTGTTTGAAGCAAAAGAAAATGTAGATAAAAGTAGATAAGACAATTAAAACTTTCATTTACTCACTTTTTATCCACCAGAATCAGTTTTGACAATCTTAAATAATGCCCAAAAAACATAATCAGCTACCTTTATACATCACAATATGAATAATGAAACATTTGAAAAAGTGTGGACACAGAAATGTATGGAATCAAATTCATTTTTAAAACTTCATCTATGCATGAGCCTACTTTCAAAGACAGAAAAAAAACCATCCTCATTGTGACATAAAAAAATCAAATCTGTCAAATTCATTCATCATTTTCTTTCAGCTTATCCATTCTGCAACATACTACCTTGATGCAGTCTTCACGCTGAACTGCTAAATCTATAAATCTACAGGCCCGCAGCTCAATTTTTGAAAATTTTTAGTTAGATTCTGTTGGCCTGTAGGTCTGATTTTTACAGGCCCGAGAGCAATTTTACCAGCCTGGGCTGCCTGGGCTGCCACTCGTCGTGAAGACTGTTGATGTATTTGACTTTTGACAATCTTACACAAAATTCATAATAAAGCATCGCTACTATATAAATTATTCTACATTATCCATTCCTTAAAAAGATTTAAAGTAAAATATAGGTTTTATAAACATTAACAATTCAACACTGTAAAAACAGTTATCACATAACATATATAATGACCTTTTATTAAGGTGGTACATAACACTACAGGGAGATAACTCTGTAAAGTCAGCTAAACGTTTTAATAACATTGAGTTGTTAATGGAATATTAAGCTTCTCAATGATCAAAATTAGTGTTTGTCAAACTGCTATATAACCAGTGTAATTTTTCTGATAAAACGGTTGGTTCAAATATTTTTAAATTTTTATATTTTTATCAAAGTCTCAAAGTAAATACTTTGACAAAATTTTATGAAAATTAAACGAGCCAAATTAATTTTAGTTAAAGTGTTGGGTACCACCTTTATTATATATTTTAACAATAATCAACTTTATGGATAAGAATTCCAAAGAACTGTGTATAAGTTTTTCTCCATTACTAGTGTAATGCCCAAAGGTTAAAAAACTGTGTATGCTGCAGTCTACAACTTTATTTTTTTTGTACAGATTTAAGGTTAGTGGACACATCAATGTAAATTGAAGGGTAATTGACAGACATTAACATTTCAACAGATTTTGTCTATGAAGAGAAGCAGTAAAAATAACAACAGGAAAGTTCAGACTGAAGAACCGTTATCTTAAGGTGGTACCTAACACTACAGGGAGATAACTCTGTAAAATCAGCAGAATGTTTTAATGACATTGTGTTTATAAGGGAATATCAAGCTTCTCAATGATCAAAATAAGTTTTTGTCAATCTGCTATATAACCAGTATAATTTTTCTGATTAAACAGTTGGTTCAATTTTTTGAAATTTTTATATTTTTGTCAAAGGGTCAAAGTAAATAATTTGTCAAAATATTAAGAAAATTAAACGAGCCAAATTAAATTTAGTTAAAGTGTTAGGTACCACCTTAAATTTATTGATAAAACAAATGCTTTTAGGTAAGTTTCTAGAAGTGGAGGGTAGTTCTGAGGGTTTGAAACACATTCATTGAACAATTAAGTGATGAAAGTAACTGAGAGATAAAAAGTTTACAAAAAACAGAGATGCTTTAAATTTAAAATACAAATCTCACATTCAAAGAAAATGAGTTTCAAATAAATTATACTTAAAAACTTAGAACATATAAGATTTTTATAAAACATATATTATTCCAGCCAACAGAATCTGATGTTAAAAAAAAGATACTTTTCAGTTATACATTGTATTTACAAAAATAAACTATGCATAAATACAGAAAAAATTAAGTTACTATATAACATACCACCTTAGAGTTTTACTAGCACAATCTATTTCGTTAATGCCACACAAAAATTTTTGTGTGCCTAATTATATTATTGCAATTTTGAAAGAAATTTAGAGTTCAAATAATGCTACCAAATTTAAAATGCAATTTTTTATTTCTGAAACACACATCTTGTTGCAATTTTCCACATTTAAAAGCATCCCAAAAATTTCTAAATCTAAAGTACATATAAACCAATAAGCTGCCTAAATGGTACCCAATTCAGAATTAATTTCAAAGATTTCTAATAAGTCAGTACAGGGAATTCCATTTAAAAATAATATGTTGTATGACTGCCAATGAGACAAGTCTCCACTAGAGACCAAATGACTTAGAAATTAACATCTATAGGTCACAATATGCCTTCAACAATGAGCAAAGCCCTTCAGGGTATTTTCCATTGTATTTCAGTTTCATGGTAATATATTACTTGAAATGTGTTTGCCTTGAAATGAAATAAAATCAAAGGTAAATCTACCCTGACTGGTTTATTTAGATTTGACTGGCCTATAAATAGTTTTATCCTGAGGTTTTTCCCCTTTCACAACCTAAATGTCTAAAATCTATGTTTATAATGCCCACATGCTTTAGATTCTAAAATGGACAATTATGAAGATTAAGTACCTCTGTCAAGTAAAAATGAATGCATTTTCTACAATGCCCTTAAACTAAAAAGGGGAAACTATAGTCCAACATGTCCCATGTAAGAGATATGTTCCATGTCAAATAAATGTATCCTAAGGCCAAAAAAAAAAGTATGTGTGCTTACTGTATCCCTACCTACTCTAATTTTTATCCCCTACACTAAAGTTTTCTTCAGCCATTTTTTATTAAGCACTGTTACAATGTTGCTCCTATAGCCTCAATGGAAATTTTTTTTTTCTTCCCTTCCTACCTAACCTGTTCCTTTTTTTCCCCAGCATGTGACAGTAAACACACATACTTTTTTGTTTGGCCTAAAATAATGCCAAACACTGTTTTTCATTGAAATGTATGAAATGTTCATAAAAAGTGGGAACTGTATATATGTTCCTTGTCACAACAAACAGATTTTTGAATTTTTCTGCACATATTATAAATGTAAGTCCCATCTGACAATTTTTTTTCTTTTGGCATAAATTGCTAGATACAAGACAAGTTAAATATCAAAATATAATTAACGAAACTTGTATGCAGACATCCTTTTTGGCATCAACTATGAAGAAAAAAAAATAACTATAAATAATAAAATATAAATGCTCTTAATCATGTTAATACATGTAATAATTATTTACATAAACATGATAAAGGTACACAAAACATACTCGTAACAATAAATTTAACATTTGTACTTAAAAAGATGTGGCAATAAAAAATGAAAAAAAAAACAAAATAAAGTAGTTTCTTTGTTAATTTGTTTTCTTTAGCTTGACTTAAATTATTTTGAATAACTGATCTTTGTTTTATTGATCGTATTAGCAAAGAAGTCCCCAAAAGGAAATGTCTTTTTTTGTGTATTGTCAGTTGTAAGTGATTTTCTTTCCTTATCAATAAGTTTGTAAAGGAATAATGCAATGAAAACTAGAGGAATCAAAAGGGCCTACATGACCTATGCCCTTAAAACAAATTATTTTAAAAAATTGTTCAAAAAATCAACTAATAAATTTTAGGAGCAAGATGGTCTAATAATAAAGATATTTAATACCCGTTGTATATTAAGCATGTTGTATATGCCACCTTAAAAATCACACATTAAGTATTATACAGAAATTCATTCAATGATTATACATACTAAAATCTACATTTTTTTAAATTGATATATTATATGTGTCATGTATGAATAATAACAATGATAAAATATGTGAATAATAAACAAACAGCTATGAATATATTATAAATGTAACAAAAACCCTAACCATACATATACATGTATAACAATAAACAAAAAATGCATTATTCGTTTAATATATGAATGTGATCTTCTATCTATTTAAAGAAATGATGAAGGAAAAATACATATATATCAAGTTATGAATTTTGATAGTATTGAAATCTATGAAAACTGTTTTATTCTGTGAAATAGTGCTAATACTTTTGTACAAAATCTTTAAAGTTTCTTGAGATGGTAGTTTCTTCCCCATGAATAATAATATTGTCATAAATTATCTCCCTTTAAAAACCTTTATCAAGTTACACAAGTTATCTCCCCTAATCTGACAACTCAATCACTTGAGAATTATCAGGAGTAGCCGGCTTACTGTCTTCCTTCAATATATAATTAGCCAAGGGCAGAGTAAATCCTAAATTTTTGAGGGAGTCAAGTGAGTCAGAGTTGAGTCTAAACGAATCACTTACATCACTTCTCGGAGATTTGCTTCCTCGTCGCCCCCTAGTGGCAGATCCACGTTCAGCAGATCTTCTTTTTCGATTCGATGACATTTTTTTCACGAAAGTTTCGTCACACCTTTCACATAGAGAATCATTTCCATGCCATTTGCATCTTCTAGCAACCTGTCGCCTTGGTGATGGCGCCACTGCAGGTTCAATACTGATATCTTTATCTTCGCTGATATCGCTAGATTTTGACTTGAAACGCTCCCCTCGTCTCTTTGGAATGACGTGAACATCAATTTCCCCATCTTCATCCTCATATTCTCCTGTTCTTACAATAAAATCTGTTGGACTTTGATCCCCACTGGTGCCTTGTTCATTTTTTACTTCCTCTACTTTTGGGGGAACAGCAATAGTAGGAATTCCATCACCGCTGTTCCCTAATGCCATCAAGGTCTCTGTAGCAATTTTAGCTTCTCTTTCTTCCTTTAGCATTTCTTCAATCTTTGACATTTTCTGCTCCTGTTGTAACATAGCTGATGAAGTACTTGGGGTTGCCTTGACAACAGATCTTGAGGCAGATGATGAAGTTCCTGACACTGGACGAGTTGCTCCTAACTGTGTATGTATTTTCAGATGTTCGTGAAGCTGAGGACGACTATTAAACCCGTCACTACATAGTCCACACCTGTACAACGTAAAACCCACATGCTGTCTCATGTGCATGTTCAAATTCGTACATGTTTCAAGACAAACGGGACAAAACTGTGTATCATGAACGGCTTTACGATGCCTAGATAATATCTTATTACAGCGGAACTCCAATTTACATTGATCACATGTCAATGTCATTTTTCGCTTGTGTGTATTTACATGTATTTTACAAGCATAATCGCTGAAGAATTTTTTCCCACATATATTACATTTAAAATGAAATGCAGCACTAACTTTCTTCTGAGTTTCTACCGAAAAGTCCTTGCTCATTCGGTCACATTTCTGGCAAGGGCAGTCAGCATCTTCCGCATGTTGGTCTAAATGACGCAGTAAAATCCGCATGTCTCCACATTTCATATCACATATTCCACATTGATATGGATACATTTTAGAATGGAGCATGGCATGACGAGCAAAAGTACACGTTTTAGAAAATTCCTTGTTACATTCAGTACACCTATATATTGTTTTCCCGTTTACTTCATACATTTTAACCGTGACATGAATTGCTTGGTCTGATGATTCATCATGGTCTCCTGTCTCAGCCTGATCAACAGACTTTGCTGATGGAAATAAAAGACCAGGTATAAATGGTTCATCTGATGGTAAGGGAGACATAACTGGTGTGTTTGATACACTTTTGGCTGGTGTTGAGGGTTTACTTCTTGGTGCCCTGCGTGGACGCACTTTTGTTATTTTTGGCGGGCCTTCATCTTCACCAGATTCTGATGATTCAGGAAGATTATCATAACAGATCCTGTCCTTAGGTACCTCCTCGGGTATCAGACAAGGCATCTCAGGAGAAATGTCAGCTGTCTTTTTACGTCCTCGGCCTCGACCTCTGGTAGAAGATCCCCTACCCCTGCCACGCCCTCTACCTCTTACATTCCCAGACATTCCAGTCACCACAGTAGCAGGAATTCCCGACAATCCTGGGTCAGATTGTAATGCAGTGGCTTGTGCCAAATTGAACTGCTTTATAGATGGAGAAAGCATAACAGAAAGTTGAGGTGTGTTTGCCTGCTCTTGTTCAAGGCTCTGACTTAAAGCTTTTATCAAATCGTTTAAAGAATATTTAGGTTTAGAAATGGAATCTAAACTCTCTGCCGCACTTATTGTTGACGTGTTTGACAGCTCGTCTGTCGGAATCTCAGGATTTTTTCTGTGCTGTCTTGGAGGTTCTTGCACGTAAGACTGTGACACAGTTGAAGATGCTTGATTATAAACATTCATCTGACTTTGATGTTGAGATGTATTAATCATAACGTCAATAATAACAGGTGGTTCGTCGTCGTCATCATCACCTTGATTTTCAAATGGTGCTCCCATAATGTCGGAGGAAGTTGAAGAGACATCTGGTACAGTTATTGGCCTTGCCAAGCTGTCCTCTGCTGACAAAGATGTCAGAGTGGGAGTGGCAACGTTACCCTCTATTTGACTTTGACCTTGACCATCTGATTCACCAGGAACCACTAACATGTCCTGATGGAGCTGTAGGAAATGATGAAGTAGATCTGATTTCTTCTCAAAGTTGATCTGGCACCAGAGACATAAATCTGGAAAAGACAAAATGGAGAGAACTGTACAAAATACATTTAAATCAAAGTAAATGAAGGCAGCACTAGTTTGTTGGCTGATATTTGCTATAGGTAACAATTTATAGCCTGTAGATTCATTTATTATTTAATTTTTATGAGGGGGATGGGGGGTGGTGGTGTTAGGATGAAACATTTTGTCCTGCATTTTGTTTTAGTTGTAATCTCTATCCTGCCTTTTTATTTTCCACTCTTTTCGGTCCTGCCTTCTTTTTTTTAGTTTATCCTGACTTTTTTTACCCATATTGTCATCCTAACTTTTTTTTTTGCAAGTGTCTCATCCTGCCTATTTTTTTTACTCAAAACTCCTGTCCTGCCTATTTTTTCAAATATCATCCTAGCCACACCATAAAAATCAAATAGTAGCTCCCTTATATCCTGTGGATTCATTTATTTTTGTTGGTACTGTATCAATTTTTGTGGATTGAAGAAAACTGTATGTTTGTGGATACTTGATTGTGGATACTTGATTGTGTGGCAGATCCAGCCATTTTAAAAAGGGGGGGTTCCAACTACATGCTCCCATTCAAATGCATTGATCGGCCAAAAAAAAGGGGGGGGTTCAAACCCCCGGAACCCCTCTCTGGATCTGTCACTGTAAACGCTACAGGCAATCCCAAAGGAGATTATTATTTTTTTTTTTTTTAACTCTTTTGTGGTTCAGTTATAACCTTGAAAACCACAAAAATTGTAAACTTAGGGAGCTACCATTTGATTTTTATGGGGGGGGCTAGGATGAAAAATTTTGTCCTGCTTTTTTTTTAGTTGTAATCTCTGTCCTGCCTTTTTATTTCTTACTCTATTCGGTCCTGCCTTTTTTTTTACTAGTTTATCCTGACTTTTTTTACACAAATTGTCATCCTGCCTTTTTTTTTAACAAGTTTCTCATCCTGCCTTTTTTTTTACTCAAAATTCCTGTCCTGCCTATTTTTTTCAAATTTCATCCTAGCCCCCCCCCCCCCATAAAAATCAAATGGTAGCTCCCTTATGAATAATAAGGAGACTTTTTCTAATTGAAATTGTGACATGGTGATAACTGCTGTGCCCCTATTTTGACAATTTTACCTATAACGTCTGTTTTGTTGTAAATATAATGAAATTTGATGCTACTGTCATACAAGTGAGAGGTTTAGTGCTATAAAACCAGGTTCTATTCACCATTTTCTACATTTGAAAATGCCTGTACCACGTTAGGAATATGGCAGTTGTTACCCATTGGTTGGTGTGTTTATCATTTGATTTTGCCATTTGAATAGGGTCTTTCAGGGGCTACTTCCTTTCCTAACCTGGGTCAGTTCCTCTCCTTCTTCTTCTGCGTTACAGTGTCAACTGATCTCAATAAGTTTTAATTGTTTGACATGCTACCACAACTTGTGGTACCGTAAAATGTTCCATTGGATGATTGTTTGCGGAAAAAATGACCATTTGTAACTGTCTTTTGAGGTGGATATTTGCCAAAATTATTGAGTATGTAATTTTCTTGTTCTAGTATCTGATGGTACAAGGACTAGTGATGTAATTGTGATGAGTCCATGGACGACTTTGTAGAATGTAATAAGTCTGGTTTTGAGGCGGTGGTCTGTGAGTGAGGGGCATTGTAGTTCGTTTAACATGGATGTAACACTACTGGTGTTGCAGTAGTTGTAACATTCATAAGGGCTGCATGCCTCTGTAGTATCATTACAAGCTTATTTTTAAATATTTGGTAAAATTAATAATGCGAGCAAAAACAATAGGTCTTTGCAAAATTAATCATAATTATCAGATAATAATGGCAACTTTATAGATTTAGTACTTCAGAAGCACTCCATCGATATTTGGATTTACCATTAACGCTTAAATATACAAAGTTTATAATATTTGTTTAAAAAAAATACATCGTTATGATATTGTAATTATTGTATTTATTTATGTTGGCCTGATTTGTGTTGTGTGGCCTGATAGTTGTTTACAGAATAATCTTAGAACTGTGCAGTTAAGAAATCACTGGAATAATCACAGAATGATTGGAACTTTCCATTTGACTTACATAATGATTCCAGAATGATCCTAATAAAAGATGCGTTATATAAACTTCTACATTTTACTAGAAACTTCCGTTGTAACTTTCTAGGACGTTCCATTCTAGAGTGTTCTAGAATTTTCCGTGACAACGATATATATACAGACACTAAAGTTAAACTCACACTTAGACTTAGACATTGATAGACATTAATATTCATAGCATTTGGATTGACACTTTTATTCTACAAACAACATCATACTGGGTAGTGAACGTAATATTCAGATTGGATTCAGAAAGATATCCGGATACAGATAAAGATAAAAGATTGGACTCATATTTTGACAGTTAAGTTGACAGTAATATTTGTGCAATACTTCTTGAAAACTTTTGTATAATAAATATTGTTAAATTTTATTATTGATTTGTGTCTTTTGTTCGCTACAATTTAAAGGTGATTTCTGGCCGTAACAACATAAGAACATAAGTTGAAAGTGGCATGGCACTTTTAAACTGACACAAATATCCCAACATCCCACAGACAGAAACACTAGGCCGCTTCAAGATCCTAGTGTCAAATCTCTAAAGCCTTAAAGGCTCCTACTGTTTTTAGTCAGTTTTTTTTTTTAATTTAAAAGTTGTAGTTCACTTGTATATAGATATTCCCACTAAGTCACAGCACAAAGAATATAACTTGAGGTCTTCCTGTGCACATGGAACTTGACATTAACATATATACAAATGTATATAAATTGTAGAATTTTCAATTTGTTGAAGGAGGCTATTACCAGACAGAAACAGAAGACCAAATTATTGCTCCTACTCCTCTGTACCACTTGTGATTGCAGCACCAGTCATAAAATTTTCTTTCTGAGAAGTTTGAGAAGTTAACTTACTCATATTTGATATATCGAAGTGCTTTTTTTTATTCTTCTTTTTTCTTCAAAGCCAATAAAAGATGGGTACTGGTAATGTAAAATGTCCCTGATACAGCTGTCCAACAAAATGATGCTTAAAAACAATCGAATGAAAACAAGAATTTGTCCACAGTACATGGATACCCAACTCGCAATGTCATTTTCTATGTTCAGAAGATCATGAAATTGGCATCAAAACTATAGATCATTTGGCATTAGTTTTAGAAAGATCATATCATAGAGAATGAGTGTACTAGGTTTCAAATTGATCAGACTTCAATTTCATCAAAAAAGTCCTTGACCAAAAACTTCCTGAAGTGAGACAGAGGGATGAATGAACAGAGGTCAAACCCTGAACAGTTGGGGCAAGTATGGACACAACATTCAAGCTTGATACAGCTTCGACTTTGGATTGTGATTAAATAGTTGACACTGCATAGGTTTCCAACACAGAATGAATGTTGTCTAATGAACTTAAAAAAAAAAAAAATCACCTATTATGGTCCAATAACCAAAATCCAAATACATGGCCATGGATTGATTCAGCATATCAAAGAACCCCAATAATTCATTTTTTGTTTTAAAATCAAACAAAATTTAATTTTGGACCCTTTCGATCTTAATGTAGACCAATTTGAAAACGGGAACAAAAACTTAAAATCTAAAAACAAAGTTATATTGGGCATATCAAAGAACCCTAATAATTGGATTTTTGATAAAGTCAAACAAAGTTTTATTTTAGACCCCAATTTGGACTAACTTGAAAATAGCAACCATGATCAAAAACTTAAATACATGTTTAGATTGAGCACATCAATGAACCCCAATAATTCAATTTTTGTTACAATGACCCTTTGGACCTCATGTGGACCAATTCGAAAATGGGACCCAAAATTAAAAATCTAAAAAACATGGTTAGATAAGGCATATTGAAGAACCTCAATAATTCAATTTTTGATGAATTCAAACAAAGTTGAATTTTGAACCCTTTGAAACTCATTTGGACCAAATTCCAACCAGGTGCTCCGCAGGGTGCAGCTTTATATGACAGCAGAGGTCAAATCCTGAACAGTTAAGGCAAGTATGGACACAACATTCAAGCTTGATACAGCTTTGAATTTGGATTGTGATAAAATTTTTGACATAATATTGGTTTCTGACACAAAACATTTGTAAAGATCTTACAAATCTATTGTGCAATAGTGTGCAATTAAAGACTTCTTCGAAGATTTCAAAAATTGGAAAAAAAAATATTTGAAAACTACTACCACGGTATTCCCCTTTTTTTTTTACAATTAGTCCAAAACCTGACATTTCTTTATATATAATTCACAAGTAATTTACAAGTAGTGAAAGGGAGAAAATCCAAACATACTCAACATTGTCTGTTAAATGATTTTGAATAACCTCCACAATTTACACTGCTTTTAATTGTGTTAATTGTGCAATGTTATAATTTCAGAGAGATTCATACACTTAAACACAAGTTATTGTTTGAAAACTACAAAAATGCTTATTTTGGGCCCCTAATTCCTAAACTATTGAGACCATAACCTCTAAAATCAATCCCAACCTTCCTTGTGGTATTTTACCTTCTGGTAAAAATTTATAGAGGTCCATTCACTAAAACTATTGTCCGACAATAAATGCGTCTTCGGACGACAACGCAGACAACATGATACCATTATACGATGCTAAATTTTTTTGTGGTCGTATAAAAAAATTTAATACACGGTTATATTCAGCATATTTAAGTACCGAAAGAATTCAAGAATAAAATCACATTGAAATGGGTCAAGAAATAAGCAATTTATACAAAGTATTAAAAAAGTATTGATTTTGTCCCTAATTCCTAGTTTGGGCCATAACCCCCAAAATCAATCCTATCCTTCCTTTTTTGGAATAGAACCATGTGGTACAGTTACAGAAAGATCCATACTTATTTTGACCCCCTTTTTGGCCCCTTGTTCCTAAACTCTTGGAAACATAACCCCCCAAATCAACCCTTGTGTTTAAATTTTATAGAGATCCATTCACTTAAACTAAAGTTATTGTCCAAAAAATAAGTGTCATTGGACGACAATGATGACGACGGCGACATATACCAATATACGAACGCATCATTTTTTTGCAGTCGTATAAAAACATAATGCACAGAATTAAGGCATAAGAATGAGGAAGTCCTCAAATTAAAATGTATATCACCTACCGTCTACAAATGATTGATCAACTCATTACAGATGTTTGTTTAATGTCCAGTGTCAAATACTTCAAACATATTCAGGACAATACAAATCAACACATTAAATATAGGTTCTGCTAGATGTCTTATTTTAAATTCCACTGGAAAAAGTAGGTATGATGAATAGGGAAGACAATTTTGCTGTGCATCATGACACCAATAGATCCCGGAGACAATTTGTGTGCAAGGGTATTCACCTTAGGGACAACATCAAAAGATCGATGTAGGATAAAAAACTTAAATCAAATAGTTTAGGGGGTGGGGGGTCAACATTGCTGCAAGTTTTGTTAATCCAAAATCGGTTTTACATATATCCCTATTGGTCAATCAATTTTTCCCAAATTAAGTTAAGAGGGAGGGTGTGGGGGTCAGTGAAAAAACTATGTGAATTAATAGTTATCAAAGGTACCAGGATTATAATTTAGTAGGCCAGACGCGCTTTTCATCTTCATAAGACTCATCAGTGACACTCGTATCAAAATATTAATAAAGCCAAACAAGTACAAAGTTGAAGAGCATTGAGGATCCAAAATTCCAAAAAGTTGTGCCAAATACAGCTAAGGTAATCTATGCCTGGGATAAGAAAATCCTTAGTTTTTCGAAAAATTCAAAGTTTGTTAACAGGAAATTTATTAAAATGACCACATTATTGATATTCATGTCAACACCGAAGTGTTGACTACTGGGCTGGCGATACCCTCGGAGACGAAACGTCCACCAGCAGTGGCATCGACCCAGTGGTGTAAATAGTTATCAAAGGTACCAGGATTATAATTTAGTACGCCAGACGCGCGTTTCGTCTTCATAAGACTCATCAGTGACGCTCATATCAAAATATTAATAAAGCCAAACAAGTACAAAATTGAAGAGCATTGAGTTTTTATACTACATTGAACTTTTGATGTCGTCCCTTACTTGATGCATAGGAATTTATGAATCTATATATCCCATACAGCCCATCATTTTATCCAGGGTTTCATTGCCGCACTGAGGATAACCAGATTGCTATACTCCATATACAAATAAGAAGATGTGGTAAGATTGCCAATGAGACAACTCTCTACATGAGACTAAATGACACAGAAATTAACTATAGGTCACCTTTGACAATGAGTAAAACCCTTAAACACATACTGTGGATTTTTTTTATTTTCTTGGGTACCAATTTTCGTGGACTGAACCGAGGAAATCTTGCATTTTCGTTGATATTGGATTTTGTGGTTTTGCCAAAGTCTGTATAGGAGCCTATATAAAATTTATTATTCGTTGAGCTTTAAATTTATGGTTCATCTGTATCCACAAAACCCAAGAAAACTTGTATCCAACGAATAATAAGGAAATAAACTCATCATAGATACCGGTACCAGGACTAAATTTTGTATATACATGTATACGCCAGACGCGCGTTTCGTCTACTCCTGGGGTTGTCTGTGAATGAAATTGAAATGAAAACCCAAATAAAGGTTTACAACAGCTTGTCCTGAAGAATAATTTGCATTAAAATTTGACAAGCCCTTTTAAAAGAAAGGAAGAGTAACAAATTGTGATATCATCCATACAAAAAGATAACCAAAATACTTCAGTCTCTTTCCCCTTTCCTTGACCTAACTTAACATTTACTTATAAGGGCAGCAAAATGTTAGAACTGAATTATTCCAGTTACCAAGAAGACAGAAGTTGTTTATATTTTATTATACATCTTTGCAGTCAAGTGACATTTTTGTTAAAAACAAATTACTGTATATTCAGAAATTATTGTGATGTTTTTATTATTGCCACAAATGCGACAGAGACAAAAACGCAATAGTTTAAACTCGCATTTTGAAATATCTATACTATTAAACGAGAAGACCTCATTTTGGGTGTCGCTTCTTTTCTTTCCTCAATAAATTAATCAACACGCCCCTATGTCCTATAGGTACAGTGCATAGTCGCATTTGTCATCCATTCATATGATTATTCAGATTGAGTTATTTTGGGAGAAAAACGAGAAAAAGGGCATCTGGATATTGTCCCGTCATTGGACAAAATTTTAAGTCAGATTATACTTCCGGTTTGCGTTTTTCTGTATACTTTGAACATACATACTACGAATAAAGTGTATTTTCAGAATTCTATCTGCTATCATTTTCAAGTTTACTATCCACGGTGGTCACATAGTTTATTAAATAGAGAGGGGCTGTATACTATATCAATGACCACCATGGATCGATTAGAAAACTTAGAATTGAAAGTAAATACACTTTATTTACATGATAGATACAGATAAGCGCTAAAATTATTCATGTGCACTTTTGATACCTTTTCTGAAATTCTCCAGTCATTAAATCTTTTACAAAATTCATTGATTACAAAAAAAAGAAGATCTGGTATGATTGCCATGTTGACAACTCTCCACAAGAGAACAAAATGACACAGAAATTAACAACTATAGTTCATCGTACGGCCTTCAGCAACGAGCAAATACCATACCGCATACTCAGCTTTAAAAGGCACCGAAATGACAATGTAAAACAATTCAAACGAGAAAACTAGGCTAGCGGCCTTCAACAACGAGCAAATACCATACCGCATACTCCGCTTTAAAAGGCACCGAAATGACAATGTAAAACAATTCAAACGAGAAAACTAGCGGCCTTATTTATGTACAAAAAATGAACGAAAAACAAATATGTAACACATAAACAAACGACAACCACTGAATTACAGGCTCCTTACTTAAATGTTCATAACATACTAAATGTATATTCATATTGAAATTGATAGAAAACCACAAATTGGGAATTTGGAAATAAAGGAGGAGGGATTAAAAAAAAAAAGATTTTCCTGTCCCAAATAACCTATGATTAATGATACTTTTGCTGAAATTCTCCAGTCATTCAATATTTCACAAAATTCTTCAAACAACACTTTACATACTTTAAACTACGCTCTGAATGCCCGCGATTTCGCGGGTGTGTTCTAGTTTTATATAAACTTAACAGGATTTTTCTCAAAATAGAAAAATTAAAATCGTGCATCTATGTTTAAAATTAGAAAAATCGCAATAATAAATGCATGCAATAATTTTTGAATTTACAGTAATTGTCTCTTTGTACACTGAGAACATTATAAAATAAACATGTTTAGACTGCAGGCATCCTAGGGAAACAGAATATAACAACTGAATTATTCCTGTTAGAAAGACAACACAAGTTGTCCCTATTTAACTATACTGTAAATTCAGAAATGATTGCCAAGGTTTTATTAATGCAATTGAGAGAGTATCTCTCTAGTATAAACTTGCATTATACATGTTATAATATAAGAAGTATATATCTATCTGTATCCAAGTTGTCTTGAAATTGTCAGTTTAAATACACACAATAATTTCTGAAGTAACAGTACATCTTTGCTGTCCAACCACATTTTAATAGCTTGGTTGAGGATGCACGTTGTTTCACAGCTGGGAAGGCAATAAAATAAAGTTAGTCAAACATACATACTGATTAGGTTTTATCTGTACACAACTCTTTATTATATTACTATAATGATGTGGTTAAAATGTCTGCATGAAAAACTGACAAATAATAATAAGGACTGTTCCAATAAGTCAGAAAAAAATATTACATAACACGGCACAAAAAGCCAACATTTAATTACATACATATATGCACCAAACATCCATCGTACATTAACCTTAGACATTTTTACAAGGGGAAATCACACCCTACAAATAAAAGATAGCTTATGGGAGTTCGCTTGTCA
Organism: Mytilus galloprovincialis; assembly: GCA_037788925.1. Taxonomy (NCBI): domain Eukaryota; kingdom Metazoa; phylum Mollusca; class Bivalvia; order Mytilida; family Mytilidae; genus Mytilus; species Mytilus galloprovincialis. The sequence continues at coordinate 19,549,871 of CM075338.1, read as the reverse complement.
TGTTTTGGGATTTTTGTCAGATTTTTCGGAATCCTTAAAAAAAATTGCCGATTGACCCCCATTTTCCTTTTTATAAATCTTTTACATGTATAATGATAAGCCATCTTTGTTTGCTCCTCCATTTTTTAAATTTTTTGCCAGATTTTCGGAATCCTCTGGTTTTATCCATGTATTGTCATTAAAACATTTTGCCCACTAACCCTTCTTTTCTTTTCATATTTTTATTACATAAAGTTTAAAAAGCCATATTTCAAAATTTAATAAAATTTTTGTTATTTTTTCATAGTTTTTGAAACGAATAAGGTGGCAATGTTAAATATATGAAAAATCTAGAGAGAATTATTTCCCGCCAAATTTTTAATGGCTTATATCTCGAAAAACGAGCACACGGATCCTTCATTTTTTTTTACTATTTTTGTTACTTTATTTACATACTATCAATCTATAATAGTCTTTTAAAAAGCTTGTTATTTTTTAACAGAGTAGCAAACTCCTTTAACAACAATCTAATTAAAATACAGATCCTGTGTCCAAGTTACTACATGGATCTGTAAAAGCTTTGTTCTACTTTCTGTAATTGACAATAGTCAGTCAAGGCAGTCTGCACCGTTAGCCACTAGTCCGATGCCCTAGACTAGTAAATATTGATTCGAACTAGTGAACATTTTCAAAAGTTTTGATAATTAGTGTCCGGACTTGTTAATGAAAATGTTTTTGGTGCAGACTGTCAAGGTCTTTAAAAATTTCCATCCTCATATTATTGAAGATCTTTTGGCATTCTTTGGTTTTACTTTAATTCCTACACACCTTCAAAATTTTGAAGGCTGAGTTTTGATTGGCTGATTATATAGTTACCATAACAGTAAGTAAAACAGTGTTATCAGTTCCTGGTGAGTGTAGCTTAGATACATGATCTGCATTTTAATGAATAAGATTGGCATTACAACATACTCCTCACTTCATGGCTTCATGCAAAGCAAACCCTTGATCAACTTGCTTGCTATGTTTGCACACAATAGGTAAGCCTAGTTTCAGTGTGTTTTATATATACTGGGATTTGATTGGACAATAGAAATTGACATGAAATAAAGTTAAGGTTTATTGTCCAATCAAATTCCAGTATAAAGTAAACAGACTGAAGCAGACTACTTACCTGTTATTTACAAATATAGCAAGCAAGTTTATCAAGGATTTGCTTTGCATGCTTTTATAGAAGAGCTGTAAATGTAAGCAGGTCTCTAAATATCCACAGTAGATGTAAACAATTAACATGATACAAGATGGAACAGCCCTAAACTATATACACATGCAAAATTACAAGCATAGTTTAATACATATATTTTAATGAAACCGTTACTACTCTATATTCAGAAATTATTGCAATTTTTTGATAGTGGACAAAAATGTGAGATTTATCGTTTGGATTTCACGTAAGTTCTTAAATTCTTAATGTGATACTCGCCTATAGTTATACTATTCAGTGTTCTCCCCAGGCCGTTTTAGCGTCGCGGTACCGCGACGCTATATTTTTTCACCGTGATGCTATAATAATTCCCGCGACGCTATAATTATTCCCGCGACGCTATAATTATTTTGAAGATGCTATTTTACTTGTCCTCAATTTTGAACTTTCATCTATTATCGATTATGATCATAAAAATTATATCACCTTTAATTGTAATCCCTTTAAGTCGGACACTAAAGGCAATTAAGAGATTAAATAGCTAGGTGTTAATTGCCCTCAGGGTGATAACTGTTTGGATGCGAATATCCCAAGCTGACACTTGTAACATGACTAATACCACGTGTCTGCAATCACCAATTTCGACATGGAAAAATGCAATTACAAAACAATTCGAAATCTATGTTTTTTATTACGAAATTTCAAAGATTGAAACGATTTTTTTATTATTTTAAAAGATCGTTTATTTGTGAAACTCTCCAAAAATTACTTTTTTTCTCTTCCGGTAATACGAGAGCGAGAATTTTGGTTTAGAGCTAAAATAAGTTTAATACTTCTTTAAAAAGTTATCATAATTGGCTTAAGTTTATGTTTAATCCATTTAATGCATTAAAAGCGTCTTATTCATTCACAATCTCTTGTCAAACAATGTTTATTCTCGGACTCATTTTCGTAAATTTTTCTACGGCCGCCATTGCACATTTTTATGTAAACTACGGATAGGAACCGGACCAGATATGACAAAAATCCGCATTTTCACGATAATGACAACAGATGGACAGTAGACAGAAAAAATATACCAAGAGAGAAAACTACGCATTAACAGACTATTTGTTAGATAACTTTGTTAAAAATACATATCATTTTGATGTAAAGATAAGAAACAACTGGGACTAATTCATTGAGTGCCATAAAACAATGAATTTCATAAACATGATAAAAAAAGTTTTTAAATTGATTTTTTTTGCTACTTTTGCTACTTTATCTTTACTTAATATAATAAAAAAAATAGTTAATTTTGTGTACTAGATATTGAGTTTTGTATATATACAGGTTGCACTATAATGAACCATTCATTCGTTTGACTTATTGTTGGGTAACTGAAACCACATATTTATTTTTGTTTGGCACAAAAGGAAAAAAATAATTCTGTAACTATAAATAAATAAAGAAAACATAAACTGAAACAACTGTTTTTTGTGGTTATAGTTACAGTTATGAATTGAACAATATAAACTAAAACATATAAAGGAAATAGAGCTTCAACGCGACGCGAAAAATGACATTGTAAAAAAAAATACAGTTATTTTTTTTTACGCAAAATGTGATGCTATCCAAAATTTCTGGGGAGAACACTGCTATTCACATTTAATAAAAAACATTATAGCTAATTTGTGCATTTTTCCTTTGATCTTTTTTTGTGATAATTTTCATATCATGCTTCTCGCTTGAGATGGAAAAATTATCACTAGAAACTAAGGAAGCCATGTGGCGTTGCTAACAAAACTGACATGAAATTGACAACGTTGTCATAGGTAAAATAGCGATAAACAGATTATCATTGGTCATTTCAACTCGATTGCTTTTCTCACTTACGCTGTACCAGCTCAAGCGAGAAAGTCATTCTCATTGAGATGATCAATGATAATCTATAATTACAACAATTTCAGAAATAACAGTTTATATAACAATTATTGCAACAAGGGGTGTAACATTGTTATTTACAGGGTGGTACATCTGAAAGTGAAATGGTTTATTTGTGAATCAATATAAATTGAAGTGATTGCTTGTGTAGTCATCCAGTTACTGGTTGTGCTGAAGTTTATTTTTTATTTTTTTTTAATATAATATAGCAATTATCTCCCTTATACCATATTAAAAAGATTCTAATGGCATTATCCATGTCTGATAGTGATGGTAATCCTGTATAACAAACAATCATTGGCGGATTCAGGGGGGCGGGGGTTGTGTGTGTTCCAGGGGTTGGACCCCCCCCTTTTTTTTGGCCGTTAAATGCATTTGAATGGGGACATATAGTTGGAACCCCTTTGTCCTTGGTTGGGAACTCCCTTTTTAAAATGGCTGGATCCGCCCCTGAACAATAATTATTGAAATTCATGAACAAGCTTCTTGAAATATTCACCAAAACAATGTGGTCTATATAAAAAAATAACATCCTTGAAATAAAAGAAAATTTTGCAGTTTTGCTTAAGAAAAAAAAACCAACATAAAGTAGTTTACAATGTATAAAAGAGTTCCCAACTTTCACAAGCATACCAATATGAGAAAGATACCTTCCTTCCAACTACATTTTAAAAATCAAGAAAGAGCTTTATAAACTTTTGATAATAAAATACTGGCATACTTGGGAACAACAAAGGGCTGGTCTTTAAGAATAAATTTTTTACAACTTTACAAAATCAGTGAATAAATGTAGTCATTATTCATTCAATCCATGATACAAAGTTGTGCATTTTAAATCACATTACTGACTTTTCAAGGATTTATAAAAGTACTAAATTGTTACACCCATTGCTACAGCTGGTCAACTTGAACATGTAACAGACAAATTGGCACACTCATTGTAATAGTTGATTTATTTTAACATAACATGCCCAGGGAAACTCCTCATAAAAACAAGGAATTTAATTATAATATTGACTGGTGTGTGACACAACCAAATGTACACCAATTACAAGTATTTTTCCAAACTACATCCCTGCATGTTTAATGGAACAGCCTGATGAATATTCATGATTAACAATACATCCCTACATGCTTATTGCTTAATGGAACAGCCTTATGAATATTCATGATTTACAATACATCCCTACATGCTTAATGAAACAGCCTTATGAATATTCATGATTAACAATAATATGCAAATTAATTGAACATAATTATGTATGAGACTGATGACACTTTATCCTAGCTTGTGGCATCATGGTGGCATATCTGGTACACATTCTAATACTGTATCTACTCTTGCTATCTTTTCCACCACAACTTTTTCCATCTCTTTTATAACGACTGGTTTAGAAGAAATCACTTCCTTTAATACAATTTGGCGACCCACCAAACTATTCCTGTTTTCTTTTGCAGCTGAACCAACTCCGGATACGCTATTTACTTTTGACGTGTTTGTTTGAACTTTTTGCCTCTTTTCCATGTGGTCCCTATTTAATTTGTGGTTGATGTCTTTGCAATGTGAACACAGATTTAAATGCGTTTTTGTTGCCCCAGCTGCCTCATCTTTTACACCGTACCAGACTTGGCAACTATCTGACTGACAATGTTTGAATGGATAGTTGAAAAAAATAATATCTGATCGTCGACGGCAACTTCGCATATTTCTTTTCTCAATACCTGGACAAAAAGAATAATTTGTGATTTTATCAAGAATTTCTATAAAACGATCCCTATTTATTCCATCTTTTTCAACATTAATTATGCTGAACTCTTCAACCGGTTTGAAAACAATGTTCAAGGTCATTTTACCCTTCATTGTCAATGTCAAGGTCAAGGGGTCAAGGTCATGACCCATAACACCAAAATATTGTCTATTTCTGATCACCAGACATTTTCTCTTCTTTTCAGTAGTAACTACCTACAAAACAAAAAGAAAACAAAATTCTATAAACATGACCTACATTTAAAAAGTAGGTCAAATTACTTCTTCCTTCACAAATACCTTTTTTCTGTACTTTTTATTTTTACTAGTGTTACATTTTTAAAATTTCTAATCAGAAAGCTGGATAAATACAAAATCTGAGAAAAGCAATCACTATACCTATGGCAAATTAGCAAATACATCTCAATTAACTTTATTTTACCTAAATTCATGATATCAAATTTCTAACAATGAAGATTTCAATTTGTTAAAACACTTCATTTGCATAAATTTTAATAAAAAAAAATAAAAAATTATTAAATGAATTCAAATTATATACATCTTATAAAATCATGTATTACAAATAATTTTGGTAAATTACAAGAAAAGATTTTTTCAAATTTTTTTTTTACGTTTTTTTCTTCTCTACAATAACTTAATGTGGTACCAAAACACCTTGACTAAAATTAATTTGGCTCTTTTAATTTTCATAGAATTTTGACAAAATATATCTTATTCTTAAGCAATCTAAATAAATACCTTCCAAGCAAGAACTTTGTACTGTGGTGCTTTCAAAATGCCTATTGCTTCTAGGATAATTTTCTTTTTCCGATTTTCTTCCCCGGATTGCAACTCACAATGTCCGGTGTTCATGCTTGGTGAATACTCGAGCGCAGCATTTTGGACGAAGGCACATTGGGTCCAAACAGACTTCTTAGAAGGAGGCATGGGGCCTAGGACTTGAAACAGGTCCGACTTTCCAGCCTCTTCCATTTTGCCATTGAGATAGTTCCACAAGAACATGTTGCACTGTGTTTGAACTGTGCGTCTACTGTAATTGTCAGATAGCTGAGATACTGGAAAATATCCAAACGCAGTAGCACATGTAGACACGACCACAAAGTGTTCAAAATTATCACGTTAAAACACAATCGTATATAGAAACTATATACGTAAACATATCATGCAGCATTTCAGTTATATTTTCACAATTACAAGATTTTTCAAACTCATTTTTTTTACAACTCGTAATCTTGAGCGTTTAATAATTCTAAAATTAACAATGGATTACAAAAATACACCAGGCTCCATTTAAAATTTACCCTGTACTTAGGTTTACCAAGTTTCTTCATTATTACACTAAAACTATACATGTATGCTATATATAGACATATTAATGGAAATACAAAAATTACAAGACGAATAGACAATTTTTTTCTTGGTCAAAATGTATAACAAAATACACAAAGTAGTTGGTCTGACTTAAGGGATTAAATATCAAAATAGAAGAAAGAGGGGTTAGAACACTCTTCATGATAAACTTAGAATCCACAAGCCCCAAGCCCAATTTACAAGTCTAGTGGTTAAGAGTGAAAACTTGAAGAATTGGACTTCCGAAATATCCTGCACCCCCCAGAAAAACAACCACCATTGAGTAACTTTGCATACTTCATAAGGACATTCAACAAGAAAATAAGGACCCTAGATACAAAATTTGAAATTTTCAACCCTTACCGTCCAACATGCATTTCCATTGAACACCCCTAAAAAGGGGTTTTTGTACATAGTGGCTTGACAAAATTGTGCTGTTAAGACTTACAATGTTGTGATTCTTCCGTCATCCGTTGTGCCGAAGGCTCTTTTTCCATCTTGGAAAGTTCTATTGTTAGCTGTCGGTCCAAAATATCTGGCCGCAGTTCTGGTGTACCTGTAATGAATCAAGAGTTAAAATAATATTTATCTTATCAAGTACAAATTGTGTTGACATCATGATTATTGCTTTTTATGAAAGGTCATCAGAACAAAATTAAGATGGCAAAAATTTTGAAACTATAAGTGGGAAAAAAAAGAAGTTTTATTTTGGTTTCAAGCATTCACATATGCATGAAATGAAAATTGAATATATTTTTTACATTTAAGATTGTTTTAATTTATTTAGTAATGTAATTTCCTTGACAAGTATAACATCATTTTTAACTTGAACATCTGAGCATATATTTCATTGATAAATTTCAGGAAATGTCATGGATAGGATGTTTAAAATGTTACTATATTATTGTGCATCTCAAAAGTCATAGGGTTTTGATTGCATTTCATGCAAGATTTTTCCAACATGCAATCTTGTTCCAACAAGACTATACTTGATTACTTACAGACAGGAGATGGGCTGGACCCTATACTGACGACATCTGCTTCTGTGAAAAAAAAATCATATACAGTGGATTCATTATTTATAGAATTCAATAACTAATCGAAGAATTCAAATAGAGAAAAATATTCAACTCGTGACCGAACAACACATTAATTCACGAATGCGCATAGCGCATGAGTTAATTCTCAGTGTTGTTCGGTCACGAGTTGAATATTTTTCGATATTTGAATTCTTTAATTAGTTATTCTTTTTATTACATTGGCAAATGGCTTTTTCTTTAAAGAAATTAACGTAAAACATGTAAGGAACTACATATTTTTTCTAAGCATTCACAATTCGTTTTGATCCACTGTTATCGACGTCTTGACAACGCCTATTGTTGTATGATGTCAGAGAGTGAAATAACCAAGTTTATTTCACATGTAAAATTATCGGTTTTTATTTAACTGGGAAATCAATGTAATTCATTGCAACCAAATGTAATAATATTCGGTGTTCACCTTGTTTTCTTTATTTGTTGAAATTTAATGGGCCACAACAAAAAATGTACATCCAGAAATCTAAGTTATATTACAAGTCTGTTCAAAACTCCCTTATATATACTGATCCCAAAAATGAACAAAAAAGCACTTTTTCAATACAACTAACGCATAATGTTAGGGAAATTTTTACAAGTAGCCATCAAAATGAGCTTTTTATGTGTGATACTATATAATACTGATTGATGTGTAATGCAGGTAAACAAACAATAATTCATTTTAATTGAAAATCATTACATCAGCCTGTTATTCATTGGTTGTTGGTTGCTCAACATCCAGTGGCAAATATTCATTGCTTGTTTTGGACAACCAGGCCTGTATTTCATTGGTTGCCTATTGTTGCTGTACATCATATTATTTTTTTGTTCAATGTTTTATTCATAAACCAAGTATTATTTTTTTTCTCATTTGAATTGTTTGAATTGTTTTACATTCAGTGATATTGTTTGCCTTAAATTAATGGAGAATAAAGGCTTTTTCCCCTGGAGAAGAATCCCAATTTGAAAAAAAAATGGCTTAAAATTATTCCCAAAAAGACAACTATTTTCCCAAACAGTGCAGTTTCAGTAGTAATTGTGCATGAATTCAAACTAAAAAACACTCAATTATACTTTTTTTCATCCCTAAAATTACTATACATGTATGTGCAGATTTGAGGGTCTATTTATGTATCATCACTGACAAAAAGGGGTCTTATTTCAAAGCAGGGTTTGACTCTTAAAATAGGGTCTGTAAATTGAAGTTTCAGTCAAAATTACGCATATTTTCCCAATAAAAAAGGGTAGAGGTAGTTTTGAAAAAAGCCAACAATATCAGTCATTGTAATTTCGGTACCTTTGATAGGTTGCTTTGCAGTATGTATGGATCTTGTTCATTGTTCAAGTCTGTATGATGACCTATATTTATAACTTCTGCATCATTTTTACTTTGGTTGTAAGTCATTTAATTGTCAATCAAATCACATCTTCTTTTTTATATCTGATAATCGATATAAATAAGTATTTTCAGTTCATGTGTGTGCCCATGAAATTGCATTGTTCATTCTAAATACATTGAAATAAATAAATTTGTTAGCATTTCATATTCTTACACATGCATACCTCTACTATTTTTTAGATGTGTTGATGTACTAGGGATAGCTAAAGTACTCTTATTGGCATTCAAATCTATGGTCCTCTCACTTATAGCTGGAAAAAAAAATTAGTTATCAATTTATAATATTTATTATTATTCATTAATTAAATTTTTTGATATAAATCAATGATTTATTAGAGTAAACAAGAGTGATCAGCATTCAGTGTGTGTTTAATTGTTTTTGTTTTGTCTTTTTGATCGAGTTAATCATTTTCAATTGATATTTCATAGTGTGTCTTTTTATGTTGTACTGTTTCTCTACTGTCCAAGGTAAGGGTGAAGGTTGGTACCTGTTAGATTTTTTCAAATGGGCTGCATTTTTAAGTGCCTTTCCTAAGTCAGGAGCCTGTTGTTCAGTGGTTGTAGTTTTAGATATATTTTATACTGTTGGTTTTTCTGTATTGTTTTACACTATTCATTTTGGGGCCCTTTATAGCTGGCTGTTTGGTGTAAGCCAAGGCTCTATGTTGAAGCCCCTACTTTGACGTAATTGATAACTTTATTTATGTATATATATATATATATATATATATACATTGTGACTTGGATGGAGAGTTGTCTCATTGGCATTCATATCTAAAAAAAAACTTGCATCTTAAATTTTAAGACCATTTTTTTGTACATTGAACATAAATCACAATAGTTGCTAATGCATGCACACAATCTTGTGTTCTTGCTTTGTTTAAAATTGACATTGAATGTTGGTTTGAAATTTCTTGCCTCTCTTTTAATGACATCGGCGTTTCAAGATTTTAAGTGGGATATATCATTATAGCAAAACTAGAGCCTTTAAAAACAGAAGGCAGAACTTAGTGATGTCATATCCTTGTCAGTGAAATATGGACACTGAATAATGTGGATTCATTTGTATTTGTGAAACAAATTTCAGTGGATTTTTTGTGTGTGTAGATAAACATTCAGTGGCTGATCCAGAACTTTTCCTAAGGGGGGGCCCACTCCAGTCATGTTTCAGTGATTCCATATATAATCAACCAAATTTTTCCCACAAAAGGGGGGGGGGGGCGGGCCCCCCCAGGGCCCCCTCCTGGATCCGCCTATGACATTTTCAAACTTCAAAGTTTAGTACAAATTTTCTATAGACTTTGACAATACAACAAAATCAAGTACTAATGATAAATTCAATTTATCCTCAATCCACAAATATCAGTTTACACAAAAATAAATTAATCCACTGCAGATTCTAATGCAATTTGGATGTAACATTTTTTTTTCATTGGCTAAAAGTTCCCGTCAAATCCACAGTTGACCAGGCGTAACTAAGATTGGACCCGCCATTTTGAATTGGTTGAATCAACAAATATTCGATTACTACTATATAATCAAAAATAAAACAACACCTACCTCGAATTTGTCGTTTTAATGTAATTTTATTCGAATTTGAAGCGTACAGGTAACGTAATAACCTCCAGTTTGTAAGTTTTCATTTGTCATGTTTGTATGACGTCATGTTTAGCCATGACGTCTTTGTGCCAAAAGCATTCATGAAGTTTCCCGTATTTTTTTCTATTTGTCAAATTTAGACAATTTTTCAAGTTTTATCGTATTTTTTCTTTTTGTAATGCATCAGAATCGGAATAACAGTACTGTAGTTGAAGAGTTGCCTCCGTTAATTTTGATTTAAAGGTCGCAAATCTCCGTTTTACTCTCTCCGCTATGCGTCGCCAGTAAAACTGCATTTGCGACCGTCAAATCTACAATTGACGGTGGCAACTCTTCAACTACAGTACTGTTATTCCTTAATTGTATAAAATCAAACCTGTCATTAGTTTTGGTGGCCCAGTTACAAAGTCAAGGCTAGAACTACTAGCTGTTGACATGACAACCATATCACTGGTCCTGACTGGCTGCAGATGCGTGCTGGGTAATGTCAAATTTGGATTTGGTTTCACCAGAATATGATCAAGCCGTGGACGTGGTGTCGAGGTTGGTCCTGGTATCAGGGACGAGACAGGCATTCGTACACCAGGACTCTGATTGGTCATTGATGAACCGCTAACCATCAGACGAGAAACTAACTTGCTACGAATACCCTGTGGGTCCTGTGCAAGACCAGGACCCAATGTTGTGGTGCTGACTGGTTGAGGCTGCTGAATAGGACTAGAGATACCAGTCACAACAGAGGGTGATGATGGCTGTGTACTTGGTATAGACATTCTTAGTGCTGCAGCAATGCTGGTTATATTCTTGTTCAACTACAAAGATAAATCATGATCATGTGACTCAAATAGATAAGAAAAGGAGAAACAACAATTTAACAAAATATTAATTATCAAATAAAAGACATTTGTTTCATGAATCAAGCCAACCAGCCCAGTCTTATATATTTCCTCTAGAGCTTATAAAAATTTGGTCTTCATGCCATAAATAGAACTAACTAAAATGTTGGTATATTGAGCTTTGGGCTCTTTGGTCTTAAAGTTTATAATATAAAGAACAGTTAATATCCTGAAAATTACATCCTCTTGAAAGGGAAAATTTTTGAATACAGAAAATATGGGGAGAAAAAACCTAATTATTACATACCTGAGGAACTGGTGGTAAACTTTCTGATACAAGAGGAGGGGCCACCATTCTCACTTGCTGAACTTCTGTTTGAATGACAGTCTTAGGTACAGATTTCTCCGTCATCTTTTGTTGTGCCTGACTGATTTGTTCTAGGACTGGTATGGGGATAGACCCTGTACTGGCACTCATCTGCTTGGCAAGGTGAAGGGCTGCTGCTGGGTTGCTAGCGAAAAGATTTCCCAGGTTGATCAAGTTTGGAACACCTTGTTGTGCCTGCTGCACTTGCTGCTGTGCTTGTTTCTGCAACTCTTGCTGCAACAGTTGCACTGGAATCGTAACTTTTTCTTCTGTCGTCGTTTCTTTCTGAAGTGAGGCTGCCACAGACATTGGTACAGTAATGAAATGTTCTCCGCATTTTATCGTCGAGGTGATTGTTTGAGCCTGTGGTACAGCCATCATGCTCTGACCCTGACCTGGTAGACCCATAAGCATTTTGGAAGAAGGGATTATGATTTCAGACCTCCCAGTTGGCGTGGTTGGAGCAGATGGAGAATCCGTCTTCCGGAGTTGAACAAGAGTTAGTTTCCCTGTCTTCTGGTCCACTGCTGTGACATAGGGTATTCCAGACATAGGATCAATGGCTGTTATATAGGGCATTTTCTGAACACCTGAAAAAATAATCAATTGATTCTTTATGAGGCCACACTTAAATAATATTTTTGTTTGCACAAACCTTACCAAAAGGTTTGGACAGGGGGTAGGTAGGTAGACATTTTCTTTTTTTCCATGCTAATCTGATTAAAAAATTATTTTTTTTTACTTCAAGACAATAAAATATCTTTAGTAGGCATCTTCTTAGAGTCTGGGTATATAAGGTTAGGGCATACACACTATGTTCATGGCCTGGCAGATTATTGTGAACTAGAATTGTGACTGAACCTATATAATGATACCAACTGCCCCACAATATTATTTTTATTGAAGAATGGATATTTGATTATCTCCCTTTAACATGTTGGCACCAAATAATACTACTTTATAGATGCAAAATGCACATCCTAAGGAAGTGTGGTCATCAATTTGCCCAAATGAAATTGTTTTGATTGCATTCATATTTCATACATCTTGACATGGTCCCAAACTTTCTTTAATTATTTCAGTCTATCCAATCAGATTTTATTGTTTTATTTTTTCCTATGTCTGTTGCCCACCTGAATTTTTTTTGGTTTAATTTATAATTCTAAGATCTTGTCATAGTTCCAAATTTTCACTCAAGTATTTCAGTCTATCTAATCAGATTTGATTGTTTTGCTATAAATCTATGTTTTGGTACCCACCTGAAATAGTATCACTGCCTGGGGTTGAAGCTGGTGATGGCCTCCCACTGCAGATTACAACCGTTGCTTCTGTTTCTACTGGAACATCATCCCTACTGTCTTTCTTAGCTCTCTTACTTCTGGTCTGAGTTGTTCCCCCTGATGAACCTCTCTTCTGTGGAGTCTTTGACATATCCTGTTAGATTGTAAATCTTAATAAATCATTTCAGAATTTGATGCATTCTCAATCTGGAGAACATTTTGAACAATTAATTTACATCTTTATGTTCCCCCTGATGAACCTCTCTTCTGTGGAGTCTTTGACATATCCTGTTAGATTATCAAAACTTTATATATCATTATAGTACTTTATATTTCATTGGAAACTTATCATTTTTTTAATAATTCACCGTTTCAGATGCATTCTGGGTATTATTTCAAACCATTACTTTACATCTTAGTTTCTCTTACTGTTGATCAAGTTAAGGCATTAATAAATAGTAGAGTTTATAAATATATGTTCATCCTCAGCCACAGGCCCAAAAGTGTGGTAATCTATATCGTAACTGAAAATTTAAACTTTCTCTATAAACTCTGCAGTAATTTCATTTTTAAGTATTAAATATACTAAATTTCTACAAGTTTGTAGCAAAAATAAGATATAGTGAATGTTCTATATATTGTAGGATGTGGTGCATTATTTGTGTTGCTAAGTATATACATTACTGCAGGTGGATTAAACTATTTCCTTTGATAGAGTGGGATACAGCTTTATTTCTTTGTCATTTTGGTATCTTGTGGAGAGTTGTCTCATTGTTAATCCTACCACATCTTCTTTTTTTATTATTATAAAATAATATAAAGTCTCATTACTGTTTGTTGTTGGGTTTTTAGTTCTATCGCTTTTAGTAATGTCTGAATACCACCATCCACCCCTGACGATCCTTCTCGTTCTGGAGAGCTTGGTGCTGTGGATACCGTTGGTGTAGACGATCCTGAATGAGATTCTGAAATATTATACAACCCACTTTTAACAGTCCATGCAAATACTTGTACAAATTATTTTTATTCACTTGGAGAAGTAAAATTTAATCTACTTATATAAGTAAATTTGTTATGTTCATAATTTCTAATACTTTAAAGGTTGAATTTATCTCCCCTTAATTTTCTCAGAAAATTCACTTGCATAGTTTGTGTACAATTTGGAAATTAGTATGGCGTTCATTATCACTGAACTAGTATATATTTGTTTAGGGGCCAGCTGAAGGACGCCTCCGGGTGCAGGAATTTCTCGCTACATTGAAGACCTGTTGGTGACCTTCTGCTGTTTTTTTTTTTTCTATGGTCGGGTTTTAAAATTCTCAAGTTTTTGGATTTAAAAACATGTCTTAAACTTTTTTGCTCTGGTAAGCTATAATTTTTTATAGAGTATAATGTATCAATGTATCAACTCAATACTTCAACAACTAGTTGTAATAAAAATGAGAATGGAAATGGGGAATGTGTCAAAGAGACAACAACCCGACCATAGAAAAAAACAACAGCAGAAGGTCACCAACAGGTCTTCAATGTAGCGAGAATTTCCCGCACCAAGAGGCGTCCTTCAGCTGGCCCCAAAACAAATATATACTAGTTCAGTGATAATGAACGCCATACTAATTTCCAAATTGTACACAAGAAACTAAAATTAAAATAATACAAGACTAACAAAGGCCAGAGGCTCCTGACTTGGGGCAGGCGCAAAAATGTGGCGGGGTTAAACATGTTTGTGAGATCTCAACCCTCCCCCTATACCTCTAGCCAATGTAGAAAAGTAAATGCATAACAATACGCACATTAAAATTCAGTGCAAAGATCTTCAGGAATTTCACAAGCCTCTTGACATGTTGGAGGCTTATAAATGAGTATTTTAATATTGTGCACATAACATTTTGTTTTGCACACATAACTGACTCTTACATATTGTGTGGTTGACCTTACCATATCGCCTGATACTGTGTACAAAATGTATAAGTAAAAGATAAATTTGTCCAGGTAATATTTTTCCTGGAGGACACATATTACTACCAGTTGCAGAAAAACAAAAAATCAAAATACAAGTCCCTCTTAATGTTCTTGTCAGACTGCCCTGTCTTACTGATATAATATGTATATTTAGAAATTAAAAAAAAAATAACTTCCTGACCTAAGAAAGATGCATTGATTAGATATATGGCAGTTATAATTGTGTATTTGTTTGATATTATAAATATTTTTTTTTCTTTTTCATAATTTTCCTATTACAAATAATAAGTTTGTAATTCAATGTAATTTTACAGTGTATTTTTATCTGCATTTAATAAATGTGAGAAATATAAATAACTTTCAAAACATTAACCGTACCATCAAGTTTGATACCAGCCATGAGACTGTATTTCCGCTTAATTTCCATCTTCTCTTTCATCGTGGGTTCTGGAGAGTCGAGAAACTTATAAACTTTAAATGCATTATCTCCCTTTCTAACACCAAGTTCTTTCAATTCCATCACATCTGGAAGACTGTTTAGAGCACAACGAAAGTTGGCCTTCCAACGCTTGTGGTTACCCTCGTGATGGCGTCCTGTAAAATATGGATGGTTTTATAATACACAAAATATTGGTCAGACTTTAATAAAATATTGTGTGTTTCCTGTAAATATATGGATAGTGTTATACATGTATTAATAATATATGTTAGCGATATTTTTATAATTTTTAGTATACTTTCTTTAAAAGGAAAAAATAAATACACTGAACTATATGTTTCCTTGAGTAACCCCAATGTCAGCATGGTCAAGCTCTGGTAAATAAGTTACTTTTTTAAATATATATAATCATGATAATCAACGATTCAGTGATATTGTTTGCCTCAAATAACAGCCGAAATTCGGCCTTTTCCCCTAGAGAAAATTCCCAATTACTAAAAAAAATGGCTTAAAATTCCTCCCAAAAAGGTCTACATTTTCCCCAAACAGTGATGGCATTGGTAGTAATGTTTGTAAATATCGTATTCATGTTATTATTTTGATATTATAAAGCACTTTTGAGATCCGGTTTTCTGATCAGAATCATCATGGTGTTTGTAACACATGTGGTTTTTAATGCATTAAGTACCATAAAATTGAGAATGGAAATGGGGAATGTGTCAAAGAGACAACAACCCGCCCAAATAAAAAACAACAGCAGAGGGTCACCAACAGGTCTTCAATGTAGCGAGAAATTCCCGCACCCGGAGGCGTCCTTCAGCTTGCTTCTGTTTCTT
Source organism: Mytilus galloprovincialis (assembly GCA_037788925.1). Taxonomy (NCBI): domain Eukaryota; kingdom Metazoa; phylum Mollusca; class Bivalvia; order Mytilida; family Mytilidae; genus Mytilus; species Mytilus galloprovincialis. The sequence goes on along the minus strand of CM075338.1, from coordinate 19,533,853 downwards.
TCTTCTCTCCGAAAAGTACGTTCCTGGTTGAAAATGTCTGACAACCAAAATATATATATGAAAAAACAGTGCAAAAAAGACAGCAAAGGTCAGCAAAAAATCAGAGATGTGTTTAGAATAATATTTCCCAATTTCAATAAAAAATATGCATTTTTCCCAATAAAAAACGGTAGAGGTAGTTTTGAAAAAAGACAACAATATCACTGCGATTAAGTATTAGGATTTATGCCCCCTTCAAAAGTCCTACATCAGCCCTAGATATTTTTACTCTTGTTTATCATATTTCAACTCTGTCAATATCATTACTTGGATTAATGTGACAGAAAAAATAAGAGGCATAATATCATTGATTCAAATTACAAACCTGTATGAAAAGCCCAACGTTCAAATAAATCTGAATCTCGGTTACGATTGAAACAATTGTGCGCTGCGTGTTTCCAAGAAATTCTGAAAATATTTTCTCTCTTGTTTTGCCAGCTTAAACCAGGTAGGATATTCTTGTCTAACAGGTCAATCAGCCAAGGACGCATCTTCTGCCGTTCAACAGGACGCACAGGGCGCTGTCCTTCGACAGAATATGTTTCAGACGGAGTGTCATCTTCCTCATCTTCAAGTTCGTCTTCTTCTGATTTTATAAAAACTGTTTCACAAATGATTTCCTCTGTTTCAACACCAAGGTCAGGTTCCTCACATACCTCTTGGTCCGAGGACATTGCTCAATGAACCCTGAAATATAGGTCATTAATTGGATATATTTTGGTGAGGACATTGCTCAATGAACCCTGAAATATAGGTCATTAGTGGGATATATTTGATAAGGCAAAAAAAAAATAACACATGAGTTTCGGCTAACCCTTCATACCCTACTTTTTAGTGTCAACCTGAACACTTTATATGACATTTGGAACATGCAGTCAAAGTCAGACTGATTATCTAGCAATAACAAGTTAAAAAAAAGTTAGTAAAATAAATATTGCCTGCCTGGCTGCCTACCTACCAAGGGTGTGGAAATAATAGTTGTGAGCATTAGCATTTAAGGTTTTCTACTCGACTTATGACTCTTTTTGTCTTGCTTGCCCACCTTTTTATTAAGTATTTATCAATCTGAATCTCCATAAAAAATTTAAACAAATGACACTTCCGGTAAATGATGGATCAGGCCATTCATTAGGAGGCGGTACCCGGTACTTTTACCTTCTTATGCTATTGACAAGTACCGCCTAAATGTAGGAATTTTTATATAAGATATTCATGGAATAAATTGAAAAGTACCACCTAGAAACGTGGAAAGTACCAGTCAACATGAAAGATAATGAAACCCCTGATGGATAAAACCTAATCGACGATCCCGCGTCAACGGACAAAGCCCATGCAATAATACAAGACTCGGGTTCGCATACTTATATATTTTTATATATTTTGGTAATCGATCTATTTCCGGTATCATGTAATATTTATCATCATGAACATTATGTTTTTACTTGCTGAACATTGGTTTCTTTTACATAAATTAAACATCTTTATATGTTTGGAAATTAATTTTATGTTTTTTGTTGGATTTTAACTTTGTCTTGTATATTTTTTTAGTTGTCCACGGGCACCCAAACAAAAATAATTACTTGTCCGGTTGTTCAAATGTACGAGTCTGGCGACTGGCGCATAGCATTTCCACACCCCTGCCTACCCTCTTTCTTTCCAACATGTTAGCGGAAACACTTGTATTATTTTTTTTGTTTGCCTTACATTTGTATTTGGCTAAATCAAAAATCCTGATCATTAATATTTTTTTCCGTTACTTTTTCATAATTTATTTTTAACAAAAACTAATTAAATAATATACTAAAATGATAATTCGATTTTTATATTTTATCTAATTGTTGTAATTGTAAATGGCAAATAAAAGTAATTTTTATATATGAAACTATTTCCCTAATATTGCCCCTTTAGCCTCGTTCTGAAATACGTCCTACTTTCATATTATACAACTTGACAAACAACTACGACAAATCATGTTTCAGCATAGTTTACCCTCTTTAAATAAGTTACATGGTTTTTTAAGTAATATCTTGCGATCTGAAGCAATAAATATAAACACATAATACTTCCCCAGCCTTAAATTAGAATTTCAGACGAGTATCGATGGTCGCCATGTTGGATCACAAAAGAAAGTAGATTTCGAAAGTAAAAAATATTCTACTTTCATCTTTGATTTTGAGAAAATTAACTGCATCTGCAGTACTAAAAATATTGTCTTTATCTTCATTTTCTAAAATTTCACCATACTAACGGACAAATTTTGGTTAAAAATGATAATATAGGTATATGACGCGGTAACAAAAAAATGCAAAGGGCGCCATGCCTTCTTTCACTTTGGTTGACAAATTTTTAACTAAGTTCGTGTCTTATTCCCATTGCATTTTGTGCATCAATTATGTCTATGTGTAATAAACTTACATTTTGTAATCAAATATTAATATTTCCACCAAATTTCGACGTAAATAACTGTTTTCTCGTTCAGACAGGCAGTTGCTGGTCAACATGAAACTACATAGGTGGCGCTTTGCTAATTAGCATACAGTAACTTTTGTTTTTCCAACGTCTTCCATTGGTTAAAAATGAAATGAAAGAATCTTCGCTGTTAACTAATTATTTTCAGAAGCATGCACAATTATTATCGAAATTCCATTTAAACCCTTTTCGTTTATATGTATTTAAGGGTTTTTGGGTCCAAAAACAAGTTATTCCAAGGTCATTTGAGGCAGACAAAATATCAGGTCGATTACGGGGCTCCAAGAAGGTTTGTTTTGTCCTGGCATTGCCGGATCATTAAGACATTTGATGATTTCTCGAACTAAGAAAGAAAACAATGGATCATGAAAACAAAAACTAAAACGTTTCTTAATCATCAGTGAGATATTTATTATATGAAGTTTTTTTTCCCCTACAGTATGTACGCGTATGCCTTGCTATCCTTGGATTTTTTCGTCCTATTTGCATGACTTAAGCATGTTGAGACAATTAAGAACTTTGACCAAATATTTCTCAATATCGTAAAAATTAAAATCGCATTTTAGTCTAAAATGACAAAATCGACATAATCAATGCACGCAATAATTTCTGAATTTACAGTAGTTTATATGTATTTATATGTCTCTGATGTAATTCAATAATTCGTCATGTGTAACTTGTTGGCATAGGTGTAATTGATATGTGTTTATCAAAATACATTCCTTTTTGGGATACATAATAGACATGTTCCAGACCATATGAGTATTTGGACCGTATACATATAATCGTACGGTCCGACCGTATGAGTATACGCGTATAGCCCAGTACGAGCTGACAATACATGTTATTGGATCATATGGGACCGGTTCATATGGGTTACATTTAAACAAACATTTATCACAATCTTTATTTTTTTAGTTTTACAAATTGTAATTATTACAATTAGATGGATAAAATGAACAAACGAACAATTGAAATTAAATATTTGTTAATTGTATATCTGAATCCTATTTTGGTACTCTCGCCCAAGGTGACACTTGCTACCACAAGTAAAGTAATATTTTTTACAATTTTACATGTTTGCAGTTCATGCATAACTCTTTGCATTTGCATTTTTTGTGTAAAGTTGCTAGATATTATATATATATAACTTTTTTTTTTTTATTAATTTGAGAGTTAAGTTATGTTGATATGTTATATGCATTTGAATCTAATAAACATGAGCAAGTGCTTTATTAGTCAGAGCGTATGCGTAACTATGCGTATAGTCCGACCGTATGAGTATTTTGAAAAAGTACGCATACGGGCTATCAAAATAAAAATGCATACTGTAGAAAAACAATATTTAATGAAAAGGAATAACTATGAGCAACGTCAACTCTCACATTACAGACATAAAAAAACATGAGAATTAAAAGCATAGTTTTTAATGTTTCTCACAAATAAATGAAAATTTTTGTGAACATTGACTGTCGTTCCACTTATATTTAGCACCACTATGCATATGTGCACAGTCTTCTTGACCAGCATTATTAGGTTCGCCTGGGTTCCAGTCGGTATAGGTTAGCACTGTATTATCGGATTCCCATATAAAACGTGATTCTTGTACTGAATCATGAGCTCCAATCCACACGTGACCTGGGTTTTTATCTGAAAGTAAACATCGTTCTTTGTATTTACCTAATGAGTCATTTAAGAAATTATTTGAAGAGTTTGTTCATATGTTGTACTGTTACAAGACAGTCTCGTGTAAGGGTACGTGTTGGATCCCGCTAACGTATTTAACCCGGACACATTCTTTATGTGCCTGTCCCAAGTCTTGTGGTGCCTGATATTGGTTTGATTTTTGTCCATTATTTTTAGCAGTTCTTGTGGTATCCTGTTGCACCACTGGGCCGGGATCAATGTTGGATTCGGTGCCCACTTACATGTTTAACATTCGTTATGTGCCTGTCCAGCAGAAAGCCTGTAATTCAATGGTTATCTTTTGTTACTGTATATTATATCTTAACTTGTTTTACATTGATCATTTCGGGGCTGTTTATACTCATTTTGCGGTGTTGGCTCATTGCTGACGACCGTACGATGACCTATAGTTGATACTGTCTGTGTCAGTTGATCTCTTGTTGATAGTTGTCTCTTTGGCAGTCAAACCACATGATCTTTCCTTATTATTAGGATTTTAAGATTGCCTACTATTAGTACGTGTATTTTAAAAAACTGCAGTGTTCTACTCAAATATTGCATTGAAATCTCTGTGAACCAGAATCAGAACACTCTAACCTAAATATGTTATAATACTTTTGCATTCAATGGACGTATGCTTTTTAACTTCGTTCCTCGGTGTAGGCGTTCAGTCATACAAAAGTCGCACAACCAAATTTGTAACTATTGGAGCAGAAACTGCTTACCCCTCCAAAAGAGGGACGAAAGATACCAGAGGGACAGTCAAACTCATAAATCGAAAATAAACTGACAACACCATGGCTAAAAATGAAAAGGACAAACAGACAAACAACAGTACAACTGACACAACATAGAAAACTAAAGAAGAAACAAAACGAATTAACCCCACCAAAAACTAGGGGTGATCTCAGGTACTCCGGAAGGGTAAGGAGATCCTGCTCCACATGTGGCACCCGTCGTGTTGTTTATGAGAAAACAAATCCGGTACATAGTCTAATTCGGTAGGTCACACTTATGAAAGGGAAGGGGATTGTAGTTACGACGTAAGGAACATATCCGATATCATTTGTGAAACGGTTATTCAATAACGGTCAACCAACTCGTAATGGCGTCCGTAAAATTTTCGAAGAGATGATTTCAACTTCACCATTTGGAACTCTTGATTTCATAGCTTCTTTGTGAGCAATAACCCTCTATCAAGAAAATCATGATAGGAAATGCAAGCACGGGAATATCGTATCTACACCGTATGCAGGTGCTGCTGGAATGTTGCTACTTAGAAATGGAAAGTTCACAATTGGAAAGCTGAAATCATCTCTTTTGTCGTCAAGTGTTTTCATTGTCAATTTTAAATCACCAGATATCACTCTTGAGTTTGCTGCTTTTGTTTTACTTACTTTGGAAGTGCTTTATAAACTTTGTATATTGAAACTTAAATGTTACAGATACCGATATTGGCTGTGTTTTTTAAATGCATTCCGTTTTATATAGGGGTATTTATGTACTAATTACCATTCCTTTTGTACTTACCGATAATTATAAAAGATTTCAGGAACCAATTTTCAACAGTATTGTCAATTTTTACTAGGAATCCTCCCTTTCTATGACAATCAGTCTACAAACAAAAATTCTAAATATGATATGAGAATAGAATGGATGTCTTATATTTTCAATAATGCAAAAGGTTTTTTACGTTGAGTAATGACTGAAAAGACTAATGATTTCCCCTATGTTAAATTTTTAACTTTTCAATAAATTCTGCAGAATTTACCTCTGTTTCAAATAAAGAAATACGTGGCATGAGTAAAGTTTAATCCTGTACAGTACTACAGACACAATTTTGCATAACATTTCCTTGCATAAAAAAATAACCATTTATAGTTTTTACTTCTTTTTTACTTGTGTAAAAGCTTTAGTAACCAGGTAATTTCAAGTTTCTAAAATATTCTCAGTATAGATAGAAACAGCAAATAATAAATTAAAGGTGCTTAGAAATACCCAAGATTTTAGCTTATGACCCAGACATTTTTTTTACTGCAATGCGATATAAGATAAATTTCCTACAACTGTCAAATACAAGGAAATATTTTTCGACCCTTTTCTGTATGCAACCGGATGTGACGTACTATGATTTGTCGGTATTACATTAAAATAGCTGTTTTTCACTTAAAAGTTTTTGAATTGTTCCCCGCATTTCTATGATTTAGCGGATGTTATAAGCAATAATGTCATACTTTAATAAAAACTAAAAAGGAGATTTACTACCTCCTTGTCTCATCGGCATTTAAATGTGTTTGCTCATAAATTAATTAATTGTATTATAAATCCTCCCATTTCTATCAAAAGTCCAATAACAGATAAAATAAACAAAATCAAAACATTGGTACACCATCATTTTTTTTACTCTTGACTAGCAAAAGTGTTTCATTATTGTCTTATATATTGCTATTTGTTAAGTTCTTCTATTAATTTATTCGCTATACCTTTTTATTTTAATATTCCGAATAAGTTGGGAAACTGAAACGGAAATTGCGATATTTATTTTGCTGTATCCAAACAAATACAAAACCATAAAGCTTTCAAACATCTTACTTTTGCCGAACTCCATGTCATCTTTGATTTGAATTGAAAGTAATAACAACTTCTCATAAATTGTACCCATCCGGAACCACACGTTATTGTCCTGCCTGAAAATGTTTGAATTTTATTTGGTTTAATGACATTGTTGGAATAGAACGTGTCTTGATATAGATTAGCGTTTACTAATCAGAATACAAGAACGGTATAACCCTATAGTTTGTACATGTATTACCTTTTAAACTGTAAAGATAGATTATCAAATCAGACAATAGTCAGGTACCGGAATATGAAAGGGGTAATGTCTTGTTATATATCAGTGTCAAAAAGCGGGAAAACATTCTTAAATCATACACGTGCCAGTGGCGGATCCAGAACATTTCCTAAGGGGGGCCCGCTCCAGTCATGCTTCAATGATTCCCTATATAATCAACCAATTTTTTCCCACGAAAGGGGGGCCCGGCCCCCCCCTGGATCCGCCTATGCGTGCCTTCGATTTCTAATTTTTGTCAATAGTTTGTATATAATTAGTAATACTACAAGCTGCTCCGTTTGGATTTCATTCCTTGGTTAACAAAATTTATAACAAAACTAAGTGAATTCTTATTTAAAAGCAGATGATAATTGTTCCTATTGTTTTGTTTGCAGTCTGCATTCAGCAATTTTATTGTTATAAACCAGTTTAGTTTTAACTAAAATTGTCGCACTAGGTTTAGTTCATATTTCAAATTATCTATCAACAAATTTAGCTCTTAAAGTTCATAATAAAATCAAGGTCTGAAAGGAAACTAAGTTTTTTTAATTTGTCATGTACATTGGTTTTGATACCTGATTCTCCCGGACTTCCCTTTTCGCCATTTTGTCCTCGTGCTCCTGTTATTAGACATAAAGATATTATAAATGATGTGATACAAAGGTATAATCAAATTCAATAAGGGCATAACAAGAACATTTTCAACCAACGTTACGAATGGAAACTAACTGTTATATTCATTTCTTGGTATTTTTTGAAAATTCTTAATGGTCATGTATAGCTTGCTAAACCTGCCGCTTATATGAACGTGTTTGTAGTTCCGTTTTTTTTACTGACAACATCGGGTTGGCAAACTTAACAGACATACTCAGATAATATAAAAACTCTACATTCAAAACGGATAATATTTACCTCCATCTTTATCATCTTTATAGTTATTGATATAACATTTAGTACATCGGTTGATGTTAAAACTTTAAAGTGGAAGATATAATATTATGACGACAATCGGCTTGAGACTTGGTGCAATAGGCTAAACATTCATTGCAATACGCAAACTTATCATAGATACCAGGCTTAAAAAGACGTATCAGTGATGCTCGGATTCAAACCGACTGTATAGCCAATCAAGGTCGTTAATAACTTCCATTTGTTGTCGACTTAAAAAAAGGAAAAATACTCAAATATAAAACGAATTGAAGGGTATTGAGGACAGCTAGCTAGGGTAATGTATTCCTAGGGTAGACCATCCTGAGTGTTCGAAAAAGTTTTGTTAATACATGTATTGAGTTTTTATAATCAATTAATATCTAATAATAGTATGAGTCTAGCAATTGTTGTTCTTAGGTTTCTTTATGTGGATTTCTATGAACTCTTCTGTCATAACAAATTAGCAAAGAATAAAGCTAATACTGTACACTGGTTTTGTTTCTCTTTGTCATTCAATGAAAAAGAGTTGTTTGTCAGATATATGACGTATGAGTCATTGAAAAAAAAGGTTCATTTATTTATAATAAATCTGCAGTTTTCTGTTATAATTGAATAATACAGAAAAAAACTATCATCATATAAGCCTTTAAAATTACTATTTTATATTAAAATCTACTCTTATTTATTACATTATTTTGGAAAAATGGAAAACAAAACATGTTCATTTAGCGTCAGTTTGATGTTCTCACCTATTTGTCCCTTGTCGCCAACTGGACCCATATTTCCCATTAAACCTTTGTCACCTCTGATACCCTTTTCACCATTTTCACCTTTTAGGCCAGCAAGTCCAATTTCTCCCTTCGGTCCTTTATCGCCAGTTGGTCCTTTTTCTCCAATCGAACCTTTCCTTCCGGAAGGTCCAACTAGACCAGTCTGTCCCATTTCCCCTGGCATTCCCATTTCACCATCCACTCCTTTGCTTCCTTTATGACCGCGTGCACCAAGTGCACCTTTTTCTCCGATTTCCCCTTTTTGTCCACTTGGACCTTCATCTCCAATGGTACCTTTGTCACCAGCTGAACCTTTCGCACCTACTACACCCTTTTCTCCCAGTAGTCCCTTTTCGCCACTCATGCCCTTTTCTCCTAGTAGTCCTTTTTCGCCACTCATACCCTTTTCCCCCAGTAGTCCTTTTTCGCAACTCATGCCCTTTTCTCCTTTGGATCCTTTCGTACCATTTTGTCCTTTTCCTCCTATTGGCCCTACATCTCCGAGTTGTCCCTTACTTCCAGCTGAACCTCTGTGTCCAGTTTCTCCTTTTCTACCTTGGTGTCCCCTATCACCAGCAGTGCCGTTATGACCAACAGGACCCCTTTCTCCTCTAGAGCCTTTTTCACCTTTAGGGAAATTCCCATGGTCACTACTAAATGTACCTTTTAAAAATACAGAAAGCATTCCATCAAATGATCAATAAACGTAAATGTCTGTTATATTGGTGTAGATAAAACCTTTGATCAACGTGTTTATGTTCCCACTTAATAACCAGTAATTGCTGTCCCTTAACGTTAAACTATGGGTAATGGTAAAGTATTTGTTGTTCCATCTTCTCTGTGTAGTGTATTCTCAAATGTCCATTATATGATCGTCTTATTTATATCTAGCTATGGTGTTGTCTGTTTTTTTTTCAAATTGTTAATTTATTTGAAAAATAATAAACAGTTATATAAATTAAGCCCCCGTTACGTCATGAGAATTAATTTATTTTTGAAGTAAGACTGAATAATAAAAATTACATACTTTAATTACCTAATTGATTTGACAAATGAGATTGTTTTTCCAAACCAGAAGTATTCAATTGTTGATTCTGCTTTTCTAGTTCTGAACTCTTTTCTATATATTCTAAAATAAAGGAAAACATTCATAGTATTAACATTGCTTGTTAACAATGTATTAATAAAGTGAAAGTTCATTTTTTTTTCAAATCGATTATTTAAACGTATTTGTAACATTTTATAACGATTTTCCCCCTGTATAATTAATATTTCCAATGGTTGATTAAAATTTGTTACCTGACTTATGGGTATAATTTGTCATGCTTATTTTCTAATTTATGATTTATAAGTGTCGTTTCTCTTTTAAAAGAAATTATCAAGCATTATTGCTTAGGATAGGGTAGAAAGCGGTCTCAATCAGGATTTTCCGAAAAAAATGGGAGCCAAATCCCAAATAGTCGTGAAAACATGGTTTCCACATTGCCAACGAAATAACGTGTCAATCCCGAATGTCTTGAAAAGGTCCGTCTATTCCACAGCAAAAAAAATAAAAACGCTTACCTTCCAAGTATATGACTATGGCTGTAACTGCAAGTGAAAAACATATCAACAGCATTATGGTCAGGGCTAAAATTGCTGTATCCCTCTTTTTACTCGCGTTACGAATTTCAGCAAGTTTATCATTGAAAGCATTAGCTTCTCTACTATCTCTGCTTTGTTCGGATTTATTCCAGTCATCAGTTTGTAAAATATCTACCAGTTGAACTTGTTCGCTCATTTTCAACTACTATGTTACGTCTATATTCGGTCGTTAAAAATTCTTATCAATGTTTGAAATGGAAACTGTAGATTTGACACAGTATGCATGAAAATCTCCTTGATATTACATAGAAATATATGTTGTTTATGGTTTACGAAAAGTCTCAACAATTTCTAGTTTCCCATTGGACTAGATCGGAAATTTTCTTCTGTCAAGTGACATGTATGAGGGTAGGAAAGGTTTCCAACGTCAATCGATCGCCAAACGCTCCCTTTCCTAAACTTTTAGAGTCAAATAAATGTAACAATTGCAGTTTCTTGTTACGAGGTACTGATTGAGCAATGTACGCGTCTAAAGTGGAAAATGTTTGGTCATTTCGATTTTATTTTAAAACTAGATAGAAAAAAAAAAGGGAACAATTATTTGTCAAATCCAGTACCTCAATACCTCAATTACCATCCAAATACACTTCTTATAAGACATCCGAAAATCCTCAAGTGTCATCTTTACATAATGACATAGTTTTACGTAATGATAATTATTATATTCTAATAAAACACTTTCAGAAAATTAATTTGAAGATATGAATAAAAGCCAAATCATATTTCGCTTTGGATTAATACTGTGAAGTAGTTGAGCACAACTTTTTTTTTCCAATGCTACTTTTGCGCCACATGTTTTAAAATTACATGGTATTATTTGCGCAAAAAAAAACCCATACGATTGCGCCACCTAGAAGAAAAATGACTTTGCTACGCCAATTGATACATTTGGAAAACAAAATTTGGCGCAATTGATGCCCCTGCAAAAACAGTATTTGGCGCAAAAGGACTGCTGCCAAATAAAGATTAATATATCAATTATTGCTGAATGAATTTCTTACCAAATATTTCCTATTCTACAAATATTTCATAAGCATAACCTTTTATGAAACTTATCTAATGTTTGTGTGTGACAAAAATATAAACGGCTTAAGGAACCAATGCACAACTTGATTTAATTATGTTGGGAGGACATATGGCGCAAGAGTATCAAATGAAGAAAAATGTGCGGTTGGTGAACGGGATCCAAAAAATAATAATCTTTTTGGAGCAGAGTTTGAATGGAGAAAGAACATCGAGCTATGTTAACGGTCTGAATGGAGATAGTGGGCTACCTTGATTAAATAGTGAACTTAGCGATCATGATATCAATGTTAGAATGGGTTCAACAACGAGTAAGGGTCCTGTTGGCGACAATGTAAAACAGGTGTCATAATTATATCAAGTTCATGCTTGAAGGTCATATGCTCTGTACTAAATTGTACTAAATCATAATTCGATATTTCATCAATTAATATCAAATGAGAATTGCAAGATTTATATGATGAAATTAACCATTGATATCATTTGCGTTGTGACTGTTTTTCATTACGAAATATATCTTAATTCTTTCTTAATTGCTTTTTGAGAGGACACTATCACACTTTCTGAAGTATCTACTTATCTCAATACTTATGAATACATAATTGACGCCCGTCAAGCAAAAACAACCCTTGTAACATAAATTGGATGTTTTCCTTTGATGTTTTAATGCAATAATTTGCTTAAAAAGTGTGTTTAGGGAAAACCATGGTATATTATATGCAAATTTATGTTGTACCATACTTTGCTAATTAAATATGCAGCTCAACTAGAATTCAAAGGAAAGAAGGCGGAGCTTAGCTATGGTACAACATATTCATTTTCATGTTATTCCATGGCTGAAGCTCCACCCCATTTTTTGAAAGATATCCGCCTCTGAAATATTTAGGAAACAGAAAAAAAGTGAAAGGTCATGAACATTTATTTGTTTCATTTATAACACAAAGCAATAAGTCATTTGTAACACAACACATCACAAGAAACATGTTTTAAACTAAAACAAAAATTGCTTTTCACAAGTTCCCGCAAGTTGAAAAAAAAATCGAAAGGTTCCTTCTTTCAGTTTTGAAAAAAAATTAATAAAAAAATGTTTCATTGCGAAAATTCCCATTAACTTTCTTTCAACAAATGTTTAAGTGAAAGAAAAAATGCAGTTGTTTAAATTTACAGTTCCACTGGTGTTAGTAATATCATTCAAACATTTTAGGCGCGTAGAAATGACACGACAATTTGCGGAGTTTTCAGTGTTGACTGGTTCCAGTTTTGTACACTTCAAAAGAGGCCCCTCAACTTCCAATTTATTATGGGTAACAGAAACTGTATCAATACTTGGTGGATTTAACACAGAAGACACTTTTTGTTCTATTTCATCAGTTTTTGATTTGTATGCCCTTACAGCTGACGACCTGTGTCCAGTACGATCCATTATTGTTTGTTCATCTAATCCTGCTTTGTACAATGCTGTTGCGCACGTCCTCTTCCCAGAATGATTTGTGTAATTTCCAGTTAAGCCCGCTTTTTGACACATCTCTTTCATTAAACCTTCTAGTTTATTTACACCAAGCGGCTGCTTTCCATACCGGATTGTATTTCCGACCAAAGCCAAAGGTTTTCGATAAAAACATCCATCATTACCAAGAATGTTGAGATATGTCTCAAAAATGTTGTACATACACCTAGCTCCTGAAAATGAATTATAAAACTAGAAATAATACAAATATTGTATATATGGCGACTTTTTAAGAAATAATCAGTAATTAAACTTAGTACATGTATAACGGAGGGGTACCATGATTTGCACAATTTCGATAAGTGATAAAAATATACATCTTCAGTAAAAGCAGTTACATTGTCTTTTATTTATGAGTATATTGCAATTTGAGAGTTTAACTATAAAACCAGGTTTAATCCGACATTGTCTACATACAAAAATTCCTGTATCCAGTATTGAATATGACAGAAGTTTTTGATTCGGTTGATTTTGTCACTTTAAATACGATAACAGGCTTTGCGCTTTGACTTTGAATTTTCACTTAACTTATGGTGAATGGGAGATAACTCTTGTAAAGAATGCAGTTTTTCGTCAGTCGTGATAAAACTGAGAGCAAACACAAAAAATCGTAAAAAACAAGACTTTGTTAGTGATCAAATAGAAGGATCATCACTATCCACTTCTCACGCTCCCTAAATACTATTTTACTTTTTATTGTTTGGTAATAAGCCTTAAAAATATGATCCATTGACAAATAATTAAATAATTAAATGAAATTTCAAATTCATAAAATAACGAGTTACAGCAGTTTGCCAAGAAATTCTTAATTGTACCTGTTTTAGGTTTTTTTAATGAAAGGAACAACATGCAAAATAATTATTTCTACTGTACGATATCTTGATAATTAACAATAAAACAAAACTTACCGTCATTAGAATAATGTTTTATATCCTTGTTGCTAATTTTCATATGACCCAGACCACCGTTGAAAGTTCTGTTGTTACGGCCAATAAATCTAATGTATTTCCCCTTTCCGTCTTCTCCAAGTTCAAACTGAGAACATTGCAAATTCCGATGTTGATCCCTACCCCTCAAGCCAAACATTTTACAGGCATAATAAAAAACAGTATACTGAAGTGTTGTTGAATTTGATTGTCCAAAAACACCAGATGACCACAAAATTTCCTCATCTTCCTCCGATATTGCGTCGGCCTTTTTTTGTTTAGTCCCCAGTCCTTTCGCCAGCAAATATTTCATTCTTGCATCAAGCACTTTGCGAAATTGTGCAAATGTGCCGTCTTTTTCGTCAAAGAAGTTAACATGAAATAATTTGTTGTCCTTGCAATGTCTCATTAAACCACAGACGATGTAATACAACGACTTCGAAGGATATTCGTCTCCCGTTTTTTTCGCGCCTCCAAAACAAATCTCTGGAGCCAATAATCCATAGTTTTAACATCCATTGCCAACAAATCTGTTATTTCAACACCGTTTTGTCTTCTTGCTGCCCGCCATTCGTTAAACACTTTTATAGCCCACTTTGTGTTCTTTTGTGTATTCGGGTTGGTTTGTGAAGTTATAAGTTTATCGATCTCGTCAGCAGAAACACATGTAGAAAAACGATTAATCCCTGGGTTCACGGGGTTTTCGACTACGCTGGTATTTGGTTCCCGGGCCAAATAACCAAGTTCAAATGTTCCCAAGTCAAAATTTTCTTCGCCCTCAACATCGTATACGTTCATTGCTTGTGAAATTGTCAAATTGACATCCATTATATTTGCTGCCTGAGAAATAGCCAGATCGTCAAAATAGTCAGCCTCAATCTCTTGAGAACAGACTGCCAACTTGATATCATCTTCGATTTCGGTCGCGACTTGAGATAATTGAATATCTTCCTCTATTTCGGCTGCAATTTGTGATAAATGCACATCGTCTTCCATTTCAGCTGCCATTATAATTAGTTCGCTTTCCTCAAAATCTAATAAATCGGGAAGTTCTGCCACTTTCTTCTCTTTCTGCAAATTGTGCGGCGGGCTTTCTTAATGAAATACGCAGATTATACACGAGGCGCAAAAGTGACTTGCGCGAGCTTACTTTTCATTGGATAAAACTGTAACGTGACCAATTTCCAATGTTAGTTCAAGGTCTTCAAAGCTGTCAATCATTTTATTTATATTACAAATTTTATATACCATGTGTTTTACTCATTAACATATTTAAACAAACTCATCCTTCGGATTCGTTTGTTTAAATATGTTAACTCGTAAGAACCATGGTATATATAGTACTTAATCCTGAATACACCGTTTGTTGGTGCGCCTGTCAGATGCGGAACGTACAGATAAGGTAATAGGTAACAGGTGAATATACTATTGGTATCGGTATCGGACTCGACCCGGAACTTCTTAATTATTGGCAATATTAATTACGTGGAAAACAAAAGGGCCTGGAGTGGTGTAATTTTTAATCTACACCTTAGTACTATATTAGTTATATATAAAGTTGAATTCTTTGATTCGTCGTTTTTACGTGATGACGGCTGACAAATTGGACCTCGTAATTTTAGTATTGTAGATACTATATGGACATGATGGAGCGCATTCATCCTGAATTTGTAATGCAAACTCATAGATAAGTGAATTTTGACATCAAAAGCATTACTTTGCCCACGGTGTCAGAGTAGGGCTACTTCTACATACGTTCTAAATTGATGGGAGTAAAAATGGTCTGACACCTAAAGCTGCACGGGAATATA
Organism: Mytilus galloprovincialis; assembly: GCA_037788925.1. Classification (NCBI taxonomy): domain Eukaryota; kingdom Metazoa; phylum Mollusca; class Bivalvia; order Mytilida; family Mytilidae; genus Mytilus; species Mytilus galloprovincialis. The sequence goes on along the minus strand of CM075338.1, from coordinate 19,518,218 downwards.
GGTAACTGTAATATGTTGACCCCACTGATGTCTTTAGATTATCTGTATCGCTCTAATGCTGTCTTATTGGTGTGAACACTACACCTCCCAACTATATAAAAAAATATTCCATGGGTTATGTCACTTATAAGTTAAACTAGTAATAATAAAATAAATTCATAAACAATACATATATACCAGTTGGAAGTCTAATATTTCACAATTACTAAAATATTAGCAAAAAGTTCTTAAGATCAACATCCTGCGTATACATTCATATTTTTAAAGAATTTCTTTTTAAATTTGCTAATTGGAAGGATAGAAAATCGGACAAACGACTATCTTCATTTTTAGAACTGCGTCTGAACACAGATGTTAATATTTTTAACACAATTAAACGTTAAAACTTTGAACACTTTGAACACGTCCGGTATATGTACAGTGTGTTAGTGGGTTATGAGGTGTAATTCGGACGCACGAATATTTTACACGAAGTGTTGTTTCTATATTTTATATTTTATTTTTCTTAATTTGTAGTATTTTTCCTAATGTTTACCTTATCGAGAAAGGGTTCTATGATTATAGTATACACTTTCTCGATAAAGTACAAATTAAGAAAAATAAATATTTGCTTTTTCATTCGATCTGTGGGTATAATATGTTTGATTTTGTCAGATATTTTGACTCCCCGGCCCTTTGGAATTTCGCTTGGAGTTCTGTTATGCATTTTAATACTTTTTTCGGATACGGTCAAATCCTGGATGTGCAAAAGAACTCATCGTAATGTTGTTTTATCATATCTAAATAACGTACATAATGCTATCCCTACAGGAGGCATCGGATTTATTGCCCTATTCTTAAATAAGCTGCGTATTTACACATCGTTCATTATAATCCTGGTACTTTTGATAACCAACTATCACATCTAAATGACGCCTTTTTAAAATATGTTTTTTGTGTTGACATGCATATCATTGAAATGTTGTTTTTTCATAAGTTTTCAAATTATATTGAATTGTTCGAAACACTAAAAACCATTGTGTGAAATGTTTTTATATTTTTTTCACATCGTTATTTTAAATATATAGTTCATTTTAAATAGCACAGGTTTGACACTATCAACATTTAAAGATGAATTTCATCAAGTAAAACAAGAACAGAAAGCAATTAAAATGAAAATTGAAGACATGTATCAGTTAATATCAAGAAAAGCAGGGATAGAGAACTTGGCTGAAATAGAAACTCAACTACTTAAAACACATGGAAAAGGTTTGAAGTTAAATTAGATTGAAATATTGGGCCTTTGCCAGTTATTGTAATTGTGTATGTGCCAATTAAATATTTGATTTGATTTGATATAACTTATTATTTGTGGAGACTTGAAATCAAAAGACGTAGAAAAGTGTGGATAGAATAGAGTCTAGCTTTCTTGTTCTCTTCTGAAATCAAAAATTTATCAAAAGTTTATTTTTTTTTGGCTTCACATCCAATTGTGATTGTTGTAATATATTTAGCATGTTTAGGTAAAAGAATATTCAAAAATTGGTTAAACAGAGAAAATCATTTTTGACATTTTCAGCCCATGTTTTTGTACACCTAACCATTGAATTGTTCTGTCATATAAACGGAAATTAATGTGGAATTGTATGCTTAATATCACAGTATACTAGGGATGTACCAAACATTCATAAAAAATTTGCCAAACAAATGAGTAAGTGGTATTATAATAGAACGATGCCTCGGAGATATGAAAAGAAAACCATTAAACTAAAAGAATGTTTTAAATTTTTCAAATCATTATTGTTAAGGTATAACGGATAGTTTATTGTTGTCTCTCTAGGCCTCAAAGGGGATAAGAAACTATCAAATTTAGAAGAAAAACTTGATCGATTGAAACTTGATAGTGAAGAAGAAAAGAAAGCAATACAAATTAAAATAAATGACATGAAGAAATTATTATCAACTAAAGCAGAGATAGAAAAAATGACTAATATAGAAAAACAACAACTCAAAGCACAGGAAAAAGGTTTGAAGCTATTATATAATAATGTCACAAATATTGGAGCATACTTTCATGGAGATATAATCAAATGTTGTTCTATTCACTGAAATTTATAGAGTTTGTTGAAATCACAAAATTAATGTATGTTTTGTTAGTCTTTATCATTTTTAGTCATTTCGGCGTCAGTTTATTTTCGGCGTATGAGTTTGACTATTCCTTTACTATCCTCCGCTTCTCTTTTGATAAGGTCTGATATAGCTCCTCTACAAAAAATACTCCACTAATTGATGTTGCAACAGTACTATTCATTTCTAAAATTAACCCTAGAGTTTTTTCATTAATAAAATAGTCCGGTGGTCAAGCCTGTAACCAATATGGCTGCCAACGCTAAACATAGCACATAAGGGGTCAAATGCAAGTATTATCTATTCACTTGTAAACGGTTATAGATGTGAAATCAGACAGGGGTAGAGGTGTTCAGAATGTCGAGTTCTCTACTTTTCCTTTAAAAAAGAGTTTCTTTGCTTTATTTACCAGATGAGTCCTTTAGAATTTTGATATACATTGGTATTGGTTTTGACAAGTATTCCAAGTCAATGTTTGAATAAAAATATATCTTAGCTAAATAATCTTTTTTTTACATTGTAAAAGAATTAGATTTTGCTTCTTCATACTGTCCTTTAATCATACATTGTTTTCCGCTATTCTTGCATTATACAACTTGAATAAGAAATTTTCGCCCGACATTTCAAATACAAAGCAGGCATATATTTTCTTCTTGTTCTTATGAAAGTTTGTATTTATGCAAGACTTTTGAACAAAAAACTATTAGAAGATCTTCCATTTTTCTGAATCAAAATAGACTGCTGCTGATAGACAAAGGCAACAGTTGTATACCGATGTTCAAAGGTCATAAATCAATTGAGCGAAAGCAAATCCGGTTTACAAACTGAAATCGAGAAAAAATATATCAACTTTAAGAGGAAAACAAAGAATCAACGTAAACACTGAATATGCTAAAGTGCAACAAAAACAAACGTCAATGCAACATACATTGAAATATATTAGTTAACAATTGACATATTCCTGAGCGTCACTGTTGTGTCTTATGTAGACGAAACACGCGTCTGGCGTATTAAATTATAATCCCGGTACCTTTGATAACTATTGATATGGAAATTTAAAGAAAACAATGGTGGGTTGAACCTGGTTTTGTGGCTAAACAAACCTCGCGCTTTATGGAAATGTTAAATATAACGATAAAATGACAACATTACATGACAGGAATATACTAGTAATACAAATAAATGCAAGAACACTCAGGACAGAGAAATACATGAATAAATAATATAATAGTACATGTCCACATGTTAACCACAGAATAACAACTTATACCTAAAATAGATAGAATTTTCTATCAATCTGTGATTCAATACAACATCACACATCATTAGGAGAACAGCATGTCTTTTAACTATTGTGGCTGATTGTTTTGCTGACACTTGATGTCAATAAAGTGGAATTCTATGCGAATGTCATACAAGTGAGAGGGTCACCTAGCTATAATACCAGGTTTAATCCACAATTTTCTACACAAGAAAATGCTTGTAACAGGTCAGGAGTATGATAGTTGTTTTCGGTTCATAAGATGCGCTTGAGCATTCGATTTTGCCATTTTATAAAGGACTTTTCGTTTTAAATTTCCCTTTGAGTCCTGTAATTTTGATACTTTACCTTTTTCAGATATATGTCTATATAAATATTTAGATGCCTTATTTATACAGTAAAGTTGAATGAGCATTTCAATATTGATTGAAAATGAGACAACTTTTTACAAGAGACAAAATGACACAGAAATTATCAGCTACAGGTCACTGTCGGCCTTTAACAATGAGCAAAGTTTATATCGCATAGTAACCTATAAAAGTCCCTAAAATCACAATTCAAACGAGAAAACTAACGGCATAATTAATGTAACAAAAGCAATGAACGAAAACAAATATGTAACACAGCAACAAACGACAACTACCGAAATATACAGGCTCTTGTTTCGGACAGGCACATGCATACAGAATGTGGCGCGGCTATACATGTTAGCAGGACATTAGGATAACATAACAGTACAACATTAGAACGAACTATAGGAATCAGTTGAACATAACTCATCAGATGGATACTAATAGAAATACATATAAAAAGAACACAGAATGCACGTGGCACGTTGCCGGGTACTTGTACATCCCAACAACAATAAGACACTAATTACAGATCTGAGAGTACTCAATGTTACTTAATTATAGTATATGTTATGTATTTGTTTGTGGTCTTTTGATTATCAACTCTTAGCCTAGCTATTCTATATATTGTTTTTTGTGTTTGTTACAGCTGTCAACAAAATAATCATATGTGAAAGAAATTCGGCCTTTATCTCATGTAATTCGCAAATTAGTATAGTGGAAGCTATATATGGACGTCAAACAGATACTAGTATTTGTCCAACTTTGGTAAAAACCAGCAACTGTAGGTCACCTGCGTCAGATGGTAAGGTGAAAAGCCAGTGCAATGGGAAAAGTATATGTGAACTAACTGCAACCAATCACCAATTTGGTGATCCCTGTCCTGGAGTAGTCAAGTATCTGGAGGTCAAATATACATGCACATAGCTGGGACATTAACTTTTTGTTTGACTGTGAGATTTACTTATTTTTTGTTATTTCAATATGCTTATTCAAGTCTTCGCTATTAGGGTTTATAGACCACATAGCCGACCAAAATAGGTACGTATTTCCTTAGATAGAATGTTCTTCTATTTTGACAAAATGAAGTACTTAAAAGGCTTTTCCCCCCTGAAAAATATGATAATAAATGTGGGTCACCGGGCTATTTTTCAAGCTATCATTCGTGCAAAACTGCGTAAATTGGCATATTTTGTTCATGAAAAAACATTTTTTTTGTGAATAAAATGAAATCTATAAGATATAACTTTATAACAAAATATGAGAAGACAGGTTTTATTATATGCTTTAAGAAAATAAAAAGACAAAAGGATGTCTCCGAACTTGTTTTTTAGAGGTCCAGGTTGAGATGAATCTTAATAGAAACGAAATGACGCTCCTTAAATAGTAATAAAGAAATAATAAGATTCAAACTATCAAAGTAGACAATATTTGTGATGGATTTTTTCCAATACTACAACTGTTAAATCGATATTGCGAGTTCGATGAAAAAAATATAGGTTCTGATCGGATTACGAGGTCTACAGCAATAATAACTCAGTTCTTTCGCATTATGTGGTATCATGCACGCGAAGTGATCAAGTGTCATGCATTGATGCACTTTATTCCTTCTTTTTTCACCACACAAGCCAAGCAGACAGCCGTATGCCGTATGGCATAGTGCAATACCATTTACAACAATATTCGAAATGCATGCACTAATTTTACAAATTTTACAGAAAACATGGACGTAAAGTGCATATTACACGAATTGTTCCACATTCTTCACAGTAACGGTAATCAATTTGCATTCTAGGTCTTTATTTAGTTGCACTTTCAGTAATGCATTTTGAAGGACCGATGCAGCATTACATATATTTAATTTTATGATCACTTGCATATTATGATCTGAACTAACAAGTCTTTTCACAAAGGTGTTTTCACGAGTATCAAGACGTGCGCTTTGTACCATAGATCAGATCTACCATACTTGACTTCTAACATTACTAAACGAACTGATTTTATCAACTTAATTCGAATCGTCGATTTGATCATTACCGAGGGTTATTAGGAGTTTAGTAATATCTTTAAAATATGATCATTTCTATACTTTTCTAATTCGTATTTTAAACACACGTTGCAGAGTGGCATCTGTTTGGCTGTATAGATATTCAGTCACGTCCGGCCGTAATCTGAATGTTAAAACTGACGCCTCATACCATTATTTTTTGGAATATTTGCAACTCTTTTTGAGGTGTCCGAGTGTGTCGTGTTACAAAGCAAACTTGGTAAACTTAACCACTTTTGAAATTAAGGGTTGATATAAGGATCTCAGTCCACTGAATCAATCTTATTAAAAGTATTTATTTTTTATTTGATATCGTCATTTTGATTTGTGAGTAATATATTTGCCCCAAACCCTCAAATATTGAGATAAAATTTTTAGTTTTATAAGTTGTATTTTATTTGATTTTTTTTTGCATTCCAATGAGAACCAATTGTGTCCCTCCTCTTGCCGACTTGTTTTTATTATTATGAGGCTGACTTTATACAGGAACTTCTTAGTAAAAAGAAAAGAAGTTAGAAATATCCTTTAACTGTACTTTCCGCTGTATAGATGATGTTCTCTCACTAAATAATTCAAAATTTGGTGAGTATGTTGAACGCATCTATCCCATAGAACTAGAGATAAAGGATACTATTGATACAATTAAGTCGGCCTCATATCTTGACTTTCATTTCGGAGCCTTTTATAGGTGACTTTGCGGTATTTGTTTTGCTCATTGTTGAAGGCCGTACGGTAACCTATAATTGTTAATTTCTATGTTATTTTGGTCTCCTGTGGACGGTTGTCTCATTGGCAATCACACCTCATCTTCTTTTTTATATTTACATCTATAAATTGACAAAAGGGTTCGGTTGAAAACAAAAATTTACGACAAAAGAGATGATTTCAGCTTTCCATTATGAACTTTCCATTTCTAAGTAGCAACATTCCAGCAGCACCTGCATACAGAGTATATATCTTCCAATTGATACGATATTCCTTGCTTGTATTTCCTATCATGATTTTATTGATAGAGGGTTGCTGCTCACAAGGAAGCTATTAAACCAAGAATTCGAAATGTTGAAATTGAAATCATCCTTCGTTAATTTTATTCCCGCTTGCAGTTTATATTCCCTGAGCCGAAGGTGATTTTTTAACGTTAAGAAAATGTTTTCAATAAAGACTTTTGATTTCATGTTTTCTGTTTGTAATTGTTTTTGCCTTGTTTTTATACAAAACATATAACAAAAACCACAACGTGTTATGTTCCGCACACGTGAAAATTTTATTATTTGCTATGAAAAATATTCATTATTATAAAACACTTTAAATCATTAATATTTTTATTATTAAAAATGTATTATTGATGGATGCATGTCATTGTCTTTCCTCGGACATTCTTTAACGTTCTGTATATCTTTTGAATACGTCACATATTTACATACGTTATGATGACAAATTTTGAGGTTCCAATTGGGGATAACAACGTCGTATATACCCTGGCAGTATTCTGGACTTAAACTGAAATCATTCGGCAATCCTCGGTAGAATCCGCTACTCAGATGAGGGTACGGAATCGGCCGAGTTGAGACGAATGAAACTGAAATCTCTGTGTTGTTATCTAATCACAAAACTCGACACATTTGTAATCCGTTAAATATGGTTTTATACATGCTTTTGTATAATATATAGTTATGACGTTGTCAGTATATTTTCGACTTTAGATATCCCTCTGTTATATTTCGCATCTCTTTTATGAGGGGGGTCGGAGGGGTCGTGATCCCGAAATCCCGGGCTTAAAAACATGAAATCCCGAGGTCCCGAATTTAGAAAAAAATAAATCCTGGCATCCCGAAATTCGAACAAAGAAATCCCGGATCCCGAAAGGTCAATCCCGAAATCCCGAGCTTAAAAACACCAGATCCCGACCTCCCGAAAAAGGTTTGCCACCCTTTTTATCGCCTTATTAAAAGCGCTGTGGAATATCTGATGACGTAAGTTATAATAAATAAAAAAAAAAAAAATAGAACTATACTTTAATTGATTTTTCATTTATTAATTTGTAAATTGATACAAAATTTTCCAGAACAAACAAAAAAAGAATAAAATAAAACTTTGCTTCAATTGATTTTTCTTCCATTAATTGATTCAAACTAATTGGTTCATTCTAATTACTTACATTTTACTAAGTAAATTATTTACAGGAAATATAAAACCGGAATCATCAAAATATATGAAAACACAAAACGTTTTGATAATAAATCATGTCATACTAGTCACATAGTATCATCTGGGAATACTAGATATTTAGATCTAATTTTAAGCAATAGTGCGTCTTATAGATACAATCAAATTTCAGTTGAACTTGTAAACACATTTTCTGCACCAAAACACTTAATTCATGTTCAGTGGAGGACCCAGGCATTTGAAAAAAGGGGGGGGGGGGTCCCAACCCAGGACAAAGGGGGTTCCAACTTTATGCCCCCATTCAAATGCATTGATCGTCCCAAAAACAGGGGGTTCCACCCCCCCCGGAACCCTCCCCCTGGATCCGCCACTGATGTTATTATCAATGATCTACACAGTTTCGTCACTTTTACAACTTTTTTGTTATTAAATTTTTCGGTTATTCAGAAAAAAATATTCCTCTCAAACCGGTGTACAAGTTTCGGTATATATTTGCAGTAATGGGACCGTTTCCTCTGCGTTGCAGGTCTTACTTTGACTTTGCGATAAAGAACAACAACCACAACACACTGCTCCTTTGCTTTTGATGTTTTTTGCTGTGTATGTATTTATTTTTGTGTTTTGAATGGATACCCTATATTCATTCTTTATTTGTTTATTGTTCTAATTCCTCTTTTCCAAAGATATCCTGATAGTTTCAATCTACTTTATGTAATCTATATTTGTAAAATATTTGTTTATGAATGTATGACATTTTTGTAATCAAATCCAACTCCTGTCATCCTTATAATCCACTGTGAGAGGTTTAGGTAATCGAGTTGTCTACATTATCATGATTATCTGTAACAAACTCGGTACAGTACTAGTTAGCGTTCCGGATATTTCATTTTACTCAATTTTAGTCTATGTTAGTGTAGAGTAGTATGCAGATTGGAGCTTAGACTGCAGGAGAATTTGCTATAATAGTCTATCAACACTGCGATTGTTAGTGTTATCCGGCTCATGGCGAGAAGGTATCTACTCCGAACCATCATTGATGTGGAATTTCTATTTCATAACTTAGCCCGAATGTCGTTGGTTTTGTACGGGAACTCCGGCTTCCTTAACCAATAAAAACTGGCCGCCACTTAAAAGTGGCGTTAAAACACAAAAATTCAATCAATCATAACTTAGCCATACATAGAATCATTCTTTTTTAAACTCTATTTTTATGCTTAAACCTAAATGCACTTAATATATCGCATAGCATCAAGTACAATGATGTGAGTTTGCGTTTACAAAAAAACTAAAAACAAACCCCAATAAACACGGTTTTGAAACGTAACATACACATTGGATATTTATAGTAGGAATTGATTTATATAGGGCAAATGAATATTGTATGGAAACTTGTTATCAACTAAATAATTATTATTGCAATATACTTTAAACATTAGTTGTCTTAACAATCAAATAAAAAGTAAATTACCAAAAGATATCGCAAACCGAAGAAAGCTCAAATCAGAAAGTCCCTAATCAAATGAAAATCAAAAGCTCAAACGCATCAAACGAATTGATAATATATATTCTCTGTAAAACAGGTATTTTATTCTTAAATTATACAAAGTTAAATTTCAATTGTGTAGAATGTGATCTCAACCTACATTTAAGAAATGTTAAACAGACAACAGCGTCAAGGAGAAAAAGCCTCTCCTGATAACATGAAGAAAATGAAGACCAATCTGATATCCTCGGGTGAATCCGCTACTCTCAATCTATCCGTTAGATAAAGGTACGGAATATGCCGAGTTGTGACGAATGACTAAGACCTCAATCGGCAATCCTCGGGTGAATCCGCTACTCTCAATCTATCCGTTAGATAAAGGTACGGAATATGCCGAGTTGTGACGAATGACTAAGACCTCAATCGGCAATCCTCGGGTGAATCCGCTACTCTCAATCTATCCGTTAGATAAAGGTACGGAATATGCCGAGTTGTGACGAATGACTAAGACCTCAATCGGCAATCCTCGGGTGAATCCGCTACTCTCAATCTATCCGTTAGATAAAGGTACGGAATATGCCGAGTTGTGACGAATGACTAAGACCTCAATCGGCAATCCTCGGGTGAATCCGCTACTCTCAATCTATCCGTTAGATAAAGGTACGGAATATGCCGAGTTGTGACGAATGTCATATTCCAGACTTGGTACATACTTGTAATAGATATAGAACGATGGGTATGAGTGCCAATCAGAAAACTCTCCATCCAAGTAATGATTTATAAAAGTAAACCCTTATAGGTCAAGGTACGGCCTTGGCTCAAACTTAACAACAAGCTATAAAGGGCCCCAAAAATACTAGTGAAAAACCATTCAAACGGAAAAACCAGCGTCCTTTAAGCATTCATGTCAAAACAAAAATAAAACGCCGTGATATTTAGATAGAAATGTTTAATCGTAAACGTAATATAAAAATACATGTTCGAAGAGAAGAAAACACAATAAGTAATCCTCGAAGTAATAATTTAAGTATTTCTTTGTCAATTGGTTGTGGTATAATTGAATTTGGAAAGCACATTGTTAACGAAATAATATACAAAAGAAATGAATCTAATTTAAAATCAAATATATGAATAACGTTTACAATAAAAGTGACACACACATAAATATAATCGATAGTACTGAATTCACTGACTATATACACATAAGTTTCAAAATATTTCGCTAGACAGAATAATTACTTTTTTGGGGTAGGTTTACATTTTCACAAACTTCTTTTACATTAAGAATTGATACTTTGACACTGGACATGACTGCTAAATCCCCTGCGTATCGCAAATAAATAAAAAAAAAAAAACTGTTATTCAAATCATTATTTGTCTCGCCCAAGTCTAGCATGTATAAATGGGAAAGAAGGGGAGGCAGACTTAAATTTGTTATCGAGTAAAATATTTTAAGCTAAGGGGTAAATGAAGATGACAGATAGACTGACATGGAAAACATTACATTACTAGGCTATTGCGGTAGGTGCAACAAAATGAAGAATAGTTCGTATTGGAAAGACATAGCCATGATAATATTTACACATCTTCTACAGAAACTTATGTTATAAAAAGTGTCAAACTTGCACCCAAATTAGATTACAGACAAGTTGAAATGTGGTTTTCTTGAACGATAAGTTAACCATAACTCGTCCGACTACTCATGATAAAAGAACAATAAAAAGTACAAAAAGGAGGGTTCAGACAAAAAGCTCATCAATGCAGGAAAATAAAAAAAAAACCAATTCTTAATTAGAAGTATCTTTAAAGAATTTAAACCATTTAATTAAGAACGAATGAATTGGTACGGAAGATTTTCTTTCCAACTATCCTTACGTTTTGTGGTATAAACATAAGATAGAGACAAACGTTACCAAACGGATATTCAAGGTTATAGGTTTAAAGCAAACCGACAACACCATGGATAAATAAGAAAAAGACAAACAGCTAATCAACAGTACAAAAATCACAACATGAAGTATTAAACACCACAAAAAACTTGGAATGATCTCAGGTACTCTGGAGAGGTAAGCAGATATACTTTACACTATCAGTATTCTAATTCAGTTTTGATTTAACAATAAATAATGAAAAAAACTGGTAAAATTAGAGTGAATGATTAAAAATTTAGACATACTGTTAATCAGTATCACTGACACATTAATAGTATAGTACATATATATTATTGTATTTTAATGCAACGCGTTTGTACTGATAATTTTCATTGGACGTAGACAAATGTTTTGAAGGGGTACATTCCCCATTTTACCAGTCCGTAACTAAGAAAGCCACCATTTTGAATCCTTATTTTTTTGGATATGTAATTTCTCACAAAATAAACATGAAAGTCACATTTTAAGCAAGAAACTGTTCTTTTTGTCAACGTTGAAACTATTCGGAAGCGTACGAAAGGTAAACATACGTCTACAGTTTTTATACGCCCGTCAAAATTTTGACGGGACGTATTATGGTATACAAATGTCCTGTGTCCGTCCGTCCGTCCGTCTGTCTGTCCGGCGTAAATATGTCGCACCGTAACTCGAGAACGATTTATCTAAATTTCATGAAACTTAACATAGTTGTTTTTATGATGGTCAAATGATCTGTATACTTTTTGGTGAAAATAAGATTTAAACTTTTGAGTACCGGCACTTTGTAACTAAAACAGCGGTGTTTTTTTTTTCACATGTCGCACCGTATCTCAAAAACGATTCTTGATTATTGCTTAAAACTTTACACACTTCTTAGTTATATTAATCTTAATATCTGTATACTTTTTGGTGATGATTCAAAATTTCATTTTTTAGTTATTGAGTATTTTGTAAAAAAGGGGGAGGGTTTTTTACATGTCGCGCCGTATCTCAAAAACGATTTATGATTATTACTTAAAACTTTACACATTTCTTTGTTATATTAATCTAAAGATCTGTATACTTTTTGGTGATGATTCAAAATTTCATTTTTGAGTTATTGAGTATTTTGTAAAAAAGGGGAGGGTTTTTTTACATGTCGTGCCGTATCTCAAAAACGATTTATGAGTATTGCTTAAAACTTTACTCACTTCTTTGCTATATTAATCTAAAGATCTGTATGCTTTTTGGTGATGACTCAAAATTTTGTTTTTGAGTTATTGAGTATTTTGTAAAAAAGGGGAGGGTTTTTTTACATGATGCGCCGTATCTCAAAAACAATTTATGATTATTGCTTGAAACTGTACACACTTCTTTGTTATATTAATCTAAAGATCTGTACACTTTTTGGTTTGATTCAAAATTTTATTTTAGTGATATTTGTAAAAAAAAAAACAGGGTGGGGGGGGGGGGGGGGGGGTGGTTCACATGTCCCGCCGTGTCTCAAAAGCAATAAATGGTAATTGCTTAAAACTTTCTCAGAAACTATTTATGATTATTGCATAAAACTTCCACACAAGACGTCGGGAGTATCATGCGCTCATGGCGCAGCTGTTTATTATGTTTGACATCGAGAGTATGCATATAACGTCACATTGTTTAATATTGCCAAAGACAATGCAAGAGTTTTGCGGAATTTTTCATTTATGTTAATTTACGTCAAAAATGAAAATATTTGTTAAATGTTATTTATTTTAATATGTTGCATTAGAATGGGGATACATGTATTGTATTTTAAGCTTGGCCTTCGTAAAACTTGATTTGATTGTCGCAAATATCTGTCGCTAGGTAAACTCAATTTGCAAAAGTTAAATCTACGTTTTACGGAGGCCAAACTTAAAATATGATATAGTTATCTCTAAATTCTGTCTAGTTCAATCTGTCCTCCTGATTTCCATGATACTGGAACTTACGGTTCCGGGAAATGTTTTCCACTGTATTCCGAATGGATGTTCTAAGTTTTGATCGTACTCTCCGTTTAGATGAGACACATAACAGTTATTGAACCACCAAGCTCCTTTGTATTTCTCTGCGCAGTTATCTGACGCATGATCGTTATCTCTGTCAAAGGTACTAAACTTCATTTCATTGTTGATTAAGTTTCGCTCACCAATGGAAATACTGTCCCCTGGAACAATAAATTTATTATTACAGAGATTTTTATGCAAGCCATAAGGTTTGAAATCGTATAAATAATGTCAGAGGTCAAGTCATAATATAACTTTTAATGGTAACGATAGGGAATCATCAACAGGCATTGAACTAATCAAGAACAGTTAGTATTCCGGTCAAGAAAATACACACAATCAAAACTGCTAAACAATTCTAAAATATTCAGTTCATTACCAACCATTAAATAGTAGAATATAGAATGGAAACGGATAATGTGTGAAAGAGGCAACAACCGACTAAAAGAGGAAAAAAACCCAGCTTAGCGCACGCCAATGGGTCTTCAACGTAGAGAGAAAAATTCCACATCCAAAGGTGGGCTACAGCTTATTTGTATGTTTAGATACTAGTATACAGCTTGTGTATCCGGAGTTATTGGTCAATATATAATTTTATTACCTATTTTGATAATCATCATAATAAAGTGTGTTATTGGTATATTTTGTCTTTTTAAACTTGCCATTATATTTGGTTGTTTCAATATTTCGTTGAATGCCTACATGCATTTTCTGATTTGTTAAAGTAAAGATCATTTACTTGTACATGTTGTAGTAATTGAAGTTCAATTGATATAATTCTTTTGTTTGTTGTTACAAAAAATGACATAAAAGAGTAAGAGCACATATATTCGCATTTTGACTTTTTAAATGCCTTTTAAATTATTTATGGGAAAATTTGTCTTAATGAAATAATGAGGTGTGGTATATAGGGTAGAATAATCAAAACTTGGAACAGATTCGAAATCATTAATATGAGCATGCAATTAATTCCAATATTTTCGCACAATCTATTAGCAGGAACCTGATGCTCAGTAATTGTCGTTTGTTGATGTTGTTCATAAGTGTTTCTCGTTGCTTGTTTTTTATAAAGATTAATGGCTTTACATTAGTAACTTTTGGGGTCCTTCATAGATTGCTATTCGGTGTGAGACAAGGCTCCGTGTTGAAGATTGTACGTTGACCTATAATGGTATTATTTTACAAAATGTGACTTGGATGGCGAGTTGTCTCGTTGGTTCTCATACCACATCTTCTCATTTCGAATTATGAGTCTACCAAGGGTACTGTAAGTAGAATATACTGTTAAGGTGGCTCGGGCCTATTCGAAGTTTCTGTCATACTCATATGTCAAAAATAAACTAACTATGCTATAAAAAAAACAATACGATGAAAAGACAACAAACAGTTCACAAAACACTACATGCACACTAAAGACTGAACAACACGACACACAAACATGAACGGTGCATTTGGAATTGAAGGGTTAATGGATCCTGCTACACATTTGTTACCTGTCGTGTTTTTCTAGTAAGTACACATCCGGTGATGAATCACTTTTGATAGGTTACATTGGAAGAAAAGAGGACAGGATTAGGAAATCGACAATTGGAACACATTTGTCGTTATCTGCGCAATAAGGTAGGAAGCAAAAACCGAGGACACCACACGAACCATACAAGGTTCCAAAATGCTCATGTCGGAATAAGCATCTCCTGTTATCTACAGTACTGTACTTTAGTATGTTAGAAAAAATATCTCAAGAAAATAAACCGGTGAATTTACAGTTAAGAAGTATTTGAAGACCTTTAAAGTTATCAAAGGTACCAGGATTATAACTTAATACTCCAGACGCGCGTTTCGTCTACGTTAGACTCATCAGTGACGCACAGATCAAAAAAGTTATGAAGCCAAACAAGTACAAAGTTGAAGAGCATTCCAAAACTAAACATTCCAAAACATATTGCTACTAATATACTACCACATATATATCGTTACGGTCATATTTATGACATTATTCTATTTGATTGTTTCATCTGTAACAATAGAAGTGGACTAGTAGAGTTAGTTGTGAAGTTTTCATTCTAAGCGGTGTCAAAACTTGATCAATTAGGAAAAAGGACATACACATCTGTGGGTTAATGTTTATTTTTTCATTTTATAGTTATGATTGATATTGTTCTGATAGATCCGTGTTTACTTGCTCGGATACGAATACTAATAACTATGTTTTTGTAACTATTTTCTATTCTCAAAACTACATCTATACATGTACATTTATACTACAAATCTACAACTCTCGTTTTTGGCTACACGTGCTGTTCTTATCTATAAAGTCATGAATATTTATTAGCTATGTAGGCGTGTCAAAATCGTATCATACGCGATAATGACCAGCCAGTACACACTAATGATTTCATTAACCAGTATTAAAAAGATAAACATAACATCCCCGCGCACAAATTAGAAATTTCTAAAAATTTCTTACTGGTCAATGAAATCTATTTATATAAAAATTATGAAATAATAATAATAAAAAAAATTAAAAAAAATTGAAACAATCTCTCAGCAAATACTAATTGTACTTTAATATACACACAATTAAAACTTGAAAAAAAAAATTCATAAGTTCTCATTAAATAATAATTCTATGTGTTAAATTTTATGACTACAAATTTTGTTTAGTCTAAAAAAAAAAATGAGAAAAAAAAACCAAAAAAAAAACAGACAGTTTTAAAAGATCATCGCTAAAATATGCAGTAAAGAAAAATTAAAAGGTCAAAATAAATATGAAAAAAAAATAAAAAATTAAACATTTGTATCAATTAAAATCAATGATCATGGTTTAAACTTAGTTCCCAGTGTAATTAATGTAGTCTTGAAACAGAAATTCTGTTTGTCTGATCTGTCAAAATGACAAGTGTGCATAACTTTTATAGTTACAAATCAACTAATCTAACCACTAAATCTCATTAAAACTCATTATGTAAAAACCACAACAACATTAATATCTCTCTGTGAAATCCCAGACCCAGATGTTCGATACTATAGGTCGTAAAATCTTGACCATTAAACTCTCACTTGTTTTTTTTACGGATAGTTCCAAGAGCACGACAGATTACAACTGTCAAACTTGCTCAAGTGAACACCTGCGATGCATAAAAATGTAGCTTTAAAAATAAACATACATGTTTCAAAGTGATGATACTAGCAGAGACCCGAGACTCTTAATATATTTCAAATAATAATAACTAGTCTATTCCACACACTCACACAATTATTCATTAATCCCTGGCCGGAGATTAAAGAGTCTTACAACATTCATTCAAAATAGATATTAATATATGAAAACAAAGATTATTTCTAGCATAACATCTTTTGCGCTACTACATCTGTTGTTCAACGTTTAAACATTTTACAAAATTCCGGCCACCAATTGTTTGGCCCCTCTAATAAAATCCCAGCCACAAATTTTTGGCCCCTTTAATAAAATATCGGCCACCAATTTTTGGCCACTTTTACACTTTATATATCTAATGAATCATTTGATTCCACCCCAAAATTTTTAATACAATTAGACACTCAAATACTCATTATAGCAAAAGTAACTTTTACAATTAACCTTATCAGCACGATTTAAGTATCAACAACAACAAATATACTACTTCTCAATGCAGTCACGTGTAGCCCTATATACAAGCATGCAACAGAACCAATTCAAATAGAACAAACAAGTTAATTACATGTCACAAACAATTCAATGTAAAGCATATTAACAAAATGTCAAATTTCAACATTGTCACTAAAAGGTTCTTTCATCTCTGGTTTGGTATTCAGATATATTGATAGTGGCGAGACAATCACATTAGAGGTGGCGAATCAATATTCACACACTCAATTCAAGAATCTTGTGGCGAGGCAATTCTCACACACAGATCTATATAAAACGACGATTGGTTGTGGCGAAACAATTTTCACACACAAAAATAGACTCACAGTATCATTGGAGAAAACGGATTAAAATATATATGAAAAGTATCATTTTGCACTGGATACAATATTTTTAACAGCTCAGCGGTTATCGGTTATATTTTACTTTAAAAAATGATTTTGGAACTAATAGATATAATGAAAAATTCGAGAGTTGAGTACGTACACTGGCCTACCTCTTATATGAAAATGAAAATCCATCGTTTTAAAATAAATGTAATGTTCAGAAATACTAGTAATAAAGATACATGTACACAATACTATTGAAAATTCCGTTGCTGTATATAGTTCCTAAAAGTTAAGTTATCTGATATGTTTTCACTTTTCAAATCACCGGTCTATATCTAGTCATAGCACCACCTCCAATATCCACATAAATGTTATATAATAAGCGAAAAATATATATAAATCCAAAGAAAAAGTTATTATATCCAGGAGAAAAACAAGCCATTGTGAACTGTTCAAACAACTACCACGAAATTAAAGTCACAATATTAATATATATATATATACAATTTGAGTCCTCCACCATGATAGATCCGTGTTTTACTTGCTCGGATACGAATACTAATAACTATGTTTTTGTAACTATTTTCTATTCTCAAAACTACATCTATACATTTATACTACAAAACTACAACTCTCGTTTTTGGCTACACGTGCTGTTCTTATCTATAAAGTCATGAATATTTATTAGCTATGTAGGCGTGTCAAAATCGTATCATACGCGATAATAACCAGCCAGTACACACTGTAATGATTTCATTAACCAGTATTAAAAAGATAAACATAACAGTTCGGACAGTTTATATTTAATTAAGAAAAAAATAAAAATATGGGTTATACACTCATGACACAAAATTAGAACATGCACAGCAAAAACACACAATAAGAAAAGGAACAACACAATTTTTACTGTTCTCATTCTCAAAGTCACAGTGAGGCCTTCAAACGGGGCGAAAAAAACCCAACTCAATACAAGTTGTACATATGAGGATTTTTGTTTATTGCTACACCCGAAAAAGAAATCTAGAATCTGCTTAAACTTTGGTAAATTACCAATGGGTTATTGAAGTCTTATATGAAAACAAAAATGGGTGTTATGGGGCAAAATATTTTACCCTGTACCGTAGGTAAATTTACCAAGGAGTCTAAACATTTGATAAAAATTCTTAATTCTGACCTTAGTACATCCATAATATGTCATTATATAACAGCACTCAATAACTCAATCAATGACCTTACTTAATCACCGTGACGTTCACCATATATTTATTACCATAAATTATCTAATATTCGCGAGCTATTTCTTTTCGCGAAAAATTGGTTACACTTTTATCTTACACCAGGAAATAAGAAAAACGCTAAAAGGAATTGTCGCTTAGTCGGTAAGAAAGGAGTAAACGTGAAATAAAGATCCACAAAAATAACTTGGTAAGAAGTTTTAGTTCTTTCAATTAAAATATATCTCAAATGTACCTGCATCACCGCCTCTGAAATTTTTCACTTGGAATTTGTAGCCAGTTGTTGCATTACCAATAATGAATCCATTGTACCACGCTCTCTTCCATTCTTGATGTTTGATACTCACTCGGAGTATGTATTTTCCGGATAAAGTAAGTTGGCTGATCAGTCTGTTCCCTAAAAATTTAAAAACTGGTCAAAATAATATGGCATGAAAAAGGTTGAAAACGGAGTTGGCATAGAAAATTTTATTGGTTCTTTGAAGACTGATTACATATGTCATTTAAGATACTGGAAAGCTTTAAAAAAAAAAGGTTTATGAAAGTTATGAAAATATGAATTAATTCATTTCTGTCTTCTGATAAAAAAAAAATACTTGTGTTGTGTGTGGATTTTACATTATATGAACAGTTTACAGAAAATCATCGATGAAAATTCATGCAAGCGGCGTAATTACCGGGGTTTTGACAGGAAACGGTGCTAGTTTATCAACTTTGTGTTAACATAGTAAATATAGTGTAAGTATAAAAGCAGTAAGCAATAACAACAATCTTAAGGTCAGCATTCAAAATTAAAAGATAGCATATTGCGATAAGTTCCAACATAATTATACTTATAAATGGTCAAAAGCGCCAAAGTTCAACTTGATCAATGATAAAAGTACAAGGCCAGGGGTTAAGAAATTTTGTTATAGCTCACTAGCCCAGGGCTAATTGGTAGCAGGATTTTACTAGCCCTGTTGGAAGAACTACTAGCCCAACAAAATTGACCTGCTAACCTGAGTATGCCTTACAAATTCAGAGTTTACTTCAATATACAATGAATTCTATAAACTTAACAATTTTTATCCGTTGTACAGTAGATCTTTGCAAATTGGATACCCAAAACTTATGTCAGCAAAAACATATATCCCATTAGCAGATATATTCAATTAATCGATAATTGAATATTTTGTAATAATGAGTTGACCAAATCCCGAGATGGCACAAGTCTTGACCACTGCTATACATGGTTATATAAAAGAGTATTGGAGTGATTTTTATCAGATACATCATCACGTTTGTGTAAAAGAATTACCAGCTGGTTGTATGTAATGCTTATATTTGTTTTCAGTTTAACTTTTAAAGTTCTATTTATTTAAATAAATCAAATGACCTCAAATATTTATATGAATAAATATCACCTTCCAGAGTTTGTGTCTTTTATAATTGTTTTATAAACGAAGTACAGTAATATCCACATATTTAAATTTATTTATTAGGTAAGCTAATTATGGGCTATAAATAGATAACAAACTGAGCACAGTCTCTAAACTGAAATTGTATTTGTTATAAATTTTATTACTTCAAAAATCTAATTAATTTGAATATAAATGAAGATAATCATGATTGATGAAATATTATTGCATCAAGTTTAAGTTTTCTGAAGACTGTTAATGTTTAGGTCTTGGTTCTGGAGGCTTCACACTGAGACTACTATAAGAGGGTGGTAAAGGGTTATTTTCGTGCAACGTGTTTCGTGAAATCGGTAAAAAGATCAACGTGCAAGAAATTTTTAATTGTTCGATGAACGTGAAATGGCAATTTTATTTCGCGTTCTTCCGTGTAGATACCCCCTTTTACGCCCCTCCTATAACAGTAGTCTCAGCTTCACAGTATGTAAACAAAAACAAAATGGCGTCCATAACATGTGCACATGTTATAAATTTATATCTGACAAAAGTCAGGTTTCTGCTGTCAAAAGGGATTCACATTTATATTGCAATAAATTATTCAGAAGGAGGTACAATCAGGTTACATTATATTTTTCTGGTTGCATAATCAATGTACAATACCCCCTGTACTTCGTGTACTGACAAATCGATATTGAAAGTACGGGATCCACCCCCGAGTTATTTGTTCTATTTTAAAACCTTTACAAAATCAGTTCAAATTCTGGGAATCTCGGATGACGTAGTCGAATCTGATTGGCTAAGATAGAATAGTGATGAGGGGAGTTTCCACTTTCTATTTTGGAAACGTCAAGAATTTATTGTTACTAGTCCGTCGGGCATATTGGGTTACAAGTTTTGGTTGCCCGAGGCCTAAATGCTGTAGTCCCGGACGTCGGGCTAGTGGATTTTTTAACCCCTGCAAGGTCTAAAAAAAAGAACAGTTGTGTATAGAGTAAGTATTTAACAATATATTGTTGTTGTTTGATGAAGTGGTATTATATATGTAGAGCAGAATCTGCTTACCCTTCCGGAGCACCTGAAATCAAAGTTTTTGGTTGGATTAGGGTTGCTTAGTCTTTAGTTTCCTATGTTGTGTCTTTTGTACTATTTGTCTGTTTGTCTTTTTATTTTTAAGCCATGTCGTTGTCATTTTATTTTCAATTTACAAGTTTGACGGACTATGATCTTTCACCTCCGTTTTGTAATATATATTCGCAAATCTACACAATCATTAATCTTTACTCAATATAAAGTCTCCACTTCAATTATCCGGAAGTAAATAACATCCTTCCAATTTCAGATAAGTTTATCTGCAAAACCAATTTTGCCGAACTTTCCTAAAAAGAATGTTGTTCCAACCTTTAGAATAAAAAAAAAAACTGCTTTCCATGTACTATTGTTTGTATTTTTGTCGTTTTTTCCTTTTTGAGTCATGGCATTGTCAGTTAAATTTCGACATATTAATTTATAATTCGCTATGGTATCTTTTATTTCTCTTCTGTAAAAAATGGTTTTTAGACACCAAATGTTAAATGATAACCGATTATATTAAAAAATACCAAGATATTATAATAAAGGCATTTTTCAAATTAATCATTCATAAAGAATTGTGGATTCATTGTTTTTATTTTACTTATTTTCGTGGATTTCGTGGTAACAAGGGAACCACGAATTTAATTGTTCAACGAATTATTAATTTTGATTGGAAATGTACGCAGTCTTTGCTAAAACCACGAAATGAAATATCCACGTATATACAAATTTTTCTCAATCCACGAAAATTGGTGCCCACGAAAATAAATAAATCCACAGTATATGACTAAAATGTGAATATATATAGATATAAAGATGTTACCTAGCCAGAACTCGGTACTTAAATCTCCAAAACCCTCCTCATACTCCGTCCAGTTCCTGAAAAAATTGACCGACCCATCTTTCCGTCGCTGAAATACCTGGAATTGTAATATTTTTTGTGACGCCTTCATTGACAAGAAATTCATGACAGTTTTAAACCGTTAATGCATATATGAGAAATTGAGTCAAATTGGTGAACATGAATTTGTAAGCTAGTGTCCCTTTAAGAAAAATAACATTATGCATGGCATAAATAAATGTGAATCGTTTCTAAATGGAGTAAACCATGGACTACTAGAAATTTGAAATATCTTAAAACAAAATTTCATAGATCATTTGATATCGTCAGTTTTATTTCAAGTCAAGAATCCCTGCCTATAAAATCTACCACAGACATATTGTTTTTAACATATAATTTTTTTTTTTAAGAGTTTTGCAGTTTCTTATTAACCAATGATTTTGTAAAACATATCTTTAAACAATCCACCTTGATTATTAATCATTTGCATCATATAAGAAAGCCATTGAACATAAAAGAACATAAAAATTAACATGACTCCTTAGAATCTGAAAGAACGGGTGCCGCATGTGGAGCAGGATCTGCTTACCCTTCCGGAGCACCTGAGATCACCCCTAGTTTTTTGGTGGGGTTCGTGTTGTTTATTCTTTAGTTTTCTATGTTGTGTCGTGTGTGCTGTTGTTTGTTTGTCTTTTTAATTTTTAGCCATGGCGTTGTCAGTTTATTTTAGATTTATGAGTTTGACTGTCCCTTTGGCATCTTTCGTCCCTCTTTTAAAAAAGAGTAGTGTTTTATTCAAACTTTAAAGTAATAAATTTTTTTTTTACAAAGAATTAATGTATATATGTATAACTTCCACAAAATGTTAACGAGAAGAGTAAACGCGTTTTATCTTAGTGCACGTACAGGTCTAGATGTACAATCTGTAGTAAACACCCGTTAACTACCGACTAAACTGACAACTAGTAAACATTTAACATTTCTATTTTGACCACGTTAACATAATCATAGTAAACGTGCGTTTACTAGTAAACGCGAATTACAGTTAAGAATTGAAATAAGTGCACGCGGCGTTGACGCACATTTCGTTATGTTATGCTTGGTCTGCATCCAACTATATATTAAATTATTATCTTTAGTTATTTTTAATGGGGTCTTTTTGTGACCTTTAGGTCTAGTAGACTATTAGATTGAATGTGGACAGTATTTTTTTATGTAAAAAATGCCATAAAGCACCTAAACAGGATAGGTTTTACATATATATGGGAACCTAAACGCAAAACTGTGTTGGTTAAAACAGTATTATTACAACTACTAAATTGATTTTTTGTTTTTAAATTACATACGTTCCACCATTCTGTCCGATTGGCACAATAGATATTGAAACCAGTTGAAGTTCCAAGATAAATTTTGTAAGTTCCAGAATCACAATGACGTGGTAAGTCGCTACAGTCATGTGGTTTGTATGCTGTAAGATACATGTATAAATAAATGTAATTTTACAAGACTATAAAACAATGTTGACTCCTGTCCCCCTTTTTTTCGACATTCTGACCTATAATCTCTGTTTGCTTTGTTCATACATCGTTGTCAATATAATGCGACTGTCATGCAAGTGAGAGGTTTAGCTAGCTATTAAAACCAGGCCTAATCCACCAAGTCTACATAAAACATGCCTGTACAAATTAAGAAATATGACAGTTTTTATCTCTTCGTTTGATGTGTTTGAGCTTTTGATTTCCCGTTTGCCTAGGGACTTTTTGTTTACAAATTTCCTGGAAGATCGTTTTTTGGTGTAATTCTACTTTTTTTTTTACAACAGACAAAAACAATTTGTGAACAGCAAATATTGAACACTACACGACAACAAAACATGTATGGTATGAACGTATATATAAAACAAATATGGTATTTATGCCATTGAAGCAACCACACACCAAGACCTAAGGATAAAGATGTGTACATTCAAATACTATTCAGAAATTAGCAAAATTCATAATTACTTCCATCGCTATAAACTGAACAGGCTGGCTTTCCCGAGTACAAAAAGAGTTGTGGGGTATACTACAATTAGCCATCATACTTACGTTTTTCCACGCAGCAAAATAATTTCTTCCACTTTTTAGATTTTTTGTCACATATAACAAAAGGTTTTCCAACCAACTCATAGTTACTGTGTATGCATTCATACTGGTTGCCTGCTTCCAAATTAGCATAGACCCCGAACGTTTCAGTGGAAACAGCAAACGGTGTTTCAGGTGGTTCATCTTTACAGTCTGTAAGTGATATATATCGTAAGTATAAACAAATGAATAAAACTCATCGTAGGAACTGGGATTGAAATTTTGTGTTTGTCCCAACCGTGTTGCGTCTACAAAAGACTCTTTAGTGACGCTAAAATAAGGTAAAACGGGCAAATGAAGTACGAAGTTGAAAGCATTGGCAATGACGCCACCAGGGGTTGGTTGACCGTAATTGAAAAACCGTTTCACAGATGATATCGGATATTTTCCTTATGAAGTAACTACAATCCACTTCACTTTTCACTACGAATGTGACTTACCGAATAAGACTATTTACCGGGTTTGTAATAACACGAGCAACACGACGGGTGCCATATGTTGAGCAGGATCTGCTTACACTTCCGGAGCACCTGAAATCACCCCCAGTTTTGGTGGGGTTCGTGTTGCTTAGTCTTATGTTTTCTTGTGAACTATTATTTGTTTGTTTGTTTTTTATTTTTTAGCCATGGCGTTGTCAGTTTATTTTCAATCTATGAGTTTGACAGTCCCTCTGGTATCCTTCATCCCTCTTTAAGGTACTTTAAATAAATGAATCAATACTATTCTTTCATACTGACAATCCTGACAAGGTTTTAAAATGGGTTCCTATTTCTATTTTTCTAATTTAGAACCATTCTTTTTAAAGACTGCTTATTTGTACTGTACTCACATGCATGCTCACACCTGAATCTATTTGTCATTATAATACACTTCTTCCCTTTGTCACAACTATGATCTGCACATTTGCCTGCAAGAGCCTGAAATATATCTCGTAAATTACATTAGTTGCACATGATTATGAATTCCATAGCTCTTTTTCTAATTTAGTCACATGACATATTTAATGAATGCCAAACAAGTTTAAACATTTGACTAGTTCGATTTCGAAGGAAACTCGGAATGAACATGATGAACGATAAACCAGTCGTACGCGCAATGTTAATTTCGACTGGAACAACGAGATAAACCAGTCCTTAGCCCAATGCTAATTTTGACTGGAACTGCGAGATAAACCAGACATGTCTCAAATCTATTTTAGTTTCGATCGCAACATGCTTGCATTAATTTGTGATGAGAACCGTTCTATTGTTGGTGACCTTTCTTTCCTCTCCTTGTCATATTTTTTTTTAAGAGAAAAGAAACAAATCCGAAGTCGTCATCATTTAAAATTTGACGAAAAAACACCAAAGTTTCATTATTATGAACATCATTTGGTTCACTGAAATATTAATAGCATGATTAATATATAAATAAAGAATCAGGCTATTTTCGCGGAATGTAAAATTTCGCGATTAAGGGACAACAAAGTATACGATAAATATTTTATGTTTTTATTTTGGCAGATCCTTTAATATCAATTAAATATTTTACCTGATTTTTTAAAATGCTTGCAGTTAAATTTGACAAAAAGTGTCTATTGTTATGGTTTAATGATTGTTTTACATGCATGAAGTCTTATTTCATGATTATATTTTGATACAGTTAATCCCCTTAGACATTTGTCACAGGTGTAAACACTTCTTGTAAATGAAACAGTTGGTAAGTTACAACATGGATGTTCTAATTAGATTATAAAATTGTCATGAGTGACTTGCAACTCTTATAATTTGACACTAATCAATAGGGATAAAATACCTTACAAAGTACCTTACACAGTACCTTACACTCTTATATTATTAATTAGTATTCTATTATGTAACCAAGTAAGTAACCCATTAACACCTGACAGCCAGTGAACAATGGTTATTTAGCATACACCATTACTGATCATACAAACTGGAAAAAATATATAATTCACACAAAACTCTTTACTAGTTATTAGAAAGTATAAACGAATGCATATATTTTTTGCGGAATTTCGCGATTTCCCGTTACCCGGCAAAATAAGCGAAAATAAACACCCCGCGAAAAAATCCCGCTATACGGGTATGTTTTCTAATAAGACACTATCCCCCGAATATTAAATAATTTGGATGTAAGCTTATAAAAGCAATCATATAGCCTTCAACAATAAATAAAACGTATACAGTATAGTAGGCTATAAATGGCACCGACATGAAAAATATGAAGTTTTGCAATTGCGACAAACAATGGCCTAATTTATTACAAAACAATTAACGAACAAATATGACAGACATGCACTAACGACAACCACTGAACTACAGGTACTGACTCGGTACAAGCACATAAAGAATGTGGCGGGGTTAAATATGTGTATTTGTGTTCATTCCTTTCCGTAGTCTTGAACAGTGGTTTAACAGCACACCATAAGAACAAACTCTAATAAGAATAAGCTTAAAATATGTTTAATTCATGAAATCAATACAAAAGTGAAAAATTATCAAACATAAACAAAGATTAGACGTGGCAGGGGTTTTATCCATCTCTTACAACAAAAAAGGCCACTAAGTACAGATCTTAGAGTACTCGCAGTTACTGACAGCCAGTTCAAAGCCAATATCAACTATCAAAATCACGTCATATATTTAAGACAAAAATATCAATCAGTACACATCTATCATCCAATGGATTTAGTGTAAAGACCTGATTAACAGTAACAAAAAATCATGACCAAAAACAATAGTTATAAAAGGTACCAGGATTATAATTTAGTACGCAAAACAAATGTATCGGCTGATTGTAGTACCTTTAAGATGCATATGGTAATACAAAATTTTAAGTATGAATTTAGTTCACTGAAATTAAAATCAATAGTTATACCAATAAAAGTACAACTATATTCATGTCACAAGTATAATTTTACTTATATGACAATAAAGAATTATAATAGTCAAAGATATCATTCATTAGTACATCCATCTTTTCTGGTTATATTTGAAAACTATTCTTAAAACTAAAAATATAGTTCTGTAATAATTTGTTATTATATCATATTTGTCTCTCATTCCCCCTTTCACTTGCTCGCTCTCTGCAATTTCGTGTGAAAAAGAAAGAAACACGTTAGCAGTTACTTATCAAATCAAAAAGCAATAATTCAGCAGCGATACAAGGCAACAGTAGTATACCGGTGTTCGAAATTCATAAATCGATTGAGAAAATAAACTAGATCCGGGTGACAAATCAAATCTGAGGGAAACACATCAAATATAAGAGAAAAACTACGACACAACAGAAACACAACACTAAAATGTAACAAACTATAATATAACAATGGCCATTTTCCAATCACTCACGTATCTTTGTTAAGAGCATCAATTATGTATTTGAAATATTGATATGACGGTGCAGTAAGTCTGGGACTGGCAAATGTTTCAAACCATAAGTACTTTTTAAGAAAGAAAAAAATTAAACTGAAATGATGCATTGAGATATATAGGTTTGTAATTTATTCATTATCGTTTTTTTTTTTATTTATTATGTAGGAAACGTGTCTTTTAAGTTTCAGTTTCCTTTCAGAGTATGATAGAATAAACTTAAAGTAAGCAGGACGTATACAAATTCTCTTTCAAATAATTTTGAATGTTGCACGTCTTTGTAGACTTAAAGTCTTTAAACTTATAGAAACAATTTTGTCATGCGACCGTGAAGGTATCAATATTTTTTCATAATACACTCCAAAAATGGAATTTATAATTGAATTATGAGGACTAATTGTAATATTTTTCTAGAAATTACTTAAGCAACACGGTGTAGACTTTGAAAAGAGCTATATATATATATGCGTGGTTTTTTTTATGTTATTTCGTCCGACCGAACAAATAGTACAGTCATTCCTTAAGTAAGTTTTTAATGTTCTAAAACTACTGAAACAATTACGAATTCAAATAACATCGCAAACACCAACCCTATTTAGAAGTTCAGCATCATTCACTTTTTTTTCAAAAAAGTACACAAGATTTGGTTTTGCATTAGATATATCGTCACGCGGGCGACTCTTTGCAAGGGGTATAGAAATAACGGGTGTCTGTTCGTGTGTCCGTTTTTGCTGGTTTTATAGCGCCTTTATGTGTACAATTCTTGCCAGAATTTTAATAAAAACGAGTTTGAAAGGTTTAGATTAGACATGGGTTGGTAAAATATAAAAACTAGTGACAAATTAGTATTTTGTTAGAATTATATATTCTATAAAAAAATGAATTGTAAACGACGGCTTTATACTAAAATATATCACAAACGGGACGACTTTAACTTCTCAATTTTCAATTTCACATTTCTCAGCAATGTAATATCCTCTTCTCCATCGTTTTGTGTTTTCATATCTCAGTTAATTTGGTACGTTATGCTTGTACATGATCACAGTTTACGGACGTATACAGGAGTGTGCTTCTTAGGCAGATACCGCTCCAACAAAGTCATGAGGAGGGAAGATTAAAAACCATGCGTTTTCATATCTTCCTTGATCCTATATATTTTTATCTCAAATTTTTTCTCAAATCTCCAAGGGAGAAATGTCGACAAATTCAACGATATTGTTTTAAATTATTTTGAAATTACCAATTATTTAAAATACAATTGAAATCGATTTCAATTTCAACCAAATTAACTATGCAGCAGCGTTAAAAAAAGTATTTAGAATTGTTTGTCATGAAAATGTCTCGATCCAACTTATTTTACCTACAAGATAGGCAAAAAATTACAAAAGAGACATTCGACTGTGACGGTTTCAATATTTTATCATAATACTCTCGAAAAGAATTGAATTATGAGGACTAATTATAAAATATAGCAATTACTTAATCAATGTGGTGTACACTTTAAAAATAGGTATTTATTTACGTGTTATTTAGTGTGCACCACGTTTTTTTTATGTTATTTGGTCAGTCGGAACAAATAGTACAGTCATTCCTTAAGTAAGTTTTTAATGTTCTAAAAATACTGAAACAATTATCAATTCACCTTTTCAAATAACATCGCAAATACCAACAAACATTTAGAAGTTCAACTTTATTCGCCTTTAATAAAATTAGTACGCAAGATTCGGTTTTGTAAATGATCAATCATCACACGCGCGACGCTTTGCAAGGGATAACTAAATAACGGGTGTCTGTTCGTGTGTCCGTTTTTGCTGGTCTTATAGCGCCTTTATGTGTACAATTCTTGCCGGAATTTTTATAAAAATGAGTTTGAAAGGTTAAAATTAGACATGGGTTGGTAAAATATTAAAAACTAGTGACAAATTAGTATTTTGTTAGAATTATATATTCAATAAACAATCGAATTGTAAACGACGGCTTTATACTAAAATATATCACAAACGGGACGACTTCAATTTCACATTTCTCAGCAATGTAATATCCTCTTCTCCATCGTTTTGTGTTTTCATATCTCAGTTAATTTGGTACGTTATGCTATTGCATGATCAAACTTTACGGACGTATACAGGAGTGTGGTTCTTAGGCAGATACCGCTACAACAAAGTCATGCGGAGGAAAGATTAAAAACCATGCATTTTCATATCTTCCCAGATACTATATATTTTTATCTCAAATTTAAAAAAAAATTTGAATAATTAAATCAATGTTTTATCAATACAAATTTGTCAACCTTATCAAAATTTCCCAGGGGAGAAATGTCGACAAAATCAACGATATTGTTTTAAATTATTTTGAAATTACCAATTATTAAATATACAATTGAAATCGATTTCAATTTCAACCAAATTAACTATGCAGCAGCGTTTAAAAAGTATTTAGGATTATTTGTTAGGACAATGTCTCGATCCAACTTATTTTACCTACAAGATAGGCGAAAAAAATCAAAAGGCCATTCAACTTGTAAGTCGAAAACAAACTGTCAATACCATTAGAAAACAATCAGAAACAATTGAAAGATAGTCAATATACAAACACGAACCCCACGTAAAACTTGTGTGATCTCAGATGCCCCGAAAGGGTAAGCAGAACCTACACAACATTTCACATCCGTTTTGTTACTTATACGAGTATTAGCCCGGAATTAAATCAAATGGCCGGTCATGTTCAAGAAACAGATGTTATGGTATTGAAATAAACGTTCAGGAGCCATAGAATCAGGCAAAATTATTTAATGCATGGACTTTTGTTATATTTGATGTACATTATTTTCAAATACAGACGTAGTTACAATCATGAAAAGAATTACTCTAATGTGTGCAAAGGCATGAAAATACTAAGGAGTAAAATCATAAATTATAGAAATGTCATGGATAATGGGATCAAAACTCAACCAAAACTTTTAGATCTAGCAAAGTAACACGAATCCTGTCAGAACGCAAAGTGACCCTAGGTGCTCTATAAAATCTTACAATGTGGGTTTACTCGATAAATTCATGCTAAAATTGGTAAGAAAATTAACTTTCATAAAGCCCATAAGGAAAAATAACATTACCTTTGGCCAGGTCGATATATCACTGTAAACTGATCCTGATTCATCCTGGATAGCTGCGCCATCGGGCCTTTCACCTAGTGCGTCACAAAGTTTCCAATTCTTTCTATAGTTAATAGCCTTGCATTGTGACGTCAATAAGCACTCCTTTGCACATTCCATTAGACTTTTGTTTCGAATTCGTCGGAGAATGTTCATGTGTTGACTTTTACCATGTTTTAATTGACCAATTTTTAATTCATTATTTGAACGTTGGCAATCTTCATCGTCAGCGTCACAATATTCTTGAAGTGAACATTCACAATTTATGAAAACATGTTTAAGTATAAGAAGAATAAGAATATTCTTCGCTTTCAACTCCATTCCTTATTCTAGTATTTTGTATTCATAAATAGTCCGAACTTGTCATGTTAACTTGCTCGCATCAGTCTAAATTCTCTGATGTACAGCTCATGCAATTAATTCATATAGGATCGTTGCATAAATTGTCAATAGTTAATCGATAGAATGATTGGCTAATTAGTATCGAGTACAACAACTGCATGTTATTTTAGCAACTGAATTAATTTTTATAACTAATATAATGTAATTTAAATGGTATTAAAGTGACTAAACCGAATCCTGCATAAACCGAAAACCTGTATAAACCAAACATGTTCTTAAGCACCGTCATATCAAATTGTATCAAACCTGAAAAAAACGAACATCGGCCAAAACAGAACAAAATCTTAAGTCCCGAAGAGGTTCGGTATAAACAGTTTAATTATATGACAAATTGATACAACAATCTTTGACTGAAAAAAAAGTTATTGACTTTTACTCAAAAAGAAAAAAAAAATACCTTTTTAAGGAGTTTCTTGGAACTCACTTTTGGGATTTTGGGAAGTGTACTGGTCCAACAACTGGTGAACTAGAGTGCAGAAAAAATGGTTAGATATTGATAAAAAACAACAGGTCACTTTAATTTACCATTCAATCCATCTGTACAATTGAGTATGTTAATAAGATTATAGGAAGGCAAACAATCATTAAAACTTTCTATTACATGTATTAACGAAAATCTAATAAAATAAGAATAACCGCAACTTTTCCCAGAAAAGATCAAGATTGATGACAGAAATTCTTGTTCTTATTAATTCAATTTAAGTTCACAAGGATATGAGATATGAAAAAAAGTAAAATAACAAAAATACTGATCTCCGAGGAAATTTCAAAACTTAAAATGGCAAAATCAAACGATTAAACACATCAAATGAATGGACACCACCTGTCATATTCCTGACTTGATACATGCATTTTCAAATGTAGAAAATGGACTATCTAAAATGTGTGTTATTAAGGAGGCTCGAGGGTATAAAATTTCAGAAAACAAATCAAATAATTTTTTTTCATTACACATTTTATTTGTTACGTTATTAGTTGTGATTTATCATAATGTACAAAATTCATTAAAAAAATGAATTCGTTTTGGTCCCAGATGACTTTTAAAATGTATATATCATTGGAAAAGCTCTAAATTTAAGAAATAATTCTATCCTGCCATGCTCTATGCTCATTTTAACATGGGTAGGCATTATATTTGTTAATATCTTAATACCGAGCGTTAGCGAGGTATTAAATGTTTACAAATATAATGCTTACCCATGTTAAAATGAGCATAGAGTATGGCAGGATAGAATTATTTCGATTCTAATAGGAATATTTGAACTTTTTCACTTCGAAGCGGACCTATAGTAGACGCTCGGAATGTCGCCATTTTGATTTCATGAACCAAAAACGTTATAGAAAATCAGCAATTATCAATATAAAAAGAACAGAAACATTTAAACTTACTTTTAGAATGTTTTTATTTAATTTCCTAGCGAGCAACACCAACCAAAATGTCCATTTTGATCTCTGGCGTTGTTCAAAATTCACATTTCAATTGTGACGTCAATCACGTGCAGCCCATGTTCTATTTGAATTAGAACATGGCTGTGTACCCAAAGATTAAGAAGAACGTCATATTAGAATGTCTCTCATTGGTGCAAAATTGCCATATTTTGGCATTAAAATTGCAATACCTTTTTTAAACTCATCGGTGACCTATATGTTTTATTATTATTTTGAAATAAGCTGCACTTGAGCTAAACTATTGTAAAATTTGAGCAATTTCTGTAATTTAGTTCTTTTTTTTATTTCCATAATTTCTCGATTTCTCCTATTAGTTCAAAAGAAAAAAAGTATCATTACAAAAATGTATGTTTCTTTCGAAAGCAAATTGTGAGCGTAAAAAAACGGTGACCCCATTTTTTTATTTTATTTTTCTATTAAGAATAAGATAAAGTTCATTTATAGGAAAATATAGCGAAATCCTATATTAAGGAAAAAATTCGAGTTAGACCGCGAGCCCCCTTTAGTATCATCACTATATTTGAAAATGAAATAAAAGAAACCTATCCCGTTTAAATGGTTTTACACAAATTATTTTAGGCCACTTGCTGTCCTGGATGAGCTAATGCTCCGTATTGAAAACCGTAATTTGGCCTTGGTTTACTTTTACAAATTGTGACTTGGATGGAGAGTAGTCTCACTGGCACACAATGTTATATCTATAAGTAAAAATTTTGCTTTGTCTTTGAGAAGATTAGTAAAATTCATGCCTCAAGTTGATACAAAATGATGATGGTCAGTTAGTGTGTACTACTCAAACTTTTTGGAATACCGACCGTCTATTGAAATATCAAAACTCAAGAAATATGTTGTCGTTGAAAATATCAAGCATCCCACTTTAAGAATTTTCACGACCTAAAACATGAGATTTTTATAGGCGATTCCGATATTTGTAAAACGATATATTCGATCTTTCAGTAGAATAAGTTTGAAAGTGGTAAAAGTTATAGACAATTAGAAATTTGTTATCACTGCAAAATTGAAACGATTGTTTAAAATCATTATATTTTTTTTTTGCTTCCCGAAAATTACTAAGATTTCAAAGATATATTTTAAGTATTCAAAGACGAGTCTATAGAAAAGAAGATGTGGTATGTTTGCCAATAAGACAATGCTCCACAAAGACCAAATGACACAGAAATTAACAACTACAGGTCACCGTACGGCCTTCAAAAAATGAGCAAAGGCCATACCGCATAGTCATAGATAATGAAAAAAGTATTAACACAAAACGAGCTTACAGGTAAATTCAAAACAATGACAAAATTAAACGTTATTTTTTTTCAACCAAAGGAATGAATAGAAAACAGCTGTTATATTTCTGACTTGGTATAGGGAATTGTTGACAAATTTGTGAGTAAACTTGGTTTTATATCATTTTTTTAAATTAAAATTTGAGCTATATTTTCATATGCTAACTATACTACATTCTGTCGTCGGCGTCCACGAATATTCACTCTGTGGTTTAGATTTTTGCAACATTAATAACTTACTTAAACTATCCTGGTTTTCTTCCACACTTGGACGACAGAAGCTTGTTTATGATCATAGGATAGTATCCAGAAATAAATTTTGTAAAAAAAATTCCTGTTTTCCATTTTTTTGTAATGTAGAAATGGACCTAGTTTTTCTGCCAGAAAATATTACATTCACTCTGTGGTTAAAGTTTGTAAGATTTGAATAACTTTCTTATACTATTCTGGATTTGTACTATACTTGGAGAGCAACTTGTTTATGATCATATGTAGTATCCAAAATATTTATTAAAAAGAAAAATCCTGTTTTCCCGTATGTTACTCATAAATGGACTTTCTGGCAGAAAATATTACATTCACTCTGTGGTTAAAGTTGTTTTTTTTTTATTAAATTTGGATTACTTTCTTAAACTATCCTGGATTTGTACCAAACTTGGATAGAAGCTTGTTTATTATCAAAACTAGTATCTAGAGGGAAATTTTGTTAAAATTTTGTACCTGTTTATCCCTATTTTACTTGTAAATGGACTTGTTTTTCTTCCTGTTAACATTACATGCAGTCTGCAGTTAAATTTTTAAAAACATTTATTAGATTCCTAAACTATCCTGGATTTTTACAAAATTTGGACAGAAGCCTTTTTTCAATCAAACGATAGTATCGAGAGAAATGTTTTTATTATTTTTTCCCTCATTTTTGTTGAGCCTGCGATTAACAGCAAACGTAGGCGAGACACTGGGTTTCGCGGAACCCTTACACATTTTTTAAATATCTCTCAGCTCTCTGGGTTTTACTGGTTTCTCTGGTTGATACGGATGTGATATTGAAAAGTCATTTTTTTATATTGTTTTATATAAACAGTGACGTTGTCACTTATAAAAGAGGGACGAAAGATACCAAAGGGACAGTCAAACTCATAAATCTAAAACAAACTGACAACGCCATGGCTAAAAATGAAAAAGACAAACAGAAAAACAATAGTACACACGACACAACATAGAAAACTAAAGAATAAACAACACGAACCCCACCAAAAACTAGGGGTGATCTCAGGTGCTCCGGAAGGGTAAGCAGATCCTGCTCCACATGTGGCACCCGTCGTGTTGCTTATGTGATTACAAATCCGGTAAATAGTCTAATTCGGTAGGTCATATTCATGAAAGGGAAGGGGATTGTAGTTACGACGTAAGGAACATATCCGATATCATTTGTGAAACGGTTATTCCATAACGGTCAACCAACTCGTGATGGCGTCCGTAAAATTTACGAAGGGATGATTTCAACTTAACCATTTGGAACTCTTGGTTTAATAGCTTCCTTGTGAGCAGCAAACCTCTATCAAGAAAATCATGATAGGAAATGCAAGCACGGGAATATCGTATCAATTGGGAGATATATACCCCGTATGCAGGTGCTGCTGGAATGTTGCTACTTAGAAATGGAAAGTTCACAATTGGAAAGCTGAAATCATCTCTCTTGTCGTAAAGTTTTGTTTTCAACCGACCCTCATTGTGAATTTCTAGATGTAAGTCAAGATATGAAGCGAATTTTCGACTTGTGATTTTAAATGTCCCTCTGATATGTTTCCTCTCGCTTTTATCGCTCTATTAAAACCTTTGTGGAATTTCTGGTGACGTAAGTTAGAATTTTGTATTACTTTAATTGATTTTTATTTTATAAATTTGTAAATTGATTCCAAATTTTTCAGAAAACTGAACAATAACAACCATTAAACATTTAAAAGCGTTATATACATTTTTCAATGAATAATAAGTTCAAACTAATTACTTAGATTTTACATAGTCAATTATTTATAGAAAACATGAAACCGGATTCATAAAATATAAGAAACAAAACATTTTGCTAATACATCATGTCAAAACAGTTACATACTATCATCTGGGAATACTAGATTAATATTAATTTCAAGCAACAGTGCTCTTTTAGAAAAAATAAAATTTCAGTTGCATTTTTAAACACATTATATACAACAATTCGTTTTATTGATGTTATTTATGATGATCTATAATAAGGAAGATGTGGTATGTTGTCGATGAGACTATGCTGGGGAGGCAACTCAAATGCAAGGGCAGATAATTAAGATGAAAGTACTTTTACAATAGAATGTGTTAAGAATTTACCTATTTTATCATGTAACAAGAAAACGTGTCCGGTGACCCCATTTTTCTTTTTCTTAAATGAAAGCATACTATTAAAGCTATCTTCTCATATAATATATCAAAATTCTACAGTGTAATTTACACTTTATTGCAGAAAATTGGGTTTTCCATGCATAATCTATACAAAATCTGCAAATTTTTAACACCGTGTAGAGTAAAAATAAGCCCGGTGACCCATTCTTTTTTTTTTTTTTTTTTTTTTTAAAGCATGATATAAACTACTAGTACATTTTTGCAAATTATTAAAAAAATCTATGGATTATAATTTAGACACCCCATCTACCTTAAAAAGAAAATTATAAAAATTCCGAACTCCACGGAAAATTTAAAACGGAAAGTCTATTATTAACAAAATGAAAAGCTCAAACACATCAAACAGATTGATAACAACTATCATATTCCTGATTTGTTACATGTATTTTTTCTTATGTAGAAAATGATGGTTAAACCTTGTTTTATATTTTGCTAAACCTCTCTCGTATATATCTCATCATATAAAAAAGTTAATATATTATTTGATATATGCCATAACATGCATAATATTCTTTTGAACATGAAAATCGTTGTAGGTTGAAGCATAAAACTAGTCGTTTGTCTCTTTTTTTAATGTTCTCGAGAAATTTTTGTTAAAAAGGTATTCTATTCTTAAATTATACAAATTTGTGTTTCAGATTTTTTGGAATTTAATCTCAACTTACATTAAAGAATTGTAATAAAGTCAACAGTGTCAATGAAAAAGAATCTCTCCTGAGAAATTGAGAATTATAAAGAAAACATGAATTATTCAAACACACAAAACTTTTTTTTCTCCTGCATTTATTACTTTTAATAGCCTTAACATGCACAAAACAAATGGTACGTTGGAAAACAAATGTAGGCAATGACATATATACTATATAGGAAAGGTAGAGGCGAGATATATAAACGAGACTTTCAAACTAAGTCTAAAACAAACTGACAACACCGTGGATAAAAAAGTAAGAGATAAACAGACAAACAAAATAACACAAGTCATAAGCTAGTAAACTGAACACTACCAAAAACGTAATGATCTCAGGTACTCCGGAAAGGTAAACAGATATATCTTACACTTTCAGTATTTTACTTTCGTCTTCATTAAGGTGGTACTAACACTACAGGGAGATAACTCTGTAAACCCAGCTTAACGTTTTAATCAAGTTCTATTGTTAAGGCCATATCAAGCTTCTAAATGATTAAAATTAGTGTTCGTCAAACTGCTATATATTCAATGATTTTTATTCTGTGAAAATGATTAGTTTAAGTTCTTTCAAATTTTTATATTTTTTCAGAGGGTCAAAGTAAATATTTTGACAAAATTTTACAAAATTAAACGAGCCAAATAAATTTTAGTCAAAGTGTTGTGTACCACCTTAAACAACAAAAACAATGACTTACGGTAAAATTACAATAAATGATTAAGAATATAGACATAATGAAAACCGGTATACACTCACTTATTAATTAACAATAGTATAGAACATACATTTGTGTATTTTTTTCTAATTGAACTAGTCCTCCTGATATCCATGACATTGAACGCAAGATTCCTTGAAATGTTTTCCACTGTATTCCAAATAGATAGTTTAAGTTTTTATCGTACTGCTGTTAATTAAATGTGACACACGTTTTTGTCAAATACAACATGTCTTCCTGATTCCCATGATACTGGAACTTAGGGTTGTGGAATTTTTTTTCCATTGTATTCCTAAAACAAATTCCAAGTTTTTATTGTACTCTTCATTTAAATGTGACACATGTTTTTGTCAAATTCAACCTGTCTTCCTGATTTCCATGATACTGGACTTTAGGGTTGTGGAAAATCTTTTCCATTGTATTCCTAAAAATATATTCCAAGTTTTTCTGGTACTCTTTATTTAAATGTGACACATGTTTTTTTCTATTACAACCAGTCCTCCTGATTTCCATGATACTGGAATTTAGGATTGTGGGATATTTTTTCCAATGTATTCCTAAAACAATTTCCAAGTTGGTTGTTGATTTTTGGTAGTGTTTATCATTTTAACATATTCATTTTTTTATGTATAATGCTGACTGATAACTTTAATTGGCATGTGTTTAAACAAAGTATATGGAAAGTCAGACGATAAAAGACAGTTTTATTATGTTTAATCTGAATTTATTTATTTGAAATGTTGAATAGATATTTGAAAATTGGAAAAACTTACAAGAAGATCAAATATAAGTTATGCAATGCACGTAATACGATCATAACTGAAGAGGTCTAAATAATTTAAAATAACATTTTTATCTAGATGAGCAATTAAATTCTTTGAGATGGACCTTTTTTGTGTTTACTACAATACTACATTAGGACGACTACACACAATCACTCAATCAATACACTCTTTGAGATGAATATTTTTGTTGTATACTCCAATACTTCCTTAAGACGCAGTACAGGTCGAGAATGGGTTAAATGGCGGTTTTACACTAGTAATTTTGGGGCCCTTTATATCTTGTTGTTAGGTGTGAGCCAAAGCTCCGTATTGAAGGTCGTTCATTGACTGATAATGGTTAACTTTAATAAATTTTCATTTGCATAGAGAGTTGTCTCATTGGCACTCATACCACATCTTCTTATATCTATTAAATTTATAATCCTGGTACCTTTGATACCTATTTACACCCCGGGTTGATGCTTCTGCTATAGGACGTTTCGTCCCCGAGGGTACAACCCGCACAGTTGCCAGCACTTCGGTAAGTCTGTTTCAGACTGGTCGAGTTATATTTCATAACAAATCAGTACAGTTGAGTTTGTTTAACATTTGGCTGGAGTAATGTTGAGTAAAATTAATTTGTATGCATATTGTGACCCACTCTTCAGATGTTTGACTTATGTTTTGTAGTATTTACTCGTTCTTTTCCTGTAAACTCCATTTAGACCCTTAAGTATCAAACATAATTGTTTCTTCTTTTTGAAAGTTTTATAGATTTTCTGATGACATACGTATTTGTTCTAAAAAACAAAGATAATAAACACAGTGGTTTTATTGAATTTTGTTTTATTGATTTGTATATTGATTCAGATCTCTGCATGAAAATCTGAATATTAATAAACATTAAACATTTAAACAATTAAAATGTTATGTTACTTGTTCGATGAATAATTCAGAAAGTCCAAATTGGCAATGTATATTTTACATAGTCAATTATTCAAGCATAACATACAACTGATTTAAAAGAGCAAAACTACATGATAATTAAAGCAAAACTACATGATAATCAAATCATTTTAATCTAGTCATATTATAACACCTGGGAATACTATGTATCTAGAAAAAAAGAATAATCACAAAAATACTGAACTCCGAGGAAAATTCAATCGGGAAGTCCCTAATCACATGACAAAATCAAATGACAAAGCATATCAAACGAATTGACAAAAACTGTTATATTCATGACTTGGTACAGGCATTTTTAAAAGTAGATTTGATTTCAACAGCGCTGTGTGAGTTCCACGTGCATTTTTAAATACATTATCTAGACCAAAACGCTTTATTTTGTGTTATTTACATGAGATACTCGTTAGTTATTTATAAACTGCTGTTTCTGCTATTAAAGGTCATTTAATTTGCACAAGTAAACCGTCTTAAACATGCGATGAGGGGAAGATAATGCCCCGTATTTGAGGCCTTACTGTAACTTGGAGTTGCAAAACACTATTAAAATCCCTGTTCTTTTTCTTTCGATGGGTTTTTATAGAGAATGTATTGATTTTGTGTCATGAATGGATACCCAATGTTCTTTCCAGTATTGTACGCATTCCCATTTTTAAAATATATAAATATAGTTTTACTCTTCTATGATGTAATGTATATATTTATTCAAAGGTATTTACCTGCTTTTAAATATTTGTTTATGTAAGTTAAAAAAATTTTGTAAGTAAAATATTCTCCTCGGATCCTTCTCAAAGATACTTCCATAATCGAGTTGTCCTCATTATCTCAGTGATCGATTACTAGTCTATTAACACCGAAATTTTGAATTCGAGGACAACTCGTGGCGATATGGTATATATTCTGGTCCGTATTGACAATTATTTTCCGTTTTCTTAAAAAGGTACTTCAGCACAAACTACCAAAATGTGTCACCAGGATATAACCAAGATAAGATCGTATTAATTGTACAATTGATAATATCATATCTTTATAAAAAAAATGGTCATCACTTATTGTGTTATCTGGAACAAATAACATTAAGTAAAGTATATTAAAATTTCGAGGAGAGTGACACAAATTCATTCTTCATCCCACTCTTTGAATATTCGCCTACCTGATCACTTTTTGCCACCATAGGCTGTTCCTGTGTATCGATAAACATAAAGATTATGCATCTTCTGAAAATTAATTATATTTACAGAGGTATTGATTTGATCAGCGAATCAAAGTATTTATTGACTCTACCATTAAAACTTTATACCTCCCTATTTTGATCCCATATAACTTCTCATACGTCAGTAACATTATACGCCAGTGTAGAATATTATACATCTCCAATTTGAGACTATGAATCGTCGAATTTTAGATATGAACCATATGACTATGTTATTACAGTAACCTTAATGTTGTTCTAGACTCAGATGTTCAAATTGATTGGAAACATTGAAGTTAGGTAAATAAGACGTTCTTTTTATCGTATTGTAAAAATATGATAAAAAAAATATCTTGATGCTTGTTTATAAATGTATGAATCTTTTAAATATTCGAAAAGAACATTTTGAAAATAATCCACAAATAAATAATTGAGGGCACACTACGTTTATTTATTTAACATCAAATAAACAGTGTTATTTGATCTTGTTTTATTATTATTATCATTGATTTTTTATCACAAAATTAAATGCAAACTAAATATTATGGTTATATACCTACACACATTCACGGATCTAAAATCTGTCGAAACCTGTATCTTGGCATTACACAAGGCAATGTTTATCTCTGACTTTTTATAACGTCTTAATACTGAATCCGTTGGATGCTGGATATGTACGGATTGATAATTCAGTTTCTCTAATTCTATGGAAATTTATCCCTTTCCGAACCCATTGTATAAAAAAAATAACCAACGTGGGGTTGCCGGTAATCTCAAAAGATCTTTGGATGATTTTAAGGGTCATAACCTCTTTAGCTAACTGGATGAATCAAACACAGGTTTTAATGAAATTGACAACTTCGTGGAATGTGAAAGGCACTCGAAGGGGATTTTCGTTCAACAAAAAAAGAAAATATTATTTTTAAACAATACCGTCGATTTATTTAAAAATACTCCGTAACATTCACATCTGAAACAAGATATAAATACATTCAAAATACTATCACATACGATCATAGAAATGGATAAAACAACTTTGAAATGAAATATACTAATTATTTTTGTTTAGGTCTTTACTTACTATACTTTATAATATTTCGTTAACGTCGTTTGCTTCCTCAGTGTCATCTGTATATTCATATCTCCTATTCGACACAATCTTACATGTCTCAATACAAGAGTCTATGACACACGAGGCAATTTTGATTTTGAATAATAAATGTCTCTAACTGTACCAGTAATTTACCAACTTCACCTTCATATTGGATATAAATTTCTCAAATCGTTCGGTATTCAAGAACTTGCTTATCAGAATTCATAAAACGTCATCAGTATCTAAGCAGAAAGTTAAGGAACCATAATTAGGAAAAAGGAACATCTCGTCATTTTTTGTAGTAATTTTCTTCATTTTTGTTCATTAGCTGTGTCTATCATGTCAATGGAAATACTGACCGCCATTTTGTTTTCCTTTATTGACATATTTTTTTGTTTCTTCCAGTGATTATGACACAATAAAGACATGTGGCCTAATTTATGACATTTTTACCATTATATGTGTTTGTTTAGATGAATAATTGTTTTCAATTTAGTGTAACTGATGCAACTTCTGTACAAAACGTTTATCTAGATTTAAACAATGTTTGATCTTTCATTTTTTACATAACAAGTCAGAAATATGACAGTTGTTTTCAATTTCCTTTTGATATGTTTGAGCTTTTGAATTTGCCATTTGTTAAGGGACTTTTCTTTTTGCATTTTGATTGGAGTTACATGTAGGTGTATCTGTTATTGTTGTTTAGGTCTTTAACTGTCTCAATTTTTATTTGTTCTAAGCTTTTACATATTTGCATTTGAGCGTCCCTGATGAAGGTTTATCCAGAAAAGCGCCACAGACTCATGAAATCTATGAAGTGTTGAATATAGTTTGCCAATGATACGTGATAGATTCGTAACATATAGGAAAAGATGTCAAGATAACTTATTTGATTATACATGTAAATGCATGCATTGGTTCAATAATTTCGATAACATTTGAAAAATAACAAAAATATTTTCTTTTCTCTTTAAGATATTATTCATAAAATAATAAATTCTGAAATGACTTATGATTTATTGACATCTGGATAGGTTATTTGTTAAATAACATGTACAAGTACACGTAATTTGAATTTGAACGCAAGAGACATGTTCCCCTTCATACCTTCTTAGCTCTCGAACTTGATGAACTCGATATTTAATATTTTAAGTGCAAAAGGTGTTCCTTTAAAACAAAAATAAAACAGTTCTCTCAACTGTTATCAAAGTAATATAAACTGACCTTAGAACATGTGTAAACCAACCGTAGTTTGGATCTATTATTTACAGATATCTGAAGTTTAATTTAACGTGTCAAAGATCTACTGTTTTGACTCTATACAAAGATCTAATCCAAATATTCGTGATCAATCTGAAATTCATTCATTTCCACAATCACTGCCTATTAACTTACTGATATTTTTCATTGGACGATATAAATATCTTAAGACGTTTTCTAGCTAACTAATCAATGTTCATTAAAGGAAACTTTGTACATTCTGTTGAAGGAACGATATACATATTTCAACACATGTCAGAATCGAAACAGGTATGTTATGAAGTAATCTTTAACCCCATCACATCCTTTTGATTCTAGCTACATTCAACAGACTGTGCTGGAGCAGTTGATGCTAGATGTTTTCTGTCATTTTAATTTCTTTTTTTTATGCACAATGTTTAACACAATCCCCGGCGCAGAGCTCACATCCGTTCCGTACTTACTTCGTATCACTACACTTAATATGATAATGTATTTGGAAAGGAAACGAGCGCGGTACGGAGATTGCTGTTAACATTGTTTTTTCATTAACTTACTTACGATATAGTGTTTGCCTTAATTATCTTGTAAAAGAGCTTAAAAAAATTGAAAACAACACGTTTAATTATTTCTTGCGTCCGAAGCG
Source organism: Mytilus galloprovincialis (assembly GCA_037788925.1). NCBI lineage: Eukaryota > Metazoa > Mollusca > Bivalvia > Mytilida > Mytilidae > Mytilus > Mytilus galloprovincialis. The sequence continues at coordinate 19,474,848 of CM075338.1, read as the reverse complement.
CTTTTCTGGATTAACCTTCATCAGGAACGCTCACAGCCAAACATTTGAAATCCGAAGATGTATAAGTACCGAAATCGTTGAAGAGCTAAGTGTAAAAAATACCTAAAATAAATAGACAAATTCATTTTAAGCCAACTTTGCATGAGGGAGTTGAAACCTTAGTTTCTTAATAATTTATAAATTTATAAACGGACAATTTTAGTAAAGTTTGTTAAAACATGTCAGTACAGAAATACTGATTACTGATCATTAGTGCAGCAATTAATAGTAATAATATAATGAGGGCAAGGTATATAGTTTTATGTAGAACTCAATATGACGTAGTAAAAAAGATAACCTGTTAGCCTTTAAATTTGACGCTTCATTGTATAATTCAATATAATTAACTTAATTAACTAGATACCGCATAATGAATTGTATAAGGTGGTAGACATTTAATATCTTAAACATGTTAAAGATTGTTTTTAAATTATAAAAAAATGTTTTCACAATATTTGACAATGATTACATTTCGACGTCGCATATGATTCCTTTATAATAACTAATTATTTCACAAAAACACATTTTTATTTATTAATAAATTATTGTTTTATTTGTATAGTAAAATCATCCACGAAGCCATGACAGACTTATAATAATTTTACAGTAATAGGAATACAACAAATGCGGTTTGATATTTAAGAGACGATGTGGTATGGTTGCCATTGAAACAACTCTACGCAAGAGACCAAACTTACACATCAATTAACACTTACAGGTCGCCGTACGGCCTACAACTATGAGCAAAGTCCATACCGCAAAGTCTCCTATAAAAGACCCTGAATTGACAACGGTCATGAGTCCGTATTAAGTCATGTTTCATTGTAAAATATTTAATCAATTTTCTTTTAATTTATACATAGCTAGTCAATATCCTCTTTTTGTTATATTTATCATACAACCACTGAGAACATGAGTTTTTATTTCAGAATATGTCACTTCCCCAAAAAAAGGTCTGTAAATCGTGCGGAAATCTAAGTCAAGTTCTAGACAATTGTACACACTGTGGTGAAAAGTTTGCTGACGGAGGTATGATTGTGATGATAGCCTTCATTGAATAAATGTATTGAAAAGGAGGGACGAAAGATGCTAGAGGGACAGTAAAACTGACTGATAAATCAAAAATAAACTGACAACGCCTTGGCTAAAAATGAAAAAGACAAACACACAAACAATAGTAGACATGACACAACATAGAAAACTAAAGAATAAGCAACACGAACCCCGCTAAAAACTAGGGATGATCTCAGGTGTACCGGAAGGGTGAAAGTGCATACTTTATAAATATTCGGGATAATGTTGATAAAATCGATCTCAGTTCAAACATCATGTTTTAATTACATTATTACAATCGTCATTTAAATAAGAAAAAGTGTTGCAAAAGATAAATCAGCGATACTAACGGAAGATTCTAACTGATCACTGGAAAACAAACTGACAATACCATGACAAAAAACAAACAAAAACAAAGTGTACAAAACACAGCATCAACAACTAAAGACTGAACAGCACAAAACCCTATGATACCCGGGGTTATATCAGATGCTAGGAACTGACCAGCTGATCCTGCTTAACATGTCACACTAGTCGATTTCAATCAGTACGCATATACACGAAATATACAATCAATGATGTTCCTATAGTTTCGTTAGTGATCTACGTCCTGTGTTCGAACTTTTGATTTGTCAAACATATCTATTGAATATTTACCTTAAAAGAGGGACGAAAGATACCAGAGGGACAGTCAAACTCATAATTGTACTTTGTTGATTTATGCTGGGATATAACTAGTGAGTGAAGCTCACAGAAAATCTGATGAGTTCCTATTTCTTACAGTTGTAGCAGAGAGAAAAAAGAAAATTGAACCGCCACCTGAGGTACATATTTGTTCCGAAAAATCTACCACTAAAGATTACAAAATGAAACGTTCCGTCTCTCTTTATAGTACAACGTCTGGAAAGCCGAAAGCAGGAACAACCAAACACGATGGTAACATACATTATTTCACACCCTCAACCTTCAACCAAAAGAACAGTCGCTTTCTCGATTTTGAAAATTATCGCATTTGTTTTAGCAATTAGTTATTTTTCAATTCATGTAATTAATCAATAAAAAACTTATATTGCTTTAGAAATCAGTGTAAAATTTTTAAACGGACAGATACTCATTTTGACAATTAATGTGTTTTTAATTAATTTTATAATGTTAAATGACAATATCATAAACTGATTTGAAGAGCTGTTATATTAATGAACAAAATGAGACGTAACACCATAATTTGACACGGAACCTGTATTAGGAATCATTATATTCTTGCCATATCTAGAAATTATTTTGTATAATTTATGGCCGCTAAATTTATATATAAAAAAAAAAGAAAGTCAACCAGAAGATGTTTATCGAGTCAGTTGACATAATACAATTGTAGTTAGTCAATATCACTACATTTTCATCTTCAAAAGTTTTGTTTTGTAACCAGTTATATGAGTTGGGGAAACATTATTGTAACATTTCCATTGTCAACGTTTATGTCAAATTTGAGCATACACATTCTGATATGCGTTTACTTTACTACATTGGTTAGAGGTATAGGGGGAGGGTTGAGATCTCACAAACATGTTTAACCCCGCCGCATTTTTGCGCCTGTCCCAAGTCAGGAGCCTCTGGCCTTTGTTAGTCTTGTATTATTTTAATTTTAGTTTCTTGTGTACAATTTGGAAATTAGTATGGCGTTCATTATCACTGGACTAGTATATATTTGTTTAGGGGCCAGCTGAGGGACGCCTCCGGGTGCGGGAATTTCTCGCTGCATTGAAGACCTGTTGGTGACCCTCTGCTGTTGTTTTTGTTTGGTCGGGTTGTTGTCTCTTTGACACATTCCCCATTTCCATTCTCAATTTTATGTAGTATGCTGACAGTCAAAGAGTATTTACATATAAGTCCATGCATATTTTATTTTATGATGTACAGAAGAGTCTTATGTAGGTGTAAAATTATCAAAAAACTGACATCATTTCGTTTAAATATGATGCATCTATAGAGCTTTTCGAGAGCCACACTCATCAGGAACGCCCAAAGCCGAATATTTGAAGGTCAAGGATGTACAAGAAATGAAACAAATTATTCGTTTATTAAATCAATTTTTGTGATAAATAAACTAATAGAAGTTCATGTTATATATAAAATATAGAATTGTTAATTGAGCATATGCTAATCCTATTAAGTGTGATTATCATGCATATTGATTTAGGTTTAAACATTTACGCATTTCCCTAAGCACAATACATAATTTGATGTCCCTTTAACAGTTTTGTGTTCGTTTTTCGGTGGAGAAAAACATAAAGTATGTACAAGTACGTTAACTTTGTGTGGTTTCCCTGTTAGGAAATATTAACAGTTTTTTTATATACTTTTCCAGATATCGACATCAGCAATCAGGCATCGAATCGCAGTTCCAATTATCTTAACGTAGAATTGAAAGGTATTATTTGAATAAAAAGCAAGAATAGAATAGAACATGAAATTCTTTATACAAGAAATGCATTTTCATTTTTGGATTTATAAACGGAGATAAAGCCACCATTCTTTGTCACATATCATTATAAATGAGACATTTATACACATAGTTGCTTTACCAATTGTTTTATACAGCTAATATAGTTCGTACACTAAAAATATAAACCAAAATATAGAAAAGGAATATTCAAAACTATAAGTCGAAAAAAAAGGCAACAGTAGTATACCGCTGTTCAAAACTCATAAATCGATGAAAAAAACAAAAACTAATCGGGGTAACAACTAAAACTGAGGGAAACGCATTAAATATAAGAGGAGAACAACGACACAACATTAAAATGTAAAACACACAGTATCGAAAAGATACTAACAATGCCATGACATAAAAAGAAAATGACGACTGGAAGGGAAACATATCCTGCTACACTAGTGGCACCTGTCGTGTTACTTAAATATTTACAAACCCGGTAATGAGTCTCATCCAAGGAAAAGAGGACGATAAATGAAACATGTTCTTAAACTCAGAACTCAATACTTATCATACTATTGCAGGAACTTTTTGACAAAAGGATTTTTGTTTGTTGTAGATAATTATGTGGAAGCAATACGCGATTTTGACAAAATGAGACCTGGAGATTTAACCATCCGGACTGGTGATATAATTACCCTTGTGAGGGCACACGATGATGGGTACATGGAAGGGAGACTTGGAAAAGAAGAAGGTCTTTTTCCTGCTTCATACGTAAAGGCATGCAATGAACAAGGTATACAATAAATGCATTCAAATGTGTACATGAGGAATAACACTTGTTTTTCTTTCAGAATTGTGAAAAAGTAGCAGACTGACATGACCACATGTGAAAAAGTGTTAATAAAGAGCCTCCGCATTGGGTTTTGGATTATGTGATAACTTATACAACCCCATTAGAAACCTCAATTAAATACGGTTGAATTTTCTCTTCCCTTCGGTGAATATATCTGCAACATTAAATGCGTTACACAAATCTGGAAGTTATCTCATTTCCCACAAAAGTAGTATAGGTAATTGAAAAGAATACTGTAAATTCTGAAATTATTGCGTGCAATTATTATTGCGAATTCATCATTTAAGACTGAAATGCGATTTTAATGTTTACGATGTTGAGAAACATCCTGTATTTAACAGGATTTTTCTCAAAATCGTAAACATTAAAACCGCATTTCATATAAAATTTTTCAAAATTCGAGTTTAATTATTGCGGTAATAACTCTGTCGCATTTTTCGCAATAATAAAAACCTCGCAATAATTTCTGATTTTACAGTAGATGTTCCGTTAAATCTTCTAACACGGAAAAACAGAGTTAGAAAAGCAGTACACTTCTAACTGCGATGATGACATACATATCTACGCTCAAATCTTCACATCGAATTGTATGATCTGTATGCATTTATGATTTCTGATCATCAATATTCGAAATTCCATTACCTCTAATTGTGCATACCGATTTTTTTCAAATACTAGTTCAAGAATCTAAATAAATGCTCAAAGTTATGTCGAGTTCGATGGATTTTTAAAAAAAAACGAGGGCACTGGTGACTGCTTTGTCAGTTGGTTAAGACATAGAGAACATTTTGATTTTCTTTTTTTTACTGTATGTTCTGAATGTTTGTGTAATAAAATAAGTACTTATGATTGACAATGAGACAACTCTCTACAAGAAACCGAATGACACAGAAAATGTAGTTAAACATAACATTTTGCATAATAGAAAGGTTAAATCGTCTTTGCAGATAGCCGCAGCTCCGGTCAAACATCCCACGACAAGTCTGAGTACTTTAACGTCGATCTGAAAGGTATAAATCTTATTCACATTTAAAAATCTTTACAATTCAAAAATGAAAATACCTTCTTTTTCTTTGTTTATATAATTGTTTGTTTCTATAGTGATTGATATTATAACACAATGTTGACTGCTGTGTGCCTGTTTCGACATTTTTACCAATTATGTCTGTTTGCTTTGTTCACACATTGTTGTCAATATCATGTGACTGTTATACAAGTGAATGGTTTGGTTAGTTATAAACCACGTTTAATCTACTCTTTTCTAAATAAGGAAATACCTGTACCAAGTCAGGAATTCGAAAGTTTTTTTTTCAATCGTTTGATATGTTTTAGAGTATGATTTTAACATTTGATACGTGAATTTCAGTTTTGAATTTTTCTTGGAGTTCGGTATTTTTGTTAAACGTAATATCTTTGATTTTTTTCGAAAACATTTCGATTTCGATCTACAGATTGAACATGGATATTATTGTTTTATCACCGTGTTGTTCGTCTTTTAGTTTTAGTCTCGTTGGAAAAGGTGTCAAATGATTTTGAATCAATATTTCTCCTTGGTTTTCTTGTCTTTTCAGAAAGTGGCATACAGATCTAAAAAAAATCAATATAGCAACAAACATCAAAGAGTCAAACTTAATAATAAGAGAATAATACATGCTTAAATTCTGAACAAATTGTCCTTTATATCATAACAACAGATTTTAAAAACATGCATATATTAAGGAGTTATGACAAAATACAACAGAACCGTCAATTGTTCACATTAGCTGTGTCAATATGATTTATAATCTCGTCTGCTGAATTACATAACATTTCGACAATATTAACTACATTGTGAACGTTAAAAAAGTCGAAAATCAATAACTATTAACTATTTAAAATTGTAATAATGTACAGAGAATAAGTCATACGGGTGTTTAGCCAGATGAACTACATATCGCTTTAAAGTTAAGTTTGACGTCCCTTTTCACTGAACTAGTACACATTTCTAAATATATAGGTGCCAGCTAAGGCCTAACTGTTAGTGCGTGATTTTCTCGCTGATTTGAAAACATATTGGTAACCTTCGGTTGTTACCTGCCCTTTGATTGGTTGTTGTCTCTTTGATAAAACCCATTTACATTCTCAATTTTCTATAAAAAAAAAGACTTGCGATTAATAAATACAGTGAAATTCAAAACAAAAATATACAAATTAATCATTAAGAAATAATTCATGGCACCCGTAGATTTGCTTCGATTTAACCATTGGTTGGGCATTTATATTCGATTATTTTACACTGAGCGTTATTTCGATTCTAATTGAACAAATTCTGTAATATTGTTAACCGTGAAAGCCCTGTTCCGTTTTATCATTTGTTTATAAGATAAGTAATATTATATAATTCTATGATTACTTTTTTCAATCGCATTTTTCATTTATATATTTTCTTCCATTGTATTTTTTTTTCGTTCTGAGGCGTACAAGAAGCTTTAAAACGCCCTGTATTTACATTGGATTTTTTGCTTACAGAAACATACTTGTGTACTTATAATCCTGATACTTTTGATATCTATTGTGACGTCACCTTGTTTCGTTGCCATGCCCAAACAATAATATCATTTTGCGGAATTTTCGTTCTATGAAATTTTACCATGAAAAATGAAATGAAATAAACTGATTTGTTTATTTTGCTGTAGAATAGAGATAAATATATTGTATCTGAATGGCCTTCGTAAACTTGGAGTTTTGATGTCGGAAATTGAGAATATCTGGCTGTACAAATAAATTGGTCATAACTCGGAACAGCCGTTTTTGTGTGTTACTGCGTTTGCGCTAAAGGTAGATAGATTGTGATTATACTAGTTGACGATAATAGGTCGTAATATTAGAATAATTATTACCTATGCATAATTTTAGAAAGTGCACCAGTTGTTCCAGTTATACCACCAAGAAAACTTAATCGTAATTTAAGTTTCCCGACTGCAGGACTTGATCAAGGTATCTTAAATATTATAAATAAAAAAGCATGTTTGAGGTGGTACCAAACACTACAGGGAGATAACTCTGTAAATCAGCTAAATGTTTAAATTACGTTGTGTTGTTTAGAGAATATTAAGCTTCTCAATGACATTGAGAAGTTTTTGTCAAACTGCTATAAAACAAGTTTAATTTTCCTGATAAAACGGTTGGTTAAAATTTTTTGAAATTTTTATATTTCCGTCAAGAGTCAAAGTAAATATCTTGTAAATTTTTTTATGAAAATTAAATAGGCCACACTAATTTTAATTTTAACGAGATGTATTATGGTTAAATGTATTTCTTTATTGACCTATTAACTTGTATGCTTTAAGCAAAGATCAATGAAATAACCAATGTGTATGTCCAAGTTGTCCATTTTAACAATAAATGTCTCTAAGCCGATGCACGAAGCCAAACTATTTGAAAATCTACGACTTATTAAGAGTATGAATGCTTAATAAACCAAAAAGGAGCAACAGTTTTGCATCATACCAATATAAATTTGTAGTTGAATTATTACAGCACAACCGTAAATTAAAGTTAAAAACGTTTGGTAGGACAAGATATTCCAGTAATAATCTATTTCAACTCTGTGCCCAAAAAATAAATAGTCAAAAATGAATCAATTCACCAAAAATATTTCTGTCAGCACGAACATCGACAATTGGGTTTTTGTGGTTAAAAGACATAGATTTGTAGGTATCTGGATCATTTTTGTAATTAAATGAAACAAACACAATATAAACGATACTTCTTTTTATTTTTAGAGCTAATAGATCTGCCGCTAGCACCACCTAGGCCTATTCGAAAAGATAATAACTGTGATGGTATGTACAAATCTGAAGGTTATATAGAACTAACAAAAAATAGTCCCTATTGCAATTTGATAAGTATATAATAGATTACAATATCATACTTTTTTTTTTATTAATGTCTGAGTTGAATCCTTCACTTGTATAGAATTTCAAAAAATTATACCTTTTTTCACGAATTGAGAATCGTCACACTGTATGTATTGTATCACGTTTCAATTAACTATGCCCAAGTAAAATTTGGACTGCAATTTCTCGTTTAAACAATGCCTTTTCAACCACAATTTATTTATCCTCAATACAAGCTGTTTAACGTCTTAGGTTGTTTCTGGTTTAAATGATTCTTATCGAAAAATGGAAATATTTTTATGAAACATTGATTTCCACCTGCGAAAGTAAATAACATGGTCATCTGGCATAATCACTTGTTTATTAGCCGACATAATTGCTAAATTCCAAGCAGAGGTCATGGTTTATAAATTCTAATAATCTATGTCAGTAGACCAAAAAAATGAGATATGAGTGCCAAGAGACAACTCAAATTCACAATTTATAAAACTAAACCATTATAACAAATGTATAAGTCAAATAAAGGTTCTCATCACGGTGCCTTGGCTCACACCAAACAGCGATCTATAAACCATTCAAACAAGAAAACCAATAGTCTAATCTATATAAAAAATTCAAATTTTTGATAAACTAATTCGTTTATGAAATTTGAAACGCAAAAATTACATTAGACAGCGACTAATAATACAAATAACATATACAAAACAAAAAAGGTGCTTAAATTGATCAGTACAAACCGAAGCTACATCTGAAGATACAAACAAGTTTCTATTTGTAGATGTCGGCCCGGCACTTCCACCGAAACCATAAAAGAAAAATGATGAAACAATCGGTATGTTACCTAATTAGCTTTATATGCGACTTTTGTGTGATTCTGGTTTGTTTTGTTGAACCCTTTATTCTTTTTATGTAATATCGTTGTTTACATCGTAGGCGCTTACAAGCAGATATCGGATTTTATCAAGTTTACTTAGCTGGATTCAGATGGTGGATGATACATGCATTACAGGCCTGTCTGGCCAATGCAACTTATCTCACAACGTTTTGATGTTTTTGACATAGAGACTTCTAACACAATTAATCATTTAGAAAAGAAGCCTACGTGAACAGCTATAGGTTACTGAATAACCTATGACATTGGGATAAATAAATGCAATTTTGGAATCTGTAGACAACTCTGAAAGAGCAATTCATATATGAGGCAAAATATCAGAGAAAGTATATGCTTATGTTGAGCTATTTACAAAATTTAACTAATTATGTCAGAGATCAACCACCGAATGACATCACACTTAAGGCACGACATTTATGAGGTTGTGCAGACTCTTTTCTTATTTTTGGCAGCAGTCTCTTATCTCAAGATTTGAACATTCTGTATTATCAGTTGAAAAGGGGTTGAATAACAGGGTTATACCACAAATAAGCATATACAGGACACAAAATACCGACCTCAGAGTACATGCATTCACAACAGTTAGTTCAAATCAAAATTCAAGTAAAATATATATCTTTATATTTATTCTCATTACGTAAATCACTATATATATTAGTCTCACTTGATTCTGAATTAACCTGCCTTGTATTGCCTCTCGGATTTTTTAATTCATTCCATTTCATATATCTATTCGCATTACTTGTTCTAGCAATCTTTCCGATTTATATCACTTTTATCCGTTTAAGTTTTAAATGTTCTTTGACGTTTGTGTTTGAATTCTGAATTTATAATGTCTTAAATTCTACGTTAATAGTCAAAATAATTTTGGAACTGCTCATCTTCTTTGAACTGAGTTTAATAGATTTCTTAAGAAATTCAAACTTTTTCTAACAGACACTACTAAAAGATACTTATCATTCAAGAAAGAAGATCAAATTTATAATGCAGGTAAATATTTTCTTTATTTGTTTTCTGGATATTTTACATTTTTAATTTAGATTCGAATAAGCATTATTGAAGAACTCGTATGTAAGACTAAGTAATTAGATATAAGAAGATGTGGTAAGAGTGCCAATGAAACTTCTCACTATCCTTGTCACAATTTGCAAAAGTAATGATTTGACTAATCGATTAAAACGAAAATAATACAAAGAAACAAATTTTAATGAGCGTGTTGGCCAATAGTTTAACAACAAATGCCTTTGACCTAAACACATATATAAACTTCCATGCCTTACCCTGCTTACCCTTCCGGAGCACCTGAGATCACCCCTAGTTTTTGGTGGATTTCGTTTTGTTTATTTTTTAGTTTTCTATGTTGTGTCATGTGTACTATTGTTTGTCTTTTTGTCTTTTTCATTTTTAGCCATGGCGTTGTCAGTTTATTTTCGATTTATGAGATGACTGTCCCTTTGGTATCTTTCGTCGTTCTTTTACATGATGTTTTATTTTTCTATTAATAGTCTGAACTTCGCTGTTATGATTGTGTAAAGGTGACCGAGGTAATACATACTAACTTTACACTGAATGATGTTTGATGGCCACTAGACGCTATGAAACAAAATATCCTAAATGTTCGTTAACAATTTATTACGTTTTTTTTTTATGACTTCATAAAAACGTATAAATCTTGTACAATTCTAATTCCAATAAAACAAGTAATAAAATTGTCGTCTGCGTTCAGTATAAATGATGATTTTTTTTATATAGAAAACGAAGATGAAATTAGAATCATTTTGCTGGGGAAAACAGGATCAGGAAAGAGCGCTACTGGAAATTCCATTGTAGGAGAAAAATTGTTTAAATCAGATATCAGTGGAAAGTCCGTAACTAAAAAATGTGAAAAATTTGACGTCAGATCCAATGGCAGAAATTTTGTGGTTATTGATACACCCGGTTTGTTCGACACAACCTTATCGCAAGACGTCGTCAAAAATGAAATTATCCGCTGCGCCGATATGTCCTTACCTGGCCCACATGTTTTTATGATCGTGCTTCAGATAACAAGGTTAACAGCAGAGGAAACCGATGCTTTAGAACAATTGTTCGAAACTTTTGGCACGTCTATGGGGAAGTATTCTTTGATAGTTTTTACGAGATCAGATGAGTTGAAGAGAGCAGGAAAAAGCATCCAATCTTTTATCGAGGAAACAGGGTCACCTTTGACTGATTTTATACGAAAATGCAAAGATCGTTATTTTGCAATGGACAACACGACAACTGGACAAGCAAAGAGTCAAATGGTCACTGAATTATTGAAAGTGATTGAAGATATAGTAAAAGATAACAACGGTCATCATTTTACCAATAAAATTATCAACGAAGCATGCCAAGCTAGAAAGGCTTATGACGCTTTGATTGAAACAGACGATCCTCAGCCATTATATATCAAAGACGAAGACGAAGAAGGATTTGCTGACGATTTCGACGTGTATGGAGGCGACAGCGTTTCGGTCGATAGCCATGACTCCGGAGTTTCAATGTCAAATCAACCTATTTATGATGAAATATATGAAGGATATAATTCTAAGGAGAACGAGATCAAGAATCTTATTGATAAAACTCAAAGCAAAATTAAGAGCAATGAGACAATAAGGAATCGTCTACAAGAACAAAATGAAAACGATATGGCAAAGATTGATTCACAATTGACAAAGAAGAAGAAGGAGGCAATTGAAATCAAGGCTGATTTAGACCGTGTAACAAACCATTGTGGTATGCTAGAACAGCAGAGGAGAGACCTAGAGTGTAAAACTAGGAACGTAATTCAAGAATATGATTTTGAATTGAAGCAGCTACACAAAAGAAGACGAGAGTATCAGAATCGAAAAGCAGGTCTTGAACGGAAAAAATTGAGTCAAGACAAAAAATTTCGAAAGAATCTGCAAGTTTGCAAACCAAGATAAATACTCTCCAAAACGGTTGTTTAATAATGTAGATTTTGGGATGCTGCAAAATAATGACATAACGGTTGAAAGCAAACAATTTGAACTGAAACACTGATAACATTTTAGTATTGATGTCTCATGTGTGTATAGTTCACCATTGTTCATAGTCAGAATATTGAACGTTACTTTTCTTTTCGCTTAGGTCGATAAGATATTCAGTGCGGGAAGTAAAAACAATAATGTCAGTAAATTGATTTCTGTTAAAGAAAATTTTACTCATTTCTCTTCATATTGTAGTCCTATCACATTTCCCCCTGTAATTGAATTATAAAGACCAAGGGGCGTATAAAAACGTCGGCTTGTGTATTGTGTCTGAATATCTGGCTACTATCATACAATATTAATTTACAAGGTGCCATTTAGAAAACATGAAGCTTGCGTTAAATTGTTCATAAGCAAATGCAATTGTTGATGTTTATATTCTATTTGATAGAAGTGTGATGTAAAATGAGTTGTATAACAATAGTGAGACGTAGAATTTGGAGGGGGATTTATAAACATATGTAAAGGTGTTAATTATCATTTTATTTATAATGAAACAAAGTCGTATTTTAATCACATTTATTGCTATTGTTTTTTTTTTTAACTCTTATTTGTTTGTACGTGTTATTAGAACATGTGTTTATTTCAATTATTCTTTGTTCTAACTTGGATTTTTTTGCACAAGTTGATATTAGTTTTGAAATTCAATGAAGTTAGGAACAAGCTTCCAATATTCAGGTTTATATCTGTAATTTAAATCTTAACCTTGTATTTGTTTCTTTGTTTAATTATTTTGCTATTTAAGTTGAAGCTGTTTCTGTTTGGTATATATATCAAGTGCAAAAGTATTTGCTAAATTGTATTATGCTGAATGGAATACAGTCAGTTACATAGCATGGCTATATATCAGAAAATAGTAACGTTTGTTAAGGTAATTTGATCCGTTCCACCTTGATATAATTAGGCATACTTATTTTAAACATATATTTGGAAAGGCAAACTAAGCCGTAATGAACATGCAGCCAATTGGTAGCGTATGTATGATGTTAATGTAATCTTAAATTTAAAATGAAAAATTGTAATACGAGAATAAACGACATGCTATTTGAGTTTTGTGTATTTATTTGTAAAAGTCAACATCATCCTCTCTATTAAACACTGTTTCCGGGTTTTGAATCTTATTCCAAATAAATAACTAAAAGTTACCTGAATAATATAGGCAACAGTAGTATAAACCTGTTCAATAGTCATAAATAGATAATGCGAAAACAAATCAGGTTACAAATTAAAACCAAGGGGACAATACCAAATATAAGAGAAAAACAACGGATCAACAAAAATACTGACCTGCATACCAAGTCAGGATTATGACAGCCGTTATCCATTAGATTGATTGGTTTGAGCTTTTGAATTTGCCACTTGGTTCGTGAATTTCCTTTTTGAATTTTCCTCGGAGTTCAATATTTTTGTAATTTCACATTTTTTTGCAACAAAAATAAACGCCAACATACATGGAAACTGACTATCTGATAACATCTGTCGTATTCCTGACTTGGTAGAGGACATGTTTAGACTAAACAGTTGATTAAACCTAGTTTGATGGTTATACCTGCTGAAATGCCAATGTAAAAATACCGTTAAACTTCATGGAAAAAACTTAAACGAAAATTCCTTTGTTACATTGGTTTCAATGAATTATATTTATTTCCCAGTGAAATAAAAACCGATAATTTCAAATATAAAATAAACGTAATTCTTTCACTCCTCTGACGTCATACAACAATAGACGTTGTCATGACGTCGGATCAAAACAAATTATGAATGCATAGAACAAGTTATATTTTCTACTGTAATTTTAGAAAAAGAAGAAATTTTTACCAATGTAATAAAAAGAATAACTAATCAAAGAAATTCAAATATCGAAAAACATTCAACTCGTGATCGGACAAAACTGATATTTAACTCATGCGCTACGCGCATTCGTGAATTAATGTGTTGTTCGGTCACACGTTTAATATTTTTGTCTATTTGAATTCTTCGATTAGCTTTTCCATAATTATCAAATTATCAAATGGCAAAATCAAAAGTTAAAAAAAAACATCAAATTAATGAAAAAAAAAATGTCTAATTCCTAACTTGGTACAGGCATTATCTTTTAAAGAAGATGCTGTATAAAACCTGGTTTTACAGCTAGCTTAACCTCTCATTTGTATGACAGATGCATAGAAGTCCATAAATTGACAATAATTTGTGAGCAAGTGTGAACGCTTTATTTCTATGTAGTATCATTCTAGTATCATCAATGTATTGAATATATATCAATCCGTTGGTGCGATTATTTTAAATTCAGCATTTCCTATCAGCATTGTCTTGAACAAAAATTTTGAAGTAACCCTTTTAAAGGGTTTAACGACCGCCATTACGAGTTTATAGTTATTGATTTTTTTGTTACAAGGGATCTTTCATTTGTTCATTTGTTTCAATCCGTACCTTTATTCCTCGGTTGAAAAAATAATTGTAACCTAAAACGAGTTACATCTTAAGTGTCATTATCGGATAAATGTATGTCGTCCCTTCCAGAGCACTCGAGCTCTCTCTTATTTGTACAGTTCGTTTTCCTAGGTCTGAAGGAAGTTATCTACTCAGTTTAAAAAAAACAACTTTCCATAACACTAGTATATATCATATACCTTGTTTGATTATATAAGGTTTCTTGATCTGAACGTTCCCCATGGATGTAAGCAAATACAGAATTTAAGATAATTTTACACACCAATATAAAAATAAGGAGATGTGGTATGATTACCAATGCGACAACTATCCACCAAAGTTCAAATTTATAAAGTATAATTATTTCTTTTCACAAGGTCGGTATCTTGGCTGGTTTTCTGTTAGTATTTGCGTTTCTTAAAACGTACATTCTTTATAACTTTCTGTTTTTAAAAATCCTTTTAAAAAGTATTTTTTCTGAATTTCAAAAATATATATTTACACCAGGTTTATAATTCAAATCACAACATGTGGCTTTTATTAGTAGCTGTGGATCCTAGTTACATGACTACATTACTAAAGGTGAAAGTAAACATTGTGAGATTGTGATTGGTTCATTAGTTTGTAGTTTGTGTTTTGTGATTGTCGCTTCTTTCAGCACATTTTTCAATTCTAAACATATTATTCGGTTAAGGTTCAATACACCAAAAGTATTATTCTTGTTTTAGTATGTCTAATACTGATAATTATACTTATCAAAGCACAAATTGCATCCATTAGAGGGCCAAAGGCATGACAATTAAATTTGATAACAGCAAAATAATGATGACATTTACATTCACATACAAAAACAAAAATCAAACGAAACATTAAACACAACAAATGACATCAAGTGCCTCCTGTCCTCAATTCCAGTGACTGTTTAATTAGTTGTCAAAGATACCAGGCTTATAATTTAACACACAAGACGCGTTTCGTCTATATAAGACTCATCAGTGACGCTCAGATCAAAATTGTTAGAAAGCCAACGAGTACAAAGCTGAAGAACATTGATGACCCAAAATGCCAAAATGTTTTGTCAAATACGGCTATGGTTATTTATGCCTGGGATAAGAACATCATTAGTATTTCGAATAATTCTTACTTTTGCCGACAGCAAATTTGTAGCAATTACCATATAATCGATATTTATGTCAACACCAAAGTGCTGACTACTGGGCTGGTGATACCCAAGAGGACAAATCGTCCACTAACAGTGTCATCAACCAAGTGGTGTTAATAGTTGTCAAAGATTTAACTTGCTGACTAGTGGTTGGATTTAGTATATATTTCATTTTATTATCAGAAAAATCTTTGCATTGAGTTTTTAAATCATTTAAATAAAGACATCGTTTATTTTACGTATTAAAAAGAAATGAGATTCATCATCCAGAACTTTACTCTTATTACAAAGTCTCTATGGGCGTGGAATATTCTTATATCTTCAATCGAGGGAATAATAACTCATTCAAAATTTGGATATAAATTTTCTTGTATCAAGATTAGGGTATATCAAGTTTGCTATTTTGGTCAAGAGATGATATCTTATTGTCAGATGTTTCTTTATGTCTATACTGAAATTCGTGTTTAAGGCGAAGTGTACGTAATTGCACGCCTCTAACGGAATACGGGATTAAAAACATTCGTCGTTAGTTACGCAAGTTATCTCCCTTACTCCAAGAAAGGACACGCGAATGAGAAACTACTTTCTGCGGTCTATAATGAATCCAACAAGCACCCTTATGCTGTCTTAAACCTAATAAAAATTATCTAAATAACTCCAATTAGAAATCACAGCATTCTTTACGTTGTTCTGTGTGCAGCCTGACTTAAAAACAATCTTTTTTTTTTGTTTTAGATGCGTAGGAGAAGGCATTTCGTGTGTATGATATCAACAAAAAGAAAAAAACGCCACACAACAAAATTATAAACAAATAAACAAATAAACATGTAACAATTTTCTTCTATTGATATCAAATTAATTAGAATGAAACCCGAATTGACCCAACAATATCGTTTTAAAAAGCCGTAGTCTTGAACGGAAAACACAGCACTCAACGTAAAGTTTTATAATAGATTACAAATAATTAATGAAAGACGTGTGAATTTAATTGTTTAATTAAAAAGACGTTGAAATGTTCGTATTTTGTGCAATTGAAAATTTAAGGACATGATTTATATTCATATAAGAAATCAGACGATACCAAGTGAATAATTTGACTACTAGTGCAACACTTACACATGTTACAGGTCGGAAGAACAAAGACGGAAAACAAACAAAAAATAAACAAATTAGGCCCCAAAAATTATTCAGTAACTTAAAAGTTGTCTCACTCTAACATTTATCTTAAAAGTAAGTAAAAATTATGTCATTCAACTCCCAGTTTTCAACTTTTTCTACATGTGCAGAAAATAAACAGGTGTCTACTATTCCGTCCGCAATTTATGGGAAAACTAAATCTAAATTTAGAACCATATTGAAATTGAAAGTACACATGTAAGATAAAATATAACATGTCATTTCTTCTTTCACAAATTCCAATTTCGAAGAGATATATAGCGAAATCTGTTTTCTTTTATTGTGCCTGTGTGCATCATTCAAAATTAGAATGTAATTTTGAAGTATCAAGTCTCAATTCAAGATTATGAATGAATAGAATATAGAATTTCGGGGGAGGGGGTAGGACCTTTATCGGAACTCCGGGATCGAGTGTTTTTAAGCTCGAGATTTCGGGATTGACACTTTCGGGATCCGGGAATTCTATTTCCGAATTTCCGGTAGTCGGGAATTAAATTTTTTTAAATTCAGGACCTCAGGATGTCGTGTTTTTAAGCCCGGGATTTCGGGATCTGGATCCCTCCGTCCCTCCCCCCTCTATTATGGTTAAAGAAAAGAGGTCAGGGAGGTTTTGTAATACTTGTAACTGCAATTTAATATTTAGTGGAATGAGAGGTGAAATGTGTTCAGACTATTACATTTCGATTTTTTAAAAATTTAACCCAAGTTTACTGCAAGGGGTGTTTAACGACCTCGATGATTATCCATGAGGATCTCGCACTCGGTCAGCTCTAGGTTTTCACCTAGTTCATGATCATACAAGAATTGAGAAGCCTGTGGTTTACTAGTCTTATAATATGAGACTTTGGAGTTCATATAATTTACATTCAACGTTTTTATCGAATATTTCAAGGCTTTTTGACTATCATTGTTGACCCCCCCCCCCCCAAATTGATTGGATAAAATGAATGGATTACCGCCCCTATTTCACACTAAAGTCATATAAACTGACTGGTATTCGAATTTGTTAAAAGAATAAATTGGTATCTCTCATATTGATTCAATACCGTAATGCCGAAAAACAATCATTTGTTTCCGCGAATTCCGAACAGCTAGAAATATATTCCCGAGTTTCAATTTGAGTAACTCGAATAATTCAAGCCCTTTCCATGTCCGATTTTCTCCCACACGAGAAATGTAGCATTCGTACATTAGCTGAATAATACGACTGAATTATTCGGGTTACAGTTTGTGTAAATCCCGAATTCACATAAAAGTAAAGGTCCAGCCCGACTTTCGGGAAAGGACTGTTGTAGATTTCAGATTGATTTCAAGAAATAAAAATCATACAAAAATGTTTCACGCAAATACTCGTCTTCAGACGTGTAAAGTTATACAACGGTTACTAGTCGGTCTGGATTGTGATACAAAGAAGTGCATGCAATGCATAAAATATATAATGTCGTGGCTCAGGGATGTGTTGAATTATAGAGATGCTTATGTGGCACAAAGATAAGATTAATTTACCCAAATGTACTAAGAATTACCACACAACTTAAATTTACTTAAATATTGATTTGTTATCCTGTGCCAGACAGATGGCTGATATTCTGAGAAGAGACCTTGATGAAATGAAGTTTTATGGGAACAAAGATTTTGAAAACACGTCGCAGTGTTTAGATTTTAACAAAAATAAGGCACCAAGGTCGAAAATAGTTCTAGTTCATAATGAAGAAAATGTCAACCGTTTTCTAGCTTGACGATCTCCGCACGCACCCGAATATAAAAGACAAATACAATACAATAGTACACAAAACGTAACATAAAGAACTAAAGACCGAGCAACACGAACTCCAACAAAACGGTATATATTTCATACAAGTATAGAACTATATGAAGCGTCGTAACCGTTGCGGCGACGTCAATAACGTTGTCGCTGTTTTTTGTTTTTTTACACTCAAGATTCAACTTTAACAGGGTATAGCTTGAAAAGTAGCACGGTTGCTAAGGACTTTCTTTGCACCAATCGATTCCTCAGACATTTTAGAATCGTCTCATAAATTTAAAAAAAAATCGATTGTCTAATATAATAGAAAATCTTGGAAATGTAACAATTCCTGCCGAATTTCACGATTTTCCCTATATATCCTTTGTAATTTTGGTGTATGATGCTGTTAACTTCAACAGCTCGTATCTCAAAAACGAAAACGGTTACCCCCTTTTTTTATTTTATTTTCCGATTTATTTTTACAAGAAAAATCTACATGTAAAATTTTTTAAAAATCCATTGTGTAGTTTAATTACGTACACTTCGCCTTAAAGTATTTTTACTAAAATTCGTGTTTAAAGTATTTTTACTGAAATTCTTAACCACATTAGTTTTTTTTATTAGTTACATCTTTGGGTTTGCTAATATTATAATTGGACCTAATATGATTTACATATTAGTACCATGCGTATATAACTTAAACATGAAGATATTTACTCTTTACGTAAATCAGATGAATTTTCACTCAAAAGTCGATTTTCATATAAAAATGACTGTGTGGCAAAGAAAAAGAAAAAAGAAAGAGAGAATCTTCCCAATGCAGGCCTAGAGGCAATCTTATTAGCACATTTCTAAAATCTAAGTGTAAATTTATAAAACTTATTGTGAATTTTTTAGGAGGACAGTTTTTTTTTTGAAACTGAGTTCCTCCAAAGGAGAATATTTATTGACTAGCTCTAGCAGTTGCATTATAGTATGATTTGTACACATCCATATAAAAAAATTCACAATCGTATGTAAGAATACGACAAACAAAAGAATCAAATAAAACTAGTTGTTTAATGAACTTTCATTTTTAATTTTGGATTCATATTCACGTTGCACCTAATTATTAAAATGTTTAATCACCTAAAAAGATAAGTTAATTAATGAATCGCCTCCCAAATAAAGTAATGACAACATATTATCAAAGAGCAATGTTAACATCTAATCCCGTCTTTTAAGATTAATGTTTTTATTCTGGAGTACAAATTCAAAAGTGTTTCGTTCTCTTCAAAGGTGACACATTAATATACTTATCAGCTATGAGGTCCCAACTCATGTCTTTTTGTTTTCAATGTATACGTGTTTGTGTTGTATATCTTTATTTGTAAAATAAAAGTACTGAACCGATTTCAAATATGCTTTGCATTTCGTAGGCCTACATAAACAGTTTAATGGTACATGTGGAAATCATTAAATGCTCATACAAATATGGACGGATACACCTGCCTTATATTATTAATAGTAAAAAAAAAGAATTCCTCTTCTAGTATTTTAATGTGTTGTGCTAAATATTTAGTGGAATTTAACCCAAAACATATAATCATTCGAATTTATGTTAATGGTTTACACAATGGCGCATAAAATAAAATCCACAAAAAAAGTACAATATATGTTATCTATCTGTTGATTATTTTCCCAGAACTGACAGTATGGAATCAAATCCTAATATTATTCACATTTGAAGGCAGTTGATGTGGTAAACACAAATACATTAGCAAAGAACAGGAATACAAAAAGAGCAAGCATATTGATGGTATCAATAAATAATGTTAATGATAATAAATAAAACATTTGATATAATTAATGGATTCTTTTAATCATCATTATACTTTTCGATACACCACCGCTCAAAGCAGCCCAATACATTTTCCCTGAATTTTTATTATAAGCTTTGTTCAAGTCTGAATAGTAATTGCTGCTATACCACCAAGCACTCTTAAGAAGAACTGCATAGTTACCATTGTATTTGTCATTGTCTCTGTCTTTTGTTGTGAATGGTTTACCGTTTGCCTTCACAATATCATTATGATTATCCAAGCAGTCATCTACAAATGATCAAAATACCTGATACACATACTCATAATATGATATATTCATTATATGGGAGAGGCGGACGAAACGACAAACAAAAATAATGAAAAATGAATAGAAACTGCGATTATACTTGTCGCAAAAGCTATGCATTGTATAATATATAACGGTTTATATAGCTAATGTCTTTTCTACCTCAGGAATAGACTACATAAGTTGTATTTGGCAAAACATTTTAAGAATGTTTGGTCGGCAGTGCTCTTCAACTTCGTACTTTATTTGGCCTTTTAATTGTTTTTATTCGAGTGTCACTGATGAGTATTTTGTAGACGAAAAGCACGTCTGGCACAAATACAAAATTTCAATCCTGGTTTCTATTGTGAGTTTTTCCATTATTACCATCACTATAAATTCTATCATTTTTTTTCATTTTAACTTGAAATATTTTTTCTACCTAAGTTAGACAAATCCATATGTTATCTAACTTTTCAAAACTTTAAAAAAATTTATGGTTTTCAATACTTTTCAACTTCCTATGATATTTTGGTTTTGCTCTATCTTTTTTTCGAATGTCTATAAAGAATCACAGCACATGTTTTTGCTTGAGTGTTTGAAGTCAGGATACACACCATGTATTTATTTTTGATTGTGAAGTATTGGTAATGACTCTTCTGCGTCCAAGTCAGATATGCAATAACTTAACATCACTCGACCATGATAATGATCTTATTTTATGGAACGCCAAAACTGTTTTGTTATGACCATTTTCATTATATGATGTGCATTTACCTTTTTATAATGAACACTTTTCATTATATGATCTGCAACCAACTTTATATGACGTGCAAATATGTTTATATTATGTGCAAGTATCTTTATATGGTGTCCAAACATCTTTATATGATGTGCTAATATACTTAAATGATGTGCATACATACTTATATGATGTGCATACATACTTATATGATGTGCAAATATCCTTATATTATGTGCAAATGTATTTATATGATGTTCAAATGTTCTTATATGATGTGCAATTATACTTATATGATGTGAACATGAACACATCCTTATATGATGTGCAAATATACTTATATGATGTTCAAATATTCTTATATGATGTGCAAATATCCTTATATGATGTGCAAATATACTTATATGATGAGTATTTTCCCTTTATATTATGTGCAAACATCTTTATATGATGTGGTTGTGTCATTATATTACGTAATCTTATATCATGTGGTTCGGTTTACTTTAATATTATTATATGATGTCAACACGTCATTATATGATGTGCTTTCATCGTCGTTATGGTCAATGAACATCATTACGATTAGAATAGTTACCGTCTACGTCAAACCTGATTCCAATCTGCTTCTGTGGAATTGATATAAACCCGGCTCAACTCTGTAGCTTTCGTTCGAAAAATGCTTGAGATTTAAAAAGAAAAAAAAAACCTTGACATGTTGGTACCTCGATTTAAGATTAAAAAAAATCAATTCACTTATGGTTTGAAAATTGTCAAATTATGAATTGTAAAGTATTATAGTTTTGATGAATGGGACTACAATAATAAACATACGGGGTCTGCAATAATGGATTACAATAATAAACATACGGGGTCTACAATAATAAGAATGCAGTTAAATCTATTAAATTAAAGTTAAAAATAATTCTTTAATACCATGCTCTATGCTTATTTTAACAAGGGAACAAGGCTTATATGTGTCAATATCTTTAAACCAAGCGTTAGGGTTTTTTTTTTTTTTTTAATTAAAATGTAAATACATGAATTTCCAGTATGTTTATTTTTGGTAAATTTTGCCTTGCTGCGCTAATTTCTCTTATTGTATCCCTTTTCTGCAGAAATACACAAACATCGGACATTGATAGGGTAGTGACTAATACAATGGACCGGTCATTTGCAATCCCATCAAGAGGGGATGTAAAGAATTAAAGGGAGCCTTGCATTTATTTTTTCAATAGAATGGTGGTATTTAGTTGTTTATACTTATAGATTTGACGTCGCATAAGGTTAGCAATGTGTTTGTTGTCCGTAATTTTTTTGTTGCCAGACAGTACAATAACTGTTATGAAATAAGGGGCTAAAACAAGACCAAACCAAACAATTCTTAGGCTTCTTTGATATGCTGAATCTAACGATATATTTATATTTTGGATATTGGATAATATAATGGTTAATTGTCCAATTTCAACTTTTTTTTTTAATTTTAGACCACATTAATTATGTGTCAATTTTTACGCCTCGCTACGCTGTCTTCCACACATGAAGTTCTAGATCCACTATAAACTTTCTATTTCAAACTGATAATGCAATAGACATTTAATGCGATTTTTTTTATAACGAACAAAAGAATTGAGAAATATGGGTGTTGTTCGCTGGCGGCCAGTTCAAGACTAAATACAAAATTGGTAATATTCGAAATTAAGGAATAAAATCAAAGACTGGTCGGCTCGGAAACAGAATAATATGTCTGGGTCAGGTGAAACGAATTCCTGTGAACTAGCATGTTAAAAATCCGGCTAAGGTGTCAGTCTAGTACAAAAAAGGATTAATATAAAAAAGAAGATGTGGTATGATTGCCAGTGAGACAACTACCCACAAGAGACCAAATGACTCAGAAATTAACAACTAACGGTCAACGTACGGCCTTCAACAAAGAACAAAGCCTATACCGCATAGTCATCTATAAAAGGACCCGACATGACAAATATAAAACATTTCAAACGAAAAAAACTAAGGGCCTAATTTATGTACAAAAAAAGAACGAAAAACAAATATGTAACATATCAACAAACGACAACCACTGAATTACAGACTCCTGACTTAGGATAGGCACATGCATACAGAATGTGGCGGGGTTAAACATGTAACCGGGATCTCAACATCCCCTCCTAACCTGGGACAGTGGTAACACAGTGCAACAAAAAAAAAACCAAACTATCAAAATCAGTTGAAAAGGCTGAACTCATCAGATGGATACAAATAGAAATACGTCTAACAATAACACACAGTGGACCAGGCCGGATATATCCCAACAACAAAAAGACACTTAGTACTGATCTGAGTGTACTCGCAGTTACTGACGTCTAGTTCAAAGCCACTTACAACTAATAAAACAATTATTCATCTAATACTTAATTATCAATCAGTACACATTCAACATCCAATGGATTCAGTGTACAGATGTCATCAACAGTCAGAGAAAAACATGACCTTGTGATATTCATTTCCCATTATATAAAAAAGAAGATGTGGTATAATTGCAAATGAGACAACTGTCCACAAGAGAGTTATGTTCTCGTACGATTACGCATATCAATTTGCCGCTGGACGTGAAGCATCCGTTTATAATCAACTAATGAAGCTGTGCAACAAATGCATGTAAACATAATAAAAAGATGCACGCAAATGCTATGCCCCGAGTTGAAGATCATCCAATATCTCCTTTAATCCATTTTGTAGGGGGAAAAGGGGGGGGGGGGTTCTGGGCCTCGGTGGCTAAGTGGTCTAAGTAATCGACCTACTGTAATTATAGCCTGCCGCACTTTTGCGCCTGTCCCAAGTCAGGAGCCTCTGCTGGCCTTTGTAAGTCTTGTATGATGGAGTTTATCACTACATTGAAGACCCATTGGTGGCCTTAGCCTGTTATCTGCTTTGTGGTCGGGTTGTCGTCGCTTTGAAACATTCCCCATTTCCATTCTGAATTTTTATAGGTTGTGAGTTCGAATCCCACACGAGGCAGGTAAGCTCGACTACAATCTTAATTGAACAGATAATATCAGTTTTCGTACCGAAAGTCTGCGGTTCTCTCTGGGGACTTCGGCTTCCTCCATCGATATTAACTCACCGCCACATTTACATCATAAAAGTATATTTGCCATTCATGTAAATATCGTTGCACATCATATTATGACAAGTGCACATCATATAAAGGTAAATGTACATCATATAATGAAAAATGGTCATACCAAGACAGTTTTTGCGTTCCATACTATTTTGTTTAATGATCAAATGTAGAATTTTATGGTCACTCTTGTTTTGTTTTTCATGAAAAGACCAAGATGATAGAATAAAGAAAAGTTCTCGACTTCGGCATTCGTTTCTAAAACTTACACCCTGCATCTCCGCTATACCCTGTTGCTAAAAGAACATACAAAGACTGATCATCGCTGATTTCAAATGTGGTATAATTGGCTGTGTGGTGTTCACCTCCTGCAGTTTCCATATATATACTTAATTCGTGACGACCGTTTGTTGATATCAAATGTATGTTATCATTTCCTGAAAATAATGTTCAATTATGTTTGTGTATTAAGATTATGAATTTGACAATTTGTTTATGTACACCCGGTAGAATAAAAAGCAAGTACTATTTGTATGCATTTCTATAGAAATAGGAATCAGGATGATGCTTTGACAAAACGGATGTAAAATACTTGAAATTTCCGAAAACAACGCTCGGGGTGTACGAAGCGCTTTTGTTCAATTAATCTTTTTCGGGAACATCCAAGCTTTATTATCTGAATGTGTAGGATACACAATTCCTCTGCAAAACTATTTAAGTAAAATAATTCCTATATAGAGATTGCAGATGATTTTAGTAACTATTATGATGTTCTAATACATGTTGTATAGCTCTTAACTTTTGAGGTTTATAGCTGATGAATTTTCAAAAATGTTTTCGAGATAATTGGCAATTAAAATAAAAAACTAAAAAAATCTGTTAAAGGACATATAATTTTATAATAAGTTACGTAAATCGTTAATTCACACTAATCCTCTTTTAATAGCAAATATGTTTGCAGAAAAAAGCAATTTAAAGAGAGAAGCGGATGCATGATAATAGTAAACTTTTAAAATTCTAAGGGTTAACCACTTAAGCGACAGCTGAGTCTTTTATATTGTGTGGAACGAAATACGCATCTTCGCACGCTCTCTCATGAAAAAGAGAATTGAGGATAAAGATTTTCTGCTTGATATATGCATATGACACCCGCCGTTTTACTCTTATCAAAAATTGTATGATGAGTCAGATCTAGTGATAAGGAGCAGCCTACTCAAAATTATAATCAACATAGTTTTCTGAGGTTGAAATATAATGAATCTATAACGGAGACAAAAATGAAGTTAAAAAGGGAACCTAAAGGAATCGTGTGAACGCCATCACGTTCACTACCATTCTCTATGTAAAGAACCACTTATTCAGTCGGGAAGAACATATATCAAATCATATATATTTCACACAAAATAGATCCTACGCCATGTACGCATAGATGGCACTTTCAAATTAGTATTGTATGAAACATTGTGAAATAAAAAAATTAGGACATTATATCACTGTTGATCCACTGTTGAATACTCAATCGAAAGTACAATCAAAATGTATAAAGTTGAAAAAGCGGAGAATATCCTGCCAGTAAGAAATACAATAGTTGTACCTTCTTATCTCAAATATCAAATGAACACAATACCCAATCAGAAATATATCGAATTTGTTACACCAAGTCGTGCTTTTGTATAATTTTTAAACTGTTACTTTTTTTTTAAAATAAGGGAAATATATATAATTTCCTGAAATCGGAGGGTTCAACATAGATAGCAAAGAGCCAATGATATGTCGTTTGAACCTCTGACAATAGCTTTTTGCCAAATGAAAAACCTCGGCAAATAACAATATAAGTCGATAGTGATAATGAATACAATATCTTTAGAGCGCATTATATTATAAAACAATTACTCTTAATGCGTAAAATTAATAAAATAAAAAAAAACACAACATAAAACATACAAATACAAAGCACAAACTAATACAAATCAAAACAAGCAGATAAAGATTACAAACATTGCATGCATTTGGTTTATCAACATACATTCCCAGATTTCTCACACAAGAAACTTCGCTTAGCACTGTTACACTCCATGTCAGAGGAAAACTCGAAAGGATGCTTTAAGCGGGGCGAAAGATACCAGAGGGACATTAAAACTCCATTGGTGTTGGGTTGCAAAGATAACTCATTCAATAAAAAAGCTTTTGATCGATAATTTAAAATTTACTAGCATAACTACGCAAGAACATTTTATTGCAGTAAAAACTACAGTTTGTTGACAGACCTAGAAAGAGTTCATCTTTAATTAACTACAAGAATAGTTAGTTATACTTTTCTTATTTGAAATCTTAAACATTCGTAGATATATTTTTTGTTTTTAGTTTAATGCATATGTATATACAAAATGTTCACAACTTGTGTTAATCAAACTATGATCTGCCGTCAGTATGTTAGTTAAGAGATAATATTTTTGATTCTTTAAAATTACACGGATAAAACTTTTGGCGTAGAATTGACAGGTTGAAATTTGTAACTGCTGAACAGATTTTGGCGTTTTGATCTTTAATATTTTTTCCGCACCGTACGTTATTGAATTTATTGAACAGTTTGATATTATATTTAAAATATTTGCAAATTGATGTAGATACCTAGCCAATATTCTCCGTAAGCCGACCCAAATCCATGTTTATATTCATTCCAAGTTCGATAAAAATCCACAGAACCATTCTGCCTTCTTTGTATAACCTTTGAAAGTACGAGATAGAATTGTTTTATTTGAATGTATTATACATCAATCAACCCCTCAAAGTTAATCAATTAGTTTTGTTGTGCTACGGGTTTATCCAAAACCATTTAAAGGAGTAGGTTCAGTAAGACCCCTTTTTGGCCCCAGAATATAGCAGTTTCACAAAATTGTTACAATGTAAACTATTAGATATTTATTGGACATTAGAATGCTTCTGCTACATAAATATGGGCTGTTTTTGACCATACAATGCACATATATCGGGTACTAGCACCATTAAGTCGTGCTAAATTACTGAAATCTTCAATATTCTAGCATTTTAATTAAATTTTAGACGGTTTCCGTGTAAAACGAAAGTGGCCGCATTCGTGTTCATCCTTAATATTGAAATGTAAGTTGTATTTGATGATAATACATAACATATATAAAGGTTGAGGATGAACACGGATGCGGCCACTTTCATTTTTGACAAAAACCATCTGAAAAATTGACATTTTCGGCATATTTGGTAGATTTTTCATATTTGAGCTTGAATTGGGTCGTTTTTAATGACCAAATCAGTTAAAATCTTTCACATAAACTAATTGAATCATATAAAATAGACACTTAAGTGTTTAAAAAGTGGTCAAAATCTTTCGTTAGATGAAACTGAAATTTGAGGCCAAAATCGGTCCTTACCGGACCTACTCCTTTAAAATCATATTTTCAAAAACATATCAAAAGTTATGTTGTTAATGGAACAGAGTGTGTTGTTCAGTCTTTATCTTTATGTTGGGTTTTTGTCTGTTATTTTTGTTTTTAATTTTGTCTATGATGTTGACAATTGAAAAATAGATATAAGAATTATAATTGTGAACGTCACATGCTTGATTTGTCTACTAAAGACTAATAAGTGACGTTTTTTTCGTAAAAAGTTTAAAAGGCCATACAAAGTTAAATTGAAGGGCAAGGAAGGCCTAAAATTCCTAAAAGTTTTGCCAACTCTACAACTTATGTAAACTATTTTCAACTTTTGAGTTTGAATGTTCCACTTTATTCTTTTGACGCAATGTAAACTTAATAACTATCACGTAGACTTTTTGGATTTGTTATACACACTTACAGTCCATTTTTCGTTTTGACGTACGACACAAAAAACACGAATTGGTTGGTTTACTCCTCTTGGATATATTGTGTATATACCATCCTTTGTTATTGGCAGATCAGCACATTCAATACCTCCTAAAAAACTAAATAATTCTTATCAGAGCCAACTTTCATACTTTCTGATAATAAACTCATCATAGATACAAGGATTCAAAAAATTTAATTACGCCAGACGTGCGTTTCGTCTTAAAAAGACTCATCAATGACGCTCGATTCAAAAACTGTTTAAAGGGCCAAATTATAAAGTACGAAGTTGAAGATTATTGAGGACCAAAAATTCCTAAACGTTTTGCGAAATACAGCTAAGGTAATCTATTCCTGAGGTAGAAAAGCCTTAGTTTTTCAAAAATTCAAAGTTTTGTTAACAGTTTATTTATAATTATGAACATATAAATGATAACTCAAGTCAACACAGAAGTGATGACTACTGGGCTTGTGATACCCTTGGTGAAACAAATCTCCACCAGCAGTTGCATGATTATATTATCTACAAAGTAAATCTGAGAAAAAATAAGTACCGTGTTTTTTCACACTGCGTGTAAACTACCTGTACTATCCAACTGAGTATATACAACTGCGTTAGTTAGTTCTTCTGCTATCTTTGATGATTAACAGCAGTGTTCGGTAGTTACAAAATGTATAAACAAATGTGTTTAACCTGAAGATGTTCTCCATTAAAGACCTTTTGGTGACCTTCTGCTGTTGTCTGTTCTATGGTCGGGTTGTTGTCTCTTTGACACATTCCCCATTTCCATTCTCAATTTTATTTATCAAGTAACTTTAAAAGAAAATATCCAGCACACATATCTATGCCATGCATTTTTTTTAATATTTTTATATTATTCATTGAAGTTGTGTTATTATTTTTTTGCAAAAATTAAACAACACTTAAAACCTGACAGTATATCTTAACAAATTGAGTAAAAACATCCAAAATCAATTTGTCTGCTAGTTAAACTTTCCGGATGTACAATTTATTATATTGAGATTGTATCGCCGTTGATAATTTTTTTTATATTTACCAAGCTTTTATTGCCAACATAACAACATGTTAGTCTGAGTCAAATTCATTACTTACATCAAAGCTTGACTTTGAGATATAGAACCAGTCAACACATGTTAGAGACAAAATCAAAAAGTCTGCCTGATCTCGTTTCATTATGATGAAAAACATGTTGTTAGCTTAAAGTGTTTACTCACTTAAACATTGAGATCCAGACCAATACTCTGAGGTTGAAGTACATACACATGTGGAATCAATACATCGAAAAGTTTCACATTCATCATTTGAAGTACATGTCGAATTGAAACTCTTTTCTACAATTATAAAAGTAAAATATGCATTGCTAACTTTTATATGTGCTATCCATATGATAGCTGTTTCTTACATTCAACTGGTGAGTTAAGATAATGCAAATAGTTGAAATATAACTGATAGTAAATTGGTTAAAAGATTTTGTTTTTGCAGTTTTTATGACAATGCATTTTCAGAAATGATCGACAGACCAAAATTGAGTGTGTATCTTCAGTCATTATATTTTGCAAAACTAGCTGCTGTAATGTCTTATTCCTGATATATTTGTGATAATTCTATTATTTTATCTCTTTTCAACAAATATGTATGCTTAATATATATATATTATTGTTGAAAACTTCGCTTGAAAATAAAGTCTATCCCAACAGTAATTATATTTAATCTTTAAAATGGCTTTTGATTTCTTTTGCATGAGATGCAAATATCAGTCAACATGAAGTTGATCGTAGTTGTCTAAGGAATTATCTGCTCATTAGAGTAATGCACAGTTTATCCAATCGTTAGATGAAGAGGAGAACAGAGTATTTATCTAGTAATTCTCTTAATTTGAGTATTCAACTTCCAAAAACGTGATAATTCTGCTATTCGTTTTAGCAATGTATACGTTTTACATTTGCTAAGAAAACACTGTGTATATTGGCCAGTCGTGCAGTAGATTTCCACATTATCAACATTGGTTCTGAACAAAGTATGTTGTAGTTTGACACGGATAGGTCTTTTTTTTCCTTGTATATATAAACATCGATGAAATATTAAATATCATTTTATTAGTGTTGTCAAATCTTACACTTTTGCCTAACCGGTTACTCGGATAATCGTTCGACCGATTAATCGGTTAACCGGTAGTTTAAGTTGATGTTTGAAGGCCTTATCAACAGTACCTTACACACATCTATAAGAAGATGTGGTATGAGTGTCAATGTGACTTTACCTTCCATCAAAGTCAAACATTTACGTTTGTATAATACGATGAATTGAAGTTTGTCCTTTGGTATTATAAGGCTTGTCTGTGAAGATTCCTGTCGAAGTTTGACTTTTTATAATCAAATACACGGTATCGACTATGGCGTTTGTACTAACTTCAGATTGAAAAAAAAAACAAAAATAAAACTTCCTGATTTCGTAGAATTGAATAAGTCAAACCGATGATTCTTTCATTTTCTCTTGTTGTCTCCGATTGACTTGCACGACGGAGATTGCACATTCAGGTGTAGGTCTACACAAATTTAGATCAAACATGAAATAATGAAGTAAATCGTAAAATCTAATCCTATTACTGATTTAAAGTTACTGTTAAAAAAACATGTAACTAATTATGTTTCCTTAAGATCTTGCCCCGAGCTGAGAGACAAGTTTTTATTAATTTTATATTTTTGAATTAACAATAGAAATCAATATACTGGACAATTGATCCGTCAAATTAATTACCACGACGACAATTTTAAAGAAAACATAACTATTAAATAAACTCATCATAGATACCAGGACTAAATTTAGTATATACGCCAGACGCGCGTTTCGTCTACAAAAAGACTCATGAGTGACGCTCGAATCTAAAAAAAAGTTAAAAAGGCCAAATAAAGTACGAAGTTGAAGAGCATTGAGGATCAAAATTAAATGATTTCAATACAAATTTATATCAAATCTATCAAAATTGAAAAATAATCCGGTTAACCGGTTAACGTTTTTGGTATTCGGTATTCGGTCGTTCGACCGGTTAACCGTTGACAACACTACATTTTATAGATAAAGGATAAACATCGGTTCAAACTTTCATTAAAGTATATACGTTTTTGATAATTAATATGTTTCACCTACTGTTTGTGCATGACGAACCCATCCAGTAGTCATGAGCATAATCACATTGGCATTTCCCATGTAGACAAAACAAACTTTCTATGCACTCTCTAGTAGCATCACAAGTAGAGTTTACGCTTTTACCTGTAAGATAAAAGAAATTCAACATGTGGGTTTTTTTGGGGGACTACCAGTATGTGACTAATCCTTGATGTTTAAGTTAAAATTCATTTCATTTCTGTTCTTATTAAAATACGTTTACATTTATTTCATTTTTCCAACAGCCACATTTGTGTGACATAGATGTGGTATGAGACAACTCTTTATCCAAGTCACAATTGTTTTTTAAATCTGTTTAAATGTCTCCCTTTTCGTTCATTTTATAAACTAAGTATTCCAAACTGATTGCCTTCTACATCTTACTTGGTAGACAACGGGTTCCATTCCAATACTGTGTTGAAAGACAGCTACATTTATTTCGTATGCATAGCAATGGAGCATGGCATTGTATACTTTCAGTGCAAACCTCACCGTTTACTTTTTCTGAAATGTATACAAAATTGTATTTAAATTCATATTTAGTCCATGTAGCAATGCCTGTCAAATGTCAGGAAACTGACAGCTACTTTCAATTCATTTGGTGTGTTTGAGGTTTTGTTTTCCGTTTTGAATTTTTCTTGAAGTTCAGTATTTGTGTTATTTCTTACTTTTGTCAATGCAATCAATCTTCGCATAAAGAAGAAAATTCCTTATTTATTATGCAGCTACATGTATGTACATGATGAAGTGCACATATGGTCAGTTTTGGTTGATGCAGTCAAATGTTTTGGTATATATGAATCAGTCTCAGATGTGAAAACTGCTGATTTTTTATGGATTCATTTTTTTTAATATAAAGAGGACCTAGTCCATTTTTCAAGTTAACTTATTGTGATCCTTGGACTGTTTATAGCAGTCCAAAATCCTGTTATGGAAAGCCTCAGCTGTCATATATTAGAGATTTACATAACGTTAGGCTGAAGCTTCCATTGTAAAGTTAATACAGCGTGATGATGAATTAAATCATCAAAATGAAAACTTTAAATAATAAAATGCTAAGTTGAATTGCGTTGTGTTGACTTGCAACTTCAAGTGTTGATGTTGTGAAATTATCGTGGTAAGCCACGGCGTTATGATGATATGCTTATAACACGTAACGTTGAGTCGAAACTACATATTGTTAAGTTGACATTGCACGATGTAAACTTGATACTCGATAAAGCTTAGACGTACTCTTAGATTGCTAGGATAACAAATAAAACGAAAAGTTGAACTTTATGATGTTGACTTATTATTGATGAATGTAAAGTTTAGATATCACAACGTTATATCATTATAATGTCACGATAGGCTTATCATAATGTATGTAGACTTTAAACTACACGATGTAAAGCTAAATTAGCATACTGTTATATTACTTTAATGTCACGATAAGCTAACCATACAATATGCTCACTAGAAATTACACGACGTAAAGTTGAAAGTACGTGTTGTTGAGCTAGGATTGCACAATGTTAAATCAGTATTATGTCATGATAAGCTACCAATGCAATATGCACACTAGAAATTACACGACGTACAGTTGAAAGTACGTATTGTTGAGCTAGGATTGCACAATGTTAAATCAGTATTATGTCACGATAAGCTAACCATACAATATGCTCACTAGAAATTACACGACGTACAGTTGAAAGTACGTGTTGTTGAGTTAGGATTGCACAATGTTAAATCATTATTATGTCACGATAAGCTTACCACACAATATGCTCACTAGAAATTACACGACGTACAGTTGAAAGTGCGTGTTGTTGAGCTAGGATTGTTCAATGTTAAATCAGTATTATGTCACGATAAGCTTACCACACAATATGCTCACTAGAAATTACACGACGTACAGTTGAAAGTGCGTGTTGTTGAGCTAGGATTGTTCAATGTTAAATCAATATTATGTCACGATAGGCTAATCAAACATTATTTTGACATGAAACGACACGAAGGTGGGAAAATGGTCCACTGATGTTGGATCTGAGGTATCTTGCAAATAGTGCCGCATATGCGTAGTAGTTATATGATATAAAAAGAGAATATATTCAAAATACATTATTCTACTTTCTTTTTACACTGTAACAGTACGGTCCATGTAATATTATGATTTCAAAATTTGAAAAAGGTTTGAAATTTTGAAATTTTCACCAGATTATTAAAATTCTAAATATCGTTTTTAGATTTGATAGTTTAGATATTTGATCAACTTTCAAAGTACTCTTAACGTGCGGTTTTTGATTATTACGCTTTTGGAAAGTTTGATTTTTGAAAGTTTTTGATGAAGATATCAAAATTAGAAAATGGGCGGAAAGAGGGGTACCTGTAAACTGCAAAACGGAATAAAAGCGGAACGAAACGAAACAAAATGAAATGAAGAGCTACTTGTACTTCAAAGTTAATGTATAAAATAAGTCAAAAGGAAGGCAATTGTAAGCGGTGAAAAATTTGGTAACAAAATAGATGTTTCTTAAAAGCGGATAATTCGTGTTAAAACCAGAAGCACAGCTTCTTAATTAGGAATAAAACGCACAAAATGATTTTCAATTGCAAAATAAACAATTTAAAGAAGAAGTGTTTTTTTTTAAACAAATTGAACATTAACATGAGATAACAGTATCCTGAAATGTGTTAAGGTTTTGCAAATATGGATTTTATTTATTTAAACCGATTCCCTTTTTTAAAAAATATCTCTTATGTAAGCTGAGCGTTTAAAATGATAGTTCAGAACTATTTGTTTCCACAGCGACCAACATTTAGGAGTAACAGTGAAAACTCGCTGTACATAGGTTAAACAGATTTATTCAAGGCTGATTATGTTTATATTTTCAAGGCTTCTGCACTTTTGACATTTCAATAAAATTCCCTAAAATTTGATTTTGTTTGGCTCTATGACTTCTTCAACTGTGGTCGCTTTACCGGATAGCACGAACAGGCGACTAACGGATGTAAAAAGTTTTACGTTAACAAAACTGTTATCCGTTGGGAGTCCGTTCCGATGATGTACAGTACTGACAAAATAAAACGGACGCGTAACGAAGGCACAACGGACACACACAGAATATGCAACGTACGAGAAAAGGAAACGTACAAGACAGAACAGATGTCAAACATACATCCAACGGACTAGTACCGCATACAACGTACACCAAACGGAAGCATATCGGATAAAATGGAAGAACACATGTAATATGCGGGAAAAAATGAAAGGCGGCAATAATAATACTTGTAAATAGCATAAATATTCAAAAAGTTTCAGTTTAGCTGGTCTTGGTTTGTTTTTCAAAATGCCGCCAAAGGGTAGTGTCTTGCCTGAATAAGAGATGTTTGATAGTGAAGACGTGCTCTTACTCTAAGATCATTTATGATTAATAAGAATTCATGACACACAAGAAATCTGACACACCAATAATTGCCATTTCTGACGCGAAATATGCAATGTCATTTATCCGTTCATCATCCGTTTTTTTCATGCCTTTATCGTAAAAATGGGGAGGGGTGTAATTTGTTTCATATCTTTTTTTCTTAAAATTTTCTATTTTTCTATTGATTCATCTTTCGTATTTGTATATTAAAGCAAACCAGATGCTCTGCAGGGCGTAGCTTTATACGACCGCAGAGGTCGAACCCTGAACAGTTGGGGCAAGTATGGAGTCCGACACAACATTTAAGCTTGATCGATACAGCTCTGAATTTGGATTGTGATTAAATAGTTGACACAACATAGGTTTATGACACAGAATGAATGTGGTCTAAGAACTTCAACTTAAAAACTTAAACATTTTAAATTAGACATTTACCTATTATGTTCCAATGTCCAAAATCTAAATACATGGTTAGATTCAGCATATATCATAGAACCCCAAGTATTCAATTTTTGATGAAATCAAATAATGTTCAATTTTAGACCCTTTAGACCTCAATGTGGACCAATTTGATAACTGGGCCCAAATATTAAAAATCTAAATACACGGTTAGATTCAGCATATTGAA
Organism: Mytilus galloprovincialis; assembly: GCA_037788925.1. Lineage (NCBI taxonomy): Eukaryota > Metazoa > Mollusca > Bivalvia > Mytilida > Mytilidae > Mytilus > Mytilus galloprovincialis. Next base: position 19,439,143 of record CM075338.1, on the reverse strand, counting down.
GAACCCCATATATTCAATTTTTGTTGAAATCAAACAAAGTTTAATTTTTGACCCTTTGGACCTTAATGTAGACCAATTTGAAAACGGGACAATACTGTGCAATTGAATATGTCTTGCTATTGCACAAAACTGTGCAATTGAAATTTTCTTGCTATTGCGCAATATTGTGCAATTAAATATTTCTTGCTATTGCGCAATACTGCGCAATTGAAGATTTCTTGCTATTGCACAATACTGTGCAATTGAAAATTTCTTGCTATTGCACAATACTGTGCAATTAAAAATTTCTTGCTATTGCGGAATACTGTGCAATTGAAAATTTCTTGCTACTGCGCAATACTTAATATAATAATTTTGGACCTCGATTTGGACCAACTTGAAAACTTGGCCCATAATAAAAAATCTAAGTACATGCTTAGATTCAGCATATCAAAGAACCACAAGAATTCAATTTTTGTTAAAATCAAGCTAAGTTTTATTTTGGACCCTTTGGACCTTAATGTAGACCCATTTGAAAACAGGACCAAAAATTGAGAATCTGAATACACGGTTAGATTTGGCATATCAATATCTGTATTATACCACAATTGTATTTATGTTCATGTATATCCATACTCTCCTTAAGGAAGATAATAAAAATATATAAATATATACATGTATATATAATTCATTTTTTGATGAAATCAAACAAAGTTTAATTTTGGACATTTTTGGCCCCTAATTCGTTGGTATCAAAACTCCTTAAAATCAATCCAAACCTTCCTTTTGTGGTCATAAACCTTGTGCTAAAATTTCATAAATTTCTATTAACTTATACTGTGAAGTTATTGTGCAAAAACCAAGAAAAATGCTTATTTGGGACCTATTTTTGGCCTCTAATTCCTAAACTGTTGGGACTAAAACTTCCAAAATCTATCCCAAGCTTTCTTTTGTGGTCATAGACCTTATGTCAAATTTCATAGATTTCTGTTTACGTATACTAAAGTAATTGTGCGAAAACAAAAAAAATGCTACGTGATACCAATATACGACCAAAAAATTTTTTGCGGTCGTATGAAAATACTGATATATCAGGAGATACACACCGGATATTATGTGTAAATTATTAAATAAAGTATTGTGCAATGGGAGGAAATATTCAATTGCATATTATTGCGCTATAGCATAGTATTGCGCTATACCATAGAATTGCGCTATAGCATAGTATTGCGCTACATCATAGTATTGCGCATTAGCAAGAAATATTCAATTGCACCGAATTGCGCAATAGCATTTACAGGGGCGGATCCAGCCGGTTCCAAACCCATGACAAAAAGGGGGGTCCAACTATATGTCCACATTTAAATGCATTGATCGTCCAAAAAAAGGTGGGTTCCAACCCCCGGAACCCTCCCTCTGGATCTGCCACATCCAAGACATCTTCATTTTCAATCTATTCTGCAATAGCTCAGTATTGGACCAGGAAGAAATCTTGGATTGCACATTATTGCGCAATAGCAAAACAAAAAATCGATTGGAATTGAATACAAATATTTAAACCCATTCACATTTTAAAGATCTTTCACTACATTTATTATGTGTCAGAAACCTATATTATGTCAAAAGTTGGATCACAATCCAATTTCAGACTGTATCAAGCTAATAACTAATGTGTCGAAACTTGCACCAACTGTTCAGGGTTCGACCACTGCGGTCGAATCAGGCTGAGCTCAGCGAAGCATTTTATTTAGTAATTGTAGCACAATCAGCCTTGAGCAAAGTACAAATACGCATCTATGTCCAGTCAGAATGGGGCGTGTAAAAAGAGTCAGTGCCACGATCTCTGCACAATGAATTTTGCCATTTTGGCCACACACCAATAGTGCTCTCGAAAAACCAGGACAATGTAAAACGCTGAATTTTTAAGTAAAGCGTTTACCTACGGAAAGCTCAAAATATTCGAATATTTGAAAGCCAAGTAAATATATGAACCAAAACAATTTAAGAGGTGTTTGACCAAATGGAAAGTTGAAATATCAAATTCCAACTAAGTAGATATAAGAAGATGTGGTATGAGTGTCAATGTGAAAACTCTCCATCACAATCACAATTTGTAAATGTAAACCATTATAGGTCAAAGTACGGTCGACAAAGTTAACGCGGAGCCTTTTCTCAGACAGAATAGGACCACTTTGCCCAAGAGAGTTGAAACCCATTTTTTTTTTTAGTAAAACGACCTATTCTAAATTATTGATTGATGGTTGCCAGTGGCAAATATTAAATGTATGTTCAAGATTATAACAAATTAACATGATATACAACAGGCAGAATAGGTAAGAGTCGTATATGCCACTTGAAAAATGATGATATATTGAATAGGGACAGAAATCTTTCCTTGCAACGAGTCACTGCAGGGGTTCTTAACGTGAAGAGTACTTGGCCTGAAATTTGATTGTTGTGCGATAACTTAAAAATGGACAAATTACAAACATGGAACTAGCAAAAAACATTTGGTTTCCTTTATTGGCCGACACCTACAAATAAATAGATGGGAGCTTAATGTACAGCGGCAACTATTACATAGATTTGCAAGCTGGAAAATATTTATGATAAACTTTTATATGATATGAATGTATTGAGCTTAAAAATAAAACCAGAACGATTAGTTGAATGGTAACGTTTACTTTATTTGGCCTTTTTGATTATATTTGATTTGGTCTTTTTAATTTTATTTGTTTCGAGCGTGACTGGTTAGTTTTTTTGTAGACGAAACGCGAGGCTGCTGCAAATACAAAATTTCCAACCTGGCGTCTATCTATGACAAGTTTATTTACATATATTAAAACAGTTTCCTGGCACCAAGCTACTAATATTTGATCTTTTAGTTACTCTAAGCGGCTAACACTGTAAAACAGATATCAACAACCTCCAACATTCACGGCTAGCACTACGTTCATAGCGACACCATAGATTAAAAATTTCTTCCGTATCAATACTTTGAACTGAAATTAATGATACAAGGCAATATATTCAATAAAAAAATTGATAACAAAATGTTAAAAATTGCATGAGACCGAAGCGCTTTTTCTTGATCTACCCTTTCAGGAACGTCCAAAGCCGAATATTTGAAAGCGAAGGTAATCGTTCAAAATCATGTTCTTGAATTTCGATAATTTCATTTGCCGACATGATTGCATATATAGTAAAAAGTCATAAAGCAAAAAAAAAATGAAATCAAGTATAGAGCAATTTTATTGGTTACAGTTCAATTGAAAATATGTATACATGCTCAACCCTACCATACTACTCGGCCTATTGAGAGTTGTCCAGTTTTTACTGTTTTTCCTAAATGAGGAGAGAATAGTTCTGAGTTATATATCTGAAACCTTAAGCTTATAGAGACTTTTTTAAACGCAAATTAACTTTTTCGATGCAGGTTTAATAAGCTTACAACTGCCTGCCTCTGGTCTCATTCTATACATAAACTTTTAAGTAACTGTTCATTTCATTTTGTTTCGTTTTGTTCCATAGCTAACAGGTGCCCCGCTTTTGCGGCCCCTTTTTTAATTTTGAAACTTTAAAAAATCAAACTTTAAAAAAGGCGAAATAATCAAAACTTTACGTTAAGTTTAGTACTTTTAAAAAATAATCAAAAATCTAAACTATAAAATCTAAAAACGATATTAATAATTTTAAAATTTCAAGTATTTGTTGAAAATTTAACTTGAAAAATTCAAAACTTTTTAAATTCCAAAATTCTACAATTGGAAAACTTTTCACTATTTTAAAATGATATACGGACCGTACTGTAACAGTGTAAATAGAAACTAGAATAATGTATTTTTAATTCATTCTCTTTTTATATCATATAACTACTACGCATATGCGTCAATATTTGCAAGATACCTCAGGTCCTACATCAGTGGTCCTTTTTTCCACCTTTGTGTCGTTCCGTGTCAAAATAATGTTTAATAAGCCTATCGTGACATAATTATGATATAACATTGTGCAATCCTAGCTCAACAACACGTACTTTCAACTAAATACGTCGTGGAATTTCTAGTGAGCATATTGTTTGATTAGCCTATCGTGACATAATAATGATATAACATTGTGCAATCCTAGCTCAACAACACCTACTTTCAACTGTACGTCGTGTAATTTCTAGTGAGCATATTGTATGGTTAGCTTATCATGACATAAAACTGATTTAACATTGTACAATCCTAGCTCAACAACACGTACTTTCAACCACAGGTACGTCGTGTAATTTAGTAAGAATATTGTATGGTTAGCTTATCGTGACATAATACTGATTTAACATTGTGCAATCCTAGCTCAACAACACGCACTTTGAACTGTACGTCGTGTAATTTCTAGTGAGCATATTGTATGGTTAGCTTATCGTGACATAATATTGATTTAACATTGTGCAATCCTAGCTCAACAACACGTACTTTCAACTGTACGTCGTGTAATATCTAGTGAGAATATTGTATGGTTAGCTTATCATGACATAAAACTGATTTAACATTGTGCAATCCTAGCTCAACAACATGTACTTTCAACTGTACGTCGTGTAATATCTAGTGAGAATATTGTATGGTTAGCTTATCATGACATAATACTGATTTAACATTGTGCAATCCTAGCTCAACAACACGTACTTTCAACTGTACTTCGTGTAATATCTAGTGAAAATATTGTATGGTTACCTTATCGTGGCATTAAAGTAATATAACAGTAAGCTAGTTTAACTTTACATAGTGTAGTTTAAAGTCTACATACATTATGATAAACCTATCGTGACATTATAATGATATAACGTAGTGATATCTAAGCTTTACATTTATTAATAATAAGTCAACATCATGAAGTTCAACTTTTCGTTTCATTTGTTATCCTAGCAATCTAAGAGTACGTCTCAACATTATCCAGTATCAAGTTTACATCGTGCAATGTCAACTTAACAACATGTAGTTTCAACTCAACGTTACGTGTTATAAGCATATCATCATAACGTCGTGGCTCACCACGATGCTTTCACAACATCAACACTTGAAGTTGCAAGTCAACACAACGCAGATTCAACTTTGCATTTTATTATTTAAAGTTTTCATTATTTAATTTATCATCACGCTGTATTAACCTTACATTGTAAGCTTCAGCATAAAGTTATGCAAATCTCTAATATATGACAGCTGAGGCTTTCCATATCCTGTCATAGGTTAACGTTGACAAGTTAAAATGAAAATGAAAAACCTGTTGTACAATTTTAGATTGCAACTATCTGTACTCAGTCGTATCATAAAACTTGTCTTAAAAAAATGTACAGAGAGGCACAAGTTTTTTTCTTTCCGTTTTGAACGAATAATATAGACTATTGGCATCAATGTTATTTGAATCATTTGCAAGTGATGTGATTTCCAATACTATGACATTTTCTCTTTACACCAACCTAATATCTTTATTTATTGCATTGCATTGAAGCATGACGAAAAAATATATAAACTACATTAACGTTTGAAGACGCAGTTTTGCTGGAATTGATTTTATTAAGAATTTAACCAAATCTGCTACTTTTAATCCTTATATTGTATGTTACTAGATTTATTAGGATTTTCTTTAGAACAATCAAATAAGATAATAATACGATTACCTGTAATACAAATTCATCCATCATTACTTCGTTAATTTACTTAAACTGTATGTGGTGTTGGCCTCAAAGTATGGTTTTTATAACTATAGAACTTTCGCATTGAAACATTCTAAGGTTAAAGATATAGATTTAAGCTCGCCTGATTGTTCTGGTTGATATAAATTTAGAAATTTGTTTCAAAATGCCTCTGTAGAAAATGGTGCATTTAACCTGGTCTAATATCTAGCTTAATCTTTATTTGTATGCCAGTGGGACATATTTCAATTATTTTGACAAAACTGTATGAATAGCATTTCATATTTTTTTAAAACATGGCAATTTTACTTCGAATATTGTTTTTTACACTTAATTTTTTAATTGATAAGATCTTTCTTTGAAAAATATTTGTGGCAATCAAAAAAAGTTTTCATTTTTGATATGATATATGAAAGGAACATAAGGCCTTTAATTTGTGAAATTCAACTACTGTATCATTAGCTGGTAAACAATGAGATTGTATTGTCAAATGTGGCAGTTTTCATACCAAAGGTAAAAATCCAGCTTCCTCTACTAATATGAATTGATCGCCACAATGTAACCAATTGTGTTGGTAGTGACTTTTAACACAAATCAATCAAATCAATTCAATATGTGTGACTGATGTTCTGCAATAATTAATGCAGTCGTGCACATTCGTTGACCTTTTGATTTATACATATACAACGGATAAAACTGTTCTTCCCGAAAACAATTCAACAGTGTCCAATCCGTAAATTTGTACATATCTTCTTGTCAAAATCTGTATATGTTTTATTTTTTTTACTTTTCAATTCATCATGAATAAAATTTAAAGTAAATGTTGCAGTTACATTATCTGTCGCAGTAACGTGGTATTGTTGTGTACTCTCAAAGTACACGTGTTTAACTTGGACGAAACTGATGTTTTATGACCCAATAATCCCTAGTGTTCGTGTTAATTTTTTTCAATGCTCTAGGTATATAAATATACATAGAGACATAATGAAATTAAAGGAAAGATGTATATATTCAACTGCATTTTTTTTTTTTTTTGGTTCTATATGAATGTATGATTTGATGAAGAAAAGTTTAAAAAGATGCTAATCAAAATGTGTTGCATATTTGAAAAAAGTTAGAAAGATAAAAATAATTAAAGAACATCTTCTTTGAAAAGCAGAATTAGTTTAAAACGTGTTGTAATAAATAAAGGCAACAGTAGTATACCGCTGTTCAAAAATCATAAATCAATGGACAAAAAACAAAATCGGGGTAACAAACTTACACCGAGGGAAACGCATTAAATATAAGAGGAAAACAATTACACAACACTAAAATGTAACACACACAGAAACGGACCAATCATCAGACAAAATCCCACGAGAATAACAAATATAACATCAAAACCAAAAACATAAATTTGGGATAAAACATGTATCTGCAAACGTACAAAAACATATAATGATCAAACCCATAAAAAATACTCTAAACATGTTTGGTAGGTACGTTAAACGTTTATATACTAAAATTTATTACAAGAAGAATTAAGATGGAAATCTTGAGAATCACGTAACAAATAAATATATTACTATCATTACTGTTCGGACGATTTTCAATAACCATTCCTATTATGTTCGTGCATCTAGTATCATTCGTTTGTCTTTTTATTGGGAGTCACTTATATTATTCATCTCATGGTACAATAATTTTTCATCTTGATTGAATTGATTGAATTGACTTATTATTATATTGACGTATCGTCGTTTTTCTTTAACATTAACTCGACACGTTCTATTGTTTTTCAGGTCCCATGTTATAAGCTATTAGACCAACATTTTATCAAATTATTTATGAGTAGGAATTCGTCATTTTGTTCTGATTATTAGGTCTATCTACTTCTCCGTGGAAAGACCTATTGATTTTGTTCTGATTATTATTTTTTTTCTTCCGCCTAATTTTTGTTCTTGCGTAGCATTTTTTGCACGCAAAATATCGCTTAGATATTTGGTATATAATCGTACAGTTTATACAGTTAGAATTATGCGTAGAGTGATATAACTCATTTACCATACACATTAATAGCCTAGGGTCTTTTGAATTGAGGTCCTTGGTTTGTGACCTTGAAATTAAGGTGAAGGTCATAGGTTAATAGGACGTTTTAGATTATGACCTTTGCTTTTAAATCATATTTATACATCATAAAGCCAATAACTGACATTTTAGACTGATTTTAATATGTTTTATATCAAAATAGATCTTTCATATGGAAACATCTTCTATTGTTCTCTGAACAATTGGTTTTAAATTGTAAGTACATTTTTGGTTATAAATCTTTTAGACTGTTTTTTTTCTCTTCTATATCCTTAACTTTGGCATAAAATTTATAACATGTTGTTTTTTTATAATTCTATTTATTACACACTTACTTGTAAAGCAGGCTGTATTGTCCCAAAATTCATCTCTTGAAGCACATTTGCATCGTTCGGAAGAACATACTAGGTTACTGCCACATTCATTCGTTGACCTGCATGACGCATTTATCGTCTTTTCTTTATCAAGAAATTATAAAAATCAAAAGAATAATTTATAGATATTAGGTGAAAATACCAAGACAAGTTCCATACGCTATTTATAATGAATTTGATACGCTTAATATTCAAATCATAGGCAAGACACAATACCAAAATCATGTCTTTCTTGTTAAGGTAGCACAATACAAAGATTTTTCATCCCCAATCAGATATCTTTAAACTGATGTAATTCCCCTCATCTTTCTTTTAAATTTCATAAATGAGGTACCAAAAGAAAGAAGAAAGATTAATCTTTCAAATTGTGATAATTTCATTATGACATAATTATTACATAATTAATTGTTATGTAATTAGTTGCCATATTGTGATGTTCATACTTAAATGAATTTAGCTTCTTTGTTATTCATAGCATCCCAAAATATTTTATAGACTCTTGCACAACACAGTTTGACCCCCAACACTGTGTCTCAGATTTTTCTTATTGTATTTCATTCTCTCAGAAATCTTCAATGAAGTTTGCAACATCAATTCATATGAGACCACTAAATTCAATTGGGTATATAATTTGTTCTATTGATGTTTTTGGAAATCTGAGACACTGTTTTGGAGGTCAAGCTGTGTTGTACAAGAATCTATAAAATATTTTGGGATGCTATGAAGAACAAAGACGCTAAATTCATTAAAGTGTGGACATCACAATATAGCAACTAATTACATAATAATTAATTATGTAATAATTATGTCATAATGAAAATAACACAATTTGAAAGATTAATCTTTCTTCTTTCGTTTGGTACCTCATTTATAAAATATAAAAAAGGATGAAATGATTTACATCAGTTTAAAGTTGTCTGATTGGGAGTGAAAACATCTTTGTATTGTGCTACCTTAATTGATGCAATTTAAAACTAAAAGTGGACATTTAGATAAAACCCATATGTTTGTTTTACCAATACAATGTGTGTTTGTACATATTTGTTTGTGTATAAAAAGGACTTACGCTCCTGATGTGTACATTGGAGGTCAGTGTTGCAAAGCTCCGTTCCATCACAACATCTTTCACATGTTAAATGTCTACCAGAAGATGTTCGTCTTCCCAAAATGTTTGTGTTTGAACCATGTAGACATAACTACAATCAAGTGAACATTATATTAATTAATGTTCAATTAGAGAATAAGTAATTGATGAACCTAATAAATTTAAAGAAATAAAATGAGTGAAATGCAAATGTAAATAAACATATATTTTAAAAATTAGGCACATTTTAGAAGTATGTTATGTGTTATATTATTTGAATATGCAAATTAAGAGCAACATGAATCAGAAAATAATGATAGCCTACGGAAACAAGAAAAACGAAAAGCTCGGTTTGAGATGAAACAGATATTTCCACTTTTCCTAATTCAGATATAAAGGAGTGTAAGTTCTTTATATCATGATTTTTTTTTAAATGAAGATAGGATGGTGTTCGAAAAAGGGTTCGAATTTTTCTGGCGTTTTTCTTTTTTTTTCTAATTTAAAAATAAAATAAAATCGAAGATGCTGTAAAAAAAGTTCTTTTAACTTTTCAATCTATCCTTAGACATGTTAGATTTAAGAAACAATGTATGCAAATCTTTTTTTTATCAAGTTCGAATTTACGTCACAAAAGATGTATTTCAAACATGAAATTATTATTCTTATCCTTTTTTACATACCGATGAGTGCTTGCAGCCGAGATCATACTTCACATGTTGCGTTTCGGTCAAATACTTATGGAGAAAACAAACCTACAAAATGTATAAGTTCTGTATTTGAATATTATACTTATTTTATAAAGCAATATTATACTGTCAGTAACTAACGAAACACAGTCATTGTGACAATACATCCTATATCCTCTCTAAAACCGAAGTGTTTGAATTTGTTTTTTATTGCACCTTACGATCATATACCTTTTTTATAACTGTAAATCATGTCAAAGATGTTATTTGATCTATTATTTCTATTGATATATCTTGAAATGACGGTCTGTTTCACACTTACGTACTGGAAGATTTCGCATAGTGTTTTGTAATTGTTCACGGTCTAAGCTGTGTAAGTCATGTTGAAATCTATCTAACTTTCGTACCATGCTCTTTGCTCATTTTAACATAAGTATTTAGTGTATTTGTTAATATTTTTATACCGAGCGTAAGAGGTGTGGTTCAATTATGACTATCTAAGTACAGTCCATGCTCTATCGAAATAGAACCTAGCTTTGTATCTAAATCGAAATAAGAACTTCAAATTGTAATATAACTAATGCGAAAAATGTTTGACTACATATACCTCTCCTTTATCACATGCCATTGTGTTATTACAGACTTTCGGATTGTCCACATGATCACAGGATAGACATTTTTGTCCTGAAATTGAAAAACAAATTCCAAATACAATGAAATTTGATGCGATTGTCATACAAGTGAGAGATTTAGCGCTATAAAACCAGGTTCAATTCACAATTGTTTACATTTAAACATGACTGTACTAAGTCAGGAATATGACATTTGTTAACCATTAGTTCGATATCTTATATCATTTGATTATGCCATTTGATAAGGGACTTTCCGTTTTGAATTTTCCTCTGAGTGCTGTATTTTTGGATTTTACTTTTTTCTCATTACGTGTTTTATCTTAGAAAATACTATTCATGATTTATAATTGCCTTTTTTAATGAAACATACTGTGATAAATACATTTCATTATGTGTTTAATACATTAAATTACAAAGTGGTGTAAAAGAGGGACGAAAGATACCAAAGGGGCAGGACAGTCAACCTCATAGATGGAAAATAAATTGACAATGTAACTTGGCTACATACTTGTTATTATATTTCCACATGAATGATCGTTATTACAGATATTAGAATCGTTGCAGCATTTTTGGCATGCAATATGGGCATGTTCGTTCCTCTTTCCGAGAATGTGTCCTGTTATATCCTTCTGGCATAGCTGCAAAACAGATTGGTTAATTCAGAAAATATTTCATACATCAAGCCTTTGAATATATACAAAATAAGAATTGATCTAATGTGTTAAGAAAAATTTAAAGATGTTCACCTGTCAAAACTGCCATGAATTATTTCGGTAATTTTATTGAAAGTCCTCTACACACGATACTGGTTCGGCTGTTTCGTTTTACCCCCGTATGATAATAAAAATAATATTATATATTTCATTTTTTTTTTATTAAATTGCATTTGTTACCTATAAATGTTCTTCCAAAAAATGAATGTAAATTATACCGTATCTGAATCTTGGCTTATATGTAAAATGTGGGTTTTGATTTCATAAATTGAGAAAACATTGTAGTATAATTAAGTTTGGCGTAACGTGGATTTACTAGTTTTGTGTATTGGCGCGCATGCGCTAAAAGTAGATATACTGGGGTTATACTAGTTGACGATAATATGTGTCATATTAGAGTTGAATATACAATCAGATTTTTTTTGTCAAAATTGTCATATATTTATTAAAGATGTCGGTTTTATACTGCCTATTATACCAATGAGTCATATCAGCAATGATCTTCAGAAAACCATCGTGCTAGCCTAAATTTAAGGATAAGTAACATATTGTATCTATTGTGCATATAAAGTATACCTCCTGATAAGTACAACCAAAGTCGTATCTAGTTTCATTACCAAGGGTAAAGTATTTCTGGACAAAACAAATCTACAAAAAAATGAAATAAGATGGTAAATTACCACAATTACTCAATAATATTTTATTGAAGAAGGAAATGAATCCAGCAACTTTCGAATACGTCATTGGAATCAGTTTATAGTTTATTTTGTGATCCAATGTTCCGGCTTATTATTACACTTTAAAAAATAAACTCTTATCGGTCAAAGTACGACCGTCAATATAGTATTGATCCACACCAAACTATAAAGGCCTCCAAAATGACTAGTGTAAAAGAATTAAAACAGGAAAACAAACAGCCTAGTCCATATACAACAGGAACAACGAGATCCACAACAGGACCACATTGACAACCACTGAACAACAGGTTCCCGACTTTAGACAGGTGCAAACAAATGTAAACTCTCTTTAATTTAATTTAATTCATTAATCAAGACAAGTTTTAGTAAAGCGCTTTCAATAATATTTGGAATTTTATTAGGATCTTTGACGCAAGTAAACTCCTCGATAAACCACCGTCAACTGTGGCGTTACGAATATAAACATTAATTCGATTCACGTGATAATTTCGATGTAACCTCCTAATGCATATGATGCATATTCGGAAGTGCTCTTGACATAATGTTGCAAAACTTTCAATCATTTACAAATCATACATAACTGCAGATATATAGTAGGTCGAAATGTTTGCACATATGTGGAACCAATTACTGTTTATATAATTCTACTATAGTATTACCTCATCTTTATTACAGACCATAACATGTTGACATGTTTCAGTTTCTTTCATACTGCTACATGAATAGCATACTCGTTCGCTGTCTAATAAACAAGAACCAATATGTTAGATGACATCAATTTATGTGCCGATGAATTATGTTTTAACCGAAGTCCAGATCAGTATGCATTCCAGAACTAAATCTGGCCATCACAATACGACATTTCATAGTTACTGTAGCCTTGTTCATTCTTGTTTTTATATAAAAACATATAAGAAAAGACTTTTGCAGACACTTTTGCTACATATTGATATAGAGATATGTGTTATGAGTGCCAATGAGACTCATGATTTGTAAAACTAAACCATTATAGGATACATTTAAAACTATATATATCAATACCTACATTCGATATAAACTATTTTCATTTTCAATGTTTATCCAGATTTAATTCACAGTTTTCTGCCTACGAATAGACTGTAACTAGTAAGGAATATGACAGTTCTTATTCATTCGTTAGATGTGTTTGATCTTTTGATATAACGATTTACAAACTAATGACCTTCTGTGTAGATATTGTCTCGGAGTTTGGTATTTTTGTTATTTTACTTTCGACCATAAGTTTTTGATATACAAATGTATTCCTGTCAATGCATAACAGATGACCAGGCAACCTGAAGTATGTGTAATTTAATTTAAATTAAAGCAGCAAATCATGCTTTTAGTATTCTTATATATCTTGTTATATGTAAACATTATAAAGTTATTACAGACGCTGATCTCGTACGTATGAATGTGTCTCTTCCTAGAAAATGCATTTAAATTTGAGTATTAACATATGTATTAGACGAATTACCCGATTTTTTTTTTTTTACGCATTTTTTATTGTCCTTTTGAAATTCGAAAGTAAATGTGTATCGACAGATACACAAATGTCAACATGACCTCCTAGCCACAAAACAAATAATCTTAACTAAACTTAATTTTCCCTAATCATGCTACTTGTTTAGCTTTTCTAACACGGTATATGATATAAAAAAGACAAAATTCATGTGACCTGCTTCAATTTTTTATGTAATAACCAAAATTAAGAATTATTTGGAACGTAATAAAAAATAAGGCCAGTTATAAAATATTTTTAATATCAAGTGTGAAGCTTTATAGATAAACAACTTTATTCTAAAAATAGACAAATAATCATACTTATACTATTCGGCAGCACCGATAGCAACAACAAGCCATTAAGCATCAACCCTAAAACAAAGACATTCATGTTACAAAAAGTTATATAAAGCATGTTTTGCGTTTATTCTAATACTGTTACCTTTGCAGGTGATGTTAATGTATCTGTAATGATTGATTTTTTGTTGTTCAGATTGAAGATTACTATTTGATATCTTTGTGTAAATGTCGTTTTTCGATTATGTTATTGTGTTGTCTGTTATGCCAAACTATGCATTTTGAATTGTCATTTGTTAAAGGGAAACTTCGCAAAAAAATCAAAAATTGATATTATGTTCATTCAGTATAAAAATGCTCAAATTCATAGTTATTAAAGTTTTATTCCGCTAGATAAACGATCACCATCGATTTTAAATTTAGAGTATCAATTCTCTACGTTCGGCCATTTTGTCTTCTTTCCCGATTAATAACAACGATATGTCTATAAACCACAAAGGAACAAAACTACAGTAACCGATGTAGTCGTAATTGCGTGTCGATATCTTGTCAATAGTACGGTTGTTTTATCCGACTAACTAACTTGATACGGAAAATATTCTTATTTTTTTTTAATTACCATGGTCTGTTGTTTTTAAACTGTTGATATTGGAATTAGGTAAAAAGTCAAAGTTGAAATCATAAATAAGTGTTCCGTGAAAATTGTTTTCGAAAATCTAATTTGTTCATAATTCTTTAAAGTAATAAACTTTTTTCAAATAAATTCTGATCTTCCCTCATCTGATCACCAGCATGGCTAAAGGTATTACTTCCAAAGGTATTGTGAGGGGTGTGAGGTGACACGTCCAGGTATTCAAGCGATTTCCTGTCGGGCTTGCAAGTTCATGCATCGTTTCACCTCTGCAGGTGTACACGGCGGATAACTTATAACTTTCCATTTTGAACTATCAGATGTATAATATACAACTCTTTCTTACTTGTCATTACTAAACTCATACGCTTGTTTATAAATAACATTTCTTGTGTAAAGAATATTATTCATAAAAATATAAATAATACCCAAAATATGAGATTTGATGAAATTAAAATCTATTTAAATATTTTTTCCAAGGGTGAATTTTTGGGAAAATGTAATATATACTCATTGTCAATTATAGTGAAGGACAGATTCGAACATACCAGAAATATTGATTTAAAAAAATGTACGCACTTGTCGACGATTCGTTTATACCGTACTGGGTAGAAAGTTACGGAACTATAGCGCAATTTAAAATATATAAATGTATACACTGAACATAAGAAAAAAACATATATTTTGAATAAATTGGGGTAAAAGTTTTGTAATTAGACTAGTCCACGTATGCCAACAGTATGTAATCATCGAATGTCGTTAGACTATTGTATACCAGAAGAAAAAGAAGAAGAAGAAGAGAACCAATTTGATTTAAATACAGGTCGATGTATAATTTGCTTTGGTTCATCGTAGTTGTGGACATAGTAAAATCACAGATTTATATTTCAATAAGATTGTTCTCGAACAAAGGAAGGAATTCGTCATCACAATTGTTATATATGCCACTGGACGAACACTAATTATCCCCAAGGGATGTGAATATTTTGCTGGGAAACTATTGAGTATCAAAGTTTCAAATTAATTTCGGGATTTATTTTCTTTCTTGGTATTTAAGGGAAATATGACATTAAATTGGTTCTGTCTTTTTTTCAACATCGTTAAAAAGATGTGTGTCTAAGGTGGACGCCACAAGAACCCTGTAATACTAGTACGAGAGTATAGCATGTAAACATTCCTTCTCAATAATATGGTTGTATTGGAAATCTTTTCATACAGATTGACAACTCATGGTCCGATATGCATGTAATATTTGCCACATGACGCCCATTGTTCTTTCTACCATCATCATCTTATTCTTTGATATTTCTGTAAACATCGATGGTTCACACCCAAACAAAATGGGAGTGATGTACCTTCAGAGCTTCTCCGTGGTATACACTTGTGAAAATTAATATATAGACGAAATTTCTGTATTGAAATGAATCTGCATCTTCAAATAACGATTTTGAGTAATCACCTTACAAACCAATATAAACGTATGGCAATATATAACCATGAAGGAATTTAGTTTTTGTCAGACGCAAGAACTCATCACTATCATAAACGTATACGTATATATGCATGCAGTTTCAAATATCAAGAACAAGCGGTCGATGTCGATAGTCCGTTTTCTAACTGTTCAGAGTTAGACATGTCACTTGTTCATTCTTGGAAGCCTTCATATTCCCCGTCTAACGATGGGAACTCTTTCTGGTTGTGTTGACTATAAATGCTTGTATGGTAATTCTGTCGTTTATCTGTACAAGTGGTTGCATTTCCTCTCCTTTCCCAACAAACAAACTAACGAAACGCTACTAGTCTGCTTTCTCTAGAGCTCATCCTCAATGGCGCTTATACGTCAGGAAACTTACATGTATACTAATAATCATTGTTTCAAGAACAACGATGTATGGACGAACTATTCTAAATATCAGTTCATGATATCATGGTCAATATCAGTTATGCATGACTAAAATATAAGTTTTATTACAACTACTGTATTACTTATTTGGATTAATGACGGCTATCATGTTCAACATTGCACAAATATTATCATAGATTTTTTTTTTAAATGTACAAAAATCCTCAAAAAAAATAATGCCTTAGCTTAGATCATTGGTATTCTTTTCACAAAAAGTTCGTGTAAATGATTGTCAAATGAATTTAATTATGTAAGAATGAAATGATAAAAAGAAACTAAAAAAATCATGCATGTTGTATGTTGCATTTTTTTTTCAATTAAAAACTTTAAAATTGCGATAGCTTTATGAGCATTAAACACAGCCAGATTTGAATTCAAGTTAAGAAATTTCGGTAAAGTCAATGATATCAAACAGATGTGCAATGGTATATCAAATTGGGAAATATTGCATTTAGTTTTTATTAAAGATTAAAACTACTACTTTTTACTTCATATTTGAATCTTTACGCCAATTGCCGCTAAGAAAGTAATCCAAAATTGTTTCCTTTTTTTTTTATACACTTTTGGAATTATGAATCTGAATTTTATTTCCAATTAATTTACACAATTTAATTATTGTATCTTTATTCTCATCGTGTATTAAATCTTAGTGTATTTAATACAGCATACTCTTTCTAATCCTTTCTGTTTATCCTTTCCAAATAACAACATTCATACCTGTGTACGCTTGAACTCACACCTGCGGCTAAATAGCTGCAAGGTAAACGAATTGACCTCAAGCCGAGAAATATACAGTGACCTTTAAAAAATAGTATACACACTCTTCTCACACATTAGTTGCATTGAAATGATTATCAAAACAATAACGGTAAATAGAACTGAAATATTTTCAGTTCAATATCAGTAAAAATGTTCAATAAATATTTTATGAAAAAAATCTCAACAATAATTAATGAAATTTATTCGAAAACATTTACTAGAGATAATTTTATAGGAGTTTAATTCAATCAATACAAAACGGTATATTCATATTCATTTTCGTTCATTCTTATATTGTGGTTAATAACTACGACCATTCGTCAGCTGTGCGCTTTTAATTACGTATATTGTCGATAAGCTATAAGAGTTAAACAGATTTTATTTTTTCCCAGAATTCAACAAATCGGGCTAAAACGTCACGACCCACTCGAGAATTCAACCAAAAAAGTTACAAATACTTGATTTTCTCCGTTATTAGAAGGAATACAAATTTAAAACTTTGCAAATGTGTTTTTTATGTTAAGATGAACATAATTAGATGATAAGTAAAAAATCGCGGAATTTCCCTTTAACTTCCACCTCTTTTTCACTTGTAATAAACAATTTTTGACAATTCATTTTCAGATATTTTTTATGTGTTATGTTTTGTTTTAAATTGATGTGATGTACATGTATGGTACACACTTCCAGTGATATATGGTATCTAGTAATTTTCATGGTGAACGTGAGATTTATGATTTAACTATAGACAGAAGAGCACAAAGCTTATAGTTTGATTATACAAATATGCATTGAATACGACTAAACAACATTTACAAGAATAAAATATACCATTGCTGGTAAAAGCTTGACCTTAAGTTGTAACGTTATCTATTATTACCAACAATCCTTTACACCTTTACAATGTAAAATGTTATCTTATTGCGTAACGTCACCTAATTTCAACATGTCGTCTATTTCGTTTTCTAAACTTTGGCATAACGATGTTATCAATATTACAAAACAAAAAAAACATCACTTTGAAAGATATCATTTGAAATTATGCCCTAGAAAATGCATATATTGCAACTAATAAAACTTACAAGCTATCATTCTGTGTTGACACTCTAGAATACAAGACGTGAACTGATTGTCTGCTTATCATATAAATTACACTAAATGATACCTATTAAACATACAAAGATAAAAACTAGAAGCGAAATACGTAGGTTGTATAACATTTTAAGTCCGGATAAGGAGGCCCTTCAACTTTTTCATGGAAAAACATTTCGATTTTGTTCTGATTATTTTAGTTTTTCTTCAGTTTTTTATTTCTTTCGCGGTATTTTCGTTTTGCGTGTTGTTTGATTAGATAGAGAATGGAAATGGGGAACATGTTAAAAAGACAACAACTCGACCAAAACGCAGACAATATGGTGTTTGGTATATGGAATATGATAAAAGTGTAAACGCTTTTGAAATGACACCGCTTAGTAAACACGTTTCCTTGAAAGAGTTATCTCCCCAAATATTGTTTTCTATAAGCATTATTCCTTCCCTTCTGTAAAAGATAATAACTAAAAAATTGAAATGAAGCAAAATTTTGGCTAGGATACAATGAAAACGCAATAAAGTTGCATCATATATTCAAGATCGAATTAGGAGAAACAAAATTAAAATTTTGCAGACATTCAAGATCTTTCGTCGAAAAAAATATTTTTCTTTCAAGTTAAATCATGGCAAAAAAAACCCCATAAAAAACCCAGAAAAACAACAGATTTCTGTTTTATAAAGAAATGTCCCTCATGCGTGAAGGGAGAATAAATTTGCATGTAGAGTATAGAGTGTCCTCATAACATTTCATTGAATATAAGACATAATGACACCTTATGTAAGAATCCTGGGTTTCGATTGGTTGATAGCCAGTGTATTTTTCACCAATCTACTGTAATCAAATGAATATCGTTCATTTTTTAACGCCGCCGGGGTATATGCAAAATGATATGCCTTTCTTACCCTCTCTGCCGTGATATTTGCCAAAACAATACTCTATCCGACTGGACGCTTGTAACGTCACGATCATCAATGCGTTTTTGAAAGTTAACATTCGATGTAAATAAACAGATATAGCATGTTCTTGAGGGTATTTGCGAAAAATACCAGTCTTGAAAATGAATTTCCCTCGCCTTAAGGTTCGTAAAATTTAACATCTTCTCCACTGGTAATTTTCGCAAATACCCCTCCTGAACATGATACATCTGTTCAATAACTATCAATGGAAATTCACCAATAAAATGTGCACCCTTATTTTCCATGTATACAAGCTTAAGTAACTATGTAACATCAATTCACAAAAAAACAAAAAAAAAACAACAACACCCAAGACATTCATATGTTTATGACTCAGAATGTTTTTATTTCAATGAAACGTTGGATTATTTTCTGCAACTGTCAAATTCAAGGGAATAGTAATTAGGTCCTTTTTCGTATGCAAGACAGCTGTTCCGTTCTATCACTCTGAACATTTTTTTCAATGCATTTTGTTATTACTGGTAATAAAATTGTATAGTAATGTAGGCAAACAATTAAATGTTGTTTAGGTTGCACTTTGTAAATCACATGTGATTTGCAAGTCACGCTTCTTTTGGGGAGAAATTGAATACGCATTAAATACTGCTACTGTTTACATAGTTGTTTCCATGGATGCAAAGTAAATTGTTTTTAATTACGACTTGATTGGAGAATTAAATGGATATAACTAAAAATGTCTATTTATCTAACTTATTTTTCAGGATGACTGGAAGACATTTGGGTGTTGAGTCAAATTTAGTGGAAAAATTCTGTGCGAACCTGCAATATTTATAAATGGAGGGCAGTAAAACTTGAAAATATGCCGCAGAGCTATATGTTTTTATTAGTGCAAAAAAAAGTAGTGCATGTCTCCTTTCCAGGGAAATATAACATTCTCCTCAAAACTTCCTGAATGAAGAGTGACTGCATATGCAATTTAGGCAGTTCCTATGGAAAATTGCATTGCTGGTTTTACACAAGTGCAACCTATAAGGTAAATAATGGGAATTCACCCCTCAGCCTCCCTGGGATCACAATTTTGGACCCCTTTTGGGTTTTCATTTTACAAAAACAACATGGAATCATTTTGGAATGCATTGGCTTAGCTTTGTCTAAGAAAAGTGAAAAAAATGATGGAAATCATGACTGTACAGTGTGGGTTGGAGCTTTGGAGCATGGGGTCTGTGGGAAAAAAATTATGAATTGGCCTGATGGCATTAGAACTCTTGAAAGAGCTCACAGATTATCTTATATGCTGGATAAAAGAATATTAACAGACAATCTTCCCCGTTTCTCTCCAAGCGGTGATCCTTTAGATATTTCACACCTTTGCCATAAAAGCAAATGTATTAAACCAGAGCACCTAATTTTAGAGCCGCATAGTATAAACATAGAAAGAATTTTCTGTAGACGGATAAAACTATGTACAAATAATCATTTACCGTGTTGTCTTATCTGATGCATGTAATTTTTTTTTTTTACATGTCTTGATCTGAGTTTTTTTGAAAACGAATACTCTTGAGGCTGTTTTGCGGCCAACCGTTTTGTCGGTAAAAGTTTGTTTTTCTCATAGTCTTTTTCCTCTTGATACTCATCATATATTTTATATAGTTCATGCTTTTTTTTAGCAACTCTGGTCTGTGTACTGCTTTGACTGCTTATATAATTTATGTTTTTCATTGTGTCGTTGAATATTTTTCAGACCTCGGGCAGCACGACTTCCTGGTTCGATTGGAACACCAGCCGCTTTACAGAGTTTAAAAATGGATTCTCCAGGGCCATTATTTACATTGTGTATAGCTGTATGTTCCCTTCCTATGTAGTTTTTAATGTTACATTGCTAGGTACAGTAGCACGTATTGCACGGTTAGTTGCTTCAGCTTTTTGTGTGTTAGTATTTTTGCATGTACGGTTTAGCATGGTAGGTCCAAGGCGATATTTTACGCATTCACGTAACAATGCTGCTGTGTTCTCTGATTTATTAAATTTAAAGTTATTTTTCAGATAAGCTGATTTTTCAGTCCATGTCTTCAAACTGTTCCTATTTGAACAAACAAGGGAATATTTTGTACACCCGTTATGATCGCCCTGATAGCAAGAAACTATAGCATGACATGCATATGATAGGTGAATTTTTACCCGTACAGAGTCCATATTGAATTTATCAAAATCAGCATTGTACTCTGCCTGACAACATGCTGCCATATCTAATGCAAACCTTTTAAGCATTTGATCTTTCTCTGAAACTAATCGTGCTGACATTATTTAGACCTGACATTTTTTTAATAAAATTTCTATGATTTGCGGACACATGTCTTGTATCTAGAAAATGAATTGGCTGAGTATTGGTTGTACCAGCTTTGAAAAGAGTTTCTGCAGCTCTAAATGCACTGCTGTCAGGGTCAGTGATAAGTTCTTGAACTTCCCGACAGACCATCATTTTTCAAGTCTAACAAGCAATCTTTAGCCCATCGCTCCTCACTGCCTATGCTGTCATGCATTTCAATGTTTGCGGAACAATGACCTTTGTGAGATTTAACTTTTGTTTTTGTTTTATGTTCACTCTTATTTGAGCAAAGCTTAGACACTTGTCTTGTGCTTATACTGCTGTGCTTATAGTTATTATGTTCTAACATGTTATATATACATTGGGTAGCTGGTTGAAATGGTGTTTTACCCATTCCGGAATAAATAGGGTTATTATGCATTCCGTCGGCCTGAATGTTAATAATATTAGGATTATCACCTCTCAATATGTTTATTTCCTTAAGTAGTTTTCTTTTCTGAGCCAAATCCTTTTGATTGTACTCTTCTATAATGTCAGAAACAACATTAGGACTGTGTTGCATACTTGAAGTGGAAGGAGCTGGTATATTAGAACCAAGAAATAATTTCTGTAGACCTGTTGTGCTGATAGCTATGGGATTAAGTGGCACTTGTATGGATAGATTAATAGCTGCTGTTCGACGACCACGTTTCTTAGCAATCACCTTATTGTAAAGGTTAAACATTTTTGAATGGTAAGAACACTCATTGCAGCTTGCCTTTTCCCTCCAGGCAGCCCCTCTTTGCTGCTCTGCACTTAAATCCCATGATATGAACCCTGCGCACATAGGGGATATTTGTCTGTGTTCTATGAAAACCTCATTCCACATCTGTTCAAGTTCATTGATCCGAAGGAGTCGAAAACTATTTTTCTCTGACCTGAAGTTGAAAAATGTTGCCAAAATTGAAGTTAATTAGTTTTTTATTTGTCAAAACTAAGTTTGGAAAATGTGAAAATAATTCTATTTTGAATTACCTCCCTTACAATAGTGTTTTCTTTAAGTAAGCTTTTTCACAAAATGTACTCTCAAAAGTGCATATTTTTTTCTTTGCCTGTGTTTTTATATATATTATTTATAAAAACCATGCACTATTTAGCTCCTGAAAATATATATATGACTAGAAATTTTAACATAAGTATAATCCTAGCTTGCATTTTGTTCAAATGTCAAATTTAAAGAATTGGCATATAAGACACATGCCTATTTCTTCATAGTTGTTTATAAGTGGCTTTTTTAAGCAAGTTTGATTATTTTTGAAAGCTTGATAACAAAAAAAGTAACCTTACCCTGTTTTTATTTCATTTTCAGCACATTTTTCAAATTCTGTTTTTGTCGGAGGCTTCGGCCTTAGAAAGCGAGCTGACTTTGTAGAGGCAGATATTACTTGAACATTTTTTTTATGAACAGATTTAGTCACTAAGTCATACAGTCTTTTGGTAGTCTCACATAATAGCCTTTTTCAGCAGGTAAAGTCTTATTTCTGTATTTTTTCCCCTTATTATATGGCTTGTTTCCTTTCTGAAATGTGTATTTCTTTAGACGCCATGGGATAAGACCCATTGTTATTGTAAGAATTGTTTGAAATGCACTTTGTTCCAGTATTTTAATATTTAAACATTAAATATAGGACCTTACAACTAAAAATCATGAATGACTAAGTTTTTTGTTTATATCTGATGGTACTGAAGGTGACCCCAGATGTAAGATTTTTTATATAAATCATATAAAAATCATTATGATGGCTAATCACATTATTTTGTAATTTGTTCATATGATTTGACCTCTATTCATTTTTTTTTATCAGTGCTGACAAGCTTGTGTGCTATAACATAAACAGAAAGGAAAGATAAGGTGTATGTTTTTGTTATAGATATAGTTTTTTGAAGCTTGTATGACAAATTTTTATGCATTTTATGATATAGTACATGAAGAAGACAAAAATTCTACAAAAAAAAAAAAAAAAACTGTAGTAAAACTAACCATGATTCAAATAGCTATTACACCAAGACACAGGAAAAACGCAAATATATAATGAGTTTATTAAGTAGACAAAAAAAAATAATAATGTAAATACAAAAAAAAAATCTAGTGAAAAGGAAACAATCACATCTTGCCGAAAACAGGGTAAAGTTACTAGAAGTACTATTAAAAACAATAATGAATAAACTACCATTGTAACTTATTATTTTCTATTACTTACATAAATAAAAACAAGAATATAAGAATATTTTGATACTAAAAGGGGTTTGAAAGTAAAGTATAGGTTGCACTTTGTAAATCACGTGTGATTTGCAAGTCACGCCTCTGTTTGGGAGAAATTGAATACGCATTAAATACTGCTACTGTTTATATAGTTGTTGCCATTGATGCACATTAAATTGTTTTTAATTAAGACTTGATTTGAGAATGAAATGGATATAAAAAAAAATGTCTATTTATCTAACTTATTTTTCAGGAGGACTGGAAGACATTTGGGTGTTGAGTCAAATTTAGTGGAAAAATTCTGTGCGAACCTGCAATGTTTATAAATGGAGGGCAGTAAAACTTGAAAATATGCCGCACAGCTATATGTTTTTATTAGTGCAAAAAAAAGTAGTGCATGTCTCCTTCGCAGGGAAATATAACATTCTCCTCAAAACTTCCTGAATGAAGAGTTACTGCATATGCAATTTAGGCAGTTCCTATCGAAAATTGCATTGCTGGTTTTACACAAGTGTAACCTATAATCAGTATACTGTATCTTGTTCCTTTGGCTGAAAGAATCATTTCAACATGTGTCTTTCAGATGAAATCAGGTTTGTTTTAAAAAAATATTGATAAATAAGATTCATTGTATGGTGGAAAGAAACAGGTCTAAAACATATTCAAATACTTTTAGATGATTGCAATATTAACTTCCACTGCATTTGAACACTGATTAAGAAACATATTAAAAAACACACAACAGTACACGGAACACAACATAGAAAACTTATGATATAGCAACCAAAGTTTTATTAAAAAAAACCCAGATTCAGATTAAAAATTAAGAACACTTAATTTAAGTCTTTTTAAATGTTTAATAATCATTATACGTTATTATAAAGCATTATCCGAAGATGCCAACACATTGTGTCTGTATGGCCTGAACATGATCTATCGAAGTCTGAATACATAAAATGTCTACCATTAGCTTTGTAGTGACCATTAGTAAACTTAGTTGGTATAATTGGCTACAAAAGAGGGACGAAAGATACCAAAGGTACAGTCAAACTCATAAATCTAAAACAAACTAACAACGCCATGGCTAAAAATAAAAAAGACAAATAAAAAACAGCACACATGACACAAAATAGAATAAACAACACTAACCCCCCCCCCCAGTCCCCCCTCCCAAGATGATGGCGTCCGTAAAATTTACGAAGGGATGATTTCGACTTCACCATTTGGAACTCTTGGTTTAATAGCTCCCTTGTGAGCAGCAACCCTCTATCAAGAAAATCATGATAGGAAATGCAAGCACGTGAATATCGTATCAATCGTACAAATGATGTTAACACTGATTCAAAAACATTTATATCAATGGAATCAGAATAAAGTAAAAAGGGACAAACAATCATAATTTTATCATGAATTAGTCTTTTATTTTTCTCAATTGAGAATTACATATCTTTCATGTGGGAGCCTATCATAACCAACTCAACGGTAAAGATGTTCTCTTGGTGAAGCCAAAAATTGCTTACATTCTTTACACCGGTATACTACGTTTGCTTTTATATACATTCTCGTTTTACCTAAACTTTACTGGTTAGTTGTTTCAGTGGCAATCATACCACATCTCTTTTTTTCACAGTAATGTTACAGAATTGTACTAACACTTGAACAAGCATCAGATGACGACTGGTATTATGTGTTTGTCACATCATAATTGAGATATCAAATTTCATACCAATTTTTAACGCTTTTTATTAACATTGTTCTATGCTTACATATCTATATTACTTTTCAGAAATAGTACATCTTTAAGAATCTATTTTTTTTCGTAATCGATATTATTCTCGTAATGTTTTTAAACTTAATATATTTGACAGGATTGTTCTTAAATTTCTATATTGTTGTACCGCACGAAATTAAACTGAATGACTTGATGTATCTGGAAATCGTTTTCCACAACTATTAGCCATTCTCGTTCAAGTATAACTTATATTTCTATACATGTAGTTGTTTTCCCGTTTTTATTATACTGCAAAAGCCTGAAATAATGAAGGATTTATTTGTAATGCATCAGTTGCATTGAAATCACGTTCAGGTATACTATGTGAAAGAAGCGAGGATTTGAGTGATTAAATGTTGACGGCCAATTGAACTAGTACAATCCAGCTACAACTTACTGTTGCTGATAATTTCTTCCTACCTTGACCAATTAACATTACGTATATAATGCTTGATCAACCATTGCCCCGAATAGTATTGTTCTTATACTCAATAAAGGAGGGACGAAAGATACCAAAGGGACAGTCAAACTCATAAATCTAAAACAAACTTACAACGCCATGGCTAAAAATGAAAAAGACAAACAGACAAACAATAGTACACATGACACAACATAGAAAACTAAAGAATAAACAACACGAACACCACCAAAAAAAGGGGGTATCTCAGGTGCTCTGGAAGGGTAAGCAGATCCTGCTCCACATGTGGCACTGGTCGTGTTGCTTATGTGATAACAAATCCGGTAAATAGTCTAATTAGTCAATCAGGTTGTGAGTTCGAACGCCGCTCGTGCAGGTGCACTCGACTACAATTGACTAGGATTGCCAGTTTTCCTATCGAAGGTCGGTGGTTTTTTATGGGCACTCCGGTTTCTTCCACCAATAAAAACTGACCGCCACGACATAGCCTAAATGCGGTGCTTAAAAGTGGCGTTAGAACACCAAAAATCAAAATCATATCTTATACTCAAAAATTATTAAATGAATTGCCCACCAAAAAGATTTTGTGCTAATATTAAATCTGTAATTAACATTTATTGGGATTTCTAGAACTTTTTCAATTTTCTCGATGCCCTTGTACTGGAGAGCAGTAAACAATATTTAGTTGAGTGCGCGATTAAATAATTTATAATGTATATTGTTAGCTTTACGTATAAATAGCAGTAAATCAGTGTTAAAAATTTATATGGTTACCTTGATTTTATCTATTTCACCTTTTTTGTTCGCAATAAGATGTATTTACATTGATTAAATGTACCGTTTGCACTAAAGAGAAATAGTTTGCGTTGGATAATTCATTGAATAATCACCTAATCAGTTCAAAGTAGGAATATGTTTTGCTCATCTTCAGTGAACTGGTGAAGTGAGTGTTTATGAAAAATCTTTGTCTGTTCCAGCTAGACAAGTAATTGTTAATTTATGTGTTTTTTTGTCTTTTGTGGAGAGTTGTCTTATTGGCAATCATACCACATCTTTATTTTTATAACACTTAAAAAAATCCATCCCACTCTATTGAAGGAGTATTCCCTAGATCCTGAGAACTCGTCTGAATATATTTATTGAAATGCTATCTTAAACATAAGGCCTATGTCTCTATCAATTCAGATTCTAATACATAGCATACTAGCCTGTCAACACTGATGTTGTAAATTCAAATCAAGCGCCCTTTTGGGTGCGTTCGACTAAATTTTAATGGACAAGGATTGTTTTAGCGCACAAGTTTGATGGTTCTTCACCGCGGTACAGCTTTCTTCAAAAGTAAAACGGAATTCCACGAAATAGTGTAAAGTGTTGAAAGAAGCGTAATACATAAAAAAAATCAAATCAAATCAAAAATGCCGCTCATTCAAATCTGAATCTGAGTATGAATAGATGATTGAATTATAATATGTATTTTTTTCTCGATTTTATATGAAACGTTTTGTCTACCCTTTTTTTCACACCAAATGTTGCTTCATTATGAGATCATTTCCTTTGTAGGTTTTGTTTCCCCAATTTTAGTTTGTTATTTACATTAATTTGGTTCAATAATGATTCATAAAATTCGATTTTTTTGTTATATATAGTTATTAACAACAGATTAAGATATGCTTTAACTTTTGAAAAGTATGAATTAAAGTTTGGGCATTTATTACTTTGTTTCTTCTTAAGATGTTTATTCGGTTAATAGCATGTTTAATTGTTTTGCCTCCAGACAATGGAGCCAATTTTAAAATAGAAACAACCTTTACCTAGTGTAAAGTAGCACGGAATTAAGGGGTGGTAATTTTTAGCGAATGATATATAGTTTAACGCTAATTTTGCAGTTAAATACAAATTCACTCATGAAATGTATATTCTAAAACTGATCATTGGTCAAAGATTCGGAAAACTTTATGTCGAGCTGTTTGATAAAGAATTTCATTCAAAACACAACAGAAGGATTAAATGTCGCACGTCAATAAAACATTCAATATGTATCTATTCCAATGAAAAATAGTGGAAATCACCTTATCGTTCATTTATTAATAAGAAAATTCAAGGTATGTTAAACCTTTTGAATATCTCCATAATTTAGTACCTATGTACCTACGTCATATATAAACAGGTAGATTTAGAGAACACATAAATATTATGAAGTTTCTTTAATACTACTGTAAATCAAATATAAGTTTTGTTTGGTGATCGGATAAAGTAAGTAGTGTAAACAAGGGTGCATCACGAATTATCAGATTGAACACTTAAATTATAAAATGAGGCATGTTATAAAAGTTAAAATGAATGTTGACAATACTATAATAGATAAAAAGGATACACATTTAGGGAGTAGAATTGACAGATAATAAGTACAATACAGCAGAACTATATTGAGTAAGTAAATCTGTTTATACATTCCTATTTATATAAATTTATTAATAAGAGTGTAATTCAATGACATTTCATCTTCTAGAAAGTTATATGTTTTAATGAATTTCATAATTAAAACTGGCAATTTAGATTGTTATAACAACGCGCAAAGTATGTCAAATTTCGCAATAATTATAAAATTCTAACAATAAATCCAAAAATAATGAGATGTGGTATCGGTATGGTTGACAAATTATCCTTGATATTATTAGAGTTACTTGTTGGACTAGAATCATCTGAAAAGTTTGGATGCACGTTGTCTCATTGATGGATGTCGTCATATAGAAAGAACACATATTTTTGAGAATTATTCGAAGTAAAGGATTAAAAATGTCTGCATATCGTCTAAAAATACTTAGAATAACAGAACCCATCACCAAATCTAGTGCAATACAACATTTACATTTGAACATTGTATCCACTCTCAACAGTTACTTATAGTATAACTAATCGCCGTATTTGAATATCAAAAATAAGACAACGCGTGACCGAACGACGCATGGATTAAACGAGTGCGCAGCGCGAGTTTAATCCATAGCGGCGTGCGGTCACGCGTTGTCTTATTTTTGATATTCAAATACGGCGATTAGTTATTCTTTTTATTACATTGGTAAATGGCTTTTTTTATAAAATTAATGTAGAAAATGTAAGGAATTATATCTTTTTCCTACGCATTGACAATTTGTTTTGATCCGACGTTATCGACGTCTTGACAACGCCTATTGTTGTAAGACGTCAGAGAGTGAAATAACCACGTTTATTTCACATGTGAAATTATCAGTTTTTATCTTACTGGGAAATCAATGTAATTCATTGCAACCAATGTAATAAATTTTAAATATTTCAAACACTCGATTTTAAATTTGAAAATTTATTGTCTCGACGGGATAAATATCGTATCACACTAAATGCAGTGGTAGAATCAGACTTTTCAAATGATGTACATACTAATCATGACAGTTTAAGAACAAAATTTAAGATCGGCTTCACAAGATTTATTTTTTTATTTTTGTTATTTTAACGCCACTTTTAAGCACCGCATTTAGGCTTTTTCGTGGGGGCCAGTTTTTATTGGTGGAGGAAGCCGTAGTGGCCGGAGAAAACCACCGACCATTGACAGAAAAACTCACAATCCTAGTCAATTAAGATTGGAGTCAAGTGCACCCGCACCAGCAGAGTTCGAACTCACAACCTGAGTTGTGATTTTAGTAGTAACTACTTAGACTACTCTGCCACTGAGGCCCCAGCTGCACAAGAAAAAATAAAACTAAACATAAAATATCATTATCTGTACCGTTAGATTGGTTGATGTTTCATTAGTATAGTTATGAAATACCATAATTATAGTTCTTTTGCATTTAACAATCAAAATCTGAGATGCATTTATTTCATTAGACGATGACTAGTACAAATAACAGTAAATTTTGTGAATCCTGTGGAGACCTACGTCAAATTGAAGATAATAAATGCACAGTATGTGATGCAGAATATTCCGATGGAGGTTTGTTAAAAAAGTTTTGTTTGCTATGTTGGCCATTTTTATCCAAATATAGTGTTAGACAGTCCATACCATTTTATTGTATTGTAGATTCAACAATCCCGTTATCTCCTATTCAAATATAAAATCTATCAGACGCTTCCTCACATGTTTAACGTCGTAAAACATAGCAAAATGGGGAATAGAATCTAACAAGGTTAGGTCTACATCCTCATGTCACTTGAATTATCAAAGTCTTGGTTGAGTTCATGCTTAATCTTTTTACTTTGATTTGATCTTTTTGTGTATTTCCCTTTGCTTTCCTTTTCTAATATATCAGTTGTGATCAACGTCATCGAGTGTTTGTGTAATTGAAGAATAGGTTGTTTCTTTATAGTGTTATCATCGTAGGTAATATCAATAAGACGAAGATCATTAACAATTAAAAATTTACAGTTTTATTTATTTAAACGTCCAATTGACAGGTCTATTTCCGTAAGAATCGTGTCGATTATATATGTCAAGATAAGACAGTGATTGTATGCATTACATGGCATTACTTTTTTTCACATTCTATATATCTTTAAATATATCTGAACAGATTGTTCGAGACTACACTAAAACTAAGAATATACATATCTTACATATATATAAAGATAAGTTAATATTCATGTTCCATGTAAGCAATTAATATTTCGTATCTGATTTTAAACATATAAGCTGCATCAGATAGAAATCGGCCGTATGCAAATGAATTTCAATGCATCTGTTAACCTGGTTAAAAAAATTCTATACAAAATTCATGAAGTCTACAACTGTGTTAAAATTGACCGGATATAAGAAAGAAAGAACACAAATTGAATATCCTCAACAGGGTGATTATAGTTTGCACAAAAAGTGATCTCTGATAAAACCTGATTAAACAAATGTGAATTTTGGTTGTTAGCATTTTTTCAGTTGACAATGAGTTATATTAAATTTCTTTATCGTATAGTTGAAAGGTCTAAATATTTCATCTGTCCTATAAAACTTGCTCAGTCCACTTCGCAATATACACGAGATTAGCGATTTTTGTAAAACAAGAGGAGGCTATTCCAAATTATTATAGTGGAAAGAATGAAACTATTCAAATAAGTGTTAGTTAAAGAAAGAGGCGGTTAAAAAGTGTTATTTTCATTCCTCAATGGGTTGGTATGGGAAGATATTGCTGGACTAACTCATGAAAAATACAGGTGTCATTCCATGTCATATTTTATAGAATAGTATAAGTATTATGTTTATTTCGTCTATTCTTCTTGTTTCTCGTTTTTTATATAGATTAGACCGTTGGTTTTCCACATTTGAATGGTTTTACACTAGTAATTTTTGGGACCCTTTATATCTTGCTGTTCGGTGTGAGCCAATACTTTGACTTATAATTGATTAGTTTCATTAATTTTTATATCTAATGTGTTTATTATAGCAACGGACTACTTTTTGGGGGCAATGCAAAATGCTGATTTTTAAACAGTTTCACTGTTGCTTTATTTTAAGATATGGTCGCTTTAGAAAAAGAAGAAAAGAAAACATATTGTCATACACCATTATACATTACTGCAACTAACTACTGACCATAAGCTTCTTTTATACCTTTTATTTTGCACACAAACCATGTATCTAACTTTCATAAAATAAAACAAAAAACGCCAGCAGTTGTGTCATGTACATGTTCCGGACCACATGAGTATTTGGGTCATGACCATATGGGTATATACTCATATGGTCCGACCATACGCGTATGGTCCGCCCGTACGCGTATGGTCGGGGTATTTAACACTCTGTTACAGTTTACTTTTAATACTTCTTGACTCGTTCATTAAAAATAAAATTGAGAAAGGAAATGGTGAATATGTCAAAGCGACAACCACCCGACCATAGAGCAAACAACAGCCGAAGGCAACCAATGGGTCTTCAATGTAGCGAGAATTCCCGCACCCGTAGGTGTCCTTCAGCTGGCCCCTAAAATATGCATAATAGTACAGTGATAATGGACGTCATACTAAACTCCGAATTATACACAAGAAACTAAAATTTAAAATCATACAAGACTAACAAAGGCCAGAGGCTCCTGACTTGGGACAGGCGCAAAATTGCGGCGGGGTTAAACATGTTTATGAGATCTCAACCCTCCCCCTATACCTCTAGCCAATGTAGAAAAGTAAAACAATAACAATACGCACATTAAAATTCAGTTCAAGAGAAGTCCGAGTCTGATGTCAAAAGATGTAACAAAAGAAAATAAATAAAATGACAATAATACATAAATAACAACAGACTACTAGCAGTTAACTGACATGCCAGCTCCAGACCTCAATTAAACTGATTGAAAGATTATGTCTTCATCATATGAATATCAGGTACAATCCCTCCCGTTAGGGGTTTAGTATCATACTATCATAAAATATATGAGAAGAACATAACCCGTGTCATGCCAACAACTGTTTTTTTAGAAATAAATGT
The DNA here is from genome assembly GCA_037788925.1 of Mytilus galloprovincialis. Taxonomy (NCBI): domain Eukaryota; kingdom Metazoa; phylum Mollusca; class Bivalvia; order Mytilida; family Mytilidae; genus Mytilus; species Mytilus galloprovincialis. The sequence continues at coordinate 19,406,913 of CM075338.1, read as the reverse complement.
GTTTAGTTCCGATGCAAAGACCCTATCAGTGAATCAATGTTAAAGCCAAAATATGCAATCTTTAATGACCTGACAACAGTATCGTAACTATATCCCCTTTTAATAAGTCTATTTAAAGGTTTTGTTAGTTTCTGAGGAGAATACTGACATTTTTGTGCTTTATAAAGAATATTTCCATAAAATTTTGGATGTGAAATACCTGAACGTATAAGATGTCTGCATGTTGAGTTATATTTACGAATTATTTCCTTATACCGGTGATAAAATTTAGTAAATGTTTTGACCAGTTTGTGATATCGAAAACCCTGGTGTAATAATTTTTCAGTAATACATAAATTTCTCTCGCTAAAATCTAATACATTGTTACATACACGAGCGAATCGTACAAGTTGAGATATATAAACACCATAAGATGGTGACAAGGGAACGTCACCATCTAAAAATGGATAATTAACAATAGGAAATGAAAAATCATCTCTTTTATCATAAATTTTTGTATTAAGCTTCCCGTTTATGATATAGATATCAAGATCGAGGAAAGGGCAGTGGTCACTGTTATCATTAGCTTTATTTAAAGTAAGTTCTACAGGATAAATTTCTTTAGTATACATACTGAAGTCGTCATTATTTAGAGCCAATATATCATCCAAATATCTAAAAGTATTGTTAAATTTTTGTATCAAATGTTGTTTTGATGGGTCTTTGCTTATTTTTGTCATAAATTGTAACTCATAACAATACAAAAAGAGGTCCGCAGTAAGTGGTGCACAGTTAGTCCCATTGGAATTCCGATAATCTGACGATATACGGAATCCCCAAAGCGAACAAAAATCTTATCTAGTAAAAATTCAAGGGCATATATAGTATCAAAGCATGTCCAATTAACATAGTTTTTTTGTTTATTGCTACTAAAAAATGACCTAAAAGAGTTTGAACATATATATTCACATTCTGATTTTTTGAATGCCCATTTAATTAGGTGTGTGAATTTTTTCTTAATAAGAATATGAGGCAAAGTGGTATATAGGGTAGAAAAATCAAAACTTTGAACAGATTCAAAATCACCAATATATGCATGCAATTTATCAAGTACTTCCAACGAGTTTTTGACACTCCAAAAGTAATTAATTCCACTATTTTCAAAGGCCTTATTTGAACAATTTATTATCAGGTTTTTTATTGTACCAAGTGTACTAGTAAGTAAAACAGACAATTTAGTAGTTGAACAATGGCTGGAAGATGAAATAAATCTATATTTGTAAGGTTTTTTGTGCAGCTTCGGAAGCCAGTACATAGTTGGGACTTTCATTGTGTTTGGTTCTGCTTGTAAATAAGTAGCTAAAAGTTTATGTTTGTTACAGATGTCGTTTTCTGAAAATGAAGTCAGTTGGAATGTTGGTGAATTCGTGATTTCCTTTTGCAGAACCTCTATATAAAATTTACGTCAAACAATAATGATATTATTAGCAGCTTTATCAGCCTGGACAAAAACAAATTCCTTGGCTAGTTCTGTTAGTTTATTTTTGATACGCGAAATAGGGTTTTTATAGTTTTTGTTGAGGGTAAAATGTTCTTTAAAATGTTGTATTCGAATATCAACTATCTTCATTACTGAATTAAAAAAAGAGTCCAAAGATTTTTTGTCAGCTTTTTCCCGTTTTACCCATTTCAAACAGTAGGCGCGGAGTGAGTCGTTGATGATATTACGACACTCATTCCAGTTAACAGTTGACGGGGGACGATATTTAGGTCCTTTACTGAGGAATGATTTTAACTCTCGGTCGCGAACGATGTTAAGGTCTCCTGTTATAACATGGGAAATTGGTCCATAGGTGTATTCTGAATTACTGCAATTACATGACATAGGTGTATTTTCAGTGATATTTACATCTTTACACAATTGGCTATAATTAAACACATATTTTCGGGTAGATTTCTTGTAAATATAACAAATGAGAGGGAGTTCAGTATTATCAAAATATCCAGGAATTTGGTCTTTAACAGAATGGTCGTTAAAAATACCGGCAATATTTACAAAATCAAAACCTTTATTGACATACTTTATTTTAATAAAATGTTTTTTATGATCTTCAGGGCGATCAATTTTTGGAAACAGTTTAGAATAACAATATGCCATTATAATTTGGACAATTTCATACTTAGGACTGTAATATGAAATTGTGTTGCAATCCTCTAAAATTTTATTTAATTTATTTATAGGTAAAGAACAAAGCTTGGTTAACAGATAATGTCTGCCGTTGTTTTTTGAAATGGAAATTAGGTCCGAAATATTTGTATGGTTGGTCCGAAATTTTCTTTGATTGCGATTTTTTCTGCGTCCATGAGAACGATTTTTACGAACAGTTTTAGAAACTATATCCAAAATGTTAACAGAATCGGTTCTTGATATATTGCCAATTCCCATGATATTATCATTAAGACCGAGAGGGTAGACTGTCTGTAATTTTTTAATCCAATTTAATTCATTTATTTTTCGTGATCGTACAAACTTGGAATGAGATTCACCAGGCTGCTTATTTACTACTTCTAAAGGTTGAACTGTTAAATATTTAATAAGATGACTGTGCTTCTTAAGATGTTGATAAATGATACTTTTGAATTTATTGGGTCTTTTAAAACGATACAGGTGTTCTTGCGTGCGTTTAGATAAATATCGCCCAGTTTCACCTACGTACTGAATACCGCATCCCGGTTTGTTTCATGTGAGTAAATAAATAATACTGTTTGTTTTTCAAGTAATATCAGTTTCAAAATTTAGAGAAAATGTGCGACCATTAAATGTGGACCTTACTGTAGTGTTGGTGGAAAGACGGGGACACGTAAGTCATTTTTTGGCATGACACTTATCGATAGAAGGGTAACCACGATTTTTATTGTTAAAAACGTTAGCTATGGTCGTATTTTTAGATAAGCGATTCTGAAGATTGAGACGTGTAGATACCCTTTGAACGAGTTTAGTATTTAATATTTTTCCATTTCTAAGCTTCATATTTGTTTTTTGGTATGTAGATTTATTACAAAGGAGCAAAGACTGGCGTCCAGAATATGAACCATCACACAGTAGATTAAATTGTGTAAAAATGATAAAACTGTTCGGCTCAAGACGTCAAATGCTTATTGTCATAAGTTACCCGACAAATTTAACAAAAGATAGGGTATATCAAGGTAGCGACTGACGTCTGACTAAATAGATGAATGGGGCTGAATATTAAAATACTACTTTTTGATAGATATTCCTAAAGTAATGAACATAGAGAAGTTCTCGCTCGGACACACACTCCATAATCTAGTATAATATAAGAGCATAAACCTTAAGCACGGGGAGGCACTCTACTGTCTCCACACGGCACTAAAGACAAACTCTGTAAAAAATAAAATTGAGAAAGGAAATGGTGAATATGTCAAAGCGACAACCACCCGACCATAGAGCAAACAACAGCCGAAGGCAACCAATGGGTCTTCAATGTAGCGAGAATTCCCGCACCCGTAGGTGTCCTTCAGCTGGCCCCTAAAATATGCATAATAGTACAGTGATAATGGACGTCATACTAAACTCCGAATTATACACAAGAAACTAAAATTTAAAATCATACAAGACTAACAAAGGCCAGAGGCTCCTGACTTGGGACAGGCGCAAAATTGCGGCGGGGTTAAACATGTTTATGAGATCTCAACCTTTTATACCGATGGTCATTACCGATTTGTTATTACGAGTGAATGGCAATATGTCGACTTAAAAAATAAATTCCAAAGATTTCTTAATGAACTGTTACACAAGAAGTCACTGAAAAGTAACATAGTTTATTTAAGTTATCTTGTGAGTATGGTGCATTGCAGTCATGCTACGATATTTGAGATCTAGAGCTTCTTAAAAAACACCGTAGACATATCGGAATGGCCCAAGACCTCGGAATCAATTTACGCAGCTACAAAAAGGTTTACATTTTCACTCGCAAACAAAAGGTGAAAATGAAAAGGATCGTGCACAACCAAGACTTGCAAATGCAAAACAGCTATGATACCGTGTGGAAGTAAATGTCACCCCAAGCCTATATGCAAGAATATTTTTAGCGATGAAAACTAACTATGGCATCAATATTAAATTTGTACGTAGTACTTAAATTATAAAAATAATACATTGTCATCTAACCATCATTGTTGTTTTTAGATAAAGTTTTTGTATTATTGAAACTTCAATAATGTAATTTAATTTTTTTTCATCTGTATGTACCCAATACTCATATGGTCCGGCCCGTTGATAACCAAACGAGTATTATACCCATATGGTCCGACCATACGCGTACGGCCGGACCCTACGTGTATGGTCGGACCATATGAGTATACGCGTATGGTCATGACCATACGCGTATGGTCCAAATGGTCCGGAACATACATATTACTGAATAATGCTTACAATATGCTCTGGAAATATAAAACTATATAGTTAAATTATACAAAACATTATACGACGACAAACTGAATGGAAATATGATTAAACGCTTATTAATTGAAAAGCAAAATGTCAAATCATGTTCTTATATGAAGTATTCACGATTTGTCATTCTTATTTTCGACAAAATTTTTTGCACATTCTCTCTTATAAGAATATATAGATATTTTATTCTACGGACTCATTGTAACACATAATTCCCTAAAGCAAAAAACAGCATAATGCATGATGTGCGGTAGGTACAATTGTAAACTTGACACAATATCCTATTTTCAAAATATAGTTGTAGCTAGAATGAGAAATACACTTGAGCGAAAACATGTTTTACAAGGACGTCAGTCTACAACTGGATATCTTGGAGTAAATAGGCCTGTTTCGGTTGATGAGTCTTTTAGTAGAAAGAAGCAAAATAGAGAAAACAAGCAATCTGGTAAGATACATTATTTTCTAAAAACTTGGTCTATGAATCGTTTAAAAAAATATTAAACTTTATTTTTAAAGATAATCGATATTTGCTAAACATAAACAAACAGCTATATTTGGTTAATCAATATAACTGCTATTTAATGGCACAAAAAAATCATCGACAGTTCCATCTTTGATTCGCAATATAACATCAACTGCTGTACAATATGTTGAGTTTAACTATTACTATGACTTCAATCTATTAATTTATCATGCTTTATTGTCGTATAATCAACGTTTCCTGATGTTGCTTTAGGTTTAAAGCCGCCAGATGCAATTAAGAAAATATACGTATTGTTCATACGTTAGATTTTATCATTTCAGATATCCCCGACTTAGGTCAAGCAACAGATGACAATTCACTTTATCTTAACATTGAATTGGCAGGTATGAGTTTCAAATGTATTAATATATGAGCGACATTTATCATTTATATATATCGTTATGCTAGATCGCAGAAAAATGGTACAATTATGCTATGCTTTCATCAAACTCAAAACGAGTTCCAACAAAACCAAGTATTCTTGAACACGGAATTGAATATATGAACGTTCTGGATGATTTTCAGTCATAGAACCTCACATTTTAATATTATCATAAGAATGACTGGGTGTAGAACTTGCGTATCTGTTTTGAATACATTGATTCAACTGTGTATGAACAGTTGATGTACAGAAAACAAATGTATCTATTTTATTATAAAGTGAGGACTTTCACGAGAGGGTTGTATCGACCCAATTGTTGTACGACTTATTAATTATTCCAAGGTTATACTTTGGTCAACAAGGTCGTGCATTTCGTCTACTCAACTGTTGCATATTTATCAAGGCCATTTTACATAGACAAATATAATCGTATAATATGATCAAACTGAGGATGTTAATTTGATGTATGCCTTTTTGTGCTTCTTCTTTACATTTGTTGTTTTATAGTGATTAAGATGATAACACAATGTTGACTGCTGTACCCCTATTTTTGACATTTTTACCTATTATGTCTGTTTGTTTTGTTCACGCATCGGTGACAATATAATGGAATTTGCGACTGTCATACAAGTGAGAGGTTTAGCTAGCTATAAAACCAGGTTCAATCCACCATTTTCTACATTTGAAAATGCCTGTACCAAGTCAGGAATATGACAGTTCTTGTCCATTCGTTTTTGATGCGTTTTGTTATTTGATTTTGCCATGTGATTATGGACTTTCCGAATTGATTTTCCTCTGAGTTCAGTATTTTTGTGATTTTACTTTTCACAAACATGTTAAACCCCGTCCCAGTTTGTATATACCTCTCCCAAGGCAGGATCTTGTATTTCAGTGGTTGTCGTTGATTCATGCCTGTTATATTATTTTTGTAGCTGTTTTGTTATGAATGAGTAAGTTTTCTCGTTTAAATATATTTCAAAATATTCATACCACATCACTGTATCTGTTTTTGGTTCTATTAAATAGCTAAACTGGAATTTACCAAACAAGTTATCCGCCATTCACTGTGCGTTTCCTTTCACTCATTTTTGAAATTCCTAAATACCGATTACAAATATATGATATGGTCTTGGATCATTTTCGAAGATGAAAACACTACTTTAGAAAAATATCAGACAATAATGTGTCCAGAGATTTAAAAAAATAACATGTTGAAAATGATGAATAAAATTGACAATAAAATCCAAGCCCTTTAATTTTATGGAAAGGGGAATTAACTCATGAAGACAAAAAAATGATCAGTTCGTAGGCCTAATCAGACGACGCAAGTAAACAAGTGACATTTAAACTGAAAAATTAGGTTCCTCTACACATAATGTTTTTCCAATACAACTGTTTAATTTTAATAAAAGTATCAAAGATTTTTTATTATTATTATTCTTATTCACAATATTGTTTTAAAACAATAAAAAAAAATATTTATCTGACACAAACCAAATATTTCTTTTGCAATCATTATAAAAGACGAACAAAAACAGAAAGTATAAGATTTTGGTAAACAATTGAAACAGTAATATATGAGACAAAATGAAAGTAATTTAGTAATTTTCTAAATTCTGAAACGTGAAACACGTTTTTATATATAAAATTAATATTGACATTTTGTTTTGATTTCTCACTTGTTCTATAATGATAGTCTACACAGGTAACAGTCAGTTAAATACAAAAACTGTTTCCAGTGTGAAAATGTTTGTCCCTTAAGTGACTAGTTCTCCATGATCTCCTCTAAATTCATAGTTTTCCTCTCTAAGTTTAAATATGTTCAGGATGAATATGCATAAAGTTGCAATGTTATAAAATGTATTGCATAATTTATTGACAATTTGAAATGATCTGTTTCTTTTATGAGGTTTTACTTATATATTGTTGTTCTAAAAAATCTAACCTATGTCAGAATATATCTTTCTTATATAGCTTTACATAGAGGAGCTCGAACTCGAATTAAACGCTGTTTAAGAGTCTCATTATTTAAAGTAAATCCAAAATTATAGACGTTTATGCTTAGTAGTATTATATATCAGTACATGTATACTGTTTGCACGCTGTTCTTTAAACTGTGTGACGCTTTCCAGATGTTTCACTAAAAAGCAGAACACACGAGTGCAAAAAAACATTGATAGTAAAGTTCCGTTGAAATATTCGTTCAGCCTACGACACCTGACTTGTTTATTAGTTATATTTTACTTGGAACTTCTTTTATTTTTGTGATTTAGTTGATGACTATCATATTTGGTGTTATATTAATTGTTTTGACCGTCAATCAAGCCTGAAGTGTTTTTTTTATACCGGAGCTATTTACATTTGTAATTTCGTTCTGTTTTATATTTTGATATGCGATATGTGTTTTGTTTACTGTCACAGACTGTACTTTAACCTTTACCAGTTAACATCGTTTGGCATTTGACTAAGAGATGCCTCATTGGCTATAACACCACAACTTTATTTAGAAGTAACTTTCTGCCGATGAATTTTGTTTAAACAATAGATAACTATGTTGAGGCTATACACAATTTTGACAAAAGAAGACCTGGAGATTTAACAATTCAAACTGGAGATATAATCACCTTTGTGAAAGAGCACTAAGATGGATACATGGAAGGGAGACTAGGTGAAGATGAGGGATTATTTCCTGTGTCCTCAGTAAAGACATGTGAGATGGAAAAACAAGGTACAAAGAATCGAAAGTTTGAACTTTAACTATAAAAAAGTTTGTCATTAAATATTAAAAACAAAGCGAACGAAAGAATTTTGAAAAGCCTTATTTCTAATTCTACTTTTATCCACACAGTACGTATGCCATTAAAATTAAATGAAATAGCAAGCAAAGTAATACAAGCCCTTTGAATTTATGCATTTCACAGCTCAATCACAAATGTGCCTCTTTTAAAGGGTGATCTTTCGCCTCGTAAAAAGATGCTTCAACATGAGTTTCTGTCAATCAATGAATCGAAGAGACTTTTGGTTTCCATTAGATACCACTTTTTTGGAACAACGCACGAACTGCTCTTGAACTTTATAGCACAATCCATTCCGTTTGAAATGACGCATTGAAATGGCTTAAAAGGGGGCGAAGCCTAATTTTTCAATAAGACGGTATTCAAATGACACCAAGCTTGCGAACAACATTGATGTCATCACTGTTGTTAATGACAAAAATCTTTTATTGTTTTCTAAATTTTTTTTTACAAAGAAATAGGTTATACAAATAGTGCAAACATGCATCAAAGACCCTTTAGCCCTTATTCTTTAAAGGAAGCAAAATAAAGATATTTTCTAGAACCAAGGTTATGCAAATTCAAAAGACTTGATTTTTTTCCTTAATTTTTTCTTTTTCTTAAATTGATTCAAATCTATCAAATATTTGTACCAAAAATATTTTCACTTTATGAGTTCAAAAAGCAGTAGTTACATACAATATCATATATTGTAGACAAACGTCTTCGAATAACGCGACGAACACTTGATGCTAGTACCAAATCCAATACCTTGGATTTAGAGGTTGGAACTATTGTTACCTTTATCAACAAATCAAGTGACTGGTATTGGATTGAATATGATGAAAAGAAAGGATGGATTCCTGTAGATTCTACTGAAAAGTTATCAGACATGGTACAAGGTAAACGGATGTTTTTACTAACCAATACATGCAGATATGTAAAAGAAAATTAAAAAGGGTTGTATCTTTTATATACCGGATATATTGTAGAGTTTTGTATGTGTGTTTTATTGTCTAACGTGTAAGTTTTGTCCTATTGTCCTACTTTTGGTTGTCTAGGTTTCTCCCCCAAGGGTATCAACGGTCTTGTAGTCGTCACTTAAATGTTGACATCAAATAAAATGAATATTGTCATAATTGTGTTGTAACGGATTGTGTGTGATTTTCTACCTATAGGAAGATTTTATAAGCCTGTAATTGACAAAACCTTTCAAAATGTTGGAGCCGCAATTATATTTAACTTTTTAACTCATAAATCAAAAATAAACATATAACGACATGGCAAAAAATGAAAAGAAACAACATAGAAAACTAAAGACTAAGCAAAACGAACCCCTCCAAAACTGAGGAGGGAGGGGGTGATCGCAAGAGCTCCGGAAGTGTAGGCAGATCCTGCTCCACAAGTGGCACCCTCGTGTTGTTCATGTTATTACAAACCCAGTAAAAAGTCTAAATCGGTAGATCACATTCATGAAAAGGGAATGGGATTGTAGTTACGACGTAAAAATATATCTGATATCATCTGTGAAACGGTTATCCCATTAATGTCAACCAACTTGTGAGGGCGTCTGTAAAATTTACGAAGGAATGATTTCAACTTCGCAAACTGCAACCCTCTATCAAGGAAATCATGATAGGAAACACAAGCGCAGGAATATCGTATCAATATGGAGATGTATATACTCCGTATGCAGGCTCTGCTGGAATGTTAACGTTGCTACATAGAAATGGAAAAGGCTTATATACATGTATCTACTAACATTTTTGTTTAAAAAATCATTCTTAATGTGGTCAAACTATGCATTACATGATAATAATATGACATTATTCATATCTAATGATCACATGTAGAATTCGTAGCTTCATTTGTAGTTCTCATTTTCCTTTTGTTTAATTTAGAATGTTCACACATGGCTCCTAATATTCCGCCGCGTCAAGTAAAGTGTACCTCAAGTAAGTTGTTAGAAAAATTGCAAGGTATATAAAACCTTAAAGAAAAAACAATTAAACTGATTGCATATTAATGTGTACAACTTTCATTTTAATGAATTTTGAAATGTGTCATTTAGTGGCCTGACGTTATGATTTCCATTTCTTATTAAAATTTTGGACGAAAATTTGAAAAAAAAAATGTGTTAATAAAGAATATTTCTATACACATATAATTGATCGAGGAGTGGGTTCAATGTTTTTTTTTTCCTTATTTATATTCTTTGTCAATTACAAAATAATACGTACATATAACGCCTGTATTAATGAAACACGATAACATCTCTACTGCCATAATTGCCTAATGCTTTCTTTCGTTTAAATAATATAAAATATGTTTAAATTCTTCACTATTGTCATCATTATGAGTCAGTGAACACATTCCTGTCTTTATTGTCTTGCAGAGGAGTTTGTTGAAGCGCTAGTGGATTGTGACAAAAGCAATAAAACGTTTAACAAAGGCGATATCATTACTGTTACTGATAGAAAAACTGATGGCTATAGAGACATAATAGAAGGACGAATCGGTACAATGGAAGTAACATTACCTGCAACACATGTAAAACCTTACGATAATAATCCAGGTACTATTAGAGAGAGAGAGAGAGAGAGAGAGAGAGAGAGAGAGAGATATAAATCGCCCTGATTCATTGATATTTGCTGATTTAGTTATAAATCTAGACCTGTTTCGTTCTGATATTTTACTAGCAGGGAGAAAAGATGACATATATACCACTTTTAAAAACATCTATGTCACTAAAAAAATAAACTTAAGCATGGCACTTGTAACACACAGACAAAATCAAAACTATAACGGCAAAATCCAGTATTTTTTAACAATTATACGGAACTACATCTTGAATATGGAAATTAAACGCATTTCAGTCAGAATCTTTCTTTTAAATGCATATGCTATTACTAGAAGTCGTCGAAAACAGTCAAATTGTGGCCAGTTGAAACAAAAATGAAACAATAGTTTTTTGTTTTCAATTACGAACACAAAGCTGCTTAATGTCACACATTTTAATTACTTGGCATTTTCAGAAAGATCATTACTAGTTATCGCAACCCACCAGTGCAACTATGATGGGATACTACAAGTTGAATTTGGAAAAAGAGTGAAACTAAAAAAAATTATTAAGATTACTACTGGGTGGAATTTGAAGGAAATGAAGGATAGATTGAAGTTGATTGTGTAGTTTTTGCACCAAGAAATGGAGGTAAGTTAGGTCTATGAGGTGACAATACAAAGTGGAAGTCGGCAAAAAGACAACCTATATGAAAAAACAAAAGAAAAAAAACCCAGACATAATGTTCATTGGAACTAAACAATTTACAGAAACCGAAAAGTTAAGCAACGTTACCATGAAAGTCTTAAAATGAACTGTTAGCAAACGTTGCTTTTTGTATTTCTCTGTTTACATATTTTTTTTTATATTGATGAACATTAAAGAAATGCCTATACCAAAATAGGAATTTGACAGTTGTAATTCATTCGTCTTATGTGTTTTTCTTTTACCATTTGAATAGGAACTTTCCGTTTTGAATTTTGAACGGAGTTTCGCTATGTTTGTTATTTACCTTTTGCTATACGTATTGCCTTACTAATAAAAAGACAAACATATGCTTTATTTCATATGTTTTAAAAAATATGAACTATTCCCCTGTAATTCTTAACATGAAGTGTCATTGTTCAAAACAAAGTGAAACACAAAAATTTATAGAATTATACCAATTCTTTTTCGCATTACGCAAACTCGTTTTTATCTTTATCCACTTACCTCACGGAAAAAGTTTCTTCATCCTTATCTGAAACAATAGTGTTAAATCACAACATAGCTGTCTATACAACGACAGAATGTTTATTGACACTAAACAATTTACATTAAACGAAAAGTTTAGCAACGTAACCATGAAAGTCTTTAAATGACTGTTAACGAACCTTGCTTTTTGTGTTTCTGCGTTTACATATTTTGTTGTTTTTTAAAGTGATGTTTTACCATTTGAATAGGGACTATATCGATATAGGAAGATGTGATTTGAGTGCCAATGAGACAACTCTCCATCCAAATCACAATTTATAAAAGTAAACCATTATAGATCAAGGTACGTCCGTCAAGACGGATCCTTGGATCACATCGAACAGCAAGCTGTAAAGGGCCCCACAAAATTAGTAATGTGAAACCATTTAAACGGAAAAACCAACGGTCTAAGCTATATAAAAACGAGAAACGAAAAACACGTATGAACTACATAAACAGTCGACAACTACTGTACATCAAATTCATGACTTAGGACAGTTGCAAACACTTTCAGCGTGATTAAATGTTTTAATGGTACCAAACCTTCTCCCTTTTCTGAACAATAGTATAACATCACAACATAGAAAAACACACTATAAAATATCAATTGAAATGACTTAACTCAATCAAAAGAAATATTAACACAAGTAAACATATACTGAACGAATAAGTTTGATATATGGTACAATACAAATACAAAAGAAATTAAAAACCAATTGTTCAGAGAACCATTGATGGTCTTTCCACCAGTAATGATTTTTTATATATGAAAATATTAAAATTTAGTTTTAAATGTCAATTTCAGCGTCAAATGACAACTTATTGTACGCTGATTCCAAAAATATAAGGTTTTACATACTTTTACAATAATTTGTTACAAAAATTAGTTACTTCCGGTTTACAAAAGATCACATCCGGTTAGATTTTTCAACGTCATACTGCTTGCAACCTTATGCAAAAAGTCTAATAGCTTTAACATGAATACATATGAGGTAAAAGCAAAGGTCAAAATCTAGAACGTTAAATTAACATATGACCTTGAGCTCAATTTCAAGGTCATGAACCAAGGACATCAAATCAAAAGACTCTAGGTCTTTATTTTATATTGTTAATGAGTTATATTACCATACGACTCATATTAGATATAAAAGGGTGAAAAACTAGCAACAAATGTTTACGTACCCTTTCGACTAAAATTTATGTGTAACCACATGTCGCGACTAACAATTATGTGAAAATATTTTGTCGATATCTTATAAGATTTCTGAAAATAAGAGATAACAAGCCAAAATCAAAAAAATAAGCATGACCTTGACCTTTGACCTTGACCTCATTTTCCTTTTTTTGGACCAAGGACCTCAAATCAAAAGACCCTAGGTCTCTAACACTTATGGTTTTCCAGTTAAAAATGCATATCACTTATATCAAATATAAAAGGGGAAATAACTCTCATATAGAGTCTCCGGATAGCTTCGGTCAAAATAAATCAAATCATCCTGAGGATGTAACGAGCAATTTGGTAAAATAAATTTGTCGGTTTCTTATACGGTTGTGAATATTAAGCGATAACAAGAAAAACAGTGTTCGGGGAGATAACTCTTACATGGATAAGATTTTGGTTACGCGGTGTCAGTTTGAAAAGCGTATTAATTGTTCGATATCATATACCATATATCTAAGCGACATCTTGCGAAACAGAAAAATTGCGAAGGAACAAAAAGTTGGCGGAAGAAAAAAAATAATAAATATAAAGCAATTGTTTCAAAAACAATTGTTAGGCAGTCTTTCCCCTATGATGAATGGATAATTGATTTTTTTTATTGATTGATTTGGAAAAAGGGGGGGGTGGGTATTTGTTTATTTGTTTGTTTGTTTGCTTTGGTATGGGGTCTATATTATTATATTACCGGAGAAGTTTCATGTTTAGTTTGGAAAGTTTTTCTTTTATTTTAGATACAGCGCGCGCGCAAGATTGAGGAGACATCACGTGACGCGGGTTTATATTAAGAAAAACTTAGTCTTTTTATTTCTTTTTAGGTCGGGACTTTGAACAGACAACATCTATAGAGATGGAATGTACACAATGTAATTTCTTTTGTCATTGTAGGAAATTGACATTTTGATCACAGTTCACCAGCAGTGCATGTTTTGGATTTAATCGATCCGGTGTAACTTTAAAACACATTTAATGATTATTTTTTGATAATGTCCATTTTTCAGCACCTGTTTGTAACACAGATTAGTATTTCAATCTCGGAGCGGACATTTTATTGTAGGTTTTTACTGAGATTGACGGACCTAGCAAGCGATTTTTACTGCATTGCCATTTCTTTTTTTTAGGAAAAGTCTTGAGAGATATCTGCAAAAAGTTTTTTTATGAACCTTCAGTACATGTATGCCCTGCTGACTGCAAATTTTCAGGTCGATTGGACTTGTAGTTTCAGAGAATATGTGGATTTTTTTCAGAAGAGACGTAAGAACAATAATAAAATAAAAATTTTCTTGAATAATTGAGAGTTTGTTCCTTCAATAAACTGTCATAAATAAACAGTCATACATATTGATTGATTGATTAGTTGGTTGATTGATTGGTTGGTTGGTTGGTTTGTTGGTTGGTTGGTTGATTAAACACGTTTGATAGGGTCACTTAGAACAAGGGGAAAAAGACCTCAAGAGACCTTGCATCCCGTATTAAACGCATGACACGGAAACATACATTAAGTGATTGATTGGTTGGTTGGTTGGTTGGTTAAACACGTTGGTTAAACATGTTGGTTTAACACGTTGGTTAAACACGTTGGCTGGTTAAACACGTTTGATAGGCTCAATTTAAACAAGCGAAAAAAAACCATCTTGGATCCCGTATTTAACACATGAAACGGAAACATGCATTGATTTATTTAT